>CM037159.1:19718387-20423387 GCA_020921065.1 Vaccinium darrowii
TGGCACACCTAAACTCCTTGCCAGGTGATGACTCTGAGTTCTTTATTTTATACCAAATATGTTTTCAAAAAGTTCTAACTCAGTCACAGCTGTAAAACCTGTGTTTTATAAAACCACAGTATGTGTTTCTTGCACTTGACACTGTGTTACACGTCGTTTCTTCTACATGTGGTTATCCAACGCCAACGGTGAGTATAGTACGAAGTTGGAACTTACGCCTAAATCGACGACAAGTCTTACTTGTTCAGAAACGAGAGCCGCTAATCATGGAGTTGAAACAAATTACTTTTCACATTTTTGGTACTGATGTTTTAAGTAACAGCTAGTATAAAACCAAGGTTCGATGTATAATGACATGCCATATACACCTTCGATTCCTTCCGTTTGTGTGTCATTTAAATTTATCGTTACATCATCCATAATGTCATTTCAAAAAAGTTTATCATGATCATTCACATATCGTTATTATCTATCAACCACCATGGATCAAAAGTTATAAACGGTAAGCCTAGGCGCAAAGTCGCATCAAGGCAGGCCTGGAGGGTGTCCACTTGTGAGGCGAGTTGACAAAACGAGGCCTAGGCAACAAAGGCGCACGCCTTTTGAAAAGATGCAAGGCGTGTATATGGTGAGCCTCTTTCAATTCGCACCAAATTTGATTCTGAGGGGCAAGAATGTGACTAAGGTCTGAAACTCGGGGCTGAACAACCTCACACATTAGTGCACCAAATAGACTCTTTCATCCCTCGATTGGAAAGACTAAACCCAAACGATCTCTCTGGGTCTCTCTTTCAAATATCGGATGGTTTTCTTTTGTTGAAATTAATATAGATTATATTTTCTCCGTGAAAGAATAGTTGACTATTTGGCTTGTGGCAAATGATTTTATGGAGTTGTTAACTTGGTACATTTTATAAACTTCATTGCTATCGTGTTCATTATTTGCAAAGTTGGTATATGCTATATTTGCTAATTTTTCTCGCCTTAAGTGCGCCCAACTCCAATCCCATTCTATCACTTTCTCGAGTGATGTTGCTAAAGTTAAATTTGCGCCACCAAATAGTTAAAATGTTTTGCGTTTTGCTTATTGACTTCTTGCCAGAAATTACTGATTTCCATAAATGCGAATATGACTATATGAGCATTCTTCACTCAATATTGGCAACATTGACAGGAATTGATTATGTAAAAAGCGAGAACTCAAATTTCATTTTCTCAAGTGAAGATCAATGGTTAATTTTCCATCAAATGCAGTTGAGTCTTGAGTGGGTCCTTATCATTTCATTTGGAATGTAAAAAGACACCATGATATATTTTGTGCGGTTGGACCAATTTTACAACTTTAATGCGATCTAAGGTGTAAAACAAAATCTCCGCAATCTTTTCAAGACAAGTTCTGAGGGAAAATCATCATGGCGAAAAGTTAGAGATGCAAGTCTCATAATTTTTCGCTGAATTGAACACGGAAAAGTTAGGCTCCGTTTGGAACTTGTGACAAGCAAAGGAAAAAAAGGAGAAATGTGTTTTAACATTTCTCTCTGTCTCATATCTCTAGTTAGACAAAGTTAACTGCCTAGACAAATTTGGCAAGATAAAGTTACCTAAACGAGGACTGTACAGTAATTAAACCTAGATTGGTATGGATGATGGTCCAAGACATGCATGCTTTACCGTAGGTTCTTTAGCCCTTTTTAGGTCAGAATATTTGATTAACTCTTTCAATAATTATTGACAGTTCACATTAGCATGCATGAAGATGGGCAGACCTGAACTAGCTAGGAAGGCACTTGATATGGCCGAAAATCGGCTTTCGAAGGACCACTGGCCTGAGTATTATGACTCAAGAAATGGAAAATTCATAGGAAAGCAAGCTCGACTTTACCAAACATGGTCAGTTGCCGGGTTTCTGACTTCGAAAATGCTCTTGGAAAATCCAGAGATGGCCTCCCTCTTGTTCTGGGATGAAGACTCTGAACTTCTGGAGGTATGTATCTGTGGTCTTAGAAAATCTGGCCGGAGCAAATGCTCACGTGGCGCTGCAAAATCTCATATTCTTTTTTAAAAAGCCTTCTGTGCATAAATATCTGGCACTTGAGCATAGTCAAAAGTAGATTTCCTATACTAATTTTTCTAGTTGGAAATGTGACCTTAAATTTTGATCTCCAACCATGTTTTACTGGACAATATTCGTTGTTTTGTTGTCGATCAATTAGACTAGTTGATCGGTGCGGATGTTGTTTGTATAACAGTTTTCTGGAGAGCCAAAAACACAAAGTTTTTTAATTCAGAATGAATGCATGGGTGCTTTTATTCCTTTTCTGCTTTTTATTTGTAATCCCAGGTTTGTTGATAATTGATTGACATGGTAATGCTGTATACTCAGTTTGAAAGTTTCCCATCTATTCTCTCAGTTGATTCCTTGATTGGGATCTAGATTGTTCTTGTCTCTGTTTAGGATTTCCGTGGCACTCCTCCCAACGTTCGGTAGTAAAGCGGTAGAGGGTGTTTGGGGTTGATTCTTTAGTGTGGCTTATCAATTACTGGTTTGAAAAACGAATATTCGACAGAGTATTCATTGTGCCTTATTCTCTTTTCATTTTTCTATTCATTGAATTAATAAGTCCTAATCATACAAGGCACAATCGAACCACTTTTACGGTCTTCCCAAGGGTTATAACATAATCTCGTAGTTAGAAGTCAAGAATCAATCAGGCTCTAGGGCCTTATTCGCGTTTGGATCACGTTACAATTTTGGCACACCCTAGTTCTAAACACTCATCATTCCCTGCTTGAGGAGGGAGTGATTGTGTCCCTATGTGCATTCTGTAAATTTTTTTGAAGTTTTTTCCCAAAAAAGAATGGGTAAAACCAAACAGACCGGGAAAAAAACGGAAGAGGATCCGATGTCCCGAAATTCCTGTCCCAACTCCCTGTCCCATCCATGCGAGCCGTCCATCTGTGCAATCAACGGCTTAGATTCCATCTCACCCCAAACAAATCTGAGCCAAACATGTTCATCTACGAATCTAAGTCGTCAATTGCTCGGATGGATGGCTCGGATGAACGGGACACGGACCTGGGACAGGGTTTTTGGGACAACAGATCCGCAACCGAAAAAAACAAGCACTGACTTAGGTATCGGAGGCCGGTTGGCTAACACCACACCGGTGTCCTTAGTCATTTATTGTTTTACAGGTCATACATCAAGCTGCGCCGGAAACTGCTTCATCAACACCTAACTCCAATCCTGTTCTCTCTCTTTCTCGAGTGATGTTGCTAAAGTTAAATGTGCGTCACCAAACAGTTAAAATGCGCGTCTTGCTTATTAACTTCCTGCCAGAAATTACTGGTTTCCATAAATGCAAAAATGACTTATATGAGCATTCCACTCAATATTGGCAATATTGACCGAAATTGATTATGTAACAAGCGAGAACTCAAATTTCATCTTCTCAAGTGAAGATCAATGGTTAATTTTCCATCAAATGCAGTTGAGTGGGTCCTTACACTGGGCCCTATCATTTCCTTTGGAATGTAAAAAGATACCAAGATATATTTTTGTGTGCTTGGACCAATTTTACAAGTTTAATTCGATCTAAGGTGTAAAACAAAATCTCCGCAATTTTTCCAGGACAAGTTACAAGCCTCGTCGTGGTGAAAAGTTAGAGATGGAGGTCTCATTATTTTTCACTGAACTGAACACGGAAAAGTTAGGCTCCGTTTGGAACTTGCGACAAGGAAAGGAAAAAAAAATAGTTCAAAGATGAAAGTGCGAGGAAAGTGTACAGTTCTCAAAACTTCGTTTTCTTATTTTTCTTTTCGTTCTAAACGAAAGCAATGGGGAGGTGAATTTTTTTAAATTTTCCTTTCCGTTCCTTTCTTTTCCACGCAATCCAATTAGACATTTTCATACTTTATTTACCTCTCCCAGCAAATAAATGGGGCCTCAGTAAATGGAATAAATTTTATAAACCTTATTCTTTCATGGTGATATAATGTATCTGATATAATTTCTCAAAGCATACGCCACATAAACAGCTTTTCAATACTCAAAAACAGCCAAATGGGCCCATTTAATAACCACTTAAACAGCTTTTCAATGCTCAGAACCGAACTTTCGAGACCGCTGTTTCTTGATTCACAACAAAACAATAATAGAGACCTCTATTTGGTAACATCAATATTTAAGGCATTCGGATCCCTCCGGTCCAAGTTTTGAAATGAACGAGACTGTCTACATCTCGACCATACATTTTATTTTATTTTTTTGATAACGAGGTGTCCGGGCCAACCATATATTGCTGTAACCAATAGTTTGGATTTGTTTATTAACTCTTACCAGAAAGAGTTTATCGCAAACCCGAACAACTGATTATATTAATGTATGGTCCACAACATGACTATCTAATTCAGTTCAAAACTTGGACCAGCGAGGATTCACCTCCATAATTAAACCTCCTTCACTTCTTGGGCCCCAGCAACCTTGACTGGCCCACTAGTCCCCTTCACTTCCTGGGCCTCAGCAACCTTGAACGTATTCGCATCCTTAGACGGTGGCTCCTCCACCTCAAAAGCCCCCACCGGAAAAGTCCTCGAAAGCCCCGTTGGAGTTTTGAAGGTTATTTTTCCGGTGGGTGGGTCATTGACATAAATCTCAGTTAGGGTAAGCCAAATCAGTAGCTCCTTGGCCTTAACACCTGTCATGAACAAAACTAGAAATTTCATTTCGGTGAAGCAAAAAATAAATTCAAGCTGAGTTTTTTTTTTTTTTTTTTCCGGGAAGATGATCAAGTTAATTAATGTGTGCCTCAGCAACCTTCAACAAAACTATAAATTCATTTCGGTAAGACGATCAGGTTAATTTATGCGTGCGTCAACTAAGTTCTAACTACTAATGACATCACTGGGACCCAATTAAGTCGAGACAAATTGACAATAGAGAATCAATGATCCCTTACAAATTTATTAGGACTTCATGATCTCAAATACTTGAGCTATGTTTGTACTCCCCCATCTTAATATTTTAGTTCATTACGTTCAATATATTTTCTAACAAAAAACCAAATTACTTTAGGTCATAATTCTGTTAAATTTTGTCGCACCAATTCGAAACACTAATTATTGAGATCTTTAATTTGGTGCAAAGAAGTTTAAAAAATTACGCACAAAGATAACTTTTTTATTGAAAAATTACACTAGTAATGGACTAAACTTTTGAGACGCGAATAAATTATTGATTTATAGGTTTATTTTTCTCTACAATATGTAGGGTTATTTACCATGAAGACCCCCTAAAGTTACATCTTTTTTTCACGAACACCCCTAAATTAATTTCACTTACAACTAGACCCCCTCATCTTTCAAAAAATATTCATGTAAACCCCTTTCGCAATGCAATGAAGTGGTGGTAGTAATGAAAAAACATGAGACCTGTGAGCTTCTTGATCTTGTTAGGCTCGACAACAGCAGTGACCTCGGTTGCATAGGAAACCAGCCTTCCAATCTTTTCGAATTTGTGATCCTTCTTCTTCTTCTGCCTCAGCCAAACAAAGCCTGTCTCTTTGACATACCCACACTCCAATATGTCCTCCAATGGAAGGAGCCCATTAGGCAGCCCAACTTCTTTCAGAAGGAACTGTTTTTTCTCTTGACAAATGTCCTCTCCATAGTAGAGCTCTGCTTGGGCTCTGATCTCTTCTGTGATCACAGACATTCTTTGATGATTTGACGATTTGATTTTGCTTCTGATGGGTTTTGGTTACAATATGGGTTGGGGATAGATATATGGCGCAAATATATAGGGTAGAAGAATTGTATTGCCCCCTTGGGTTTGGATATATCTGCAAAAATGCCATTAGGCTGTATGGGCAGTTGGGCACTGTTGAACTCAGGGATGGAGCCAGAGGGGGGCCAGTAGGGGCGGTCGCCCTTGCAAGGAAAAAAAAACCCTTTAGTATTATATAGGAAAAAAGAAATTTTCCTATGAACTATATAGGTTCGCCACTGCAAAATACATTGGGAAAAAAAATCGCCCATGCGTAGTGAAATTTCTGGCTCCGTCCCTGGTTGAACTGGAATTTCGTTTTGATGATTCACACGTTTTCAAGAGAAATGATGAACACCTTACACCACCCACCCATTAATTACATGTCCAACCACAACCTTCTCACATACTTCAGGCCCACTTTACAAATAAATCGTGGTGGAGCCAGGAATAAGGGTCTTGGGGCCGAGTTATAACTGGAAAAAGAACTATCAAATGTCTTTCTATTCCTTAAACTCAACAAAAAAGTTTTAAAAAAAAATACAACTATCAACGTCCTTTTATTCCATGGTCGAATAAAAAGTGAAAATATATTTTTCAAAATTAATCATCTATCAAAATAGAACAAAAGTAGTTAAGCAATCTATCAAAGTGTAACCCGAAGTATTCTCAAATCTTGGAAATCATCTACGATTGACTCTAAACTAATATTTAGTCTTCGTTCGTTCTCTTGAATAAACCACTGCAAACGAGCTTGGGAGATCTAAGTCGATTGGGAAAAAAAAATTAAAAAAACTGCAGGGTGGCCAGGGCCCACCCCAGCCCTACACTACCTTCGCCCCTGCAAACAGATTTTAAATTATAATTTTGATTGTATGTCGAACTCTATTGAAATATGTGAAAAATGTAAAGCAGAAAGTCTAGATTGGCTCGATAGAGTTCAACAAACGATAAATCTAGTTGTTTTTTTTTTAAACAATTTATAGTTTTTTGTTTTTTTTTTGAAACAATCTATAGTTATGTTTTTATGAATCTAACAGATTATTCAGATTGGCTCGATGAAGTACAACATATAATAAATCTATAGTTAATTATTTTGAAACAATCTGTAGCTATGTTTACGAATCTGCCTAGATTTACTATTAAATTGAAGCCATTGCATTATAGTTGATTTGGCTAAATCCAAAAAATTGGTTTTTGGTTTTTTTTGTTGTCCTTATTCAAATTTTTTTTGCATTTGTTAGTTTTCGGTCGATCTTTTGTGGTTTCTTGGCTTATCTCGACGAGAAGAATCTAAAAAGTATAAAATTGTTAGTCAAACTCAATTTGAATAATTTTTCGTCTTTATTCACAAAACTTTATGTTTGGCTAACAATTTTATACTTTTTAGATTCCTCTCGTCGAGACAAGCCAAGAAACCACAAAAAATCGACCGAAAACTAACAAATGCAAAAAAAAAAATTAAATAAGGACAAAACGAAAAAAATGCCAAATCAATTGGTACACATACTCACACTTTTGAAGTGACAATGGTAGGTGCAGTGTTGAACCCCTCATACCCTATGGTCACGTTTGATCAGCCCATAATTTTCAAGAAAGATTGAAAAAGGTTAAGAATAAATTAGAGGGGATATGTGAAATACACCCGAAAATTATTGGGATAGCATGGAGTCATGGACTCTATGAGTAGTTACAATGTGCTTGGCTAGAATGAGATAAAATAAAAAAAAGATTTTTTTTTTTTTTTTTTGGTGCAATGGAAATTTTGTAAAGATTATATTTGACTGGTGAGAGGGAGATCGTCTGCATAACGGCACTAGCTAATACCGATATTCTCGTGAGAATGGAAAAACTTATGGGTACCGAAGGAGGTGTCCAGAAAATGTACCAAGCATGCTCGGGGACTTAGTTTTAGGTCCCCACACAAATGATCCGAATTGTTCATTATTCTTAGAACATTTTTCTGGGGGGCCCCACAAAATTTCAGCTCAATCGGACGATTAGAAGTGCTTGAACCAAAATCCCACAGTTTCAACCGTCCGATTGTGAGGCCCCTCGGAAAAACAGTGGGATTTTGGTTCAAGCACTTCTAACCATCCGATTGAGCTGAAATTTTGTGAGGCCCCTTGGAAAAATGTTCTAAGAATAATGAACAGTTCGGATCACCCGTGTGAGACCCAAAAGTGGGTCCCCAAGCATGCTCGATACATTTTCTGGACATCTCATTCTGTACATGTAGTCGGGTCCTCGTGAGAATAGTTAATCACCATACGGAAAATTAAAAGATTCACTTAATTTGACATCTTATTTGCTAAGAATATTGTTGAGACGTTTCGTGTTAATTCATAACATCTGAAAAGTTTTGAATTGAAATGTTAAAGAAGAGGGGGCAATAACTAAAGTACCCATCTCCCTGTGATATTAGTTTATCATCGCATAAAATACGAACCACCTGTTTGGTTTCACGCTTTATTTGCTTATTTATTTTGAAGGATTAATCTCCCGTCCGTCCAATGGACAGATAATAAAGTGTATAAAATCTGAATTCTTACATATAAGAATTCAAACAGTGAAAACTCTTCCATGTAAGAATTATGATTATTTTGTGTTTTACCGTCCGTCCAGTGAGCGGATAATAAAAAGATCCTATTTTGAAATCTTGTTGACTATAGACACATTTTTTGTCCACGATTATCGGGGTATGAACAGTAGAGAAAATTGTGGACTCACATGCCTCTATTGTTAGGGTGCAGACAACCTTCAGCAGTAGTTTATCCCGGGGGTGTAGGGGGCAGCGCCAGCACCAGGGGTGTGGGGGGCTCTGCCCCCACAGGACTGTCAATTTCGGCCATAGGACCCAACCTATTTATTTGGCAGTTTGTTAAATTTTAGGGTTATCAGTTTTCAGAGAAAAACAGAGAGAAGCGAGAGAAAACGCAGATCTCAGAGAGATTGTGAGAAGACTTGTACTCTTGTTTTCGATTTCATAGTGGACTGGTGTGGCTCCCGTGGTTTTTTCTCGCGTTGAGGTTTTTCGCGTATATCTTGTGTCTCATTTTTCTTTCCCGTTTTTCATTACGCACGACTGTTTGTATTCCGATTTCCTAACATCTATCTGTATATGCATCATTACAATTCTCCTATTCAATTTCGGAGAATCAATTGGGGCAAATAAAATGGAAAAACAACTTGTAGTTACATTGCTTACTCTTTTTGGGTAATTGTGTATCTTTTCACGTTAAAAATAATGTATTTATGATTTTTTTTTTTTTTTTCAAACTCTCTTTTCAAAGAGATCTTTCATTGTTGCAATTTTTTTTTTGGAAAAAACTTGTGCTACTAGATTATTTTTTGCGCAGAAAGACGTATGAAAATACCTCAAGGGGTCAAGAGAGTAAAATTTGATTTAAGAAACGTAGGTAATGCAAAAAAACTTGAGGCCTTGTGCTTGAATTAACCCCAAGTCCTTGAATTAAAGAGGCAGTTGTGGTATTCAAAGCTGGAATTATGTGTGGGAGAAGAGGTGGTTGGGAGGAGTAACCATTAAAGTGGTGAGGTGACCTTACGAAAACCTCTCCTTTATTGGGCGGTTGGCAGTTTAATTTTTCACTTCTCATTCTCTCTTTTTCCAACTTTTGAGTGTTTGGCTGCTGTTCACCAAAACATCTTTTCGGATAATGAGTTCTCGGTTTTGATGTTTAGAGAGGAGAAATCAAAAGTAGGATGAAATGAGCTTTTTGACATTTCATTTTTCTTCTTTTCCCGTTTTCGTTAACAAAGAGATCTACAGAATATATGCCACACATATCTCTCAAACACTAATCTTGTTGAAAAGCTCAAAATAAGCCTCACAAACACTCTCTTACAATTCAGAAATTAGAATGAAGTGTGAACTTATTCATTGATGATTTTAGGTAGTCAAAGACAAGCTAGCAAACCTACATTTCTGTCAATGTTGTCTTTGGATCCATGGGAATTGAATTTGTTGGGTAATAAAAGATAGTACTACACGCCTAAAAAAATAAATGTTCTTACTTTTTTACATTTTATATTTTTATTTGAGTTAATTTATGTACACCTCAACCAGTGATGGAGCCACGAGGGCTAAATGACACGTGACACTCCTAGTTCAAAAAACCGAATTACCGTAAGGGCACAACTTGTTTGCCATTTTGCGGCTGGACTGCACCCGCTCAGTCCATGTAGCTTTGTCTTCATTTTAGGTCAATTTCGATGATCAGATTCGTTTACAATGCAAACGTCGTCAACTAAAAAATCAAGTCAATCGCATACTGTATTGACAATGAAGTTTAAAATATTGAATTCAAGCAGCCTGAAAAGCATAAACTAATACCTCAAATGGCTCACAATCCTGCAAGACGAAAAATGGAAGTAAAAAATCGGTTTTTTAGATTATTTTTCGTCTTTATTCACAAAACTTTAAATTTGCCTAATAATTTTATACTTTTTAGATTCATCTCGTCGAGACAAGCCAAGAAACCACAAAAAATCGACGGAAAACTAACAAATGCAAACTTTTTTTTAATAAGGACAACAACAAAAAAAAACCTAAAACCCAATTTTTTTTTATTTAGCCAAAGGAGGCCTTAATACACCGTAGGGTTCACACCACAGTCAAGTCAAGACAAAATGAAATTGGATCTGTTTCTTTTTTCCCCCATTCATTTATAATTTTGAATGCATGAAGCTAGAAGATGAATAGACAGCACATGGCTGCATCAGCCAGTCTTTCAAGTCACCCTTTGTTTTTTTTTACTATTTTTATGACAAGTGGTACGAGGATACATGATGTAGTAGCTCTGCTCTTTGTGAGATGACTGGTCACATAATGTCTGATCAAACTAATACCAATATTCTACCAAAACGTCTCTTAATTTGCATTGGGTCCAACAGAATATAAAATTCATACAATTTCCCATTTTTCTCTTCGAAGTAGCGAGTGTAAGGATGGGAACGGGGGCTGTTGTGGGAGAGGTGGACGGTGGCCGGTGGCCGGAGAAGAGAGATGAGTTATTGATTGTGCACGCTTTTGTCTATTTACCCATGAGTAGCAAAGATTTATGGTTACAATAATAAGGGTACAATAGGAATTTAATGAAAGTTTTCTACATCAGCCATATCTGTTAGTCACTGCTCTGTCATCATTGAGGGGAACTGGGGTTGAGTTTTCCGTTTGATTTTAGCAACTCCATGATTTTAGCAAATAAGTTCACCAGGTGTTAAAATTATGGTTGATTTTAAGGGTTGATTTTAGCAACTGGGTTGCTAAATTTTTTTGGAAAACTAGGCCCTTGATATCAAAAGCTAAACCAAAAGGGAGGTTAATGTCATTTCAGCAAAGCAGGGTATGCCAGTGTATTTGTCAGATATCTCAGGGGAGGTGATTGTAATTTGTCCTTATTTGTCTGAGTTTTAAGTTTCGTAATGAATAATTCGATAATGACACTCTGGTTAGTGATGTAATACTTGTACGCGGAATTACATTTGATTAACGAATAGGACATTGATTATCAACCTGTTAATTCTACGGCTCCTCTATTTTCTTTTGGTATATATATGTATTGATAGCTAGAATGAAGAATCACAGCCATTTGCACATTCACACTTGAAAAGAATTTGGTTGTGTGTAAGGTAGGGATGACGTGGTGCCCGCGTGAAACATATTTTCGTTCAGGCATTTGCTCATGTAATCTCACTAAAGAAGGAGCCATTTTCATTGTTACTGTTCCGGTCGTTAAAAATAAGGTCTGCTTGTAATTTTTTGAGTATTGAAAATTTGAAATGGGACATGAGTCAAGAGAGGCTCTTATATGATTTTCTAGCGTTGTCTTCTTTTATGTTCAAAAAATATGGACGCATTTTATAATAAAGTGGTCACAATGCAAAAATTCATCTTTAGTGGTCCCATTCTAGAAATTATGCAAAGAAAAGACGTGTCGATAAAAATCCTGCCAAAAATACATACGTCCCTAGCTTGAAAATGCTGCTCAAGCGACGTTTTCTAGTACTGGGAAATTTACAAAGCTCTGCATAATTTTTTGCATATGCAGGAAGAGTATTAATGGTAACTCCAAAAATAACAACACAAAATAGGTCTAGTTCTTTAGTGTCATCGCGATCGTGTTGCAGCTGAAACTGCATGATTCCAAGTCGATCACTGCACATCAGATTAGAAAAAAGACTCCCAACAGGTATCACGTAAAAATCCTCATTTCCCATAGGAGAATCATGAGATATATAACCTTCCAAACAACATATAAATATACAAATTTAGATGAGTTCATAAGTTAAAACCTAACACTTAAGAAACATATTCCAACAACATATTCAGCCTGTCAGACCAAAAACCCCGACTTTTGGCAACAATGAAACCGACAACAAAGTCTCAAAACTCATTTAAACAATTTAAGGAAGATGACCGATAAGATAAAACCAAAAACAGACTCTTATAAAGTTTCCTTCCTCACCCAAATTTGAATCCACCAGCCGGAAGGTTTGGATGGGCATTCCCGAAATTAAAACCCTGTTGATTTCCATCAATTCCGTCTTGGATACTATGTTCTTCCTCATCTTCCTCAGCCCAGTATCTCTCTAAGATCTTCACAGCCTTCTCATAGATCTCGTGGTTGTCGTGGGTCTGGAGATTCTCAATCTTATCCAATCCTTCACATTCATCAATTGCTTGTGCGTATAAATTGATGCCACCGTTCATTCCGGCTTCTTTGTCAGCCTCGCCCACTTTCAAGATGTTCTCAAGCCCTTCAAGGCACACAGTGACAATCCGCGGGTCTGGGCAGATTAGAAGATCACACAGTGGCTTAATGCAACCTTGGCTCGCCAAGAATCTGCAAGGACAGTAATTGCGCCTATGAGTGCATGCCTTGGCTCAATAAATCATTTGCCCAATTATACGTGGACACTTATCATGTGGACATGTAATGAGGACAAGCAAATGATTGATGAAGATCGAGTCAAGACTAATAATCTATTCTACTTGATAACCTTCCGTTTATTTAGAAAGTCAATTAAGTTCTTATGGCTTTGGAGTCGGGACAGCAAGTCTAACGATTTATTTCCCCTACTTGTTTCCTGATTGAATTTGTCGTTTAACTTGGATGACTATAGTAGGCTCATATGAAATGGTAGAGATTGATGATTCAATAGTGAGATATTGATTTGGAATATGTATCCTTGTTTCTTCTTCCACTTGCTTCTCTTCTCATCATTCTTCTTCTTCAAATGATATTCCTATTTTCTCAATCTTCACTTTTGGCACTACACGTAAGTGAATGTACCCACTGAAGCATGCTAATTCAGCAACCTTTATACTCCCTCCGTCGCATAATGTTGGTCCTCTATTCCATTTTGGGATGTCACAAAATGTTAGTCCTATTTGAAAAGTAAGTAAGAAAAAGTGTGGATTCCAAAATTTAACCTTCATAAATAATTCAAAATAACTTCATAGCTGGGGTTTCAAGGGGTAGTAGTGGAAATTAATGGTCATTTTCGAATGAGACATGCATTTAATGTTTGTCTCCTTAAAAAGTTGGAATCCCCAAACCAGACCAACATTGTGGGAAAGCGGGAGTAAGTAACTTACGGCAAGCGCAAAACTTGTCATTTATCACAGGAAGTCCAACATATAAGACTAACTTGCTGCTATTTAATACTCCCTACAACAACAACAATAACATAACCCATTTAGTCCCCAATAATTGGGGGTATGGGCGGGGGAAGGATAGGAGACAGACCTAACCTTTGGCAATAAATGCACAAAGTGGCTGCTCCCAGAATACCACTGAAACAGATGGATTGGAGACAGACCTAACCTTTGGCAATATACCCTCACGTAACCCATAGGATTATCAACTAATGCAGCAGTAATATTTTTCACTCTGAAACTGTTTACCGTATGAGTTGTTAACAAGAACTGGCCTGCTAAGTTGCTATGATGAAAAGTAAGCACGAAATAGCATTTGGTACTCTCCATTTTTACCAAAGGTATTGTTCTAGAACAATATTGCAAAACACTACGATAGACGCACCAAGTAATCTTTTAGGGAACGAATAGTTCTAACATTGTTAGTTAGGCTGTAGTTTGACATGAAATGAGATGGGAAATGGAATAAGAATAGAGGAAAAGATGAGAAACTAAAAACCAAACCCTAGGCATGTACAGGGATAGAGACAAAAGGCACACCGAATCTGCTCGGGAGATCCTCCAGAGGTAGCATTTGAGATAGCCCATGCAGCCTCCTTCTTGATGTCAAATTCTGCTTGCTGTAGAAGTTGAACCAGAGGAAGGATGATATTGCCTTGAATAACAGCCTGTTCCAAAAACAGGAAAGAATGAAATAGAGTATGTCATATATAGTATACAAAGAGAAATCGAAACTCACCTCTCCTACCACAGAGCAGAAGTATGTGCTTGTTTGGCCTAGTCTAAGTTTTTTTCCCCCCAGTTCCCAATATGTCACCCGTTGCCTATTTCATGAAACTGCTAAACAGAAACTGCATCCACTATTTCTTGGTTATAGTGAATAAAGCACAAGCATAATACAGCTGTTAAAGTATGTCGCCAACCCACCATGTCGCTCAATAAGGGAATTGGGAAGGACTTGTTATTATCAAGCACAACATATCTAAAACTTCTCCGGACAACATAACAAAGGGTGGTTTTGCTCCACTCTTCTGACAGGCTCTCTAAACTATCTGTGAGTCTGTGACTAAGTTTTCCACACAATTCTGAAATCAAAATTCTGAAATAAATAGGAAGATAAAGACTCCACTCAGTTCATCTCCTAAACTTTCTTTTTAAATAAAATCCAAATCAGTGCTTGTTTAGTTGGTATACAATTATACGCTGAAAATATTCATTTCAATGACAAATCATTTTTCCCACAAAAATATAACTAAAGGAAATTTGCAAAAATATAATTAAAACTTTGTATTCAAAAATTGAAAGAAGAAAATTTTGATGAAAATAAAATTCAAACTGACTGAAAATAAAATTTAAAAAACCATGGTAGAAAAAACTAAACGAGCATAAATCGCTCAGGTCATTCAGGACTCACTCACTCACTCACCTACTCCTTATCTAATGACTAGTAGTTTCTTCTATCTACTATATTTAAACGGCGACCCGCCTCTCCGGACTACAAGATAAGACACAGTTCATGTACTACTTGACTGCAAAATAAAACAAAGGAACCTGACTAGCTGCTTTTTTCTAGCAGCATAAGAAACCCATAGATCTATGAAAAAAATTTCAAATAAAACACAATAATAACAACGGAAATAAGACTTTTGGGTCACACATAAAGCAAAGGTACTGATATCAACCCCTCGTTCCCACCAATGAATCCCAGTCGGTCATCGTTGACCAACATAAGACAGGCAAGGATAGAGGGATATTGCTGCATAACGGATGAAATATAATTTGAAAACATACAACATGCGTTGGGTCAATAGACATGAAGAAATCCAATACCTGAATTTGACTTCTATTCCCAGCAGTGATATTTGAAATTGTCCAGCATGCTTCTTTCTTGATGCTTTTTTTATGGTTTGTATTGAGAAGTTGGTACAGACAAGGGAGGACATGGTTATCAATTATAAACTGAAACAAATAAAGGAGTTATTATTATCTCACTCTGAGAGGAAAAATAAATCCAGTTTGAGAGAGAGAGAGAGAATTTCAATCTTCCTCAGCATTTCCAGAATTACAATAATTCAAATATCTAATTCTCTGCGAGTTTATTACATCCAACCACATTAGAATTTACATTTACAGCATGGGGCGCTACCATTTTTATTTTTTTTGTCCCACATGACAGAACAATTTGTGTTCCACACATAGAGCACCAACCTAACTAGCACGTTTATCGCTTTCATAAATTTTAAAAGAAGTCTAAGTGGGGGGGGGGGGGGGGGGGGGGGGTGGGGGTTAAATACTTCATCCACTATCACGTCAAATGAACAAGTGCTTTATTTTTTCTATGATGAATACTGAATTCTCCTTCCTTCTATTTACTATATGCACACGCATGACGCTGATTATCATATATTTAGATGATCGCTAACATACTACATTAGTATCAATAACGACAGGTATTGTAGAGAGCATTTCCATGCTAAATCTAATCCGAGGAAGGTTGTTCAATTTAGGTAAAGGAGTTCAGAGAAGGAAAAAGCTGGGTAGCATTCTAATGATTTAAGTAAATAGGATGGTAGGAATGGCTTTTGCAGTTGGATTTTTTTGACAAGGCATTAAATTGGTTGGACCAGCAAGAAGTTAAGGGAGTTGCCTGAGATTTCATGGTCGGGGCTTTTGGGGAGTTTGAGAGAAGGAGGAAGATTACTCGAACGCTGGTGCTTACGTAATGGGGCAGATTTGCTGAGGCTACAATATTTTCACCTTAGCAAATTAGGAGAAATCTTTATACAAAATTCTGGGATGGGAACTAGGTGTCTGTAGCTTTTAAAAAAAAAAAAGAAGCTGCGTGTCTGTAGTTTAAGTGGGCTTTGCTTCAAGTGAAGTGCAATTGAATCTTGCAGTCTAAAAGATGAATCCTCATTGGGGCCTCAACTCAGTGCAGCAGAACAAATGATAAAAGTTTTGACATTCTTAGGATGATGTTTTCTTTTATCGATTCAGCGAAGGAGATGACTTGAAAGCACTGTCGAGTGGTTCGATGAGAGATTTTCTATGAAGGAATGTTTTCATCCCCCATTTTATAAACAGGGTATTGGCCTTTTGGGCATTCCAGAGAGGGAGATGAAGGTGGCACGTGAAGAGGCAGCATTGTGGATGCATGGCGATATTGTGTTCCATGAGCACAGGGGTAGGCTGTTGTTAAGGTCTGGGATGGAATAATAGTTCAGGAATAAGCTTTTGAAGAAATTAAAGAAATATATTTTCCCCCAGGTATCAATCACTTGTGTGTACATCACAAACCCAACCGAAGACTAAATTTTCTCTTTATCAAACAAATGGAATCAGAATCCTTTGCTAGAAAGTAGGAAGTAATTTGCCTCCCCGGAATTTAACTGACTAGAATGCCAAAAGGAATTCACAATGATGTATAATATATGAACGTAACCTGCAAGCAGATCTACTAATTCGTCATGTGAATATTGTATTTCTATAATTGTAACCTGGTCGCAATGTTGATACTGAATTAATGAACAAAAAGAGTAATGATATTGCATCAAAATGACTGAGAGATTACTGGATAGGTGTAGAAATCATCAATACCTGAGTCTGCCCATCATCACCCGTAACGATGTTTCCCACTGTCCTAAGAGCGGGTATAAGTACCGTTGATGATGGATGGCTTCGGAAAAAGAAGTTTTTAGTTAGTACCACTTTAAGACACTCACAAAGAAAATAGCATGAAAAAATTCATTCCTAAAAAAGGGAACTTACACAAGAAGCTCCACCAGTCGTGGACAGACACCTGCCTCGATCACAGCTTGAATTTTTTCATTTGGGCCATCCGAAAGATAAGAGAGTGCCCAGCAAGCATCTGTTAGAACTTCTTCATCATCTAAGTGGATAAGTTGCCGAAGAACTGGCAATGCAGGTTTCACCTGGCAATTAATAAAAAGAATATGATTACAATAAGCTAACTTGCCCACCTGAATGCAGTCAGTAAAAGGTCCAGTTATTATCAGGCCCAAAATGAGACAAACAAAACTTTAGGGCAGTATTTGGCTGAATAGGATTGAAGCTGCAATGGTACTGGTATTCTAAAACACTCTAAATGTGTATTCTAACTTTTGGTTTGCACAAAAAAAAAAAAAAAGACAGAATGCACACTACAAGTGGAATTAGCGTTCTACAATTTAGGGGAAAGACCATTCCGTTACGAGGAGCTCGTGATATTGTCACAAGACATGTCCAGACACCAAGGTAGTCTTTGGTCCCTCGGAATAATTTTGGAAAGGAATAACATGTCATTCCTGAATCATGAGCCAAGATCAACCCAGATTGATCGGTCGAACTTCAGTGGCATGCAACGTAAAGGATTGAAAAAGCTGGACAAGTGCATGAATATAGGGGGATATATCTCTACTGTGGGCATATCTATCACAGGCCAAGGATAAAAGCCGCGTGATCTTGAAAGATAGAAAGAAAACTAATGATGTGTGCCCTCTTTTCACCATGGGCGTGGGGCATACATCTTTACCGTCAAAAGTCAAGTATTAGCATAGAACAAAAACAGGTACATTATGTTGAAAGAATTATATAGTAGTCAAAGCAAGCATATATCTCCAAGAGAAAGAAGGCAGAGCATCAGGCTAGGCCTCATTTATGAAATGAACATCAAAATCAAGCTCGAACATGGTCGATTAATGAACAACCAGCATGACAAGTTCATTAAAGAGCATGACAAGTTCATTAAAGAGCAAGCTCAAGCTGTAAATACACAGGTTGGTCCAGTTGCAGCCCTAACACAACAGAAAAATCTGTAAGGTAAAATATTAAACAAACTTTGGGAGGACTATAACCTGCTCAAATGGTGTTGGAGGCTTGCCCCGACAGAAGTTGGACAAAGTCCATGTAGCATTTCTCAGCATAGATAGTTTCGAATGTTCATTCAACTGAGCTAGCAAAGGCATAAGCGCACCGTGACCAAGAACAAGGTCTCTACAACTTGGAGAGTCGCCGGCGACATTACCCAAAGCCCATACTGCCTGTTTGCAGAAGGCAAGATATGCAAATTGTAAATAGTCACAACAAAAAGTAACAGTAATAAAGGTGCATTGAGAAACCATTAGCTGCTTGGCGTACTTGGAATTTGGAAATAGAAAGGTGGTGAAAATTCTGGAAATTAGGCCAACTAATAAAATTCGGAAAAGGTTCATGGAAAATATAATTATAAGAAGGAAGCTGAATGCAGCGAAGACATCCAAGTGCTCGGATGGCAACATTTAAATTTCCTCTGTAACCAAAAGACAATAGAAATTCCAAAGCAAAGTAAGGAAGTGAATTGAAGTCCTAAAAGGAGGAGAGACTATATATACTACCTTGGGGAGAGTGGCCAACATATCTATTGGTACTATCAGACAGCAGAGGTGTCAAGCTCTTTAGAAAGAAGAAAGGGCAGGACTCTTGGCAACACGTATTTCTTTCTATTTATATAACCAAACTGTCCTTTCTCCTTCTCTCTCCCTTCGTAGTTGAGAGATCAAAAACATCCTTTTTTCTTCACTTTATGAATCCAATTAAAGTGCAATGGGCTTGGTCTTTTTTTTTTAAAAGAACCAGGATCGGAGCTACGCTCTTTTATAACTATTTCTTCTATACCTTTTTTTTTTATATGTATTCGGAAGGAGTTGCCCATCCTTCCAAACTTGGTGTTCGTCGAATCAACAGGTGGACCCGCTTCCTCTCTCCAGCTACATCTCCCTATCAGTCGAATGGTCTCGTCAGCCTAAGCTACTTCCAATCACTTATGGTCGGCTTTCTCCTTCAGAGTAAAAGCCGAGTGCACGACACAACGTTCCCTCTCCACGTGTTAGTCCATCTGCTCGCCCACCCACTTAAGCGAAAAAACATTTATCCAAAATATTTCTTCATTACTACTACATAAAGCACTCCATTACATAAACAACCACATATGCCTTTTCCAGGATCACCTCGTAACAGTACATGCAGAAGAGGACTTCATAAAGGACAGTTTGGTTATGTAAATAGAAAGAAATACGTGTTGCCAATGAGTGTCAGAAGGTCTAGTAAAAAATAGAGAATCCAGGAACTTTTTAATCGGAAAACCACTTCTGCAGCATGGTTAATAAAGGCCAATCAAATACTTCATAAAAATTACAACAGGATCTCCAAAAATCAAAGCAAATTTGGTCACATGAACCTAGACAACGTGGCTGTCAGAGAAAAATGCAGTAGTTACCTGCTCACGGACATCATCACTGCCAGAGCTTAAAAGTTGCACAAATTTGGGGACAGCACCATGTTCCATAACAACTCGAGTATTTTCTGATGTCCCAGAAGCAACATTGGTCAAAGCCCATGCTGCCTCAAACTGAAACAAAAAGGCTATCAAGCTATTTTTTTAATATATTGGAACTACCAGTTCAGGTACAAAAATTAGAAATACAGAAACTCCCTACTTGCAGCTGAGGCAATTCATGCCTTCCAAGAAACTCCACAAATCGGGGCACAACACCTGCTTTTATTACTTCATCTATGGGAGGGCAGCGCTCTGGGAAGACATCACCAAAAGCCAATACTTAAAACATGTCCGTTGAAGTATCGAAAACATTCTGAGAAAAATACCTACCAATTGATAATAGCTTTCTGAACTGAGCAGTTGCTTCAACTTGTGCTCCAGGATCCTCGGACCATACTCCTTGCACCATCAAAGGAATACTTTCCAACTGTTAAGACATAGGAAACAACTAAAAGTGAAATTAACACACACACATATAACACCAAACAGACATATCCAAATGAACCTTGCCAACGAGAATAAAAATTGAGCATTGGTTGTTCCCCCCACACCCATTAGTTTATAAATGAGTAAATTTCTTTGACACCCCCAGAAGTTTGCCTTAATGACGAGTACCCCTCATGTACGAGAAATAGCAATAAACTCCCTGTGATTTCCATATGCACTTCACCGACACACCTCAATCAACAATTATCTGCCCAAATACATGATCGAATGAGCTAAAAGTGACTTATATTAAAAATTCACCCTTTCTGATAATAAAAAGTAACAAAAAACTATCACATCTCACTTATTGAATCAAAATTACTTTTTTTTTACCCATTGTAGTGGTTGTTTTAATCAAAAAGGGTAAAATTTAGTTACAACTATTTATTTTCTACCACTCGAAAGAACCATGTTTTTGTCAGAAAGGGCAAATTTGTTAATTTGTTAGTTTTGGCTCAAAAAATTTGACAATTGAATGGTATTTATACATATTTTATTATTAAAAAGGATAAATTTGTTAATATAAGTCACTTTTGGCTAATTCTATCACGTTTTTGGTCGAATAGTTGTCGGTTGGGAGTCGGTAAAATGACATTGAAACCATAGGGGGTTTATAGTCATTTCTCATACGGGGTATTTGTTATCAAGGCAAACCTCAAGGGATGTTAGTGCAATGAATTCATATTGCAAGTTTGCAACTACATCTAGATGTTCCATTATTAACCTCAAAATTAAGAAAAAGAAACCGGATCTGAAAGGCTTTACAAACTATAGGAACCGCAAGTTTTTACACATATCAGGTTCAACATGAAACCAAAACTAAATAGCACTTCAGGCTACGGATTAACTACTGAACTGTGATGGGTCAACATTCAACAATGATAAAACTTTAACCTATTGACTGAAATCAACAGGCTATACTCGGAACATAAAGTATACATGAAACAACAAAATTAAGACAAAGGACGATGTAGCAGCAGATTCGCCAGCTACCAAAAAATAACCATAACGATTGGTTGGCATCGAAATAGGGGGTAAAACAGAGTTCCTTGCAATTTGATTTTAGTATCATCTCTGCAGAACACATAGCAGGAACTTTTTTAAAAAATCAATGTACTCACCATCACCATAACTTCAAACATTTTTTAAGTTTTCTCAAAAGGAGGTTCTTTTCCAAGTAAAGTATACAGGTATATAAAATGCATTTTGCAAAACTCAGTCCAGAAACATCAACCAAAAAAATCAAACCAACCCACCGAGAGTTGAGTCCATAGATCTAAATTTCTCAGACATCAACCTAACTATAACTCAAACAGCAGCAAATCTAATCAAGGCCCTTGTATGTTTATCAATGGTAGACCAATACACTAACCAAATTACACGACTTCCAGCAAGGGACCAAATGGCCACATTCTTTTTAAAAGATGTAGTTAATGCTCACAGAGTCGATGTGAGTGTAAAGGCAGCCTTCAACTGAGGTTCTTCATTATTCAATTTCCTTAGGATTTGGCAACTAAACAAGTATATTTCAACTCAAATGAGAAAATTGATTTCATAAATACAAAGTCCGACTCACTTATCAAAAAGAAAACCAAAGGAACAGAATGTTTAGAAAGTCAGCAAGGGTAGGATCTTCTGAATTGGGTTCCATTAAGTAGAATTTTCAAGTTCTCCAGTAACTACAACCAAAGTATCAAAAAGACAAAAACCCAAAGCACTAATCCTTTCCACTTCGGCCCATTTCCTCATCATCAAACACAAGTCAACAAAACAAGGAAACTGTCATATATAAAACATATACTTCGATATAAATCTCGATAAAAATTATGAATCGGGCTCAATTAAGCAGAATTTTCGACTTCTCGAGCACCAACTACCAAACAAGAAAAAAAAAAAAAACTCTAATCCTCCCCATTTCCCCAATTCTCTCATTAACCAAATACAATCCAAAAGACAACAGAACAAACCACTTGATCAAGGATATCTCAAAAAAGGTTCTTTTCGAAATAAAGTAGAGAGATATATCAGGTACATTTTCAAACACTCAGACTAGAAACACCAACTAAACAAACCAAACAAGTCAGCAAGGGTAGGATCATCTAAATTCGGCTCCATTAAGCAGAATTTTTCACGTTCTACACAAAATAAAAAACCCAAAGCACTAATCATTTCCACTTCCCCCCATTTCCTAAACTAACCCTTAATTGGGCTCACTGATCAAAAAGAAAACCACACGAACCAGATGATTAGAAAGTCAGCAAGGTAAGATCATCTTAACATGGATTTTCAATGTATCCAGCACTAATCCTTTCCACTTCGCCCCATTTCCCTGTCATCAAACATAATTCAACAAAACAAGGAAACCATCTTACTTACTCATTAACAAATATTATGCTGTCACGCATCACGTGTGCCAGGGCGTCAAAGTAAACACACATATTGGGATCAGTTAAGCAGAATTTCCAATTTATCGAGCACCAACTACCAAAAAACTAAAAAAAACCCAAATCACTAACCCAATTCTCTCATCAACCAAACACAATTCAAAAGACAACAGAACAAAATACTCGATCAAGGATATCTCAAAAAGGGGTTCTTTTTCAAATAAAGCATAATCGTAGACAGATATGTCGAACATATTCTCCAAACTCAACCTAGAAACTTCAACCACAAATCAAACATGTCAGCAAGGGTAGGATTATCTGTCTTGGGCTCCATTAAGTAGGATTTTTTAAATACCTCCAGTACCAAATACCGTAAAATCAAAAACCAAAAGCACTAATCCTTTCCACTTCCCCCATTCTACCTATAAAAACCTATATATAAACATCTCGATAAACATTAAAAATTGGGCTCAATTAAGCAGAATTTACAACTTCTCGATCACCAACTACCGAACAAATTAAAAGCCCAAGTACAATAAAAAAAAAAATCCAACGAGGGGCAAAACGGCAATTACCCTCTTCTCGATGGGGACGGGGGATGGCGTAGCATCAGAGAGTTGGTGATTAGACAGAAGATGATGATTGCTATTCAAACCCTCTCTGCGTTTCTTCAAGAGATTGTCTTCTCGCTTGTTCTTTCTGATCTCCACCAGATTGTCCTCTCTCCGCCGCCGTGCTTCGTCGGCATCCACGCCGGTTTTATACGACTTTTTCCGGACCTCGGTGCGAGAGTTGGGTCGCAAAGACATTGTTGGTTGATTGATGTGGTGGGGTTTTTTTTTTTTGCTCTGGAGGTGTTTGATCAATGTCGGGGGGAGAGAGAGGAGTGAAGTGGGAAGCAAAGAACAGAAGTTATTGTACCTATAAAAGGCGGGTTGGGCTGTCACAGGTGCACATACGTCGGCTGGACCAGATTTAGGCCGGACTTGTACTCCGTATACATAAAAAAGGGAAATGCTAATGGGTGTCATAGTGCACCCGTTAAGAGTATAAAAAATATAATTTAAAAGTACACTTGCACGTTAAAGTACACTTAAAAGTGTACTTTAACGTACAAGTGTACTTTTAAAGTGTAATTTTTCGTACAAGTGGGACCCACGAAAATGTACTTTTTGTACTCTTAACGGGTGCACTATGGCACCCGTTAGCATGACCCTACATAAAAGGAGTTGATTATATCAAATGTCTTCACGGAAAAATAAAATCAAAGAGTTGATTATATCAAATCTTGATAAAAATCCATTAAAAAACTTAGCCTAAATGAGATTCATGCATTTTGTGCAATCCTATCATTCAGTATTTTGCCCTTTTCTTTTTACATGTAGTATTATTTTGTCATTTAGCAACTGTTGGAGAGGAGCATACGGTATTATGCGTCCCTTTTTTTTTTTTTTTTGACAAAATGGTAAAAACTTCATTGATAGAAATAAATGTACATAAGATAATCCTCTAGAAAGCACATCCATCCTGAATCGAAGGATAAAAAGGCCACTAAAGAGGATAACATGCTCAGGTACAGGACACCCAAACCATTACTAACTCTCATAGCCATAGAATTGGCCACTCCATTAACACTCATACACACAAAATAAAAGATTGTGTTGATCAAACATGCTTGAAGTTTTGGATATTCTCATTATTACATCCACATACTGATGGCAAGTCAATTCAAATGACGTGAGAGAGAAAAAAAGAGAAAAGACCCACGCTGGAAATGAAGGATCATTGAAAACGAGAAAAACGGTCATTATTTGGGATGAAGGAGAAGACGGATCAAGGGTAAAGCCTGTGGAAACTTTATATCCATCTCAAAACTAATTGGTAATGAGTGGAGAGGCCCTAACATATATTAAGCGATCATCTATTCCATCCCCAAGCAACATAGGACTAAGACGACTCGGGTTTTTTCCTTTTTTTTCATTAGAGAGAGAAGCAATGGGTCAGATGGAGAAAGGCACTATGAACAACATCATAAATTGACACACAACGTGAGAAGTGTAAATTGCATGTGATGATTAGCATTGGCTTATATTCAGGGCCGGCCCAAGGTATTTGGGTGCCCTAGGCCTAATTAAAAAATTTGTGCCCTAAAAATTTTCGTGTTCACCAAACTTTCTACGTTGTTGTTACTACAATATCTCCGTCAAAAGGGTATTAATACAAGCTAAATTTAAAAACGATGTAAAGCATCTAGAGATCCTGTGCCTTTTTTGAAACAAAATTTGGGTCAAAACTCCTTTGCTATGCAAATGCCGAACCCTAGTTTTACCCTAATCTGTTGTTCTTCAAGTTTTCTCTAAAAAATTTGGGTCAAAATGGCTCATTTAACTACTTATAATAAGTAAGAAATTTGATCTGCAGGAATTAATATTATGACTTTATTTGTTGAAAAAACAATGAAATTTGATCAGCTTTTTGGTTACTTGGGAAAACTCAAGAACTTGTGTCAATTTAGAAATCTCAAATACAAACCCACTCGAAACTCTAACAAGAAAATTAGAAAATTACTACCTAATTACTTCGCCTTTAAGCAAATAATAAACTAAACTTAATCATTTCGTTTAGAACTGCCTTGATTTTTTACAAAACCAGAAATAAAAACTGTAACAAGCAGAAAATGATTTTCTTTTAAATCAGTTTTAGCTTTGGCCTTTTTTTAAATTTTGGGCCACAATAGTTTTTGAGCTTTTTTTAAATTTTGGGCCATAATGGTTGGACTCTTTTGTAACTTATAATGAATTTTTTTCTTTATTTTAGTCCAAAAAAGTGTTCTAGTCAAGCCCATTAGTATAAAATAGTGGAGTGCCCCCAAAAGTGCCCATTTTTTGGGTGCCCTAGGCCCAGGCCTTGTGGGCCTTGGGCCTGGGTCGGCCCTGCTTATATTTCTGATACTGTTTGCTTAAATATGTTTCACTTTGTAGTTTACTTTAACAATTGTACATCAAAACCCAAAAGTAAAGGACTCAAGATGTTGTGTATTGGGCACCATTGTCTAGCTTGTATTTTGGAGAGTTATGGTGATGGACTACCCTCTCATGGGTAGGGGTTTACTCCGAAAAGACGCACAATATCTATATCAAGCAAAGTGAGCTTTGACCTAGTATTGTAATACGTTTATAAATCGAAATTTTGCTTTAGGTACCGACTTCATAACTAGGGTGTGTAGAACCCATTTTAGGATCTCACATAAATGATCAATGCAATATATTTATTTTAAAATAATTTTTCAGATGGCCTCACTAACATCACCTCAATCGTATACTTCTAAGTATTTGATCAAATCTTTCAAATTTTCATTTTTATTTTAAGATCCTAGATTTCTAAGTAGATTTTGAAGATATGTTAAGCAATTGAATAAAACACTTTTATTTATCCAATTAAGCTACTTTATAATAACATCACTCGTGAACTTATTCACAACATCTACAACTGACTGATCAGATAGTTCAAGTATTTTGTAATAACATCATTTGTATGAAATTTCAAAGTGAGCCCCACATCAATCTATACTTTTGGTTAATAGATGGTTGGTACATATACTATGGGTCCCGTGGTATTTTGGCTCAAAATTGCATCAAAGCACTCCATCGATATTATTTTTAACACATGCATGACATGTTGAGGAAGAGGGTGTTTGGGAGCCTCATTTTCAACTTTTCATTTTTAACTTTTTGGGTTTTTTGCTTTTTGAATTATGATCAGAATGTATTTTGATTGTGGTTGAAGTGTTTGGGAGAAATTTATAGAATGCATTTTGCAACAGGAGTAGTGTTTGGGAGAATGATGGTGAAAATGAATTATGGATTGATTATTTACCATTTTGCCCTTGTTTCTTTATAATAAAAAATATGTATGAATATCATTTTTAGCAATTCTTTTTAAAGTCGTATTGAATTTTTTTTATTGATCCTTTTTTTTTTTTCCGGGTTACTAATCCATTTGAGGTTTTCATATCCTAACAATTTTCAAAAAAGAAAAAAAAAAAAAATAAGGGAGATTACTGGTAGTATTAAAACCCCCCTCTCTATCCTCACCATTCATAGCCCAAAAGTCGTCCTCTCCGTTCTCCTCTGCCAGTCTACAAAAACTCACCTCTCTGTGTCTCTCTCTCAATCGAACTCCAAACACTTTGAATCCCTGGACCAATCTAAACCCAGATCACATGAAAAACTCCATTTCAAGCCCTAATCTACCCACTCCACCTCTAAATCCAAAAACCCTTACCCACACTCCAACCTCGTTTTCCCCTCACATTTCACCCAGAAACCTGGATTTCAAACCCTAAACTCCTCAAACCCGAGTTTAAACCTTCACCCAAACTCGGTTTTTACCTCCCATGGCTCGAGTAATGCAATAATTTTGGCCCACAAAACAGCAAAGGGGAAGAAGGTATGTTAATCTAAGAAAGGGGAAGACAGGGGTAAAATAGGAGAGTTTTTGTTTAGGGGAAACCAGAATGAGAATGAGAAATGAAAAGCTCCTCCGGAGCTCTTTTTGCGGTTTGGCTTGGATAGTGAAATTTGAAGAATCTGTTTTGCGGAAATGGGTTTTGGGTATGGTCGCCCAAACACCCAAAAGTGGAAAACGAAAATGTGAAAACGTGATAAGCCGGCGGCCAAACACCCCCGAAGGTTTTGGAAAATGAATATTATAGTTTTGATTATAGACCGACAAATAGGTAAAATTTATTCTTTGCTCCTAGAGCAACACCACGGTGCTCCAAACGATGTTATTACCATATGTTTGTGTGGGCTTCATCATAAAGCATTTAGAGGGTGTTCTATTAATAAAGAATTATTTTTTTCAAACACCGAGACAGATCATTCCCTCACAATATATTATATAAAAAACCGTAAAAAAAATCAATTTATTCAAAAAACTGGATTAGTGAAACACCCCGTTAATTTCCACACAAAAATTGTGTTGATCAACGTTCGTGGTAAATCACGTAAAAGTGCTCCAGGAGTAATGTATAATCATCACTCCATAAAACAGACCGGGTAGATCATCCAAGTCCTTTAGAAAATGGACAAAATCATCCTCTAGGATGTTGATTGTGTTCCCCATATAAATGGCTGATATCCAATCATGACAGGTCACATGTACCACTCCCGATTTCCGCCAAAAGCACCGTATCCCACCCCTTCCAAAAAATTTGAAATGATTATATAAAACCCCACTCCCCGACCTTTACTACATGCCTCTGCATAACCCCGACACACAGAGAGAGAAATATCTAGAGAGAGAGATGCCTTCGTGGACGGCTTTCCGGTGGCTGGACGAATTCAATTTCTCGCCGCCGACTTCAATCTTCCGATGGCCTGGGAGACTCGTCTCCTCGTACTTAACGCCGCCGAGCTGGTCCCACGGCCTGTCGGTGTTCTCGCCGCGTTGGTCCCCACACAACCTCATAAACTCGTCGATCGTGGACGACGTCGTGTGGTCCCTCGTCACAGCCGTCGAGTCGGTCGCTCTGGTCTCCATGCTCTGCTTCTTCTACGTTTTCTGCGGCTGCACCGTCTGATCTACGGCATCGTAGAATTTGTCCTCACCGGGATACGACGTGGACGGCCGCCGGCCGGAGTCACTCCGGCGGATAAATCGGGAAGGTTTGTCAATTGTCAGATCTAGTTGGAGGTAGTAGATGATGACAATTTGGTAGTCGAGCACGTGAGGGGTGGGTGGGAGTTTGGTGTTGGATTTTGATTAGGTTTATGGCGAATTTGGGGTTCGCCTGCTTTACTCCTTTTGGGGTAGTTTTGTCAATCGGTTTGTAATTTTGCTTTTTTGTCCAAGACATTGGTGGTTGTAACGAAGGCTAAAATGAGACTTATCGATGCTTATTAGTTAATTTTGGTGCCCGCTTGGCTGCTTTACTTCGAGATTTCATTTTTTTCAATGGCCACCCATGACCCAACTAAAAAGGTAATTGAAATCTCGATATGGGGGTGTTTTGGTAAAAATTATTCACTTGGATTATTTTTTTTTGTTCTTATTCAAAAAATTTCGTATTTGTTAGTTTTGAGTCGGTTTTTTGTGGATCGTTGGTTTGTATCGATAAAAAGAATACAAAAAGTAAAAAATTGCTAACCAAATTTAAATTTTTGTGAATAAAGACAAAAATAATCTATTAATTCACAAAAATTTGGATTATTTTTTTAAATTCCTCTTGTCAAGACAAATTAATAATTTAAAAAAAAATCGATGCAAAACTAACAAATGCGATTTTTTTGAACAAGGACAAGAAAATGCCAAAAACACCCCTGGGTGGGTCTGCTGCAGTAGTTGCGTTGGTCTCCGGGTTTTCTTAACTCTTTGAGGGGTAGTTTTGTCAATTGGTTTTGTAAATTGTTTTGTTCAAATATTTTTGGTGGAAGGCTCATGAGCTGTATCACTGCTTCGTTAGTTAATTTTTGTGTCTGCTTTAATTTTGAAATTTTATCGTTGAGTACTTCAATTGATAGTTCATTAGATTGGCAATAAACGAAGAAAGAATACAAAAAACACACATTCTAGTGTAATATTTTTTTACACTTTTAAATAGAATTTCACACTTTCATACATTTTAATATAATTTTTTATATCTTAACAATATCCCAATAAACTGATTTTGGCATTTTTCTTCATTGTTTACCCATAGCCGGACAAAAAAACACAATTTTCCAATTCAACTTCAACACTTTTCAATGCAATTTAACACATCAAAAACTGTATTTTCTTATCCTTTTCCTTTCTTATTGACAACCCAATAGTTATAGTAGCATTTTACCTATCATTATTGAGTTTGTTGCATATGAAATGGGAAAGTGTCTGATATATGAAAGAAGAACATGAAATGGTACAGGAAAGTGCATTCGATAGGTGAGATCCATCTGGTATATTGAGTGAATTTCACCTGCCGAATACACTTTCATTTGTCTTTTCATGTTTTTCTATCCGGTATTGTATCAAGCCTCATGCGAAATTCACGCGTCTCTGGGAAGTATTTGGGATACATTAATGAAAGTAGAGGGGGATGCGTTTTGTTGTCAATCCCAAGGAATGCAGTACGGTGCGTAACGCCTCCAATTTTCATAAACAATTGCAAATGTGCACTTGGCAATTGATTCCGAGTTCATTTGGACTAGTCAAGAATTTTCTTGGAAGTGTTCATGGACTGCAATTATTTGGTTGGATGTTGAAGGATGTTTGGCTTTTCGTACATTTGTGCTATGGATATCCCACATTTTTTTGTTTTTTTTTTGGGTAAAGAGATAGAAAATATATTAAATATATTTTTTGGTTGGATGTTGAAGGATGTTTGGCTTTTGTACATTTGTGCTATGGATATCCCTTTTTTTTTTTAAAATGGCAACAACTTTACTGAAAAAACTTGACAATATGTACATCAAGTCGAGGGAAGGGAGGGAACGGGAAGAGAAATCAACCAATGGTTGATTGAAAAAAAATACAAAACAAAAAATACCCAAACAACAATCACCCAATTGATCTCAACCTCACCAGCCATCATCGATGAAGGACCACGTCATGCCACCTCCACAACCCTCCATTAACAACAAAGAGACACGCCATGCCACCGACATGTCCCTAAACAATAAGGCCGAAGTCGAAACAGATCACAAAAAAACCTAAACATCAACCCCTGCGATGACCAAAGTTGCCTTCGTCAAATGATGACCTAATTGGAAACACCCCAAACACCACCCCTCCACCACTCCAAAACCCCCCATCTCCACCACCATACCTACCATCAAAGCCTCCCAACCACCACCGCCACCACCCTACTACCACCAAGACCACTACAACCTCTACCATTGCCGCCCTTATCTACCTCCCACCCCACCACCTCCCGATCCACTGCCACTATTGCCATCTTCGCCCCAACCCAACACCACCACCTAGGGGTGCACACTAGCCCGGTGGCCTGCCTAGCCCCCCCATCCCAGTCCGATTTTTTTTAGGGTTTGGGATATAAATTTAGGCCTATAGGATTGAGGCGAGTTGATATTTTAAGCCCAATTAGTTAATGGGATGGGTTAGGAAAAATCCTCAAGGCCCAGCTCGAACTCGCCCCGGCCTGTATATAATGGTATTATTTTTTAATAGAATATATAATATTATTATTTTCCTCTTAAACTGCTTGTCTGAAACATAACACATGGTTTATTACTTTTTTTTTTTGTTCTCTACCGGAAATGCAGTGAAGAAATAAAAATAATAATAATAATTGCTTGTCAAGCATGATGAATGTTGGAGAGTTCCACTCTTGAACACTTTTATTGCCTTTTGACAGATAATTTAATTATTAGAACCATAATGTTTTATGGGTTTGTTTTTAGTAATATTGCAAGAACATAAAACTTTAAGTATTCCCGGTTATGAATTATAGTTTGTGATCGTTATAGTTAATTTATTTATGTTTTTGATATCACACTTTAGAAAAGTAAATGGGCTTATTGGGCGGGTATGAAAAATAAAACTTTAATTGGACTAGGTTTGAGAATATAAAATGAAGCCCGATATTTAATGGGCCGGGTTTGGGCATGCACAAGTCTGTTAGTATTTAGTATAAGCCTGGCAAGACGTATGTGCACCCCTACCGGCGGCGCCACCATTCCCATCGCTGCCCCACCCAGCACCCACCCACCGCTACCGCTGCCAAATGCCTAGGGATGGCAACAGGGCGGGTTGGGCGGGTTTTGATGATCCCTGCCCCGACCCTAAATTTTCCTAACCCACCCCTAACCCGCCCCTAACCCGACCGGGTAATTTATGGGTACCCCCGCCCCTGCCCCTATCGGGTATCGGGTTTACCCGCCCCGCCCCTATTTTTTTCACATATTAGTTAAATATATTTTAAATTCAAATTAGTGACTACAAATGATAAAAGTTCACAAAATAACTTTTACAACTTAACCAAAATCTACTATCTAATGTTGTATTTTAGTTGTAAAAGTAAAATTATAAGAATATAAATAAAATTTAATGCATATAAGTGAGAAAATATAATTTGATATATACATATAAGAGTATATAAATATAGTTATACATATATATGTATGTCGGGGCGGGTAATATCGGGGCGGGGTGACCATACCCCTGCCCCTACCCTAACCCTAGCGGGTTTTTCAAAATCACCCCCTGCCCCTACCCGTTAACCAAAAAAATCGTAAAAAACCCTACCCTATCGGGGCCGGGTAGGGCGGGTTCAGAGCGGGGCGGGTTGAATTGCCATCCCTACAAATGCCACCCCAAACTAGCACCAACCACCTAATTCGCAACCTGTTAATGCTGGACTAAAAATCAGATCTAAATAACTATTGGGGGAAAACTAAAACATCAGAAAAAAGGAGAAAAATAGAGAAGAAAGAAGTAGAGAGAAGGGAGAGGGAAAGCGTTTTTTTTGCTATGAATATCCCATTGCGGGGGTCTTCGGGAGTTTCTATTCTTTGGTTTTAATATTTTACATTTTGGTTTTTGTATCTTTGAATTAATAGGCAAATTGTATTATTGCATTGGTAGAGTATTTGCGTAATATATATTGAATGCATTTTGCAATAGGAATAGCGTTTGGAAAAATACGCAGAATACATTATGTAGATCTTTATGTTAATTAAAATAAAATAAAAAAGTGAAAAATGAGAAGTGAAAAACCTCTTCTCGCCCTTTACTTTTGCCCTTTGCTCTCTAACACCAAAAATCATAGATGCATTTTTCCCCCAGCCCCGATTGGATGATGCTAAAATTCTAGGGGGATAAGTTATAAAAGGGGTATTAGTTTTTTGGAGGGTTGACCCACATTGATCTGATGTTTATGAAAGGGGAATAAAAAAGCAGTCGGTTTGGATGGGGTATTAAAAAGGGGGGATAAAATAGTACTCCCTCCGTCCCCAAATTTTGGTCCCTCGTCCAATTCTAACCGGATAAAAAATTAGTTATAACTTTAAATCGGTAATGAATTTTATATTCAATATGGATCTTGTTTGATAGATCTCGATAAAATCTATAAGACAATGTTTTTAAAATAACGTAAAACAACGTAAATTACGAGATATAATCAATTGAAAAGTGGCACGAACTTCCAAAAGGGACAAATAAATGGGGACGGAGGGAGTACTTGATTTGGATGGAGGATAAAATGAGGGGATAAGATTTTTTTGTAATTGAAATAAGGGAGAGGAGGTGTTATTTTTTCCTTATACCCAGAGATAACTTTTGGGCAGGGGGAAGGGTGCCCAAAAATTAAACCCCTCTATCCCCCTGTCGGGGATAACTTTTGGAAGGGTAAAAATTGACTCCCCTGCATTTTTGCCCAGCCAAACTATGCTAAGGGGGTGTTCCACTAACAAAAAACTGTTTTTTCCAAACACCGAGACAGGTCATTACCTCACAACACATTACATAAAAAACCGTGAAAAATCAATTTTCCCAAAAAACTAGGTTAGTGGAACACCCCCTAATGTGTTATATCAAGCCTTATATCCCCTCCAAAAATTATCCCTCTTCCTTTTATCCCATCCAATCGGGTCCTTAACTGATTTTGGATTAACAATGCCAAACAGCTAGAAGTGAAAACAAAAGGTGATTTGAAACAAAAAAATAGAGTAGGTGCTAAAAAGTGGGGGAAAAAAAAAAACATGATGCACGAAAGGATGCTTTCTAAGCCAAATTGTGAAATAAGAAAAGCAAAAACATTAAATTCAAACTTTCGTCAGTGCGCCTCTGCCGCATTGCTACTTCCTACCCTTTGACCAACAAATAATTCAGACGAAGAAATCACCAACCCGAGGACGGGTCCAAGTATAGGGCGGGAGTTGCCCCAAATAATTACGAAAATTCTATTCAAATCAGTTTTTTAAAAAAATACTATTCGAGAGACTCTGAAAATAGAGGGAATTCAAAAGACTCCGATTCAAATCAATTTAAGACTTTTGTTCGTTTTGATTTTTCAGAATCACTCCAAGTCTCCAACTCTCTCAGGGGGTGTTCCACTATTTTTGGGTTTTTTTTGGATGTTTTAGGTCATGTTCCACTAACTTGTTTTTTGATTTTTTGGGTTTTTTTTATCTTTAGTTTTACAAAAAAACCAACTAGTTATTTAGCTTTTTGGTTTTTTGAGTTGTGTTACCAAATTACCAAGCAACCCTTGTACCCAAAGGATAAGGGGTTTGAAGGGGGGCAGATTCGTAATTTTACATGATTAAAGTGGTTTGGTTTTTTTAGGTTAGTGGAAGTAAGTGGTTTTTTTGTTGGTTTTTTGTGGGGGTTTTTTTTAGTGGAATGGGATAGTTTTTTAGTTAAAACAAAACTAGTTTTTTTTTAGTGGAACATGGCCTTAGTTTTGCAAAAAAACTAACTTGTTCCACTAACTAATTTTTTGATTTTTTAGTTTTTAGTTTTGCAAAAAAACTAATTCCATTAAACTAGTTTTTTGTATGTTTAATTTTGCAAAAAAAACAAACTTGTTCCACTAATTAGTTTTGGGCTTTTGGTTTTTAGTTTTGCAAAAAAACTAAGTGATTTTTTGTTAGTGGAATGAGATAGTTTTTGAGTTAAAACAAAACTGGTTTTTTTTTTCCAGCGGAACGGGGCCTCAATGCGGTCCCTAATACGGGAGTGTTACACTAAAGGTGTTTTTAACATAAGTTGGCTTTTCACGACTTTTTATGTGATGTATTGTGAGAAAATAACATGTCTCAAAAACCGCGATAAATTACTAGTTTTTATTTTTTATTTATGAGTTAGTGGAATGGGGTCTACGTGTTATTTTTCATGATTACTTTAATTTCTCTCTCTCTCTCTCTCTCTCTCTGTACTTCTCAACTCACTGTACCAAAATGCATCTGTCAAAACTTAAACCAACAAACTCCGGGACTAGGCCTGATCTGGTTAAATTGAAAAAATTGGTTTTTTAGTTTTTTTCGTTTTGTCCTTATTCATTTTTTTTTTTTTTGCATTTGTTAGTTTTCGGTCTATTTTTTGTGGTTTCTTGGCTTGTCTCGACAAGAGAAATCTAAAAAGTATAAAATTGTTAGCCAAACTTAAAGTTTTGTGAATAAAGACGAAAAATAATCTAAAAAATTGGTTTATTTACGGCTTTATTCAAAAAACTATTATTTTTTACCATAATTTTATACCTTTGAATTTGTCTCGACGAGATAAATCCTTAAACCACAAAATCTTGATGTAACAAATGCAAAAAAAATTAGATAAGGATAAAACGAAAAAACCACAACCAGTTTTTTCAATTTAGCCAAATCAGACTTATAGTTAGACTTTTCTATTTTAAACTTTTTTGGCAATGTACAAAATCCTAAGCTAGCTAGCGCGACCTTGAACTGGTCCCTATGGCCCTCTCACAGCCATTTCCACAGGCATTTGTACTTCACAACAATATTAATTGAAGTTTTGACTATGTTCCGAAATCTCATCTATCTCCTGGAGGTTTGTGAAATTGGGTTTTGCCAGTTAACAGAATTGGGAACATGTTTTGGTTTGGTGCAAAACAAGTCTTGACAAAGCGCAATCATGAACATCAAATTCTACAAGGACATAGAAGTGATTTGTTTCTTCCTACTATTGTTTTGACTTCGGAAAAAAAACCATAAAGTAAATTTCCAACTTCATTTGACATGTTCGGGGGTCTAGTACACCTTTGCAGATTACTTTTACTCAAACTTTAACCTTCTAAACACAGTACAATCTTATCTCTTTAATTTACCCCCATTATTATTCAATCGGACTTGACTTTACTTCTCGGCTCTTTGTTATTTGTTGAGTCCGACCCAGGGCATTTCAATTGGTGCACACCAAATATATATCGCATTATATGAGATCCATTTCAGGATTTCACAAATAATTGGAGCCCTCAAATTATTTAAAAATTTGTTTCTAATGATTCTTGTATGAAATCAACTATGTCAAATATCGATAAGAGCATGATCAATTCTTTGTCCAACTGAGCTGATTTTAAAATTATTTTAAACAAATTGACTAGTTTCGATCATTTGTTTGAGACCGCGAGGCGGGCTCCACACAACGCATTGTGCTTTGGTATCCGCCAAATGTTGTACCCATGGTTTATTGGTATCATTAAGAGTTTTTAATTACTTGCTTCTTCTTCTTCTTCTTCTCTCTCCCCCCCTCTCTCTCTCTCTCCGAAAACGCTAGCCACCACAAATATTACTCTTCCTCCTTCCCCTCCCCCCTCTAGGGTTTCAATTCCCTCGCATGGTGGTGGGAGGGGAGGGCCATGGTATTATTTCTTTTCTCCATTTGTTCTTTTTTTTTTTTTTTTTTTTCTTCTTTTGTCTCTCCAAATCAACGACTTGTCGTCTAATCTGAGAGAATTATGTCTCTTGTTTCGTGAAAGTTGTTAGTTTCGTCTTCGGACGAATTTTCGTTTATAGATTGGGTACTTTTAGACGTGATTGCTTTACAATGATATCTATGCCAACAGTTTTCTTACCCTACATGATATCGCTGGCAAAACAACTCGTGGTGGCTTTGAAAATCTGTAGTTTTGGGAGTTCATTGGTGCGAGCATACTTGGTAGGAGTCCATCCGATCGTCTAGGTATTCGCTGTCTTTTATCTTCAACTAGCATTAAGTGTCTTAAGAGATGCTGATTCTGGGTATGAATCTTGTAAGTGCGTTTGTGTCAGGCCATGTCTGGGTTAGGGTGAAACATATCGATTGCCTTGTGCATTTTTTGTTCTCCATTTAGATGATTAGTTTGGCTTTGTTCAAGATTTTTGTAATGAATTCCATTTTGTAAGTGCCTTTGGGCTTTCATTAATATAATTTTCTTAGTTACGTGTAAAAAAAAAAAAGGTTTATTGGTATTTGTTATTTGGACAAATTTGTATTTCTACATCACCTTTTAACGGGTGCCGTAGTCCTATTATATTTTTTCCTTCCCTCTAACTTCAATTTTTCCTATACCAAAATGTTACTCCTTATGTTCTGAAATAGATGTTCATGTTCCACTATTTAAACATCTGAAAAAATATCACATATATTTTTTCATAAAAAATATATTTACATGCAATATGGGTCTTATTTGTTTAGAGTTCACTTAATTTTATATAAATACTTTTTTTAAATCCTTAAGAAAGACAAATTCATGGAACTATTAGTGTTGCAAAATTCTTTTGAAAAAAAACATAAAGTAGTGTTTCGAAACAAGTGGAGGGAAAATGTTGATATTACAGAAATAAAATTCAGTGGAGTATTGGGTTTAGTTTCAATTTTATCGGATGTGCCCCAAAGAGACATGGGTTTAGTTATTTGGATTAAAAAAAGTAAACTAGGTTTTGAAATAATCTAGAGCACGATTAAGTCCTAGAGGGGGGGTGAATAGGACAATAACTAAAAATTTTAACCACTAATTAGCACATGCAATTACCCAAATTCCATTTTAACAAATACTAAAAGATATGCGTTGATTAAGCAATTAAAATAAAGAGACAAGACAAAGAGATTTACGTGGAAACTACTTAGGGTCTAAACACACTAAGCATAAAACCACGGCCTAATCCTACTTATGTATTTCCATAAATCAAAAGGTTTACAAGAATTAACAAGACTAGGAATTACCCAACAAGCCCCTTGTGACACCTAGCTCCAATTCTTGATGTAGTACCCCGTACCCCTCTTTGATTCCATGGACTCCACAAGCACACCCGTCTTGATCTCCGAGTCAACTCGGCACCGGTCTAACCGGCTCACGTAGGAACCAAGGCAATATCCATCATATGAATGAAATGATAAGAAATGAAGATTTTTGTGACAAACAATCAATCTAGATGTAATCCATGGAGTATCAAAAGATTAATCTAGATTGACAAAATAAATGATCAAACACAAGGTTTAAATCATCTAAGCATCAAGAACCCATAAAAGATAAAAAGACTTGATTTTTAATTAAGGGTTTTGAATGAAGAAAATCAATCTAGAGCAAATACACGGTGAACAAAAGTATTGCACTAGATTGACACAAAAGATGATCAAACACTAAGTTTAAATCATACTTAAAGCATCTAAACACATGAATCTAAGAAAAGATTGTTTCTTGATGATGCAATGAAGATTTTGAGAAGAATCAAACTAGAGCAAATACATAGATATTAGAATATAGCACTAGAGTGAATAAAAGATGATCAAATCAAAATAGAAATCACCTCAAAAGCATAGAACCCCATGAGTAAGTAAAGGAGATGTGTTTCTCTCTCTAAGGTGGGCTAATGCTCTCAAAATCTGACCTAGAAGAGTGGAAAATAAGTTTATCTAGTGTCAATGACACAACCCTAGCATAAGCCAATAGGAACATGCCACAAACACCAGTAAAAATGCGTTGCACTTGAAGTTGTGCACGGAGACAGGCAACAAGCGCTCAACAGGCGCAACGGAGATGTGCAGATAGGAAAAGCGCTAATAGGTTCAACGAGCGCAGCGGGTAGCGCTCATCGAGTGCATCTTGCTGAATCTGTTTTTAATGAAGCAAACTGAAGCGCCAGTAGCGCTAAACAAGCGCTGCGCTCTGAATCCCTTTTAAAATAGGTACATGCCTTAGAAAAATACTTGATGCTCACATTATAAGGCTAAAATGCAATATCATGTAACATAAAAATGATTAAATCCCTAAACTATATGAAGAACATGATAATGCAACATTATACCTTTCATGAATCGAATATGAGCCAAGGAACACGCAACTCCATTTCTCCAATCTTTTAACCACCGGGTGGAGCATCTAGACTCAATCAATTAAGCTACCTCCCAAACCCAAATGGAAAAAGATAAAATTACATACTCCAATGGTTTGTCGGAATCCGGAAAATGCCAATAATACTAACAGGTTTAGTTTTTTGGGGAATGGGTGAACATGTTTTAATTTAGGAGAGAAAGGCCTATTTTGGTCTAATAAATGACCGACTTATTTTTTTATTTGTATTTAATTTTTTCGTGTATGTTTGTTTTCATTAACTTTTTGTGTATTATTGGTTTGTCTCGACGAGAGGAATAAAAAAGTATAAAATTATGATCCAAGCTCAAATTTTTTTGAATAAAGACAAAAATAAGTCAACAAGACAAAGTTTTGAACTTATTTTCTATTTTATTCAAAAAATTGAGAGTTCCAATTAGAATTTTTTACTTTTTCGATTTCTCTTGTCGAGACGAACCAATAATATATAAAAATTGAGAATTTTAATTAGCAATCCTCTTTTAATAATACCTTTAGGATGCAACCCTATCGGTTTTGAATCTTTATGATTCAATCCTGTAATTTGAATTAGGACTATTATGCCCCTATTATGTATTTTATTAATGTATTATTATATTAGTATATTATATAATAGTAGTTTATGGTAATAGAAATATTGACGTCCTATCCCTATTAAATAGGCTAATCAGTTAAGCACATAATCCGGTTTGTAATCACAGAGGTGATCCTATCTCCATTAACATTCCTTTCAAGTTGTTTCCATAATTTGAGGTTTTTTTGAATTTCAAAATAAGCAGTCCTATACAAATCAATGTCATACGGCTCATTTTCATCCTAGCAACTACAATCCATTGATCCATATTGCATTTTGTGGGTAGCAAAAAAGTTTGAAGCACCAAATTCATCAAACAATTCATCAAGCAACTGCGGGAGTGTCTAAAAGGTATTCTACTTTTACATTTTTTGATTTCCCGTGTTGTGTAACAATTATAGATCAAGCCCATTTCGATGGATGTTCTCAAATTCATTGTTATGGATTTTCATGGGAAACAATTTTGACAATTTTTCTGATATTTAATATGGCATCTCAGTTCACCATTGTTATGGATTTTCATAACAAGACAACAATACGGTTTAATCAAGACAGACCACGTGGTTTTCTAGTTTTGTGTTGTGTGTCATGACAATTCAAATCACCATGTTTGTATATTAGCCTCAACAGCTTACTTAATTTTTTACATTTTACATGTTTTTTTCAGTTTGTTCCTTTGCAATGGATGATGGTTTGATCTTGGTATGCAAATATGGTGACAAGATCTGTCCCATCCTTGTTAAGTTGGGGATGGATTTCGGAGCTGTTTTTCTACTATTTTAAGCTTCCCACCAGATTTCCCTTCCGTGTGTTTGGTTCCTGCAAAAAACGTGGAAACCATAATTTCATATTATTAAACCCCGGCAAACCAAAAAACCATGTCAAATATCTGGATACCAACTCATGCAAAAAAAAAAAAAAATCCATGTACAAATTACATGCAACACTGACCCACCATATTTAAATTTATGCCCATAAGGGACATTCACACATGTGCTCCAAACACCCTAAAAAATCAGCGGACATGCTTAGCGGATTCACCATACCCAAACCATGAATGATACTACCCATGGTAATCCAGAAAACCATGTCGGAAAACATCCAGAAAACCATTAAAAGAAATTATGCTAGCCATGGTAATCTAGAAAACCATGACAAGAAATGTCCACAGATAACATGAATTCTTCATTCAAATACCATGTCGGAAAACATCCATCACTAAACATAAACAAACAAAACAAACATGTGACCTCAGTAATTTTTTAAACAAAGTTAAAATCTAAGAGCACATAATTGGAAAACAAATAACCCATTTTTTAAAGCACATATATTATGTTATCCGTGAAATGGGAATCCAATCACCCATTTTTTAAAATCACTAGTTAATGTTATGGTCACCTATACTTTGAACAGCAAATATGACAAAACTCTAAGTTCTGCATAATTTTTAGATCATAACAATGGAAAAATTATCAATCACATTTTTTGAGTACATGAGGAATACAGATGAATTATTGAGTACATGAGGAAGAGTAAGTTTTAGACTTTGCACATTAGCAAATTTTTGCACTCTAATACTAGTGGCAAAAAAGCTAGATAACCATCTTGGACACATAACACCAACTTATATGTATGCACAAAGAAAATCTGGAAACGCGTATGTGAGACTCCGGGAAGGGTAGTAGAGGGAGTATAATACAAGAGAACAAGGCAGCTGTAAGCTGTGACTTCTTCCTTTCGAGTTTCCGTAAACGCCAATTTAGTACTACATGATTATGTCTCCTTTTCCCCCACAAGGTCTCAATGCCACAAACCCACCCTGTTAAATTACGAGTTCATTGCTCGTACACTTATCAGATTTGCCAACTTTTGGTGCACTAGTTTCATAAGATTTTTGTTAAAAAAAATACACATTCATGAACAATCCATCAAATGGAAAACCAATAAGCCATTTTTTGGGAATCCCTAGATAATTTTATGGTCAACTGCACTTTGAATAGCAACTATGAAAAAATTATACCCCATATACTTTTCAAACCATAATGATGATTTATTGGTCCACCATTTTCCCGTGCATCGTCCACTTGACTTCCGGCAACGCAGAAATTGAATGGAACATGCTATAGTAGTTCCACCATTAAATTTTCAAACCAGAATGGTGGATTAGTCCTCCATTTTATTTGGGAATCAGTTGAAATACATTTGTTGTACTGATCCATGATTTAGCATGCAAAACTTAAACACCGTATCAACCCCAATTATGAAATTGACTCTGGGAGCCATGGTTAACCACATCTACATTTCCCGAAATGCCATGAAAATCGATGTAAACAATACACGTCAAGCACAAATAAGCCAGACTATTCATTACTCCCACCAAAACATTGTCTACAGTAAAGTCAGAGTAGAAAACTTACGAGCCATGTCTGGGGCTTCTTCTCGTCGACTGGCTAGGCTTCGTCACCGATTTTTTCGGCCTGAGTAGCCGCCTCAACCTCTTTTCGTGGTGTATGGTCTTCGCATCATGGGGTTTCCGCAAAATCGGCAATATGCAGATGTGGGTTGCTGCAAATCTGAAAAGGGTGGGCGAGATGGGTTTTGATTTGGGGGGTGGGTTGAGTTCCACCGAGAAATAAGGGATTCGGGATGGTCCGGGTAGGGTTTTGGTTTCCACCGAAGAAGATGGGATAGGACGATTTGGGAATGGTTTTCGGTTTCACCGAAAAATTAGGAATAGGAGAAGGTTGGGACGGTTTTGGTCCTATGTAGTCTCTCACCGAAAAAGTAGGAATTTGGGATGGGTTTTGGTTTGGCACAACTTCCATAATAATCATTAATCAACTAATAATATGGAGAGTTTCTGAAACTACCCGAAATTAGTGGGACGTGAAATCATTAATTTCCCAACAGTTTCGTGGGACTACTGATATTTTCCAAATTCTGTTAATAATATCTAAGAAATTTAAATAAGGAAAAACATAAACAAAGGGCTTTTTTGGTATTATTTAAATCTCAAGATGAAATCATAAACATTCAAATCCCATGGGATGGGATCCTAAGGATTTCATTTATTTGGGATGGTGAATTAACTCACCCATAAAAATTTGACGCAAAATTAACAAATGAAAAAAATCAAATAAGGACGAAAAATAAGTCAAAATGACTTATTAGGCTAAAAATAGATATTGTACGACTGTAGACACCCCAATTTTGGTCTTCTACGATTCTCGGACCACGGCCTAAGCGACCTCCTCGATGATTCTTGAAGTGACGCTCCTTAAAATTTCATATGCCAAGAACCTCTAAGCCAATCCTTGTACATTAACCCCAAATCCTACAAATTCTTGAACACCAATGCTTCAAAATTCTCAAATCTAGCAGAGCACTTGTGTGCACCGATAGCACCTGTGCGGACCAATAGCACTTGTGCTCACAAGTTCAACCCGTGCATACGAATTCCAACTTGTGCGCACATGTTGATTTTTGCATGGTATTGCAAGCGAATTTGATGATGGTTGTTTGATTCCTTGGGCTTTGTTAGGTATCCCTATTTCCAGGAAACCAGCCCCCATGTTTTTAGGGCCCCTTTGAGCCCTTTGAACCTTTTACAACCCTCCTTTTGACCCTCCTCAAGCCTATGAATACCTCCCCAACCTTCAAAAACGTGGTAATAGCTCTCATACACTCACTCCCATTACTACTACCACCTCATGCTATTTCTCTCCTTAGTTCCCTCTTTATGTCCAAAAAAATTTCCAAAAAAATCCAAATCTTAAAGCCCTAAAAATTTCTAATTCCATTTCCCTCAACCCTTTCAGTAAGCTTATATTGTCTAAACCTTCTAGAAACTCTACTTCAAAGTCTCAATCACCCAAACATCAACCATCCACAAGACTCAAGTTCAAGGGAGTAAAATTCAAGCATTTTGAAAAGGTAAAAGGAAATGGCCTCAAGGCTACTCCATGGCCTTTGAGGGGACTTATTTAAGTACACTTCAATCTTCCATTAGTTCCATATTGAATTTGTACTTAAAATAAGACTATAATATGTCAAAATAATTTTTCAAAAATCAAGTTTGGAAGAGCATTGTGCGCCCCAATGCGCATTCGTGGGCCCAAATGCTCCTCTGAGCCCATTTTCTAAAAATCACATTTTATATTGATTTATAGAAATTCTGTGGTTTCTATTTTATTTTTGTTGACCATATTAACTTTGCATGGGAAAAATCATTCTGATAAAAAAATAGATCTTCGTGTTATTGAAGTAAAATTTTAAAATCAAATCTGGCATGGCACTTGTGTGCCCAAGTACTATTGGTGCGCACAAGTCCGATTTACAGTAATTATTTTCCCCAAATTTAATCGGGTCCAATACATTTCTCTTAACTTTTCTAAAAAAATCCATGTTCTTATAATTAAAGATTACCAGAAAATCAAAAAAAAAAAATTTGGATTGTGGTTAGTTTTGACTGATTCCTTTGTTCAAAGTCATTACACATTTTTCTTTTCTTAATACTTGCATAACATTCATTTGATTTACATTTTACATCTCAAAATATTTGTTTCTTGTTCCCTATCCCTATATGTGTAAAGTTTAGTAATAAAATATTTTTTTATATAAAATCCCACGAACATTAAAATAAAGACCGATCTTTGTGTCGGGCGAGGGAGGTGCCGTAAAACCCTTCCCCTCTTGTAACCTGGCTGCGAACCCGAAGTCTTTTGGTTAAAATGATTAGTTACAAATCGTTTAATAGTTTTAGTTTAGTTTAGTTTTGGAGACAGGGGTAGTGAGTGAAGAGAGATAGAGAGAGAAATGAGGGTAATGATTACAAAACTAAACTAAAACTAAACTAAGCCATGAAACGAACAAGGAGCCTTTTCTAAATAATGGAACATAAGTCACATTTTTCAAATCAGTTTCTCGAGTGACTATCCGTAATCGTAAGCCTGGGTAGCGACTCCAAAACAAATCAAAATCTCAAATCGGCGAAGTCGAGAGCCCTGTGACGGCATCCACAACGACGTACCAAAAAAAGAAAAAAAGGAAAGAGAAATTGTTGATTGGTCTATAGTCGCTCGAGTTTTTTTTTTTTTTTTTTTCAATCAAATAAGTGCAAATTGACATTGTATAGAACTATACAAATTGACTAACAAACAAAACTGTGTAAGCAGGGCTGTAGCTATGAAGGGCGGGAAGGTGGCTCGTGCCATCCCCGATTGAAAAATACCACCCAAAAAAAAAAATTTGTAAAGAGAAATAATAAATTAAAATAGAGAGATTTGCATCAGCAGCTCACTTTGCCTCAGTGGTCAAGGCGTGTGAACTTTGTGCTGCGCTCCCAGAGTTGGATTCTCCTGCAAAATTAACAAATACAAATTTTTTTTTTTGAATAAAGGCAAAGAAATAAACCAAAATTAGTTTATTTAGCCAAAGCAACCCCAGTCAGTGCATTTTGTTTTTTCCTTGGTCCTCTCAGCATTCTTTTCTCTCTCTCTCACAAAAGGTTTGCAATTAATTAATTTTTTTTTTTATCAATAATTGGTGTGAAACATGATACATTTGAATTTTAAATTTTTTTCTCAAAGTTTAGCACTTTTATTACATGTTTTTTACACACTATGGTGGGTATGAATATACAATAAAAATGAATTCACAATCAGGTCGATTTACACACACACACACACACACACATATTTGTATGAATAAGTCATGGATTACTCATATTTTCACATGTAGAGTGAAATAGAGAATTTCCATTGGCTCCGCCATCCATGAAATTTGTCAATTTTATTTAGTTTTTGTGGTGTTTGCCAAGGGAAAAAGTCAAAAGTGGCGACTATTGGAGCTATTGGTCAATTTTATTTAGTGACGCTGCTAACATAGAGGGGTAGATAGGTGTCACCCCGACTTTTGACGACATAAATATTTTTTGTAGCCTAAAGTGGTTCGACTAGTTACGGATATATTAAAAAAAAAAAAAAAGACCATAAGAGAGTTAGAGGAAGCATTGTTTGTTGGGATCAAGAAAAATTAATATTGTAATGTCTTGTATTTGAATACCATAAGAGAGTTAGAGGAAGTATTTATTTATTTTTAACAAACAAAAAAACCCATAGCAAAACCTAATTACATGACTTCCTAATTAATTTGTTCTTCATATTTTTTCGCATAACATGTAGTATTAGCTTTCCATTAACGGTGCCACTCCCGTTTCCCAATCCGGACTCCATCCGTGCGTGTGAGGTGAGTTTTCAAAGCGTGTGGTACACAATGGACCACCCATAGGGTTTTCTGTAGCTTTTGCCATTTAAGAAACGCTCCTCAAAACCAAAAATTGCCTGTAAGAAAATAACTGTTGCAATTCGAAATTACGCGCATTGAAAACTTCACTCTTATCTTCTACTCCATCCGTTCACAAATAATAGTCTAGTATTCTATTTTGGATTGTCTCTTAACAAATGTCTATTTTGAAAAGTTAATGAGTAAAAGCTTGTACAACTACTGTATTGGAGTAGAGTGTCTGTAATGTAAGCGGAGAGTTTTCATGAGTTAACCAAAACAAGCATGAGGCATGATCACAAAAGAAGTCCCTCTGGCAACATAACCTAAGCAAGCTTGTTGGAGTAACTTTTTATGTTGAACTCGTAGTTCACCTACTCAACTTCAGTATCCACAAAACCTATATGTGTTGCTGAAATGCGAGCGCTGAGATTCTTAAGCAAACCATAGCCTGTTAGCATCGCACATTTTTGTATAACATGGAGCGGTTTGGATGTAATCCCGACTGGAGTGCAACCATCACGTACTCATTACCATTCATATCGCGCTGTCTAACATTTCATCATCTATGAGATGAAATGGGAAACAACCCTTTGTTTGGATCTCTCAATCTTGGTTCACAATGTTATTCTGTTAAATGAGATTTCAAAATATTGTCAATTTTCAAATTCCGAGATAATACTAGCAAGAGTCGAACATGCTTCAAATGTAAGAGGGTGTGATTTATCGCCCACGACAAACTCACGACAAATGCCATCCACTTCAATCAAGCTACAACCAGGGCTCTTTCTGCAACCAACTTTCTTCATTTCCTCCTTTACTCTCTCCACTTCATCCCATCTCCCGGCATCCCTGTACAAACCTAACAAAACCATATAAAGAGCTCCATTCCACGGCTCATCATTTATTAGCCAACTGGCAGCTAATTCCCCAACTTCGACATTCTTATAGACTCTACAAGCACTAAGAAGAGCACCCCAAATAGCAGCATTAGCCTTAACAGGCATATCCCTGATAAAATGAACAGCTTGTTCAATGAAGCCTGCTCGACCAAGAAGATCAACTACACAACCAAAGTGTACTATATTTGGTTCAATCCCAAAGTCAGAAGTCATTCTGTCAAAATATCTCATTCCTTCATTTACTAGTCCCGAATGGGTGCAACCAGAGAGAAGGGCTACAAATGTTACACCATTGGGTTTTACTCCAGAACTAATCATCTCTTCAAATGCTTCAATCAATTGAGTGCCAAGACCATGCATTGCTAATCCAGATAACATAGCCGTCCATTCACCCACATGCTTCTCCTTAGCACCCTCGAAGACCTTTAGCGCCTTTTTTATGCTTCCACACTTGAAATACATATCTATTAAAGCAGTTGTGATCCTGCTATCAAACTGGTTCTTTGTCTTTCGACTTAGAAAGGAATGAAGCCATTTACCCATATTAGTATCCCCCAAATTAGCACAAGCACAAAGCACACTCATTATAGTCGAATCATTCGGTTCCATTTTCGCCACCATCATGTCCCTAAACAACACAACCGCTTCTTTAAACCGGCTCCGCCTAACATACCCTGCAATCATAGCACTGTAAGAAACAACACTCCTCTCCGGCATCCTATCAAAAACACGGCGCGCTGACTCAATCGACCTGCCATTAGCATAGCAAGTAACCAAACTAGTCCAGCTAGCAATATCCCGAAAACCCATCTCGTCAAAAACCCGTCGAGCCATCTTTACTCTACAACTTGCCCCATACAGAATAATCAACGAGTTTTGCACAAACACATCATACCCAAACCCATGTTTAAACGCCTGTCCATGGACAATTTCACCTCGTCTAATATCTCCAAGGCTTGAACATGCTTTGAGCAAAAAGGGGAAGGTGTAGTTATCGGGTAGGGGACCATGTACGTGCATATGATGGTAGAGTTCCAATGCTTGGTGTGGGTATGGGCTTGAGGCGTAAGCTCGAAACATGGTGTTGTAAATGTAGGTGGATGGGTGGGGAATGTGGTCGAACAGGCGGTGGGCGTGGAGGAGTGAGGAGGGGTTGGGAGTAGTAGTGAGGGAGGTGATGATTTGGCGGAGGTATATGTCTTGGTGGTGAAGGCCGGAGACTATGATGCGGGAGTGAAGGAGCTTGGCTTCTTGCATAGTTGGCAATAGAGCATCATCGCCTACAAGACTGGCCTTCACAAGTCCAGTTGAGGAAGTTGGAATTCCAAGATGCAAATACCTCCAGTGTCGGATGCCCAGTGCTTAAAACGTGGTCACAATTGGTTTTGGGCAATTAATAATGCTCTAAAAACGAACGACTCGACTCTATAATTTTTGGTTTGTTTTCTAGTCCCACTTCGTAAGTCGATAAGTTAAAAAACATATGTATTTTGAAGAAAAAAATCAAATGTTTTATAGCAATTTATTAAATATCAATGAGCTCATTTAATTCATGAAAAAAGTTTATTTTTAACTTATTATAGGGCAAATCGGACTATCATTTTGAGACAGAGGGAGTAGTAATTTTTAGCAAGTTTGACACATCAAAACCGGCCTATGTTTGAGTTCAAGTCCAACTTGTCCATGAATATTTACGAGCTAAAATTTGTTCATCTATTTCACTTATTTCTTATATATAATGTAATTATTTTTATAGCCAAGTTTCCCAAATGATAAAATTTACATTTGTTAAAATCTAACACTTAATTTTATTAAATGAGGAAGACATGCACTTTTTGTCTTTGATTTAATCACATATCTTCCTCATTTGATAAAATTAAGTGCTAGATTTTTATCAACGGTAGATTTTATTATTTGGGCAAGTTTTCATTTTTACCAATATTTGCATAATCAATTGGTATATGTTTAATTAAAATTGTAACAAAAAAACATAGGTGTTGCCAAGTGCATGATTCACTTTATATCTATTTTGATCTTTAGGAGGTATATAAACTCAAAATGAATGCAAAACTTGATTAATTTCAAGATATTCTACTATGAATTATGATATTCTATTCTGTTAGGAATATGAATTATGCATTTTACTTTGATGTGGAAACGTAACAATAATTTTATGTTTTTTTTTATAAGATTCGCCCTTCTCAATTATAATAAATCATATTTTAGATTCTGTCTAGACTGATAATAATACAAAGAACCTTCATTCACACTGTAATTGAGAATGACTTTTGTATTTGTTCCAACCACCGTGTAAGCAGTGGCGGACGCAGGATTTGAGTTAAGCAGGGGCCGAAGTATGTGTATTTTCATATTCATTAAAGGAAATTTTTTTTGTAAGTATTTATTGCTACTTGCAAGGTCCAAATAAGAGACGATTTTTTGTGCATGTGCGTAGTCACCGTTAAATTTTATAGACGCAACCTAAAAAATGATTAATAACTTGAAATTTTAGGAGTTTTTACCCTACACAAATAGAAATTTTAAGATTTTTTTTGTTCACTCAAGGGACTTGCAGGGGCCAACCCCATAGAATTTTTCTTAATTAACCTTAAAAACTAGTATGACACGCGAGAATACTTGAAGTTGTGCAGGGGCCGGGCACCCCCCTAGCACCCCCTTGGTACCGCCCCTGCGTGTAAGCATCTAGGGGTGAGCATGGATCGGATTGATTCGGTTTTATAGCAAACCAAAGACCAAACCAATATCTACGGGTTGAGAATATAAAGAACCAAACCAATCCATAAAATTCATAAAAACAAACCAATTCAAACCACTAAAATACGGATCGGTTTCGGTTTCGAACCCCGGTGCGCTTGAAATTGAGATATCTATCTTCATAAACTATTTAAATTAATTAAAATTGTAGTTAGGGAAAAAATAAACCAAAACTTATAGTGTTAAAATCAATTCTATTAGTAATATGTATATCTAACCCTATATATATAAGAACACAAGTTGGCCTGGCATTTTGGTCCGAAACTTTTGCCACTTTCGGACCAAAATGCCATTGATTTTGTGCTATGTAGTGTTTTGTTGGTGGGGTTATCTTGGTCTTTTTGAATTTATGAAAAAAATAGTAAAAAAAAAGTGAAATTCTTCCTTGTTTTGGCGGTGGAAGTGATGAAGAAGAAAAAGTAGTGTGTCCTTTCCCTGTTTTTTAGGGAGAAAAAGTGACGGAGAAGAAAAAGGGTAAATTTCACCTACCTCCCCTGAGGTTTCTGACAATTACAGGGACCTCCCTTAAGGATTTCGAAATTCCACTGACCTCTCCTACTTTTGAAAATAAATATCACATATCTCTCCTCCGTTAACTTCCATTAGAAAAGCTAACGGAAAACACTGATGTCAGCGCCACCTCACTCTCCTCTTTTTATTTTAAATCTTAAAATGTTTATAACTTTTGTTTTATATATTCACTTTTTATGAAATTTATATATTTAAAATCTACTCGAAAAGATCTATAAAATGAGATCCATATTCAATGTGAAATTATGAACAAATAAAATCTTAATTTTCAATGTGAATTATCATGCTACATAATTTAAATTTTTCAATGTTTAACTCAAAACTTTAAATCTCAAAATTCTAACAACTTTTTTTGTAAGGTTCTGAGCTCGACTCTTATGGAGAGGAGGTCAACCCTTATAGTTTACTAACATCTAACTCTATTGATGAATATCGAATGGCAAAAAAAAAAATAATAATAACGTGTCTATGAGAACTTTTTTAAAAAAAGAATTACACCAATTTTTTCTTCTCAATAAGATCTTTAAATTGGTATAAAGTTTGTTGAAAAAATTAATGCTTGTACATTATTTTTTGCGTGTAAAATGCATGCATTTCCAAAAGGGGCAAACATTTTGGAACGGAAGTATTACAATTTTTGCGTAAAATTTTGACTTACACATTGAAAATAATTTAAATTATGTAACATTATAATTAAAATTCACATTGAAAAAATAAGATTTTATTTTTTCATAATTTCACATTGAATATGGATCTCATTTTATAGATCTTTTCGAGTAGATTTTAAATATATAAATTTCATAAAAAGTGAATATATAAAACAAAAGTTATAAACATTTTAATATTTAAAATAAAAAGAGGAGAGTGAAGTGGCGCTGCGTTTTCCGTTAGCTTTTCTAACGGAAGTTAAAGGAGGGGAGGTATGTGACATTTATTTTCAAAAGTAGGGGAGGTCAGTGGAATTTCAGAAACCTTAGGGGAGGTCCCTGTAATTGTCAGAAACCTTAGGGGAGGTAGGTGAAATTTACCCGAAAGAAAAAAAAGAAGAGGTAATACAGCAGCTGAAGCTTAATCATCCAACAAGTGTAATGCGCTGGGCTACCAAGAGGAAAATGAAGCAAGAGTGTGAATTTTTTCCTTTTATTTTATAGGACTGAGAGTGCCTAAATTACGTTTACACCCTTGTATTCTCAAACATTTTTATCTTAAATACATGGATCCCTTTCAACTTCAAAAACAACACACCCTTAGAAAATACTCTATACTTTTTGCCCAAAAACATGAACATCATATTTATCTTGCTAACACACTACAAAAGGAATTGAGTTCTAGTGACTAAAAGTGTGTTGCTAAAATGTACTCCGTATTTAGAGATTCTTTGTACTAAGCGGTAACTAATTACAGGATTAGTGACAACTCACTAAAAAGTTGTCACTGAATACTTTAGCAACACATTTTTAGTGACAACCTAGCGACAAAATTGTTGTCAGATCAAATTTTTTTTGGAGTGACAACATCTACCATCATTTTTTTATTGCCTCTTAAAGACCATATGCGTACTTATTTCTTTTACAAACTAGATTGCAGTATGATGTAGAATAAGTAGTGGCCCAATTTTATGATCAGTTGGACCGGTTGAAGTCCCGGAGGCCCAAACAACTTTTAATTGAAAATTGCCAAATTCGGCAATTTAGTGACGAGCCCGGAATAGGCCCAAACTTGGTGGGCTAAAGCAGAATCGCATTGCATTTAATAGTCACCACCCGAAGTCGTGACGCATGGTGGATTTAGGCCAAATTCCTTTGTTTAGGCTTTCAATTTAGTGAAATTGCTATTTTAGGTAATATTTATATTAAGAATTAGTCTTAGTGTGTAGTTCCGTTTTTATTGATTCCAGTTGGAAAAGTCTTAGAATTGTTTCTAGTTTTCAATTTTGGGAGTTTCCCTAATTTTCGAGATATTTTATTTTTTCGTAGTTTTTTAAGGTTTGCTAGGGTTACCCTATAAAAGGGCTTGGAATCTCTATTATTCAGCAACTTTTATTCAATAACAATTTCAGAGTTAATCTCTTTCTTCTTGTGGATTCAAGAACTCGCAAGGATTCGAGACCTGGCTTCGTTGGAACTAGTACGCTAACTAGTTTCTCGTGAATTCTGCTGCATCAAGTATCAGATTTTGACTGTCTCATCAAGTTGGGATTTTAATTTAGCGAATACTTAGAACGTAATAACATAGGACTCGTAATGAGCTTACAAGCTTGATCATGGCCACCGCTGAGTTCTTAATTTCTATACAAACTTTTAAGCTATCGTATCATTTCTCTCTTCAAAAGTGTTTGTATTCTGAGAAGCTAGCTCAATTCATATGGCTTGAAAAATGTAGAGTAATTAAACCTAGGCACCAAATGGAAGTCAATAAAAATGTAGAGTAATCCATAAAGCTAGAGAAAAAGTGGCTAGAGGGTGTGGTGCCCTGAATTTTAGATGAACCTCTTGAATCCTTCTTGACCCTTGTGAGCGACGGAAGCTTCTTTCTAGGTACACCTGCACACGTAGCACCCGACGTTAGTGCCCAACCTAGCCGAAATGTGGCCAGGGAAGGCACTCCGACGGTCTAGTGAGAGATCGGAGAAGGAAGTACCAGAGAGGTTATGTAAGTAGAGAGAGAAAGTGTTGTATACCTCTTTAGGGTTCCTTCACTTCGTATTTATAGGCTCCCCAAGTACAGGGGTAAATCAGTAATTTGGCTCGGATGACGTCATCTAGCATCACTAGCCAGATCTGTGATCATTGCATGCACACGTTCTCCGATGAAACCTTGACTCATAGTGTAACCGCTCGGATACTGTCACGCTGACGTAGGGACAGCTGTAACATGCACATGTGCCTTCCCAAGTCTGTTATCAATGTTAACCGCCTCGGGTGACGTCAAGGAGGACATCACCGATATCTCGTATTTTCCTTCTGAGCCATCTCGGATATGATCCGTCTCAGATGACTCGTCCGGATCATGGCTTTACTTTGCCGGGATACCGGTTCATCTCGGATGGACTTGTCTCGGATGGCCCATCGCGTTTAGTTCTCCTGTTGGGCTTAAATGCTCCATTTGGTCCTTGACCCTTGTGGGCTCGTTCACCGAGACCCCTTTAACCCGTTATTTTTTGGCCCACTACAATAGTCCCTCAACTTCTTTCGAGACAATTGGGACCGAGAAAGGAGTTGATTGTTCTTGAATGGGCCATTTCATCAATCCGTGATTCAAGATGATCTTTACCGAGAAGATACGACTTCTTCCAGAGTGGTTCTATTCATCGAGCCATAGCTTTGATTACATCATGGATCACCTCGGATTGCACCACGTGGTGGCTGCAGGTTGGATCACATCAATGCCAGCCGTCGAGATATCAATTGCGCTGCCAAAAAATGCTTCGTTTCCCGCGCTACCTTTTAAATCTGTTATCCCTGGTATAAATAGTACCCTTCTAGAGAGAGAGAGAGAGAGAGAGAGAGAGAGAGAGAGAGAGAGAGAGAAAGAAAGAGTTTTACTTCCTCTCTCTACTTTGCGCACCAGAGCTTTGTAACCCCATTTTCTTCGGCGACAATCAGCCAGAGCATTCCATCCCTCACACAGCCGTTTTCCTTCGTCCAGAACCACTAGTCTCCGCTGTGGTTCATCATTTTTGGGGATCTTGCACTTGAAGCCACCGCGACTGTTCATCTTTTCCACCATCGTCACACTTTCTTCGGTGCAACAAAGGTAATAAATTTTTTTTAAACTTGTTGATTTCTCTTGTTTGATCTCCGATCTTGTTGCAATTTTGGAATGGTTTCATGAGTTTTTGTTTGGTAAAAGATTGTTTTTGTGATCTGTTAAGAACCAATGAACATTTGGATGAACAATTGAATGTTCATGTTCACTGTTGATTGTATTCTTCAATGAATCCATCCGTTAGATCCTTAAGAGCCACTTTTTGATCTTTCCGCCCTTAGGATATGTGAGAAATCTCGTTTGTCATCCGAGACAAAGGATATAGACCTTGGCTGAGACAAACTCAAGCCATCAATAGCCCTTCCCTTGCTTAGGATTTCCGAGATGTGGAATGTCTCGATTAGTTATAACAATCATGATACGGAACGTATCCAAGCTCGTCTCAGCCACTTAGGTATCCGAACCGTAATTTAGATCACCATCAATTATGTGGCTAATTGTTTCTTCACCCATGCACTTTTGTTAGGTTAAGCAACCCCTAGAGCTCATCGTCCTTTCCTCGGGAAGTTCCAACCGTACCGGAGAGTCAGGGGTAGCTCAGCACAGTCACGGGGACTATAGCTTTCGCCTTGTTGAAGCGGTTTTTGGTCCCGACATCGAGATGGCATTTACCAATATAGGAATAGAGGAAGAGGGGATGGACCTAGCCAACCCGATAGTGGTGCCCCCTGTCATGCGCTCGGGAAGTGAAGGTTCAGTGAACCAAGGAGAGCTTAGCAATGACAGAACCGAGTTTGCCAATCTGGGCTGGAGGCGGGGCGGGGCGGGGCGGAATAGAAATGGGAATGGCGCCTCGGTTCAAATCCCCGAAGCGAGAAGATGATATCAGTTTTAGCTCAGATCACATAACCGTGCCTCTATTGGCAATTACGGAGGGAGGGCTCCGTTTTCCCGTGAACCTTCTCCTCCGCCAATTCCTTTTCGAGCACCAAATCAATCCCCGGTATCTCGTTGTGAACGCGTTCCGAATCATTAATGGTTTGTCCGTACTCAGGGAGAAATTCGGCGTCGTCTTTAATCTATTTGATTTAGTCGGGGTATACAACGTATCTCGGAATAGCCCCTCCAAACGCCGATTCCTGTCTTTGCGCATCACACCTAAGGAACCCCATTCTTATTTGATCGACCACCTCCCAGATTTCGACCCCTGGGCCAACGACTTTGTAGAGGTTCGGGCGAACTTTGAATTTGGTCCGGATGGATCTTATCCTATTTCGAGACTGAACACTTTCAAAGGTTAACTCTTCTCTTGATCTGTGCTTTTCCTCTTTCATGTGGATACTTATTATTTAACATTACTTATCGAGCCCTTTCTTTTTTTGTTTTGCAGAGGTTTCCCCTATTTCTGCTCGGTTGTTGAAGGCCAAAAATGATGAAAACATTCGTGTTGCCTACCAAATTCCAATAGAAGAAAGGTGTGCACACGTTCTGTTGAACTACAAGTCCACCTACACGTCTTACCTTCAACAGAGAAAAAAGAAGTCCTCCGAGGAAGCCGCTAAAGGGAAATAGGTGGTGGACGTGCCCTCTCGCAGTTCATCTGAAGCCATGCTCGATCTTCACCGAGAAAGATTCAAAACTTGGTAGGTAAAACCGTGAACCAAGGGAAGAAGAGTTTGACAAAGACATCATGGGTGGAAATCTCGATGACCTCTCAAGCTTGCTTGGTAAGAAAACCCCAAGAAGAAAACTGTCATCTCCCTTCCTCCTTAAGCAAAGAGAGCCCCAACGGTAACCAAGACTGATACTTTTTAGCAGAAGAAACAACGACTTCTCGGGTCGAGATCCGGAGACGAGGCTCCAAAAGACAAACAAGCTCCCGAGAAGATCGCTGCAGAGAAGGAAGTGTCTGTCCAAGATGCTCAAGTTTAGGCCTCTTCGCTTGTCCCATTCATATTTTCTCCAACAATTCAACCAGGAAAACCAGTGCTTGCAACTGATAGTGTTTGGGAGAATCCGAGGCTGGGTTTCCCAGTGCTTCATGGGGTCTATCTCCCCAAAGACATGAAGAAGCTTCCTGGTGATCTGGAGGGGAATATTGTTGACATGTTCTCTCACTTGACCCTAGTAAGTGCACCTTCCGAGATAATATTTTACTTTACTCGTAATTCATGATTGTTACAATATTCTATTGCAAGCTAGCCATTCAGTGCTCGGGTATCATCAGAAGGTCATTAAGACGACCAACTCATTCTCGGCGCTCCAAAAGAAGCACCGAGACGAGGCTAAGAAAAGAAAAGATTTCGAGAGTGAACTGATAGCCGGTAAACTCCAGTCAAAGATCTTGATCAGCTGAGGGGTCAACTGGAGGAACTGAAGTTAAAGATGGACGAGCAGGCGGAGAGGCACAAGAAAGAAGTCGAAGTTGCCCATACTGCAGGGTTTGAAGAAGCAAAGAAGAAAGTGGCCGAGCACTATAAGGGGCAAGTCACCACGATTGAGAATAACAATTTTTGGAGGGAGGCAAAAATATTTATTTCAAGGGAAATTGCTAAGGGGTACAGGCTCGGGTTGGATGCAGCGAGCATTGATACCGAGTCCAATTTTCGAGTAGTTCCCGAATTTGATCTTCCAGATATTGAAATCCCCCTAGAGGAAGAAGAAGAAGAAGAGGAAGCGGGAGAGGAGAAAGTTGAAGAGAATGTTGAGGACGGTACCGAAGCTGGTGATGAAGCAATCCCGAAGGACGTTTAAAGTGGTGGTGTTGTTTGGAACAATCTCTCTCTCTCTCTCTCCCCGGGAACTATTTTTTAAACCATTTTGAGTATGGCTGGTGGAATTTATGCCAGGCCGATGTAGTGGGTTTGGTAGTTGTTGGAACAATCTCTCTCTCTCCCCCCGAACTATTTCTTTGGCAGTCTTAGATATGCTTCAGTGAAATTTTATGCCGAGCCACCTGTGGTAATTTCTGATGTTTGATACTCGGTTTTTTGAATGGTTGAATGGATGATTATTTCTCATTTCTGGATTGTGCATGAATGGTTTTTCCGAGATATCTATGAGGTAATACCCCCATTCGTCTCGGCTTAGGGCAATAAAATACCCTTGGCCTAAGTTGAGATGAATGTCCATGATAATTTTCTAAGTCATGAGAGTTAATCTGAAGCAATCTGAGTGCTCGGATATAAATGATAGGTCTTCTCAGATTTGTTGTTGAAATAGGTGAATGTTCATAAAAAGACTTGTAAAAATTAAGAAACTTTTCACAGGTGTTGGAATCTGAGAATGATGTCATTGGTTCGGATTAAACATATCTCAAAGAGACGTTTAAATGATTTCAATACCCCTGGAGAGAGGTTCATTTGCTCAGTAAACCGAGTCAATTATGTAACTTGGAATCATAAGTTATTATTGAAACAATACCCTTGTTAGAAGGTGAGTTTGTTTTTGCTCGGTGTGCAAATCCGAGTCAATTTAAAGAGCAAGTTAAACATTTGATCAATACCCATAGCGAAAGGTTAATTTGCTCAGAAAATCGCACCGAGTCTATTTTGCAACATAAGATAATAAGTCAATGGTGGATCAATACCCCCGTTCGAGGGTGTGTTCGTTTGGCTCGGTATGTGAGACCGAGTCCATCGTTTGATCAATACCCCTCTAGAAGGGATGTAATGTCAAGCTCGGTTTGTTAACCAAGGCGTTTATATTGTTACCACCATGTAGGTGTTTGAATGGTTAAAGTGATAAAGTAATCGCTAGATTAGCTCGGTAGTAACCGAGAGGTCTTTATGGGATGAAACCCATGTGTTAAATGTGCCTTGTCCGGAGCCGTTTGGTATAAATACCGAGACACGATTAGAGACAGTAATTAGGATCAAAGGACTTTTCATTTATAAACTCCAAAACATAGGTACATCAAATTCCTTCAAAATTCTTCTAAGTATGAAAATCATCATCCTAGATAACAATGTCCCTAAGCATAGTACTTTCTTAGGTTATAAGCATTCCAAGGCTTGTCCACAAGCTTCCAATCCATGTCTTTGATCTAGTAAGCCCCTTTCCCGACCTTCTTAATGACTCGGTGGGAACCGTCCCAATTTGGCATCAGTTTCTTCTTTTTGTTTTTGTCCATCACCTTCTTAAGCACCAAATCATCAGGGAAAAAGGTCCTCATGATCCGAACCGTCTTGTTGTAACCCTTGGCCACTTCCTATTGATAAGCTGCTAGCTTTACCCAAGCCGCATCTCTTTTCCCCTCGGCCAAATCGAGATCGTTGCTTAAGGCCGTGTCATTGGTTGCTTCATCAAAATATTCGATTCGGATTGTAGGGAGCCCTTTCTGGATTGGAATGACAGCTTCAACACCGTAGGCAAGAGAATAAGGAGTTTGTTCAGTGGAACGTCTCAGTGTAGTCCTGAAAACCCACAGGACGTGAGGAAGCTCTTCAACCCATTTTCCTTTCTTTACAGTTAGCCTTCTTTTGAGTCCAGCCGCGACCGTCTTGTTAGACATCTCGTCCTAGTCGTTACCTAGACACCTCATCCTGGCCGTTACCTTGAGGATAAACAGGGATCGAGTCGAAGAATCGTACCCCAAGCTTGTCACGCACTTCCTTCATTTGCTTCCCGGTGAACTGCTTTCCGTTGTCCGAGACGATTGCGTACGGAATCCCATACCGAGAGATGATGTTCTGCCATAGAAAGCTTTTTACATTTGCCTCGGTGATGAAGACCAAAGGCTCGACTTCAACCCACTTGGAAAAATAATCTGTGGAAGTAATCAGGTAGCGAAATCCTCCCAGAGTGAGTGGAAGCTCTCCAACAATGTCCAAGCCCCATTGGGCAAAAGGCCATGGACTGGTGATCGGTTGGAGGTCTTCGGCTGGCTGGTGAATCAGTGGTTTGAACAGTTGGCACTTGTGGCATCTTCGAACAAATGCTTTAGCGTCTTCCTTCATCTTAGGCCACCAAAACCCCTGAGTGATGGTTCCGTGAGCGATGGACTTTCCTCCCGAGTGGCAGCCTCTACTGCTGGCATGGAGCTCCTGGAGTATAGTGTGGACTTGGTTTTGGTGGACCACCATAAGGTACGGTCCTGTCCGAGAGCGTCGATACAGAGAACCAGTTGGAAAGAGCCAGTAGTTTGCAGCCTTGCATCTGATTTGGTGTGTTTCACGTCTGTCTTCGGGTATCTTGTCGTTTTGGAGGTAAAACACCAGTTCATCCATCCAGCTAGGTTCGAGCTTGATATTTAAGATTTGCATCCGAGGTGGATCGAAGCTCGGTGTTGAAATTGTTCCGAACAAGACAGTACGCTGCTCGGAGGCTTTGCAAACAGAAGCCAATCCTACAAGTGCGTCAGCGTGGGCGTTGTACTCTTGGCCCACCTGATGTACTGCAATTTCTTCAAACTTCTCGGTTAAACTCTTGGTTAGGCTCACATACTTTGCCATTCTTTCCTCCTTGGCATCGTACTCACCGTTGAACTGGTTCACAACGAGCTGAGAGTCATTGTAAACCATTAGGGTCTTCACGTCCATTGCCTCGGCTAACCGAAGGTCAGCAATAATCGTACTCAACCTCGTTGTTGGAGGCCGGGAACTCAATTGTAATTGCATTCTCGTGGACAATCCCCTCGGGAGAAACTAGTACTACGCCTGCTCTAGCTCCTCACTGGTTTGATGCTCCATCGACATGTAACTTCCAAGCATTGTCGTGGAACATGTGCCAGGTGGAGAATGGCACGGTTGTTTTGTCTTCATCTGCAGACTGGCTCGGATCACCTTTCGAGCCAGTTGGGGGTGCTGGTTGGTCAACTTCAACTTGTGGTTCTTTAGATGTAGGGGGATGAGAGTCTTCATCTGAGACTTGATTAGTTATGTCTTCAATTGCCACGGGGGCATCAGGGTCTTCAGTAGTGAGTCGCACGGGTGGGGTTGGGTTGAGTTTTTCTTCCTTTGACTTTTTTGCTCCTGGTGTTAGCTCGGCAATGAAGTCAGCCAACACCTGCACCTTGATAGCTGTTCTCGGGCGATATTGGATGTCAAAGTTGGCTATCTCACAAGACCACTTCGAGACTCGGGTGGAGAGATCGACCCTTCGGAACAGAGCCTTCAGAGGATATTCGGTAAGAACAATGATGGTATGAGCCTGGAAGTATGGGAGTAGCTTCCGAGAGGCTGTGACGAGAGAAAAAGCAATTTTCTCAAGAGGAAGGTACCTTGTCTCGGCACCAGTCAGTGTCTTGCTTGGACAGTATACCAGTCGGTGCTCGGTGCCCTCTGCTCAGACGAGAACCAAGCTGACCGCGTGTGGGGAAACAGAGAGATAGATAAAGAGGTGGCTCGGATAGGTAAGTTTTCAGGTGTTGCTGTGGATGGTGCCACAAGAAAAATATTTTATTGTTTGAAAAATGATTTTTGGAAAATAATTTCAGGAAAAGTGATTTCAGAGTTGCCACCCGGGTTTTGAAAAAAAGATTTAGTACCCGAGAAACCTATTTTAAAAAAAATGATTTAGAAAATAGTGACTCTAGTGCCGCTGTTTTGGAAAAGGATTTGGCCTGCGAAAAATAGAAAATTTTGGGTTCGGGAGCCTGGTTACGAGTAGGGAAGGTTTTTAAGGCACCTCGCTCGCCCAATTTGGAAAAAATGGTCTTTACTAAATGCGTATGGGATTTTTGGAAAATATTTTATGGCTTAATTGATAACAAAGTTTGACAAATAGATAGTAAGACATTAATGAATAACTGACTAACAAAAAAAATAGTGAGGGAAGCATTGCATTAAAGTACCGTAGGGGAACGTTATCAAAACTCAATTTTCTTTCTCTTTACTTATGCGAGCAATGGATTGAATGAAGCAATAAAGTGCTGAAAGGAAAATGAATTTTCATATCAAGTTGAAACATGTTGCCTTTTTTTTTTATTCATGCAAGTTGTGGGTTAAATGAAACAAATCATAAAGTAAACAAAAGATTTTAATACCCCCAACATTTGCATGAACAGGACAACAAAGGAAAAAAAATTTTTATTTTCAAGGGTCATTACCGTACGGCGGTGATGATGGTTGCACCTTTATGAGAAATAAGAAAACTTTTGAGCAGAACCTTTCTTGAATAGGAATACATTCAGTGGGTTTAAGGTTTTCAGAACATACCACCTCACCGTAATGCGAAAAAACTCAAATTTCAATTTTTGTAAAAATATTGGCCCCAAAATCAATATAAGTGATTGTTTCGGATGCTAAAAAGCCTCCCCTCAGGTTGGTAAGATCATCACAAAGGAAGTTTTACCTTTCTTCCACCTTTGGATAATTGGAGTATAATGTTTTGAACCTTAATTTGAGGCTAGGACAGGATAAGGGATTGGTTCGGGAAGTGTGCTTTAGATGAGACTATTGACTGGAATTTTTGGAAGAGTTTTCGGGTATGAGGTTTTCCAACAGAAGCTTTGTGATGGTGGGTTTGAGGAGAGAAAGAAGAGTTTTCAAGGATTTTGAAAGAGAAAGAACATCGTTCAAGCTTCCAAGGATTTTTCTATTCGTTTCATCATTGGGGAATTTAAAGATGCCCGTGGATTTTTGAATTGGCGTGTCTATAGTTGCCCCTATTTGACGAGACTTGATATCATTGTGTGATACAAGTCGCGTTAAAGACATGGACAACCCAATTTCGGCTTCCTGGGTATCCTTGAGCAAAAACAAACATGTAAACATTCAATGCATGTGGTCGTGCTTTTTCAAACTGGGCTCCTTGTGTAAATAAGAAATCATAATCCTATCAGAATTCTATTTTTTATTTCACAAATTATAATTCATACCACAAAAAAATTATAATTGCACTTCCGTCTTTATCTCAATTATATTTCAAGCGCGACGTTATTAAATACTTATTAATCTCCCCATGTTATGATTATAAATATCCGTTAATTAAATGCTGATTACTGACAGCAAACTCTTAAGTCCCAAGGTGAGACCGCTTTGCCAATCCCTTGGGATTATAACTCTATCAATTAGAGCAAAAGATGTTGTCACTTCATGATATAAAAATTTCAAGAAAACAAAATTTAATGATCAAAAGGATTTCTGATCATGAGATTTTTTTGGACATTAAGTACTTGTCCAGCCCAAATTGCATTTTGCATGCAAAAAATATATTACACATATAAGTTTGTATTCAGGTACACTCATCTTGCCCTGCTGAAGGTCAGTAAACTCATTCTCTTACTCATATTTACAGGATTCTGAATTACACTGCCCATCAAAGCTTTTGCAAACTGTGCCTAAGTAATCCGCTGCGGTACAACTGATACAACTCCTAGCACTGGCATAGTAAATAACCTCTCAATGTCTTCCCCCCAATACAAGGCTTTTGAACATAAATGTCACCAAGTCGACTTTCACATCATTAGTTACCCCATCCTATTCAAAATACGCACTGCATCTTTCAACCAATTTTCTGCCTCAGCAGAATCAATAGTTCCCGTAAAAAATTTTGCTACGATCACATTTAAAAACTTATTCACAAATGATCAGTGAATAAGGTTTTCAGAACTCCAATTTTGGGCCCCAGCGTGCACTTATGGAGATAATCTGAATTTTTCATCTTGTAGAGCCCATAGAGTAATATACTCACGCAAAATATCAGATTGATTCAATATCTATAGGCATATCAATATTAATTTTGGGTTAAAGAACAGCCTAAAATTTGTCAAACTTAAAATGTGTTACTGTCGATTTTCTAACCCAATATTCAATTTTTGTTATACCTATGGATAGTTCATTTTTCGCTTGACCACTACTCTATAGGCCCTACAAAATAAACGGTTCAAATTATCTCCGCGAGTGCACAATGGGGCACAAAATTGGCATTGATATTTCGATATCAATGCCAATTAACCAATCTTTGAACAGAATTACATTAAAAGTCACATGACATTAACCATACCAACTGCAAGAAACACATGAATTGGTCACCATCACACTTGCTACGAATTCCTAAATGGACTTCTTAAGTTGTCATCATACTCCCGTACTACATGACTGTTTACCAAAAAAACAACACTGCACCAACACTACACAACCGACATATGCACCTGTCACGATACAAACTTGAATTCGTCACTTCAGCCGCTTGCACCCCTCATATTGTAGTCTACACCAGCAGCTCTGTGTTGCCAAACCTCAAGTTGTCTTCTTCGCTTGTACTTCACCTTGGCTCGAAAAGCATGTATCAATGACCTTGCAAATGTTGAGAACTTAGAATATTTAGCATTAGTAAAACGAAAATTGCAAAAACAAAAGAGCAACTGTTTCTAAATCTCTCAAGTATCTCACAGTAGTAGGGGTGAAACCGGTTCGGTTCTATTCGGCTAGGTTTTTTGCCTTCTTTTTTCAGCCCTAGACAGTAGTAAGATAAAAATTGCAAACATGAGCAAATGTTTGTTTTCTATTAAGTACAGAACATATGGAAATGAATTTTGTTGAACAGGACATATGTTCAACTTTGAAGGAAAAATATACAAGGGCAAATCAAGATGAAGTGTGAGCCTGAATGTGAAAGATAGTAACACAAAAACCAAAACCATGTAGAGAGCATAGAAAACCCCACTAACCTAGAAAATATATGAGTAAGCATAGATTAAGCACTACGATGTCTAAGAAAAAAGAAGGCGGCATGACCGGAGGGGGTTCTGTTCCATTAGGATACCAATTCAAGAACAAACGTATCTTGAGTAGATGCGGTGGACAAAGACAAAAGCCGCGACAAACCACCAGTCCACAGGCGCGCATACAACAAACACATGCTAGGGCTCAGAGCACAGAGATGACAATGCAGATGGCATCTGATTAGGGCGAGATGCGGAAAGAAGGATACAGTGCGTGACGATGGTGAGACGTCACTATTCAAGAGAGAGAGAACCGTCGACAGTTCGGGGATTTAGGGTGCATTTTGGGCTAACTAGTTCATATCTGGTGAGATTTAGACAGTTGATCTTTAATAAGGATAGTATTATTTCATGCAGTTCCCATTACCACAACTTCTCCCTTCATTCGAAAAGAGCTTGAGAAATCAAACAGAAGTACACCCTCTACAATGGGTACAAGTACAGATCAATGTTGTTAATCCTGTACCGCACCAGAATTGCATATAACCGGTAAGCTCCACCTTCAATACCGTCCCAGCTCTAATACCGGAGCTTACCGGCAAGTATCGCAAATTCCGGCAAATCTTGGACAAGACCGCGAAGGCGATTCCGTCAGGCACCTTTTTGACGGAAACCAGAAAAGAGATGAAGCACTTTTTCACCGGACACAACACCACTTGCTGTCTTATATATGTGGCGACGGGCGGGAGGAGTCATCGGCGATGATGGCGGGGGCGTGGCAGTGGTGTTCTATGGCTGGATTTCAGATCTAGACTTCTCTCGGTGGTTTTCTGGCGCGAACAAAGATCGAGTAGAGAGAGAGCTGAGGTGCGAAAGACGTGCTGTGGGTTGATGGCAGAGAATGGACTTGATTTGAGGAGAAAAAAAGAGGGGGGGGGGGGGGGGGGGGGGGGATAGAATGCTGGTAAAAGGACATCAATTTCGAAATGAGAGAGAGAGAGAGATTAGGCGTGATGTTCCCAACGGGGAAAAAAGAAAAGTAGGACTAGACAATACATGGGGAGGGGCAGAAATGGGTGCCAGCACAGCTTTTATCAGAACAGCAACTGCATTATATTTGGAGTAATTTTCTTGTTTTGTCATTACTTTGGCTGTGTTCAATTCCATGTTTTAGTTTAGTTTAGTTTTCCAATCACTACCTTATTTTCTCTCTCCAATCATTAATCCACTTTTCAATTATTATTCTCATTTCTCTTTCTATCTCTTCCTACCCATTACCCTTATTTCCAATCATTAACCTATTTCTTTCTTCACTCATACCTATTTCTTTCTTCACTCATTACCCCTACAAACAAAACAAAACAAAAATAAACTAAACTATAAAAAAAACGAACACAATCATAATACACTTGGATTGGATATTTTAATTGTTAATTTGAAGTCTACTTTATGATATTACCAAAACTTTAAAGTCATCATCAACACATCATACCTTGTTTCTCGGATTCTGACTGATGCCGTCGCCGGCCTCGCCATAATCTCTCTTCATGCAGACTGAAACATCATCATCTGGGGCTTTGACGGAGGACCAGAGCTCTAGATCAGGTTGGGACCAAGCGAGAGGCTCAGCCATGATGGTGGCTGGGATGAGTCTTATTGGAAGAAGAGAACCGCCGTACCCACCACCATCCACTGTGAATACAAGGTCATCTTCCTCATACTGGTTGAAGCAGCGGAGGCAGTACAAGCTGCCATCGGAGCTGGTGAATGACACATTTTCGCATTCCTTGCACTTTAGCTCCAATGTTTCCGCATTGACTATTTGTTGTTGATCCATTATAGATGTACTGGCAAATTGCTTGTGCAAAATGCACTTGTCCATATAAACGAACTACCCTGCATTTTTTCATCCCCATAATCAGACATCAACTTAATCGAACTACCCTATATTTTTTCTTTGATGGTCATGAAAATCAACCATATACGTTGAAAAAACAAGAATCAGAGATATTTTCAACGGTAATGGAATTGCGTAACCATATGACACTAAATGATAGAAGTATAAATTCGTTGGAAATCATGTTCAAACAGCATTGTGTTATGCATATCAACCAGGCAATGGTACTTAAAGATCAAGTTTGACATCTAGTTGCCAGTTGACCACAGAAGCAAGGGCACGACCAACTACAACTTCCAAGAGAACTGAACAAATAATGGCAGTGAACCAATAGAGAGTCAAGTAGTCAATTATTCAACAAGGAACATGGATTATAAATGTGAAGAATCATACTAATAAGCGTGGGTCGATTATACTGAGATAAATTAAAACTCATTGGATCAAAAAATGGATTTAAAGGCAAAAAATTTCACCTGCCACCAAGGAGCTCACAGATTTACAAGCAGATAAAATTTTCTTTTTCTTTTATTTCCTCGTGACAGGTATCACTTAACAACTAAGTCGGATTTTTCATTACCCTTCCAGTGTTACATAACTTACATTCGTCAAATCACCTTTCGGTCCTCTCGATTGTGATATTAGCTTAGGGAAAGTTCAGTGTCTCCAATTTTATGCATTTGATAAGTCTCAATAATAGGAAAATGGAAGAGCAAGATCGGGAAGGTTTAAACAGATCGGGAAAGGTTTATGTCAGAGATCAAATACAGTTAAGTTGATGGCATTCATGAGCCTGTTTCTGGCTCTCTACTCCACAGAAACAATATTATCTCAGGTGCCAGCAAGCTGATCCCACTGGGGCCTGGAGAGCCAGAGTTTACCACTCAAGGTGAAGGAATTAAGCATAATGAGCCATGGTTAACGTGACAAAGGATTTTGAAGACCACAATCACTCTATTGAAAGGGGTAGAATGGCGAGATGCTCATTCAGATGTGCAGAAAGCGATGTTACAGATTTCATCAAAGACATTTTCTGTTCATCCCTAAATGAAAGCAAGCTAAGCTTCCCCTGCTCTGTCACATCTCCTTGTAGAGGTATCTAGATTCTAGAGAAGTTTTACAGAGGAAACAAACGGAGACCTTGGCAAATTTAGGATTTGAAAGAGCCCCAGAACAGAGGCAATTAGAAGGAGAGAGCTTAAAGCCCGGTTTTTGCCAGTATATCACACTGGTCTTGCTCCCTGTAACGTAAAATCCATCTCGATACATCTTTTGATGGGCGGGCCTTTCCAACAAATTTGACAATAGACACTTAAATTGAGTTTTTTGGGGGTTGGACTGCTCCCCAAACCTTACTGGAAAGCTAAGAAGCATGTGTGCGGGTACTGGGACAAAATGTGTACGAAGATATAGCAAAACCTCAAAAATGTGTTAAATTGTGCAGCAGCTTCTGCAACCAGCCCACTTTATTTGACTTCATTTATAAAATCAGTAGCTCATTATCTCTTTTGATAATCTTGTGTAGACGTCTTGACTTTGTAGGGCAAGTGTGGTGATGAAGTTTAGTCTAGTTTTTTGAGTGTGTCTTATCCTTTGTAAGTGATGCTTAGTATGTGGTTGTTCAGACAAGTTTAGTGTACAAGTGTTTGACATCTATAAAGTGTGTTTATCTGTTGCATTCAAGTTTTCAATTCTTACGCTGAAAAGTTTGTCCTTTGGGATGAGTTTACACTCATGGAACAAAAGTGGACAGTGGATGCCGAAATATACTAAAACTATTTTATTGTATGGAAACGACCCGATTTGAATGAAATAAACAAGAGTACTACCAACACTAGTTTATAACGAAGAAGAAGAAAGAAGAATGGAGGACATGAAGAAAAGTTTTGGCTAGACATTAAGTAATTATGTCCAGGACGGGAATGAGAAAGACTGCTTGTTGGGAAAATTCTTATTGGGATTTGCAACACCTGAGTGCTATGCTTCCAAAGGACATAAAATCTGTGCCTCAACTTTACTTATTGATGTTTCCTCAAATGCCCAACCAAGAAAGAATGATGCAACGACTGTACCTAGAGTACTACTTGGCTACCTAAATTCGGAAAATGATGGGAAGTAAATGGAGGACACGAAGAAAAGTTTTGGCTAGACATTTGGTGTTTACTAAATCCATTTAGTAATTATGTCCAGCAAGGGAATGAGAAAGAGTGCTTTGGCACTTACTGTAAAACTATATTCGGATGCCCGACAACTTCTTACATGCTATCCTCTCCATGCTTGACTCACTTTTAGAAGTTTGAAAATTAGTGAACCATACCAGAAAATGATCAAAAGGTAATCAAAATGCGATTCCTGCCTTCCTGGTCCCATGACAATATCCTTGGATGAAGTAAGAATAGGAATGTGAATCCTAATCTCCCCATCCATCAGGAATCCGATTACTACACTGAGGAGAAATAACCAATGACCAAAGTGATCTCATATTCCATGTAAGCCTTTAAAAAAATAAAATCAAATGTGGAATATAATTCCTCAAAAATTATTCCTTCGTTAAGATTTCTTGACTACTCCAAAGACTTCAAATAACCTTATTCACCGGATCATCTTATGAGTCATAAGATTCCCATACCCCCCAAAGATTCCTTCGCCGAACGTTGCATAATGGGAATCCAAATCTATAGCAGTAAACTAGAATCTAGCAACAATACTCCTACATATTTGTAGATTGGCTACATTCAATTCAAACATCAAATTTACAAGAAGATTGACATTAATTATCATAGGGGATTGCATTCTCGTTGTTAATTACTAATGAATTCAAAAGGCATGTGCATCGAGTGGTGTAGATAGAACTATTCAAGCAAACGGGAATGAGTTGGGCAAAAGAAAACTATAAGAAGGGAGCAAATATTATTTTCCAAAAAACAACATGTGACAATTGCTTAATATAGCCAACCAATTTAAGAACCTAAGAACATGAAACACTAAGAAAAAATTGACTATATCCATGTTATCAACAACCAAATATGCATATACACTACTAAATTACTCTAACCAATGTTAAAAATATCCAAAAGAGAAGCAAGTACACATTTGACATTACCACGTCTTGAAAGTTATTCTCATAGACTTGAATATCACAAATTCTTGGTAGTTATCCTAGGCAATTATTTAGTACACACAAATAAAAAGCGTCTCATTGTCGACTAATTATTCTCTCCAACTTCCACACAATTCTCGAGTCTTCTGCATGGTTGTAATTTCTTCAGGAGCGCCATCCTACTCTCTTTTTCATGCATGGGCAACCACAAAAACAATGATTAGTTTTGTTCTGAGTTCTAGTATTGGAAGGTTTCCTGGGTTAGAAGTTCTCTGCCCTCCAGCGTTCTCTGGAAACCCCTCAATCTACATAGCACAGGCAAGGACACGGACACGGCGGGGGACTCGAAAATATATAAATATAAATGGGAGTGGTTTAAGTGACGCAATATTTTGACACAACAATAATCGGAGCCCCACACTAATAATCGAAGCCGTTCAATTTGTTCAATTTTTTTAACAGTATGCGAAAAAAACATAAACTCATTCAGATAACAGTAAGGGCTCATTCAGTTTTTATTTCTCAAATTTAGGGAAAATTATCAATCAATAACCGATCAATATCCAAATGTTACTTGTTATGGGTACCTTAAAAAACATGCTTAAACAATTTGAAGAACTTATCAATATCCGAATGAGTTATTTTTTATGGGTACCTTAAAAACATGTTTTTAAACAATTTGAACGGCTCCAATCATTTGCATGGATTCCAAAATGGGTGGTTGTAATTTGTAAAACCCATTCCGAGCATGCACGTGTGAAGTGTGAAACCTTAAAGGTGACCAACCCCAATTAACCTAGATGTGTCTTGCATATTCTGCTTTCGGTCGGGGGGGGGGGGGGGGGGGGGGGGGGGGGGGGGGGTTGTTAAGGATAGAGATCAGGCGAAATTTTGTTTGGCTAGGGACGACACTCCTTGTCTTGTCTGGGTTACACCTCATGCTTCCTATAATTCATACCGATGTAAGTCCTAAGGAGAGCACGTTGCTCTCATTCCTCAGCCACCGAACAGAGAGAGAGAGAGAACCTAATTCAAGGTAAGCCCTATGTCCTCTTATACTTAATTTCAGGAATTGAGCACATCTAGGTTTAGGTTGCACCAAATCAGTTGCATAGCTTTCATACTTGCCCTGAATTCTGTACTTCAAACCCTTTTCACATGTTGTTGATGTTGAAGGATAGATATGGGTGTTTTTAGGTGGGCCTAATTCATATTTTTGGTGAATTCTTGTTACTCCTGTGTAGAACCTGACAGCACCAACGGACTGTGGTAAAACGGTCATAACCCCTAGCTCGAGACTCGAAATCACACACCGTTTTCTTTGTTAGAAACTAGACACAAAGAGCGTATCAACGATACAGCCCATGCACCCTGGTTATGTCCGAGTGATAACAGATTTGGCTTTAAAGATGACCCAAAAATCTGTCTCTGCAGTAGGATTACTGTTATGAACAATTATAATCGCGCAGATGTAGTAAGGTTAACCAAACTCCATTTTTTATGTATGGCCTATCGATTCGAAGAGGAAGAAGTTTACTTTCCAATGGTTTAAGTTTCATTATTAAATTCATGTTATTCTTTCAGATATCGTCAGCACAGGGCACCTAGGTCATGGACTAAAGTGACTAAAGTCTAGATCCCTATAAATTCTTGTATCTAATTACTTTGAGTCATCTTTGGAGCATTGAGACACATAATTTAGCATTCATTGCATTCATTGAATTTGGTTCCATAGGTGGAGATAGAGAATAAGAATTAGGAGCGGATGTTAGACTTGTTCCTGCATTTTATTTGCATTACAACATGAGTTGGAACATGAACTATACTAAGTGTAGTATCATTCATATTCAAGGTTAGGGGGACGTGTCTCCACCTCAAGATTGAGAAGGGGGCTTTTCGCTTGTCTTTTGAATCTATAAGGTGAGTGTGCTGGTTCATCGAAGAGGCAAGCCAATAAATATTATGCTTATCCTCTTTTTGCAAATGCTAAAATGTTTTGAAGATTTGTGGGTATGGATCAAGTTGCTTTAATGCTTGCTGGATTGGTTTTCTTCTTGATGTACACAAACAGGATATATAAACTGTTGGGAATACCCTAGTTCACAGGGTCATGGTACCGTCACAACTCTTGGTTGCGAGGTAAGCAACCCTATGGCTTCTTGAAAAGTGTTGCTTACCAATAGTTTGTGAAAAATAGAATGCTCTTCCTAAGTATGATTGAAAGCATTACTCGATCCATATTTGCTCTTGTAAATTGTTTTTATGCTTTCCGCTTGAATGGAGTAGTAACACTCACAAACCATTTCAGGTGACTGAAGTAGAGGTTTGGTCCACTATTGGTCTGACAGGCTCTAGGCGTTGGGATGAGAGTCGACCTGGTGTTCTTTTTGGCTTGTACACATTATGTTATAATTTTGGAGAGAAGTTTGTAACATATGAAATGGTGTGGAAGCATAACTCGCCTTGTATAGCTCCTCTTTTGTTTATTTTGTCTTAGGAGCTAATTCTAAGTAACTACTTAGCCAACGTTGTCTATATTTGTGGACAGAACCTTAATATAGGTGTTGTTTAATCTTTACTTAGACAGGTTATGTTATACCTCTTGGTGTTGGTCGTTCCATTACATTTGATGTGTCAAATGTTGTGCGAGCGAAACCGGCCATATACAGTCCACATCGCATCAGGGATCACAAATTTTGCTTCCATCCGGGACTCGTCGAATTCTCAACTTTTCCGATCAAATTTTGATGATCCAAACCGTTCAATGTGTTTAAAACGTGTTTCTACGGATCTTTGTCAAGGAATCATAAAAAAAAAAAAAATGACCGGGGCCCAAGTTTTTTTTTTCTTTTTTTATGATTTCTCACGAAGACCCTTAAAAACACGTTTTAAAAGCATTGAACAGTTCGGATCATCAAAAATCAATTGGAAAATGGCAGTCCCACATGGAAAGAAAATCCAGGATCCCTGATGGAATCCGTGGTGTATATAATTGGAAAATCGCATTCCCGCATGGAAAGAAAATCAAGGATCCCTATTGGGATCCATGGTATATAATATACATATTTCACAACAAAAACTAACCATTAGTAGGTTGTCAAATCGTGAATCGAATCAAGAACCGAATTGACCCTTTTCTGAATCCTAAATCGTAATGATCTGGCCCAAATTTCACATATACGTTGGAAAATGTATCTACTCATTCACACAATAAAGATACATTATAAAATTAAAAATTTAGCTTAAATACATAGTTAAGTTTTGTTTTCTGCTATAAATTGATGATCACGTGGTCTCAAACTAAATACTATTGTAACATAGATATATGCATATAGATGTTAAAGATTCATTATAAAAACCTTACACAATAAAAGCTTATCACCTAATAGGTAGAAAACTAGCTTATCTGGCAACATATATGGGTTAGTCCGAGCCTCAGAGCCATGCCCTGGTCTATGATTTAGAGGATACAAGCACGAAAAACAAGGTCATGTAGATTCGTCTCCATTGAAAAAGGAACAAGATTTTTCATACTTAAACAATATCTGATCTTATATTCTTACTTTTCTGTAGGAAAAAACAAGGCCACACTGCAAAAGTGGTTTCATATTGTCGAATGTAAGTTGTGATAAATCTTGATTCACGTATAGATTTGAATCGTTTTTACGTGAATCGGGAATCGAATAGTGAATTGTACAATTCGCCACTGATTCTATATCAACCTTGATTCACCTATAGATTGTATCGTTTTCGCACATAATCGTGAATCCAATCACTAATCGAATAGTGAATTGTGCAATTCTGAAAACCATGTTTAACATAATACATGAGTACTGATACCATACAAACAAAACAAAATAACGCAATGCAAAACATCCAGATACAACAGAGCATAAGTCAAGTACTTAAATGAATTGTCTGGTAAGAGGGACGGCACCCTGAATTGTCTGGTTTAGATTCCTTGGTGAATCTAAACCATCAATTGTGGAGATGGACGGCTCGGATCGAAGGTTGACTGGGCCTGTTGTCCCTCCTTGACAACAAAGGCCCCGGGTGCTAATAGACGTCCATAATTCCTTCAAGCATTGTGAGAAAGTGACTCAACTTGCAAATTTTCTCAAGTTTGCTTTCACCCAAAATTAAAGAAACAAATGCGTACCCATTATCAGTTTACAAATCAATCGTGGTGAAGTTGGGGTACCCATTTTTTTTTTGCAAAATCATATTCAATATTTGTAAAGGCAAATCTAGTTGTGCCACGTGATTCTCATCGATGTGATGTTTTTGTGAGAAAAGGACCTGTTATTGCTGGAAAAAAAACCTCTTAACAGCTTGCTAAACTGAAAATGAATGGACTGCTACTCATGGGAAAGCACCTTTTGCTACTATTTTTTTCTTTAAAAAAAAACCTTATTCTACTTCAATGTAACCCACTTCAAAAAGGAAGAAAACGAAGTCAGGGTCAAAGACTACAGCACAACCATATCTGTTCACTCATTAAAAAAACTCCATCAGAAATTCAAAAAATTACAGATTATAAACTAGAGATGAAAGGGCGGACGAACGACGCTGTTAACATTAGCTAGACTACATGGAGAACGAATATCAGGCAGATTTACACTCATCAGCTCGAAAATATATTTCATCCGTGGACATTCAACACCAGAGAGAGAAAACGAGAGCGAGACAGAGAGAGAAAACGAGAGAGAGAACAAGAGAGAGAGAGGGGGAGGGACGATTCAGTACCTGCTGCCGACGAAGTTGATCTGGTGTCTAGAGGTCTGGTGAAGAGAGAGAAAGAGGGGGGGGGGGGGGGGGGCGTGGGCGTGGTGGTGGTGTGGCGCTGAATGAATAAGGAAGAAGACGATTTTCTAAGGTTATAGTTTGGATGGCAATTTTGTAAATACAAGCCGACAACGCAGTGAGAAAAGTAATCCGGCCTTATTTAGTACCCCGGTATTACACAATCAAATGCTTATTGGACTAAAACTGTCATGGGATTGTTAATCCCATACGATTTTTTAGGAGCCAAACGAGGGATTATGCGGGATTAAGTACAAAATTTCAATCCCAAGTACCTAAACCCGAATCAAACGAGGCCATTAATATGTATACATATAGTAGCACACGCACAGCCACACACGCACTCACATATAGACAGCATGCATATAGAACGAGAGAGAGAAACGTACGAGAGCAAGAGAGAGAGAGGACGGGATCGAACCTAGGGTTTCCTCCTTCTGAAAATGAATGAAAATTTTGGGTCTGGGGAATATCTATAGATCGTCTAATACGATACCATAACCCAAGAGTTTGATTAATATCATGTTTAGCCCCGAAAAAACTTTTATACAAATTATAAAACTAAACGGGTTGAGATTGCCTTATTCACGGAGGGTCCTAAAAGGGGCTCTTTACAGAAGCTCCAAAAGGGGTCTCACTGATACCTCAATGACAATAATCTGAATCGGTTATTTTGTGGGGCTTGCATGATCCAGTCCGTTGTTTTGTGAATCAGTTATTTTGTGGGGCTTGCATGATCCAGTCCGTTGTTTTGTGTACCAAAATTCAATTTTTGACATACCTATTGATGCCGGGTAAATATGATTTTTTGCATATACACACTATTCTGCATGCCCTACAAGATGACTGGTTAAAATTATTGCGATGAGGAGTCAGTGGGGCCCCTTTTGAGGCTTCGGTAAATAGCCCCTTTTAGGACCCTCTGTGAATAAGTTTTCCTCAAACGGGTTATCACTTATCAGGTATGGAGAGTAATTTAGAAGTGGTGATTGTGGTATTTTGGGTTTTGAATCATACTTCATCTAAGTTTGGGGAAACGGGATAATTAATTTAGGATTTAAAAGTAAAAGATGTAGATGATATTTTAAACAATTTTACCGAAGACAAAACTACACGGAAAACTCTCAATGAAAAGATTCTATATTTTTGCTTTCATCTTTTAGATGATATATATGTTTTTAAAGTTCTTAAAAATATGTTTCCGGGTAGTTTGGAGCTTTTCATATCAGATTTTTATTTAAAATTCACAAGCTATACTCGCTTTTTCTGCAACTTAACCAGTTAGCTCTTTCTTCTATGGGTTTGGGTCTTCTCTATTATTGGTGGATTTGGCGAGTAAAGAATGACTTTAGCGAAAAGGTTTGGGCAACAAAGGCTATTAGCGGTAAGGAACAAGGTGATTTTTACGAGTTTCTTGAAGCGAACACTAAGGTCTCCCCTTCCCCATTAAGACTGAATCAACGAGAGACTTTCGTATGGCAATGTCCTATCGCTAACAGAGTGAAGATCAATGTGGACAATGCAGTATCTAGGAACACAAATTCAATCAGAACTAGTGTAATTGCTTGTCGTGCAAACGATAAGGTTATCAGTAATTTACTAACTCTGCACCCTAGAATCAACTTGTCTCGAATTGCGGAAGCTCTTGCGATTTGAGACGGATTGAAACTGGGTATCACTTTCAACCTTAGTCAGATGTCCCTCAAATCTGATGCGGAATCATATTTTAATTTTAAATTCCCAAGCTATGCTCGCTTTTTATGCAACTTAACCAGTTACCTCCTTCTCCTATGGGTTTGGGTCTTCTCTATTGTTGGTGGATTTGGCGAGTAAGGAATGACTTTAGCTTTAGTGAAAAGGTTTGGGCAACAAAGGCTATTAGTGGTAAGGAACAAGGCGATTTTTACGAGTTTCTTGAAGTGAACACTAAGGTATCCCCCTTCCCCATTAAAACTGAATCAACAAGAGACTTTCGTGTGGCAATGTCCTATCGCTAATAGAGTGAAGATCAATGTGGACGATGTTGGGATCCACCCTGTGTCGGCCGGATGGGCTTAAGCCCAAGGTTTGGTAAGGTTTCCTTAGAATTATCCTAGGATTATAAATACTCTTGTTGTCTCTCTTTTTTATGAGTGTGGTAGCACAATGTGAGTGAGACAGGCTGAAAGTGTGAGAGGGGGAGCCGGTTGTGGCTTCCCCTGTCGGAGTGGGAGCCGGTTATTACTCCCAGAGAGGTTTTTCATGTATATGTATTTGTAAATATATATATGACGGAGTTTCCCTCAGATTTCTTATGTGTGTTTGATGGCGTGCGTGACCCAAAAAGCACAACAAACTAGTATCAGAGCTTGGGTGGAGCGAGAGGTCACCAGATTCACGTTTGAAGCACATGGATTCAAGAACAAAAAAAAAGGGAAGACACACGGAAGTTTTGCTCACAAGGTTTTGTTCGTCTCGTACGGGCAGTTTGAATGGCGGCGAACGGAGCTGGACTGGTCTGGGTCAGATTGGTTTCGAAAAATGTGATTAGAAAAATTTTTATAGCATAGGGTTTTGTTCCTCTACTCGAGACGATCGCAGAGATATAAGACTCGTTACTGGAAGATAAAAGGTTAGCCCACACGCGCTGGTCAAAGTTTGGCGTTGACTGGAGAGTGAGATCTACTCTCAGTCAGTGTATGTCATGCGCTGGTGTAGGAAGAAGATGGAGGGGATGATCCCATGTTTCGGTTGCACCACGATAGCGCCAAGGAAGCACGCCACAGAGGATGGTCCACGTCAGCAGGGGGTCAAGGTCAGTGACCCTTTAACCTTTTTGGCCTTGGCCAAAAGGTTCAAATGGCATGGGTCAGGTGTCGGTTCAAAAGGGTTAGAGATGCCGTGGGGCAAAAAGGTCAGAGGCTGGTCAACAAGTCTGGGGTTGGTCAAAGGGTCAAGTTTGACTTTTGGACTGTCTCGACGTTCCGGATCCAACCATGCACTCCGTTTTTCATTTAGAGACTCGGAAGCAAGTGTTATTGCTGGATTGAGCTGGATTTGGGTGTTCGGAGGCATTTTGGGTTGTGAGGAGGCTTGTTTCTAGCTAATTGAACGGTTTCAGATTCATTGGTGGGCTTGGATTTGGGTGAATTGAGTCAGATTTTGTCGTCTTAAACACATCCAGAGAGATTGAGGAGGATCCGACGTGGTCAGGTCAATCAGATGGGATGTTGAGTCGGAGGCAAACCATGGGAGATCTGATGGGAGTTTAGGGGGTGCTGGGAGAGCCGGGAATGGAACGTGGTTGAACCAGGAGGCAGAAGGAGACCTAGGAGAGCTGACGGAGAGTGGTAGGAGACCAGGATGGTGGCAAGAGTGGTAGATAGGTGACGGAAGAGGCGAGCGGGGAGTTAGAGAGCTACACACCAGGAGCAATGTTTTAAAAACCGAACCGGACCGGACGATTCAATCGGTTGAACCGTGAACCGGACCTTAGTCCGGTCCGAGTCACCTCAAAAACCTTTCATATTCCAAAACTGGTCTATTTAAAAAAAAAAAAACGGTGGGCAAAGACGGTTAAACCAACGAACCACTCGAACCGGTGACGGGTCAATCGGACTGAACTGGAAATTTAAATTTTGAACTCCAATGTTTACTACTGCATTTTAAAGCTCGAAGTAGAAACCTTGGGATAGCTATCCACATGGGCCACCACTGAGGCTATCAAACATTTAGATGTTGTCAGGGTACCCCCTCCCTTACTTTTTATTTTGCTCCAGGTTGCCTCAGAACAACAATTCGAGCGATGTGGGACTAAACCCACACATACAGATTCTCTCATCTCTCATGCCATATCTTTTCCAACATTTTTTTGTCATATTTTTTTTTTTGCATATTAGAAAATATATATTAATGATGTAATTATGACATCACGGTTTGATAGCGGTTCAACCGCGGTTCGACCGGTGACCTGTCCGCCCAGTCCCCTTTCCGGTTCACCCTCCGGTCCGGGTTTCAAAACATTGACCAGGAGTATTGGACAGACTTTGCAGAGATTGGAAGTTGACCAAAGCAATCGGGTGATTGCAAATTCGCGGCGGTTGAGCCGTGGCTATCAGTCAGAGAAGCTAGTGAGCAAGGATACATTCTTTCAAGTGTTGCATCTCTGTTTGGTGGGTGCGGACACACTTGATTGGTTAATGGCACAGACACTTGCTAGAGTGACAGATCAGATGCGTGAATGGATTTAAATAAACTTTAATGATAATGGACCCTTGAAATGATGGATACGGGGTCACTCAATGCCCGGAAAGATACTAGGGCCATCCAATGGATGCGTCGCTAGGAGTATGTCTTGGCCAAGGGGAAAGTTATGGACACGGGATCTTATGATGCCCGGATGGATACTAGGACCACTTCCAAGTGAGTCGCTAGGAGTATTTGGCAATTAAATGATGATTGAACGATGGTGTAATGAATCGAACGCGGACACGAGTGAGATGTTGGATATGTATCGGGTGCGACAAATTGGTAATAAGGAATCTAAGGACTTGATTAGGTAGCCATCCGGTTTATTGAATCTTTCACGTGTCTTGAATACTGTCAAGTATTCTCCTTGTTCATTTCCATCTTGCATTTTCATCTCATTACATGTAGATATACTAGACGAGATCTTCCTACTGGGCTAGTGAGCTCACCCTAATAATTTCAAGTACTATGCATGGAGCATAAGTTGGATTGCATGGAGTGCTTGGATGTGGACTAAGACATGACATGAAAAGTTATTTGATCATCTTTTGTTTCACATTATTGAAAAGATGAATTGGTAACTTTAATTCTTTCCACCTTCTGATTTTGGGAAGTTTGTAATCTTGATACCTAAAACTTATGTGTTTAGTTTATGGGTACGGGTACCTGGTTGGATTATAATTATTATATATGTTTGGTTTTGACTTTGGAGAAATGTTGAACTTCACTATGGACTTTGTTGACTTTTCTACATGGATTTTAATATTTCTTTATGTTTAAAATTTGAGGGCGTGACATTACAAGTCTAACGAGTATTGTTTGACACCAGCTAACCAGATTTTCTGGTGCTTTTAAAAGGAAAAATGTAGATAACCATATCCTATCAAAATGATAATGATTTGCAGATATCCACATCTTGTAGTATACAACAAAAAACGTGGCAGCAGAAGGAAAAATTAGGAAATTTAACACAAAATCGTAATAAAAAGGGCACAGTTACCCAAATATTGACAACCACATTTGTTCGTCTATTATTACCTGATTACACCAATTAACCACATCTTCTAGGTGGTTTTTTCTTCTTCTTCTTTTTTTTTTTTTTTTTTTTTTTGCGTTTCTAAGAATACAAATTGATTGAACAAATAACCACCTTTTGTAGTGTTTTTTTTTGTTGATAATTTTCGACATCTCTTTGCCTACAATGACTAGAACGAGTACTCTTTGTCTGCACATTGGGATAGATGCTATTTTTTTTTGCATTACATAGTACTAGTACAAAATTTAACTGTTTTGCAATAAAAAAAACTCAGATATTTCGCAAAAAACGATGATTAGAATACAATACCTTCAATCACGACGGCAATTCAACACTTCGGTGAGAATGTCTATGCGAGATTGATGGAGTAAAGTAGGTTTTTTTTTTTTATTTTTATCGATGGACGACGTCTGTGCGAGATCGACGTCTTCGTGAGCCCTAGATTTTCGAAGTGATGTTTGTAGAGTGAGGATCGCGCTAGAAATGGATAACACAAACGGCTTCAGTTCGTTTCATAAACGTCAGGGTATTGTCGCCTTTTGCTCGCACGATTGGACTGCTTCTGCTATCAAATTATGGTGTGGACCTTGCACTTTGTAAAATAGCTATAGTGGACTCTATAGCAATCGAACTTTTTATTATTAAATAAAAAACAAGCCCAATTTAGTGGGAAATTTTTAAAAGAACACTTGACCTTTCACCAAAATCACAGATAGACACCTGAGCTTTTCATTTTGTCAAATAAACACTTGGACTATCTTAAATGTAATCAATTCCACCCTCGCCGTCCACTTCTGTTAATAATCAAACAAAATCCATCCGTCAATCACACTTTTTCACCTTAGAATTGACCCAATTGTCAATTTTACCCCTTGATATGTTTTTTCTTCCAATTTCGACCCCTCTCTCTCTAGATCTCCTCTCTCCTCTACATGAGTATTCTTGAGACATTCTTTGAGAGCTACTTATGGTACAGATTGTGTAGGGAATTTTATTATTTTTTGTACTTGCTTTTCATTATTTTTTGTACTTATTTTTTTTCAATTTCCAATTCATTTCTTTACAGTATTTAAAAAAAATGAGAAAATTACTCCCTCCTTCCCAAAATTTTTTTGGTCCAACAAACGAGGACTTAAAAATAATACAAAATTCAATATTTATTATTATTATTTTTTCAATTTTCAATTCATTTATTTTTTACAGTATTTTCAAAAAACAAAACCCGGAAAAACTACTCCCTCCTTGCCATAATTTTTCCAGTCCGATAAACGAGGACTTGAAAATAATACAGAAAAATTCAATATTTTTTTATTATTTTTTGTACTTAATTTTTTTTTTCAAATTTTAATTCATTTTTTTTACAGTATTTTCAAAAATAAAAAATCCAAAAAAACTACTCCCTCCCCAAAATTTTTTCTGTCCGATAAAAGAGGACTTAAAAATAATACAACAATTTCAAGAAAAATTTAATATTTTTTATTATTTTGTTACTTTGTTTTTTTTTAATTTCCAACTGTTTTTCTTTTTTTACAGTAATTTAAAAAAAAAAACCTAAAAATTACTCCCTCCTTTCCAAAATTTGTCCGGGTGGTTAACGGCATCCAAAAATAGTTTTAAGTCTATATGTTGGCTGATGGGGAAAGGGTACATTCCCTTGAATATATTTGTTTCCTCCTTTGATTGATATAACAACAAAAGGTTCCTTCATCGATTGATGTGGCACTGAAGTTAAATAAATAGGAGTTGGATTAACCACGTACCATACACTTTTCATCAACTTCTAATGCAAACCATGTAAATACATTTATGGTGGGTTAATTGCGAAATTATTTTGTGAGGGGCATTTATGTCATTTCCACGGTTGAAGTTCTTTTTAGCTTAGTTGGGTCTTTCTTGAGTTTACGGGGGTTTTGAGAGTTTTTGAGGTAGATTTGATGTATTGGGGTTGTAAGAGAAATAATTTGTCTTTTGGGGGGTTAAGTGTAAGTTTTGCTTGGCTTCTTAGACAAGCCTTTTGACTTATTATAAAATGGGGGCTAGTCTAAATATCTGGGACTTTTTGCTGAGAGAAAAAAACTACATTAGAGCTCTAAGCTCCAAATCAGCTGGTGTTCTGAAGAATTGGAGGCTTGGATCTTGAGGATTGGATCCTGCGGCGCCTACGGTCCCTCTGTCTCTCCTATCTACACGAAGAGGCTAGCTAAAGCCGTTTTTCAACGTGTTTAGAGCTCACTACTCTACATATTCTGGTACTATCTAGACTCAGTCAACCTTGGAATGTAAAACTTTCTTCCATTTGTTGTGTTTCCACAAGAAATTCTGTGGTGACTCCAGGAGTTCGAGACCATGGGGTCATTTATAATCATCAAAACTTTTTGTGAACTATAAATAAATATAAAAAAATCACAAGGCATATACTACTATTTTTTCTTTTTAGTTTTCACGACATCAAAAAGGGCTACACAAGCTTCTACAATTGCATTCAATGTAGTTACATATTCTAGAATTGATGCATGATAGTCTCTAGGTCGTATCGTAAAATACTTTCTTTTCAATATATGCCACCAAGCCATCATTCAACAATTGGTCTTTCATTGAATTATACGACCTGTTATTCACATATTTCATCACCTAAAAAGCTCTTTCTACTGTTGCATTCACGACGAGCAAAAGCAATGCCAATTTTAGGAGCAAGTAGACTAGCGGATATATGGCATCTCTTTTTGTTTTGTCTCCATCCATAATGCATGGACACTGATACAGATATGGACATTAGGGCTGAAACCGGTTCGGTTCGGTCTAGTTCAGAGGGGATTTTGAGTGGACTGAGTAAAACCGGTTTGGAGAGAACGATGAACCAAAACTGGTTTTAGAGTGGTCAATTTGGTTCATCCGGTTCGGCTCGGTTCCATGTTCGGTTCGGTTCTCGTGTGTGAGAGAGAGAGAGAGAGAGAGAGAGAGAGGAGATCGGGACTTCAAAAACATACACACCAGATTTACACAAATGAACAGATCTATAGAAATGAACAGATCTACATATATATACCCTCACATACACACACATATATATACATATATACACACACATATACCCATTTATACACTAGATCTACAAATATAAATAGATATATACAGTTTTTTTGTACACTCTACAATTGCCGGCGATGGGACTTTCAGAGGCTTCAAATTCTGATCGTTTTCGTCCTCCTTTTCGTTACAAACCCAAGAAATATACATACACGAATAGCCAAGACCATGGCAGCTCCGATCTCGAAAACGGACATCATACATGAACATCATCGTTGGGCATAGATACACGAACATCATCATCGTCCAACACCACGGCATCATCGTCAAGATATACACACACGAATCATTGGAGAGAGAGAGAGAGAGAGAGAGAGAGAGAGAGAGAGAGAGAGAGAGAGAGAGAGAGAGAGAGAGCACATTTCAGATTTAGGATTGGACTTTTTCTAACTGTTCCTTTTTCTATTGTAGAATTAAAGCATCATTGGCTTATGAAGTAAGCCCCTCTGTGGTGAACATTTTGTACTTGTAAGCATTAATCTTGATGATATAGCAATAAGTTAAATATTTAAACCAGGCATTCTTTGGTCATTAAAAGCAATTCCTTTTAGCAATACAAATTATCTTAGGAAGTGACTGCAATATGTCTTTCTATCTATCAATCTTTGTTCACTTTCTTTGGTAATATTATGTTCCAAAATAATTTCTTTGATCTTCACTTGCTCATGTTCTAAAATTTAGGGGGATAGCCTTCCAGTTGATTGTCCTTACTGCTTCTACTTGCACAACCAATTTTATTTTGTTTTTTTGGCTGCTGTTGTTGGTTAAATGGTGCATAGAAGAGAGGGGAAAAACCTCTGAAAAGACGAGTATGTCTTCTTTGTGCACCTTCTACGTGATACCATTGTGGTAATCATCACTAGATTTTTATCTTCTGTACTCGGTTGTTAGACTTTAACATATAGGCTGCAAATGGTCACAAATAAATGGAATACCGCCTATGCTGTCGATAACTTGGTGTTTGTTAGTTTAGCATCTTTTTGGTTAGTATGGAAAGTGTAACCAATGCTATGACCTGATGTGCATCTTGAAAGGCCAATCTACCCTATGTTGGTGTTATAAGAATGAAAAAACAGCTTCCCATTATAGGCTCCAACTACACAACTATCTTTGTCTGAAGCACAACCGTGACCTCTGTAGTTAATCCACCAATTGTTAGTTTTGCTTTTGGTGATAAATGTAAAGACTATCCAATGCTCTGTCTATTGTGCAATTCAACTTAGAACGAAAAGTCTAATGGACTCTGTGTTGTTGCTAATGAAGCATGAAGAAAATGCTTTCAAAATGCAAGCAAGCTGTTTTTATTCTTTATTGCAATGATTTCTCGCTATCATGCACGAGCACTAGCCTCCAAATCAGTCAAACCTGAAAAAATAAAACCATAATCACATCTGTGAGAATCGCAACAAGGATTACATGTTGAGGCAAATACTGGTTTATTTCAATTTACTTCATGGGGATAGGCCCCTGTTGTTATGCATAATACACTGCAAGTACACTAAAATGGTTTGCAATCTAGAACTATGCAATTCCTCCATGAAGTAAATTGAAATAAACCAGTATTTGCCTCTCATAACCCTGTCACGTGTAATCCTTCTTGCAATTCTCATTTCTCACAGATGTGATTATGGTTTTATTTTTCAGGTTTGACAGATTTAGGAGATGGAGCTGTTTTTTTTTTATTAAGAAGACAGTAGCGATCAATAGTAAAGAGTAATTGGTTTAGGTAGGTAAGAGCCTTAGCACATGCAATTGTACTCTAGAGAGTTTCTTTGTTTTATATACCCTAAACATACAAGATTTGCATGATTGTTCTTGAATTCATGCACTAAACTTTGGTGGTCGCCTTAGCATATGCAATTGTACTAAGTATTGCATGCGTTAAACTTTGGTGGTCATACACTAAACTCAGTGTGCAATGTTGTTTTAGATGCAATTTGGAGTTTCATAGCCTGGCCCAAATTGAAGTTTCAGATTTTATGTTGGAGCCTTTTGGGTAGCTCTACTCTTTGGTTAGTGTAATTTTTTCAGATACATCTTTTGTTTGATTTTTTTTATTTGATCTTGGAACTAATTTGGCTTTTTTTTCTTCTTTATTGGCAAGGTCAATTAAACAAGAAGTACAATTGGTGTCACTTTTGAATCTGTTACAAGATAATTCGAAGGGATGACCAACTTTTTGGCATGGAGGGATAAAAGAACTACGCAATGTACGTCTGGCAAGAGAGTATGTCAATTGTCAACTTCACGTTGCGTTTTCCAGGGGTGTATATTATATACCTAGCCTCTTAGTCATGCTGGGGTTGTTATTTTTGTAAATGAGCTTGATTATGTCCCCTTTAAAGTGTGAGCTGGAGCCAATATGGGCATATGTTTTGAGTCTCATTGTACTTGGCCGGTAATGATGGAGTCATAGCAGTAGGGGAGGGTGTGAGTGAGCATTCAAAAAATGGAATTTCACTAGAAGTCCTATTTGATTACGCGCGCATTGTTATTAATGCAGTTGTTATGGTGAAATGCAAGCGACTTGAATTAGACAGTTTTGGTTTCATTGAATTGCTTGAAGAGCCTTTTTTTCCGTCCTGAATTGTTAGATGAAATTGGTTAGATGACTTATGTTTGAAGCATATTAAAAAAGAAGAGTTTGTTTGAGAGAATGGTTAAAGTGGGGTACGATACTTGATTTATACTGTGTTTCCTCATACAAGGTGAAGCTGATGTTTAATTGTGCAGCCAATTTATGTGTTCAGTGCCTTTAGGCAAAAGCAATTACTAGATCGTTCACATACTCTCTATACTCCCAGAGAATAAACCCATTGTAGTTGCTATGTTTTGTGAGCAGAAACACCCCGAGTGTTACCCAAACCCTTGACCGATCGCGTTTCCTCAAGGTTTAATCAATCCCCGTGCTTTTAGTCCATAAAATCCACGGAATCACGCCCGTTATCCCATACAAAACACTGAGAGATCAAGGTGGGAGGATTACTACAACCCTCACGGGCTAGCCTTTTTGTTCTTGTATTTGTTTCTTCTATTTTTTGCTAACTATTTAAGTCTTTTGTTTCTAGTGTAACGAGGAAAAACGGTCGTTACAAGTTGTTGAGGCCATTGGATTGTTATATATGCATGTAGTAGTGGATAAGCCTAAAGCAGTGGCAGCTAGTTAGATCTACAGACCGAAGATGGTATGATGGACTCCTGTTGGCAGATGATAAGCCTAAAACCTTATTTTTCTTTTGTTATTTATTTATACATTCATCGCATGATTCCAATCCCCGTTCCCCTTTCCCCTTTCACTTTCTATAGTTTGGCGAATTTGCAAGAACTTCGAGAGCCAATACTTGAAAGTTTGACTTTAAACATATCAATTTATTCCTTTGATTTCTTGTCGTATGCATTGATGTCCGATTCCTGCTAGTAAGGGTAAATCAAAAGCGGGGGAGATGGTGTTGGGTTGAAACCGCTAAACACCTTCTTAATAATTTTCACAAGTCTAATTTTGGGGTTTGTTATTGCTAGTTTTTTTTATTGATAATGTATTACGTTCATCATGTTGGTATGTATTTTCGCTGCAAGCCACATATTTACACTAGTAGTCCTCAACCTGGGAGAGGTTTTTCATGATTTGTTTACGTAGTGAATGAAATCAGAGTTTTCCTCTCAAATTCGTTTTGGGTTTTTGGTTTGATTCTTTGTTTCGGGCACAACAGTTCGGACCATAAACCAATTGGCTGGGATTGAGAGCAGGCGAGAGTCAACTGCCAGCTCTCTAAATGGGCCGAACGTTGGAAGACCGTAGGTGTTCTCAGACGTTCCGTTTAGTCTTGTGAGCTGAAGAATCTCTCTTAAGACCGAAGGTAAAGCAGACAATCTGCAAGATCAAGTACGAAAGCCTCCAAGACCAAAGGTTCTTGAGCCAAAGGTTGTAAAGGTAGAAGAGTTCGTCAAATGATATTTCAACGTCATGCAAAAAGATACTCATGTTAATCCTGAATCGTAAGGTAAAGGAGAAAATGACGTTGCAATTTGCAAAACGAGGCCGCCCAACTTATCAAGAACTCAAAAAGCTGCCTAAAATCACAGGACAGGATCATGATGCAAATTATGCAGCTAATTAAGTTGATTCAACCTTGAAATTCGACATCGTTATCTACTAAAGTTGACTTAATTGGAGCTTGACCAAAAGCCTTTTACTTGACTTGATCTTCACGGACTTGGGGAGAACCTTGTGGGACTGACATGGACCAGGGGTAAAAAAAAATCCAGTCGTGTTGGAGCACTGTCACATGTTTTAAAAGTTTCCACCATCCATCACATATTCATATGGGATCCATTATTAAGTATATAAACTCCTTGTAAATGTGTAGTGATGGAGCATGGGTGGCGGCACTGAGTGAAATCCCTGGACTAAAAAATTGTAATCTTTTATTCATACTTAAATTTGAAAATCTATTGGCAGGTCCTATTATTTGGAATTTTGGCCCACCAGGTCCTGGGCTAAAATTTATTGCTGGAGAGGTCCTGGGGCACAAATATGGTTAGGAATTTTACTTTTTTGCCCATCCTCCTCATCGTTACTCTTTGTTTTTACTAACCGTTTAGACACTTTCATAGGGTACTCTAGGATTTTAAGCACTTTCATAGGGTACCCTACAGTTTATGGTACCCTACAATTTAGGGTGCCCTAAATTTAGAATGTACATTTTAGAATTTAGACCGTACATTTTAGAATTTAGACCATATATTTAGAATTTAGACCGTATATTTTAGAATTTAGACTATATATTCAGAATTTAGGGTACCCTACAGTTTAGGGTACCCTAAATTTAGAATGTACATTTTAGAATTTAGACCGTACATTTTAGAATTTAGATCATACATTTAGAATTTAGACCGTACATTTTAGAATTTAGAATGTATATTTAGAATTTAGGGTACCCTAAATTTAGAATGTACATTTTATAATTTAGACCGTACGTTTTAGAATTTAGACCGTATATTTAGAATTTAGAATGTACATTTTAACACTCAAAATGTACATTCTAATTTTCAAAATGTACATTCTAAGTTTCAGAATGGGGGTAATTTCGGAAGAAAAAGTGTAAAACTTATATCTAGGACCTAGTGAACTATGCGCATTATTTGTTCCGGACCTTACAAGCTATAAGACTTGTGTATAGGACCTGCCCACAAAAAGCCCACTTAAATTTCGGGGTAAGTAGATATAATATATCACCCAAAAAAAAAAAAACGTAGGCCCACTCAATTTTCGACCAAAATAAATATATTTATTTTTATATGGAGCTTTGTATAAAAAAAAATTCTTTATGTTTTTGTCACCATGGAAAAAGAATTCTGAAGCGGCCCCCGTGGTGAAAGCCTCTAAAATACTAGTCGGTGTTGCTCCAAAAGTCCTGAATAATCACTTGGATTATTGGGAACATATACTTACGTTACGTCTAAAATGCTGAGTTTGTGGCTTTTCTATTGAGAATGCTGAGCTTACGTCTAAAATGCTGAGTTTATGGCTTCTCAAAAGCTAGTAAAAATTAGACTTTTTAAAAGAATTCTTCTAAGACGCTTTTTTAAGAGATTAATTTCGATGCTCTTTGACTCCCGAAACTCAAACATCCACGATTGTCATATACGGTGGAGTATTATCTAAGGTTTATTTCCAGCATAAGCTCTGTGGGAAGTCAGTTTTATTGCACGCATTTTGCAGCAATAATTGTACTGTGATACGAAAGTAAAACCCAGATTATTTCAAAATGATAAAATGAGAATTCCCATTTTAGTTGAGTTTTATGGATGGGTGATAAAATCACATTGTGTTTCCAGATGATAAAATCTAGTTTGGTAAAATCTCTACCCAATGCCTTTAACCATTTGACGGATGATTTTGATAAAATTTAAGCTAAAATCACTTGCTAGCTTTATCATTTGAGGAATGATTTTGATAAAATCTGGGCTAAAATTTATTGGCAAACTTAGACTATTTAGGGTGAGTTTTCCGTTTACTAAAAACAAAGCTTTTTATCGCTCCCAACTCTCATTTGTTAAAAGCACTAAGGTGATTTAGGAACTTACTTTTAGCTATATACAGTAAGAAAAAAATTGACTTTTAACAACTAAACTTTTATATAAGGGTAAATTTCATTTACCTTCCTGAGGTTTCTAACAACAACAGATATTTCCCTCAGGTTTCTGAAATTACATTGACCTCCCTTGTCAGTTTTGTCAGATAACTTCTGTTAATGGAAAACGTGAAATTATATTTTTTTCCCCTTCCATTGACCTACCTCCCTTGAGGTTTATCATAACAACAGAAACTTCCCTGAAAAAAAAAAAAAGTTGTTAAAATATAATTTCTTTCACTTTTGATTTTTTTTGCTTCCAATAAAAAGCCAAGGAAAATTGATTGAACATTGAGCTAACATGTTATCAGCTCTTAAAAGTGTGTAGACCCAACTCCTGTGTACACGCATGAGCTTTATTTTTGTGAGAAGAAATAATGTTAATAATTTTTTTAAGTATTTAATAACTTAAACAACATATTAAAACATTCATATAAGTGCAAAGTAAATAATTATGCACGAGCGAATTTTTAATCTAAAATGTGCTGCTCTCTTGTCTCCTTTTTTCTTTCCTATTTTGCTAACCCGTGCCAACTAAGTTGGTGCTAAACATAAAGAAATTGTGTGCTAAATATAAAGAAATTTATGTACTAAAAATAAAGAAATAAAGATATTATGTGCAAACTAATTTGGTGCTAAAAAGACATTAATTATGTGCAACATCATGATATCCGTTAGTTCCTTTGATATCCGTTAGTTCATTTTTTAATAAGAACCACTTTCATAAAATTATTTTAATTTTAGTTGAATCTTATAAATAGGCCCATAATGAAGAATAGCATCCAAACTTGCTTATATTGGGCCAAAACATTTTGAAAAAAAGAAAGAAAGAAAGAAAGATTAATACAATATTTTTAAAGGCATATTTAAAACCAAATGAATATATGTACTTAATTTTTAAAACCAAATGAATACTCCCTCCATTCCGCATAAGTTGTCCCATACTCTCTCTCTTACCATTTTTCAAATTAAAAAATTAAGTACTTCTGTGTATCGTGTTTCAAATTTTTTTGCACCGTTCAGTGTGAAAAAGTTTGAAAAACGATACACGGAAGTACTTAATTTTTTTATTTGAAAAATGGCAGGAGTTTTCGTAGTGGACACTTATTTTGAAAAGGAGGGAGTATATTAATAAAACTCTTTTAAAATATTGTGATTAGGGACATTAATGTCTTTTAAATTGAGACTTACCATTGTTTGATTTTTGTGAGACTTCAGCGTCTCTATCTCTCTCCAACCCATTTTTTGTTCTGAACCCTCACCAAATGACTGCCTATTTTACATGCAAAACTAAAAAAACCTTTTTTGGGTTAATCACTCCAACATTTCATATCTTCATATAGAAGTGATTGATGCCTTCCATATTTGATTTGGGAGCATGGTTCCACGGCATAACGTCCATTGAGTTCCTCAACTTTTTGAGTGGGGGGGGGGGGGGGGGGGGGGGAGCACAGACACTAGTAAAATTTCTGAGATTAGTGCACATATTGCCAAAGGTTGAGTTTCTCACTCGTCCAATATCCCATTGGGGATTGCATATGTGGAGTAATTGTTGTTACCAAGAATCACAATCCATGAAATGATTTCTCCATTGTGATGAATTCACTAACAACTTATGAAACGGATATCAAGTGGTGGTCTATTGTGGTGTTATCAAGGAAATGCATATCAAGTGATTGAATATTTGTGTAGTCCTAAATTTCTAGGCGTCACAATTAAGTTGGATTTATGTAAACGACATGATACTGAAACTCATGAAGAGAAATGCTAAGGTAAACACCCCCCCATATGAGATTTTGTGGCTCAAATATGAGATTTTGTGGCACCAAATATGAGATTTTGTGGCACAAAATATGAGATTTTGTGGCTCCAAATATGAGATGGCATACGGTACACACCCCATACGGATGGACGGCCGAGATTGTGCCACGTGTGACGTGTGTCACCTTTGACCATTGACTATATGAGATTTTGTGGCTCTAAATATGAGATTTTGCGGCTCAAATATGAGATGTGTGGCACTGTAGCGTTACTGTAGCAATCCGCATGGGTCCAAATATGAGATTGTGTGGCTCCAAATATGAGATTTTGTGGACATATATGAGATTTTGTGGACATCCGTATGAGTGTGCATACCATATGACATTCGTATTTAGAGCCACAAAATCTCATATTTAGAGCCAAAAAATCTCATATTTTGAGTCATAAAATCTCATATTGAGTAATTTTTAGAGGGTGGGCATAGTAGCATTTCTCATGAATGTATGGACCCATATTCATTTAAAGTTTGCTATGTTTTAATTTATAAACATTCTTCGCATCCAAGGGAGGGGCCACGCTGGATTTCAGGTGCTTCCGTTGCCTATCTCAATTCTAGACTACCATAGATACCTTTAACTTGATTTTGTTTGGAACATAGAATGCGAAATATGTTTCTCCTTACAATTTGTCATCTGAGTGAAAAAGAGATGCAAAAAGGACAATGTATGTACGAGTAAGAAATACCCGGAAGAAAATGTTGGCCTTTAAATCCAAGTGAACGAAATTAATAAATTGACGATACGCCTGAGTTAAAAAGAAACAAAAACTGGGCAGAAATGGTCTAATTAATTTGCCTGATTATCCCTGGGCATGGCTTAACCAGACTATAGCCTGGCCAACAACTTGCTTCCAATCAGTTGAGATAGATAAACATCTCTAATGGCATATTTGATTTGTTCATCCGTGAAAACATACGATTCCCAAGGAATCTTAACCGAACTCGGGGATTCCTCGAGTGATAGTCCAACCTCGGCCGCTAATTGCCCCCAACCACCAACAGCCACACGAAGATCAGGCTTCTTTAGAGTCTTGGCAGCCAACTCCCTCACTTCCATGCTACTCGCTCCTTCTATCTCGTAATTCCATTTCAAACGATTCACTCCACGGAATGTATCAACGCCGACGAAACAAGTTTCTGGGTCGGCCAGGAATTCCTTTAGGCACTTGGGAAAGTTATCCAAGTGATTCAACGGAATCACAACACAACGAGTTCCAACACAGAGTTGTAACATAACAGGACTTCGACTTTCGTTGAACTTGACCACGAGTCCTACAGCAGTCGTGGTTTTAATCAGAGATCTTAGTTCGAAAATCTCCAAGGTTAGTAAGATGGCACGATCTATTACCCTAACGTGAATGGTGACACCTTCGATTAGAATGACGTGATTTCCCAGTTTTGACATGAACCTCATGGGTATCATTTCTACAAACGTTGTTGTGTGGGGGAATAATGTTTGTAGTTACAAGGGGATGAATTTATAGAAGAGGCTAGTCGACTTTGTTTTGGGAATACGAATCAATGCAGATTGAAGCTTCTGTCACATTGACTACCATTAATATTAGGCAAGTGCCCGTTCCGTTTTTCTAAGTTTTGATGGGGGGTGCTTCAACTCCTGACTTTTCACTTGCTCTGATTAGGCTTAATGAGAGGAACCGGAAAATTAGAAAAATAATGTACCAAACCTTTAAAACGTCCACTAAATCAAAATAAAAGCCAATTTTCCCTTTCTTCTTAATCCCTCTGTCCCCATTTATTCATCATTTTTGGGAGTTCGTGCCATTTTCAATTGATTATATCTCGTAATTTACATTGTTTTACGTGATTTTGAAAATATTGTCTTATAAAACTAATTGAGATCTACTCCATCAAACAAGATCCAAAATCCATATTGAATATATTTACTGATTTATATTTTCCCTATTTCTGAATCTATTCTTTCTGTAGTTTCGGCTTGGTCCCAAGCCTGACAGCCCCCCTTCCCCGGCCCCACCCCCCTTCCCCCTTTACCCTCCCTTTTTCGGCCATTCTTCCTTTTTTTTTTCCCTCTTTTTTCTTTTTCTCTTTTTTCTTTTTCTATTTTAAGTTTATTTATTTAATTACTTATTTAATTTAGTTTACTCAAATTACACTTGCAAGTAAATTATTTTTTGACATTGACATATAAATTTGACTTAAATTTAGAAACTTCATATTATTTTAATTAGTTAATTAATTTGTCTTAACAATGATAATAAATTAAAAAAAACTTCTAAAAGTGAATAATATGTACAACTTTGAGACAATATTTTAAAATTTTCTCCAACTTTGTAGAACACATCTGTTTTTTTATCTGTAACATGTATAGCTTTCTAAACTCCCATAGCTAATTTTCTAGAATTTTTCTTTCTTTATCTTATCAAATTTACGTTACAGTTTGAATTTCAACCAAAAGTTGGACAAAAAAATTCAACTCGAGGCGATATTCAAACTTGCTATTATGTTCATTCCATAACTGTTTTGGAAGTGTTAGATAAAATAAAAGTAAACCAAATTTTTTTTTTAAGAAGAGTCACTAATGTAGTAGATTGCAAATTCGTAATTTTCTTTTTAGTTTGTATGAGTCCTTTTTAATTTGTATCAGCTTGCCCCTTGTTCTCTGTTTGGGTTTAGAAAATAACATCATTTACATTGCATGCAGAGATCATTGATGTCCATAAACAAAGCCATAATTTAATGTTTTCGAGTTCATAATTATTGTAGTTGATAATATTTTTCATTTTTTGATAACCGGATGTCTGGGTCAGTTTGCGTGCACTTCGACTACTCTATTATTCTCCGCCTGGGTATATTTTATCTACTTTCAAAATAAATGACGAATATACATAAGAACAACGGACATAACTAACCTGATCAGTGCTAAATTCGGGTGTATAATCACAACTGCTGTAGGAGGCCTCAAGAGTTTAGTTCTTGATTCTTGAGGCTCGCATGACCTTCTTTGTTTGGTGTTTTTGTGTTCTTCTTTGTACTGTGTTTTGAGCCTTGTTGGATATCTTCTTTGTTGCGGTTAGGTTTTTATTTATTTATTTTTTCTCCTTTTTCTTTTCCTTTCCTCCTGGGGTATGCCCCTTGTAGGCTGTATATTCGGTTAGCCTTTTTTATATTTCAAGCTAATTTACCCAAAAAAAAAAAAACATCATTCTCAAATGACCAACCATCTGAATAGTGGTAGTCATCCATAATGTTGTTCGATGAATTACAAAAAAAGAAAGAAAAATAGTGGGAGATGTTCTGTGAATGTATGAAGTAGTGAGAGAATGAAGGTGTCAAGTACAAACTGAAAATTCACTTTGAAATTGATTTTTCCAAAATTTGCGTCGTTCTGATGAATGAAAGAAGTAGTGACAAGATATAGCTTCTGATGAATGAATGAAAAGACAAATAACAATGACACACATAACAATGACACACATATCAATGACACACATTTCAAGGACACATATCAATGACACAAATATCTTGCCGGCACACGGTCGATAATGTCCGATCGAATCCCAGGATATGTCATTTTTCATGTAGTGGCGCGTATTTTACAATAGGAGATTGCCGATGTGTTTTCACGCGTCTTGCTTTGTCGGACTTAAAAATAGTAGACCTTTTTTATTAATCCAGAGCGACGGTGAAAAATATGGTATCAATAATAATTAAATAAAAAATAAAATAAAATAAAATAAAATAAATAATTAAAAAATTGAATTAAATAATTAACTGAATTAATTTAAAGAAATAAATTAAATAATTAAATGAATTTATATAAAGAAATTAATTCATAGAAATAACATAAATAATATAATAAAGTAATTAAAGGAGGGGAGGAGGGGTAAAGGAGTCATTTTGTATGTGGAGATCTGCATTCAATAGAATCAGATTCTTGAAGAATATTTGCAAGCAGATCTGCTCTATGTGATTTATCATGGGTTGGTTAGCTTTCTCTTTTCACATAGAAAGCCTTTTAGAATGCATCAAATCCGGTCAAAGAGAACTAAGATATTACCCTCAAGTTAAGGTGCCTTGGGATCACTGAATTTAGTTTAGTAATTTTTTTTTCCTGTTAGAATAGAATTAGAACCGAAAATTTGGGAATAGAGGAATTATTTTTTTTTTTGTCTTTTACGATTTTATTTCACATCTAGAGTCTTGCATGATCGTAACAGTTTTAAGAAAGTATATGTTTTTATAAATAAATAGGGGTATTATTGGATTTTTTCAAATATCAGGATGAGAACATAATTATTCAAACCCCACTAGAATTGAGACTCAATTAGAGTCTCCGAACAGGCTGTCTGTTTAATTTTCTCTTCTTTTATACGTTTTGAATTTTTTTGATCTCTAGTAATGAATCACCGATGGTCAACTCTTTTCAAACGAAAGTAAATTTGGCACGAGAAGGGGTTGCCTTCAAATTTGGCAGGAAGAGGTACGGCTTCAAATCCACTTGGAAATGTCTACTTTCGAATTATGAAAATACCCTTGCCAATGTCAATTGAACTAATTCTTTTTTTTGCAGGAAGTCATAAAAATATTTTCATAATAATGATCGGCTTGAATCATGTTTGTTGGACACAAAATGGCCCTCCAAAAATTAACAAATCAATTTAGTGTTTCACTATGTGAAACCTCTGGGATAGCAGGCCCCCCAATTCCTTCTATATGACGATGACAGTATAAGATAGTGATACCACCAGCTAATGATGAACCACTGCAACATGATCGAGTTAGTAGAAGTGGGGATACAAAAATGATTTGGGTACACCACCAAGTGTACCACAATTATACACCATCACATCCCAATCGTCCATTTCAGAAATCGAGATCCGGATTTTGAAATACACTCTTACCGGTCAAAGAACAAAGGTTCTTTGACCGGTAAGAGTGCATTTCAAAATTGGAACATTGAAAAATACATTTGGATTGTCGGGATGTGATGTTTTACATATGGTGTACTCATAGCATTGTTGGTGAGAATATGTTGGTCATCGTTTGCCAGCACTTTATAATCTAACGCATGTGTTGGCTTTTAAAATGTTGCTGAAATTCTATAGCTTAAAAGTTAAGTACTTGTTTTCAACCTGGCAAAACTGATCTTTTGGTAACAGGGGCGGTTCAACCATTTTATTAGTTGAGATTTGGAACTGAGGCATTGCATCGTTACATACTAACATATCTAACTGCTTCATCAATAGTAAAGTTGCCAGCCATGTGTAGTCAACTCTTGGTCTCGTCTTTGATTACAAATTGGTTGAAGTCAGGCACACTCGCTTTGTGTGTCATTCCCGGTGCTCCTCTAAACAACAGGGTTATGCATTGACGAACTCATTTGCTAAAATCATGGTTGCCTAAAACCAACCATGATTTTAGCACTTGGTGAACTCATTTGCTAAAATCAGGGTTGATTTTAGCAACTGGCAGGCCCGGCCCTGTGGGCAGGCTGGGGAGGCCCGGGCCTGGGGCCCCCCGGTTTTTGGGGCCCCTTCTCGTAGAAAAAAAAAATTATATATAAAAAAAAATTTATATATATAAAAAAAAATTTAATATATATATATATATGAAGGGCCTCAAATTGAGAATCGGGTTGGGGCCTCGCGAAACACAGGGCCGGGCCTGGCAACTGGGTTACTAAAATCAAATGGAAAACTCAGCCTGAGAATTGTTTTCTTAACTTTGCCCGTTCTGGACTATCTCAGCCGTGTTGTAGTAGGGAAAGCCCGCGCTTGGCTACTCGTGCTTGCTGTGGTGGGTCGTACGGTTTATATACTTAGCCGTTACAAACAAAAAGAGAACAGTATATATGGCTAGTATTAAAGTAAGCTTGTTGATCATTTCCTATGATTCAATCTCAAGAGACTATACACATGGAACATATCATAGGGGTAGACTTGTAGAGGCCAGATGTAAGGCTGATGCCAACACTTCCATCATTTGAAAAGATCCAACTTTGAAGCAAATGGAGAACAGATTAATTTTTGGCCTTGGACACGAAAAGGCCAAAAAAAAAAAAAAATCCAACATCTAACAAAACACAACCAGAAGTTGACATTTTACTTAAATTAGAGCATGGCCAAAAGCTTGGTTGCGATCAAATGAGATCCATAAGCATCATGAATGGCATACTTAATTTCTTGATCCGTGAAAACCTTGGCAACCCAGTTAAAATTAGACAATTTCGGGGATTCCTCGAGAGAAATTCCAACCTCAGTCGCTAACGCATCTAATCCAATTCCACCCACAAAGAGAGTAGGTTTCTTGAGATACCTAGCAGCCAACTCGCCGATTTCAAAATAGCCTCTCGTTCGATCAATACCATAACTATGTTTCAGCCACTCAAATGCCTTGGTGATGCCCAAACCCATGAAATAAATTTCATGGTCAGTCAGGAAATCCCTCAGGCACGAAGGGATTGCGTTCAAGTGAGTTAATAGAACTACGAGGCAACGATTTCCGACACAGAGTTGCAGCATTACTGGTTCAGTGACCCCATTAGTTGTTTGAGTCTTAATCGTGAGCCCGAGAGTATTGTTTGTTTCAATGAGAGATCTTAGCTCACAAAGGCCATTGCAAACCACGGCAGGACGATCTGCTACCCTCACAGTTACAGTGGCCCCTTGGATTTTGATATTACAAGTACCATCTTTTGAAACCAACTTCGTCGGTAACATCTTTGTTTCAGGCTTATTTAGTGTTCAAGTTGTAATGGAAGGCTGTCTTGGAGGACTGTGGGAGAAGAATAGGGAGTAGGGATGGTTATATAGGAGAGAGCCGAGGTGAGTTTGTTTGGGACATGGTCCATTTTCTTCTCGGGAATAAGTAATCACTGAGTGGACTGATATTTTTCTATTGGGAAATTGCCCGTCCCCTCGTTTCTATACTTGGAATGTCAACGGTTTTTTCAATCAACGTCAACTGTACACGTCCATCAAATCAAGAATAATAGTACAGTAGAGATTGGTCCGCTAAGATTAGTCGGGACCCGGAATACATAATAATAATAGGAGCTGGGTGTCTTGCTCGTGAATGTTACGTACATGGGTAGTATTTCTGCTTTATTTTTTTTGCCCGTACATGTAAAAAGTGTTAGTTGTTGGTAAATGCTAGTGAGACTTGACCCTAGCCTTGATCTAATACATGGAGTTATAGGTGTTTTCTAACTTGGCCGGCACCGCGTTTGATTTCTGCTCGATTTGGACTTCGGTAGAAATGGCATTGTATAACTCCATTGTGAAAGGTCAAGAAACAGGGCTGTTCACGAAAAAAATCCTTGTACATAACCATGAACATGTACCAAATACGCGCAAAGACTTCAATTAGCAGTTAGCACCATACCTCATTTACTCAATTTATAACATTCGGTAACCCAAAGGGTTAGCTCAAACGGTATGGAGACAAAGGTGTTACGGGTAGGGCTGTAAACGAGCCGAATCGAGCCGAATTTTAGAATATTCAGGTTCGTTCATTAAGTTTTTAAACAAACTCGAGCCGAGCTCGAACTCAATGAAAATTTGACGAGCCGAACTCGAGCCGAGCTTGCTGAGGTTTGGATCGAACTCGAACTTGTTCACGAGCCTTAACGAATGAAAAATATTAGATATATACGCTCTCATACAAGTCTAGAACTTCAAATAAATGTTTTATTTTGTTCATAAAGAAGTCTATACATTTAGAAAATTATAAACACATGTTAAAATTTAAGTTTATAATACTTTTTTTAAGTTCATACATGTACAAATTATAAAATTTTCATTATGTATATGAAGGTTTATATATGTTCAAGGTTATATATGAAATTCTTATGAGATATTCATATATATTCCAAGTTCGCGAGCCTAATCGAGCCGAAGATTGTCAAGTTCAGGTTCGGCTCGTTTATTAAACGAGCCTAAAATTGAGGTTCAGGTTCAGTTCGTTTAGTATTCGAACCGAACTCGAACGAGCCTTTACCGAGTCGAGTCTCGAATAGTTCGCGAATGGCTCAGTTCATTTACAGCCCTAGTTACGGGTATTCAAGAAAACCGATATAGCCGCTAAATCGATCCGATCATCCGGACTGAACCATTCTATTTGGTTACTGGTTAGGTTCTTCGGTTCATTGATCAGGTTATGATTCACAAAAACAAGAACTGATAATATTAGTTTGGCATTGATTATCAATTCAAGAATCGCGATTAGGATCAAACTAGACTGTATAGCATTGGTTCGTTTATGTTTCTATGTATATATAATTAAATATTTTGATTTTGTAAGTTCAGTTTTTTTTCCCTGGTTAGTTATTCTTTTGTGTCTATTTGGAATATATATATATATTTGATGAAGAAATTAACATGACTAGACATGATGGTATCAATACCTTAATATTTACAATTGTAAAACATTTTATCGGAACACCTAGCCATATTACCTCGAGAATCCATGACCAACTTAGTAATCTTCACTGCCCAACATTAAGTGATTTTAGATGGTACAAAGATGTTTTCACATCAAGAGTCATGTTAAGAGACGATTGTACAAAATCCTTTTGGAAAGAAAAATTTATCAACGGTCTCCCCAGTCTATTTGCACACAAGATAAGAGATGTCCTTAGTCAACCAACAGGAGCTATTGATTATGATCAATTAACATATGGTGATATTATCAGTACCATCCAAAAAGAAGGTTTACGTATGTGTATAGATATGAAAATCAATAGGCAAGCCCAAAAAGACAAAATTAAAGCCAAATACGAATTAGGAAATTTCTGTGAACAATATGGTCTTCCACCAATAGCCCCTTCTAGGAGAACTACCAAAACAAATTCATCATCCAAGGGAAATCCAAAAAATACATTTATCTCAAAAGATCAATATTATAAAAAACCCAAATACAACAAAAACAAAGAACCACAAAAAACGAAAAAACCTGAACCACAAAATAACAATAAAAAAGATGTTACATGCTTTAACTGTGGCAAAAAAGGCCATTATAAAACCACTTGCAAAGTAAAAAAGAAGATCAATCAATTGGGAATTTCTGAACAGGATAAAAAAGCTATATTAGAAATATTCAAAATCTCGAACCAACAAAATTCTAGTGATTCTGAGCACTTCGATTCCTCTTCAGAATATCATTCACTAAGCTCCAATGAAGAAAAAGACCAAATAAATTTTGGCTGTAACAACGAATGCTGTCAAATCAATGTCCTCACCACTAACCTCCCCGAAGAAGAATTACTAATTGACCTTATTAGCAAAATTGATGACAACCAATTAAAACAACAATACATTAAGAAATTAAAAAACGTCCTTACTAACACAAATAATGAACCCAAAATTACAAAACAAATTGTCAATCTCAATGAAACTTTAGAACGATTCCGTCAACCCAAATCCCAAAACCCATATAATATGAACGAACATATTAATCTTCTAGAGGCTAAAATAATTACCATCCAGAAAGAAAACCAAAGTTTTCGAGAAAACCTCAAGCAAATAAATGAAAAGTTACAACTTCTTCAATTAGCAAACAAATTCAATGATGATTCCTCTGATGACACCCCACCTCAAATATTCAGTGAACAAGCTCCGATTAATATTATCAACAAAATACATATTTCTAAATGGCACACCAAAATCGACCTGATAATTGATGAATTCAAAATCAGTATAATTGCTCTTATCGACACCGGGGCCGATTTAAATTGCATAAAAGAAAATATAATACCACATCAATATTATCATAAATCAAATGATCAATTATGTTCGGCCAATGGTAGTAAACTAAAAATTCGTCACAAACTTCCTAAAGTATTTATTTGCCAAGACAATATATATTTCGAAACCTCCTTTATTTTAACACCAAATCTCACAGAAAATGTAATTCTTGGAATACCTTTTATTTGCCTTCTTTACCCTTTCACAACAACTCATACAGATATCACTGCCTCTCCACAAGGAAATCAAATAATTTTTCCCTTCCTTTCATCACAAATTTAATTATTTGCTTGTTACTAATTTCTATCTTTTCTTTCAGATGACGCACACAAGATCATTTGGTGAAATCACACTACCAATTATCCCTGAAGCATCCTCCAAAAAATTCCACAAACTTTGTTATTTACAAGATGTTGATGAAACCCAGCAATGTCTTTTAGATAACATATGGAGTGCTTCTAATGATCATGAGTTTCTCAACACTTTAAATGCATTATCTATTTATTTCCAAAATCAAAATTTTCAAAAAACAAAAGGTTGGTTCCTTTCCAACCATACTAATGACACATTTTTTAATCAAAACAACATTATTACTACTGACCAACATATTGTTCCACCAAGATGTTATCAAATTTTACTTGACAGGTGTACCAGTCTACATGCGCAAGTCCAGTCACTCCAACATAAGCTGAAGACCACTATGCGTAAAACCTCTATTACCCCACTGGTAATAGGTGAGAAAGTGCAGCCATCCCCACTGGATGGTGGTGAAAGTGTGCGTAATTTTTTCAAAAAACTTGTATTACCAAAGACTTTGTCAATTCTTCCAAACACAATTCCCCCTGATATTATTAGCCATATCCAAATGAAAGCCCAACAAACAAGCCAACATTTTCAACAATTTCTTTTCCAAACCTTGGTTCACCTAGCTGGCCAAACACCATTCAATTACCCAGAAATTCTCCCTGGCCTTTCTTTCATTTGGGATACCCTTTACAATGACCAATCAAACTTAGTCCAGTGCCCCAAAATAAAATCCCAATGTCAAGAAATCCCTTTAGAACGTCAAGATTGTGAATGCAATTTAATATATAGCATTCCCCGTGCTTGTATTAATTTGTCCACCTTCACAAATTTTTCAGTCTTCTACAATCAACAATAGATTGACATAACCCCAATGACCCTTCTGGATTACGGTTTCCTTAACCAAATTATCATTACAAATCCTTCCCAAACCAAACATTTATCCCGAAAATTAGCCATTTGTATACAAAATATTTTCTCCATACCTTCCATTACAATTGCACAAGTCATTATCCAGAGTAAAATGCCCGAATGGACAACCTTTGGTTCAATAATCCCTGCCCAGCACATTATGCATGTTACAGCTAGCCAAAATTTTAACCCAAATTACCATCCACCGCAATTTCAGTTACTAGGTTGTGAATTTCCAACATGGATCTGCAACAATCCAATTGATGAACAAATCCAAAGTTATATTGCCTACCAGATAGCCACACACATCGGTGATCACAATACTTTTACAATTTACCAACATCAGTTTCGATTATTTAGTGAGGACCCAATTCAAAAAATCCGCACCCTTGATTACTTCGGAGAAACACCATTCCTTTTTCATACCACCAATCAACAAAAAGTCCAGTTCTTTGAAGACTATATTCAAAAGCAGGATGATCACTCCGCCGTAGAAATTTGGGATACTATTTCTGACAATGATATTCCCTGAAGAAAGAATTACCAAAAGAGTATTTCCAAGTCAAAAGAAAAATCATGACTTCTACTTTTTCCACCAAGAGCAAGACAAATGATCCTATCTGCAACACCAAGACAGCAAGCAGCATTATTTTCAACAAATTATCAAGACCCTTTCCACAAAGCAAGTCAAAAGCAACATCATGACTCTTACTTTCACTTTTCCACCAAAAGTAAAAGTTAGACAAATATTCACAGACAGCAACTCAAGACAGAAACGATCAACATATGAAGCTGCACATGGGAAACCACTTTCCCACCGAAAGCAAGAACAAGTCCGTAAATCACGGAACCCTATTTCAAGATTCAATGATTGTAAACAGGAATCCTTATTTTATAAAAGGATCCTCAGATCAGTTAGTTAGAGCATCTTTTTCAATTGTATCTTTCAATTTCTGAAATCCTCTCCTCCTCTCCTCCAGTTGTAATCCCTTCTCATCTCTCTTCCCCTGGGAATATCTCTCCCAACTCTCCTCCAATTCTCCAAGTAGCTTTCAAGTAAGATTTCATGATTTCAATATAATGATTTGAATTTAGTTTTCAAATTGCTTGTTTAATCTACTGCATTACCATGGCCGGTTCTACCGCCCTTATTATACTGCATTTATTATGGCTGGTTTAACCGCCTCAATTATACTCTGTTTAATTTAAATATCTTATATCAGACCCCTTACCATGTCTGTCCCCGCTTCCCCCTCCCTTATGGTATCAGAGCCAAGTGTGATTAGTGAGTAGTGACCAGGTAGTGGTTATGCTAGGTGGTTAGACCAGTGTTGCAGTAGGATGTAGAGTACCCTTATACTCTGATAATCTGTTCACTATTGTCAAATACTTGTTGTTGTTTTATTAATAATCTGGCCGTAGATCTGCGAACTACCACGCTACATCAGGTCACCCAGGTTCCTAGGTTCCCATTGTGAGGTGTGTAAATCCCGAGGTAGGGTAGCCGTTTTTGGGTATGGATGGGGTATGTACTTGGTGGCGTATGTGTCTTGTAGGAGATAAACAGCCAGCCTATTAAGTAAACAATTCAGGTAGTTGAAATAATTAACAGCTTATTCCAGTATATACTACTCTATACTCTTACTCTTCTGGTATAACTCACCTAGTATAACTACTCCTATTACACCGCCCACATTAGAACACCAGAATGGAAAAAACAATTCCTTTATCAAAACTAAACTCATCAGAATACAAAGGAACTACCAAATCTACATATTTTTTAATACACGGTGAAAAATTAGCAGAGGAATTTCAGTCACTTGAAAATACAGAAAGACGCAAAAAATATAGACAAACATTTACAAAAAAGGAACAATACCAAATTTTTTCCCAATGGCAAGAAATGCTAAATACAACTCAAACTGACATCCAGTTTTTAGATTACATTGAAAATCTACAAACACCCAAGTCAGAATCTACTGATATAGAAATACTAGAGGAACTAATTAACAATTTAGAAGACCAACAACTAAAATCACAATATATTACAAAAATGAATACCCTGTTACAACCACCTACAATAACGGAGGCCCAAGATCCTCAACAGACAGATTTTACAAATTCAGCTAAGACTTTTGAAAATCATAAAGACATCAGTATACCCCACCCTCCAGTATATACTACTCTTATACTCTGATAAGAGTATAATTGAGGCGGTTAAACCAGCCATAATAAATGCAGTATAATAAGGGCGGTAGAACCGGCCATGGTAATGCAGTAGATTAAACAAGCAATTTGAAAACTAAATTCAAATCATTATATTGAAATCATGAAATCTTACTTGAAAGCTACTTGGAGAATTGGAGGAGAGTTGGGAGAGATATTCCCAGGGGAAGAGAGATGAGAAGGGATTACAACTGGAGGAGAGGAGGAGAGGATTTCAGAAATTGAAAGATACAATTGAAAAAGATATTGAACTAACTAATTTGAGGATCCTTTTATAGAATAAGGATTCCTGTTTACAATCATTGAAATATTGAAATTGGCTTTTGCTTTCGGTGGGAAAGTGGTTTCCCATGTGGAGCTTGCTGTCGTGTGAGATAGAGCCATTTGATTTTGCTGTAGTTGGCTTTTGCTTTCGGTGGGAAAGTAAAATAATAATTTTACTTTTGACTCTGAAGGTTTCGTTGGAGTTCGTAGGTCTTGATCATTTGTTGCTGTCGGTGGAAGAGGTCATGATAGTGCTTTTGACTTGGAGGTGCTCTTTTCGTCATTCTTTCTTCACGGAATATGGCAAGATGTTGCTTTTGTTTTGTAGTTGTTGTGGAAAAGAGAGTCCCATGCGAAGGTCTTGTTCATTTGTGGAAAATAATGCTGCTTTTGACTTTGGAGAAAAAAGGAGATTGTAAAAGATCGTGATCATTGGTCTTGATTTGTTGCTCTACATGTGATTGATATTGAAGGAATCTTGTAAAGCTGGAGATGCTTTGTTATGGTCTTGACAGTAACTTGAGTTTGTTCCGTAATCTTTTGACTACGAACTTGAACCAAAAATAATCAGTCTTCTCACCTTCACTGAGAAATATCATTTTGCTATTCATGATTGGGTTGGAATACGCAGTTTTCTCATAGAAAGCTAGGAGACGATTCATGCGTAGAATCCAAAACTTGATATTGACTTTGGTGTTTGGTTGGAATAAGAACTGCGTCCAATAATCATGTAATTGGTTACGAATTTGTCGCCTGCTATTATTTTCATCCCAAGTGATAAGAGGAGTGATGGCACGCTCAAATTCGATGTCGAGGTGATTCATTTGAAAACACTGGACAATATTAAACGCACGCTTTCACCATTATCCAGTGGGGATAATTGATTCTCTGCAACTATCAGTGAGTGATAATTGAGGTGTAATGATTTTATCAGATATTGATCCTGCAAAATAGAGAAAATGTTATTTATAATTCATTTGGATCTTGGGAGTCTTGGAATAAAGAATCAAAAGGATTCATTTCTGGCGTTGAGGAAGTTGAGTCTTCGATGTCTTGACTTTGGCTGAGCATATCCGTGGCTATTTGGAGTAATGCTTTGCTGGCATCTTTGTCTGGATTTTGAGCAGCCTGCGAAATAAGTTGTTGGGCTAATTTAATGATTGTTTGGTTTGGTGCCTTGGGTTTGGGAGAGCTGGTTGTTGGACTGTCGAGTTTGATATTGGAGATCATATAGGGGGATGGTGGTCGATCATTTATTTGAACTGGAGTTGGAATTCTGATTTTATAATCAGCTTGAACTTTGTCAATAACTTGTTGGATATTGAATTTGGGCCACCATTTAACCAGGAACTGGCGGCAGAGGATGTTGTCAGAAATAACGTATTTCCATTTGAAAATCCATGCAACTTTATACTTGGCAACAAAAAGAAGAAGTTTTGGGAATTGTTGGAGGTGATTATGGAGTTTTTGTTTGGAATAGAAATAATCAACTTGATCTAAGAGAGGTGGTGGAATGATTTCATCACAGGCCCCCATTTGGGCCCACCAGCGAAGGAACCAAGTTGGAAAAGGAGAGTTGAAGTTTTGGTCAAATTGGAAAAACCAGGAGTGGGAAAATTTTTCATTTTCATGGAATAGAGTATAAGACCAAGCATTGATGTAGTCGTAATAATTAAAATGTAGACCCATGTTTTGAATTTCATGAAGGGTAGAAGGATGCCCCCATTCATTAATGTTAATAATTTTATGAATATAAAATTGCTGGTAATTAATTGTAGTTTGGTCTTTGGCATCAAAAACCTGTTTGATAACAACAGATTGGGTTTGTTCTAAAATAGCTTTATAGTAAAGGATAGATTTTTCTGGATGTTGTGGTATGAAATGCCAATTTGTAGGAAAATAATTTTGGGCCAAATCATTCGGGGTCTGATTTTTTGGAAAGGAAGGTTCAATGTAGAAAATATTTTGAACTTGTGCTTTTGGAAAGTAGACTGTTTTGGCAGGGGTAATTGGTTGAGATGACGAACCAACTATTTGGTTGACTGGTGTGTAGTTTTGGGATATTGGAGGATAAGCTAAGGCTGAAGACCTAAGGTAATATTTGCTAATAGGGTGAGGGTTAAGGACTTGATACCTATTAACTAACTCTATTGGTGGTATTGCCATAGCACTAGTAGTTAGAGTCAACTGTTGTTGTGGGTTTTTGTTCTTGCTGTCTTGTTTGGCTTTATCAGTCATTGCTGCAAGAAAAGAAAAGGGTTTAATTTAATAAAAATTCTCTTGTAAGAAAATCAGGAACAGAATTTTGGTTTCCTTTAATATATTCAATATCAAAGGAAAATATACTTAATATTGATTGCCAGCGGGCAAAAATTTGCTTGCTAGCCAAATTTTTTACATCTTGTTCTAAAATATGTTTTGCACTTTTACAATCAATGCGAATTAAAAACTTTTGATTTAAGATGTCATCTTGAAATTTAGAGATACATAATACAAGTGCTAAAATTTCTTTTTTAATGGTGCTATAATTATTTTGTGTTTTGTTCCATATTCCTGAATGATATCTAACTATTTGTTCAGGAGATGTTGTATTAATTTTTTGCAAAAGGATGCCACCGTAACCTATGTCAGAGGCGTCAGTTTGTATTATTTTAAATGAGTTAGATGTTGGAATGCCTAAACATGGTAAGGTTTTGACATATGTTTTAATTTGTTGTACAATATTTGTATGGGTTATTGTCCAAACCGGTGGGTTATTATTTAATCTTTCAAATAATGGTTGACATAGTGGTCTGAGATTTTTGTAAAATTCAGATACATAATTTAATGATCCTAAAAATCTTTGTAATTGGTTTTTATCAGTAATTTCGTCTGGAAATTTATCAGCAAATTGGATAGCTCTATCTATTGGGGTTATAGTAGATTGATATATATGGTATCCTAGAAACCGGATTTTTGTTTGAAATAATTTAATTTTTGGAGCAGAAACAACTAGGCCATTGTGCTTAATGGTTTGTAGAAATGATTTTAAATGTTTCCAATGTTCATCTATAGATTTAGAAAAGACAAGTACGTCATCAATGTAGGTGATAATAAAATGGCTAAACGGATTGAAGATATCGTTCATTATATTTTGAAATTCGCTTGGAGCATTTTTTAGACCAAATGGCATTACATTCCATTCATAATGGCCAAAGGGTGTTGTAAAGGCAGTTTTGTATCTGTCTTTTGGATGGATTTGGATTTGCCAGAATCCACTTTTTAGATCAAATTTTGAAAATATTGTGGCATTATGTAATCGATTAATGAGGTCTTTTTTATTAGGAATTGGATATCGGATCCATTCGAGGGCAGTATTAAGTGGTTTATAATTAATAACTAGACGAGGTACTCCTCTTTCTATCTCTGCATTTTTGTTGACATAAAAAGCAGGACAAGACCATGGTGATTTACTCTTTTGGATAATATGGTTATTAAGTAGGGTCTGTATTTCTTGTTTACAGGTTTCCATAGTTTCAGGGTTCATTTGAATAGGTCTTGACTTTGTTGGTATATTACTTTCTTTAAAATCTTTGGTATACGGTAATGTGACAATATGCTTTTTGCGATGCCAAAAGGCACTAGGTATATTTGAACATATTTCATTTTCTAGCCTGTTTTGGAATTCATTTATTTGTTGAATAAGGTTTGGGTTTGTGAGTTGCTTTTCTATTGCTAAGTATTGTATTTCTTCTTGGAGATATTTTAATTGTTGGGTTTTTTGGTGCATAAGTGTTAATTGTTTTAATTCCCTTTTTTCTGGTGCTTTCAAGAATTTAAAAATTATTTCTTTTCCTAAATGTTTCGTAGTTATACCGATGTTATTTGTTGTGAAGGGGTATATCATTCCAATAAAAGGTAAGCCTAGTATTACATTATCAGTCATGTTTTTGACTAAAATAAAGGATGTTTGAAAACAAACTTGATTTTGACAAATATGAACCTTGGGTAATTTGTATTGGATATTCATTTGACTTCCGTTAGCAGATACTAATTGTTCAGTCGTTTTATGATAATATTTTGTGGGTACTAAGCCTTCTTGAATGCAATTCATATCTGCTCCAGTATCGACTAGGGCTACAGTTTCTATTTCCATGTCCTGAATTTTAAGGTTGATGTATGTATTCCATCGTTGAATAGAAATTATTGCTGGGTCAGTTTCGGATTTTAGTTTGACAATGTATATTTTTAGAACATGTTTGTGTTGGAGAAAGATTTAAGATATTTTGGTCATTTTGATTTAGTTTTTTTATTTCTGTTTTGATATCTTTGACCTCATGTTGAAGTTCGTATAAGGTGGTAGTACTTGTGTTGTGTTTTTTGGCGAGGACATTGATTATTTGTAATGTACTATGAGAAATTATTGGGCTGGTTTGGTGGGGTATACTGATGTCTTTATGATTTTCAAAAGTCTTAGCTGAATTTGTAAAATCTGTCTGTTGAGGATCTTGGGCCTCCGTTATTGTAGGTGGTTGTAACAGGGTATTCATTTTTGTAATATATTGTGATTTTAGTTGTTGGTCTTCTAAATTGTTAATTAGTTCCTCTAGTATTTCTATATCAGTAGATTCTGACTTGGTTGTTTGTAGATTTTCAATGTAATCTAAAAACTGGATGTCAGTTTGAGTTGTATTTAGCATTTCTTGCCATTGGGAAAAAATTTGGTATTGTTCCTTTTTTGTAAATGTTTGTCTATATTTTTTGCGTCTTTCTGTATTTTCAAGTGACTGAAATTCCTCTGCTAATTTTTCACCGTGTATTAAAAAATATGTAGATTTGGTAGTTCCTTTGTATTCTGATGAGTTTAGTTTTGATAAAGGAATTGTTTTTTCCATTCTGGTGTTCTAATGTGGGCGGTGTAATAGGAGTAGTTATACTAGGTGAGTTATACCAGAAGAGTAAGAGTATAGAGTAGTATATACTGGAATAAGCTGTTAATTATTTCAACTACCTGAATTGTTTACTTAATAGGCTGGCTGTTTATCTCCTACAAGACACATACGCCACCAAGTACATACCCCATCCATACCCAAAAACGGCTACCCTACCTCGGGATTTACACACCTCACAATGGGAACCTAGGAACCTGGGTGACCTGATGTAGCGTGGTAGTTCGCAGATCTACGGCCAGACTATTAATAAAACAACAACAAGTATTTGACAATAGTGAACAGATTATCAGAGTATAAGGGTACTCTACATCCTACTGCAACACTGGTCTAACCACCTAGCATAACCACTACCTGGTCACTACTCACTAATCACACTTGGCTCTGATACCATAAGGGAGGGGGAAGCGGGGACAGACATGGTAGGGGGTCTGATATAAGATATTTAAATTAAACAGAGTATAATTTAGGCGGTTAAACCAGCCATAATAAATGCAGTATAATAAGGGCGGTAGAACCGGCCATGGTAATGCAGTAGATTAAACAAGCAATTTGAAAACTAAATTCAAATCATTATATTGAATTGAAAGGGCTTACTTGAAAGCTACTTGGAGAATTGGAGGAGAGTTGGGAGAGATATTCCCAGGGGAAGAGAGATGAGAAGGGATTACAACTGGAGGAGGAGAGGAGGAGAGGGTTTCAGAAATTGAAAGATACAATTTTCGAAAGATATTGAACTAACTAATTTGAGGATCCTTTTATAGAATAAGGATTCCTGTTTACAATCATTGAAATATTGAAATTGGCTTTTGCTTTCGGTGGGAAAGTGGTTTCCCATGTGGAGCTTGCTGTCGTGTGAGATAGAGCCATTTGATTTTGCTGTAGTTGGCTTTTGCTTTCGGTGGGAAAGTAAAATAATAATTTTACTTTTGACTCTGAAAGTTTCGTTGGAGTTCGTAGGTCTTGATCATTTGTTGCTGTCGGTGGAAGAGGTCATGATAGTGCTTTTGACTTGGAGGTGCTCTTTTCGTCATTCTTTCTTCACGGAATATGGCAAGATGTTGCTTTTGTTTTGTAGTTGTTGTGGAAAAGAGAGTCCCATGCGAAGGTCTTGTTCATTGATATTGAAGGAATCTTGTAAAGCTGGAGATGCTTTGTTATGGTCTTGACAGTAACTTGAGTTTGTTCCGTAATCTTTTGACTACGAACTTGAACCAAAAATAATCAGTCTTCTCACCTTCACTGAGAAATATCATTTTGCTATTCATGATTGGGTTGGAATACGCAGTTTTCTCATAGAAAGCTAGGAGACGATTCATGCGTAGAATCCAAAACTTGATATTGACTTTGGTGTTTGGTTGGAATAAGAACTGCGTCCAATAATCATGTAATTGGTTACGAATTTGTCGCCTGCTATTATTTTCATCCCAAGTGATAAGAGGAGTGATGGCACGCTCAAATTCGATGTCGAGGTGATTCATTTGAAAACACTGGACAATATTAAACGCACGCTTTCACCATTATCCAGTGGGGATAATTGATTCTCTGCAACTATCAGTGAGTGATAATTGAGGTGTAATGATTTTATCAGATATTGATCCTGCAAAATAGAGAAAATGTTATTTATAATTCATTTGGATCTTGGGAGTCTTGGAATAAAGAATCAAAAGGATTCATTTCTGGCGTTGAGGAAGTTGAGTCTTCGATGTCTTGACTTTGGCTGAGCATATCCGTGGCTATTTGGAGTAATGCTTTGCTGGCATCTTTGTCTGGATTTTGAGCAGCCTGCGAAATAAGTTGTTGGGCTAATTTAATGATTGTTTGGTTTGGTGCCTTGGGTTTGGGAGAGCTGGTTGTTGGACTGTCGAGTTTGATATTGGAGATCATATAGGGGGATGGTGGTCGATCATTTATTTGAACTGGAGTTGGAATTCTGATTTTATAATCAGCTTGAACTTTGTCAATAACTTGTTGGATATTGAATTTGGGCCACCATTTAACCAGGAACTGGCGGCAGAGGATGTTGTCAGAAATAACGTATTTCCATTTGAAAATCCATGCAACTTTATACTTGGCAACAAAAAGAAGAAGTTTTGGGAATTGTTGGAGGTGATTATGGAGTTTTTGTTTGGAATAGAAATAATCAACTTGATCTAAGAGAGGTGGTGGAATGATTTCATCACAGGCCCCCATTTGGGCCCACCAGCGAAGGAACCAAGTTGGAAAAGGAGAGTTGAAGTTTTGGTCAAATTGGAAAAACCAGGAGTGGGAAAATTTTTCATTTTCATGGAATAGAGTATAAGACCAAGCATTGATGTAGTCGTAATAATTAAAATGTAGACCCATGTTTTGAATTTCATGAAGGGTAGAAGGATGCCCCCATTCATTAATGTTAATAATTTTATGAATATAAAATTGCTGGTAATTAATTGTAGTTTGGTCTTTGGCATCAAAAACCTGTTTGATAACAACAGATTGGGTTTGTTCTAAAATAGCTTTATAGTAAAGGATAGATTTTTCTGGATGTTGTGGTATGAAATGCCAATTTGTAGGAAAATAATTTTGGGCCAAATCATTCGGGGTCTGATTTTTTGGAAAGGAAGGTTCAATGTAGAAAATATTTTGAACTTGTGCTTTTGGAAAGTAGACTGTTTTGGCAGGGGTAATTGGTTGAGATGACGAACCAACTATTTGGTTGACTGGTGTGTAGTTTTGGGATATTGGAGGATAAGCTAAGGCTGAAGACCTAAGGTTATATTTGCTAATAGGGTGAGGGTTAAGGACTTGATACCTATTAACTAACTCTATTGGTGGTATTGCCATAGCACTAGTAGTTAGAGTCAACTGTTGTTGTGGGTTTTTGTTCTTGCTGTCTTGTTTGGCTTTATCAGTCATTGCTGCAAGAAAAGAAAAGGGTTTAATTTAATAAAAATTCTCTTGTAAGAAAATCAGGAACAGAATTTTGGTTTCCTTTAATATATTCAATATCAAAGTAAAATATACTTAATATTGATTGCCAGCGGGCAAAAATTTGCTTGCTAGCCAAATTTTTTACATCTTGTTCTAAAATATGTTTTGCACTTTTACAATCAATGCGAATTAAAAACTTTTGATTTAAGATGTCATCTTGAAATTTAGAGATACATAATACAAGTGCTAAAATTTCTTTTTTAATGGTGCTATAATTATTTTGTGTTTTGTTCCATATTCCTGAATGATATCTAACTATTTGTTCAGGAGATGTTGTATTAATTTTTTGCAAAAGGATGCCACCGTAACCTATGTCAGAGGCGTCAGTTTGTATTATTTTAAATGAGTTAGATGTTGGAATGCCTAAACATGGTAAGGTTTTGACATATGTTTTAATTTGTTGTACAATATTTGTATGGGTTATTGTCCAAACCGGTGGGTTATTATTTAATCTTTCAAATAATGGTTGACATAGTGGTCTGAGATTTTTGTAAAATTCAGATACATAATTTAATGATCCTAAAAATCTTTGTAATTGGTTTTTATCAGTAATTTCGTCTGGAAATTTATCAGCAAATTGGATAGCTCTATCTATTGGGGTTATAGTAGATTGATATATATGGTATCCTAGAAACCGGATTTTTGTTTGAAATAATTTAATTTTTGGAGCAGAAACAACTAGGCCATTGTGCTTAATGGTTTGTAGAAATGATTTTAAATGTTTCCAATGTTCATCTATAGATTTAGAAAAGACAAGTACGTCATCAATGTAGGTGATAATAAAATGGCTAAACGGATTGAAGATATCGTTCATTATATTTTGAAATTCGCTTGGAGCATTTTTTAGACCAAATGGCATTACATTCCATTCATAATGGCCAAAGGGTGTTGTAAAGGCAGTTTTGTATCTGTCTTTTGGATGGATTTGGATTTGCCAGAATCCACTTTTTAGATCAAATTTTGAAAATATTGTGGCATTATGTAATCGATTAATGAGGTCTTTTTTATTAGGAATTGGATATCGGATCCATTCGAGGGCAGTATTAAGTGGTTTATAATTAATAACTAGACGAGGTACTCCTCTTTCTATCTCTGCATTTTTGTTGACATAAAAAGCAGGACAAGACCATGGTGATTTACTCTTTTGGATAATATGGTTATTAAGTAAGGTCTGTATTTCTTGTTTACAGGTTTCCATAGTTTCAGGGTTCATTTGAATAGGTCTTGACTTTGTTGGTATATTACTTTCTTTAAAATCTTTGGTATACGGTAATGTGACAATATGCTTTTTGCGATGCCAAAAGGCACTAGGTATATTTGAACATATTTCATTTTCTAGCCTGTTTTGGAATTCATTAATTTGTTGAATAAGGTTTGGGTTTGTGAGTTGCTTTTCTATTGCTAAGTATTGTATTTCTTCTTGGAGATATTTTAATTGTTGGGTTTTTTGGTGCATAAGTGTTAATTGTTTTAATTCCCTTTTTTCTGGTGCTTTCAAGAATTTAAAAATTATTTCTTTTCCTAAATGTTTCGTAGTTATACCGATGTTATTTGTTGTGAAGGGGTATATCATTCCAATAAAAGGTAAGCCTAGTATTACATTATCAGTCATGTTTTTGACTAAAATAAAGGATGTTTGAAAACAAACTTGATTTTGACAAATATGAACCTTGGGTAATTTGTATTGGATATTCATTTGACTTCCGTTAGCAGATACTAATTGTTCAGTCGTTTTATGATAATATTTTGTGGGTACTAAGCCTTCTTGAATGCAATTCATATCTGCTCCAGTATCGACTAGGGCTACAGTTTCTATTTCCATGTCCTGAATTTTAAGGTTGATGTATGTATTCCATCGTTGAATAGAAATTATTGCTGGGTCAGTTTGAAGATTTCGGATTTTAGTTTGACAATGTATATTTTTAGAACATGTTTGTGTTGGAGAAAGATTTAAGATATTTTGGTCATTTTGATTTAGTTTTTTTATTTCTGTTTTGATATCTTTGACCTCATGTTGAAGTTCGTATAAGGTGGTAGTAGTTGTGTTGTGTTTTTTGGCGAGGACATTGATTACTTGTAATGTACTATGAGAAATTATTGGGCTGGTTTGGTGGGGTATACTGATGTCTTTATGATTTTCAAAAGTCGTAGCTGAATTTGTAAAATCTGTCTGTTGAGGATCTTGGGCCTCCGTTATTGTAGGTGGTTGTAACAGGGTATTCATTTTTGTAATATATTGTGATTTTAGTTGTTGGTCTTCTAAATTGTTAATTAGTTCCTCTAGTATTTCTATATCAGTAGATTCTGACTTGGTTGTTTGCAGATTTTCAATGTAATCTAAAAACTGGATGTCAGTTTGAGTTGTATTTAGCATTTCTTGCCATTGGGAAAAAATTTGGTATTGTTCCTTTTTTGTAAATGTTTGTCTATATTTTTTGCGTCTTTCTGTATTTTCAAGTGACTGAAATTCCTCTGCTAATTTTTCACCGTGTATTAAAAAATATGTAGATTTGGTAGTTCCTTTGTATTCTGATGAGTTTAGTTTTGATAAAGGAATTGTTTTTTTCATTCTGGTGTTCTAATGTGGGCGGTGTAATAGGAGTAGTTATACTAGGTAAGTTATACCAGAAGAGTAAGAGTATAGAGTAGTATATACTGGAATAAGCTGTTAATTATTTCAACTACCTGAATTGTTTACTTAATAGGCTGGCTGTTTATCTCCTACAAGACACATACGCCACCAAGTACATACCCCATCCATACCCAAAAACGGCTACCCTACCTCGGGATTTACACACCTCACAATGGGAACCTAGGAACCTGGGTGACCTGATGTAGCGTGGTAGTTCGCAGATCTACGGCCAGACTATTAATAAAACAACAACAAGTATTTGACAATAGTGAACAGATTATCAGAGTATAAGGGTACTCTACATCCTACTGCAACACTGGTCTAACCACCTAGCATAACCACTACCTGGTCACTACTCACTAATCATACTTGGCTCTGATACCATAAGGGAGGGGGAAGCGGGGACAGACATGGTAAGGGGTCTGATATAAGATATTTAAATTAAACAGAGTATAATTGAGGCGGTTAAACCAGCCATAATAAATGCAGTATAATAAGGGCGGTAGAACCGGCCATGGTAATGCAGTAGATTAAACAAGCAATTTGAAAACTAAATTCAAATCATTATATTGAAATCATGAAATCTTACTTGAAAGCTACTTGGAGAATTGGAGGAGAGTTGGGAGAGATATTCCCAGGGGAAGAGCGATGAGAAGGGATTACAACTGGAGGAGAGGAGGAGAGGATTTCAGAAATTGAAAGATACAATTTTCGAAAGATGCTCTAACTAACTGATCTGAGGATCCTTTTATAAAATAAGGATTCCTGTTTACAATCATTGAATCTTGAAATAGGGTTCCGTGATTTACGGACTTGTTCTTGCTTTCGGTGGGAAAGTGGTTTCCCATGTGCAGCTTCATATGTTGATCGTTTCTGTCTTGAGTTGCTGTCTGTGAATATTTGTCTAACTTTTACTTTTGGTGGAAAAGTGAAAGTAAGAGTCATGATGTTGCTTTTGACTTGCTTTGTGGAAAGGGTCTTGATAATTTGTTGAAAATAATGCTGCTTGCTGTCTTGGTGTTGCAGATAGGATCATTTGTCTTGCTCTTGGTGGAAAAAGTAGAAGTCATGATTTTTCTTTTGACTTGGAGATACTCTTTTGGTAATTCTTTCTTCAGGGAATATCATTGTCAGAAATAGTATCCCAAATTTCTACGGCGGAGTGATCATCCTGCTTTTGAATATAGTCTTCAAAGAACTGGACTTTTTGTTGATTGGTGGTATGAAAAAGGAATGGTGTTTCTCCGAAGTAATCAAGGGTGCGGATTTTTTGAATTGGGTCCTCACTAAATAATCGAAACTGATGTTGGTAAATTGTAAAAGTATTGTGATCACCGATGTGTGTGGCTATCTGGTAGGCAATATAACTTTGGATTTGTTCATCAATTGGATTGTTGCAGATCCATGTTGGAAATTCACAACCTAGTAACTGAAATTGCGGTGGATGGTAATTTGGGTTAAAATTTTGGCTATCTGTAACATGCATAATGTGCTGGGCAGGGATTATTGAACCAAAGGTTGTCCATTCGGGCATTTTACTCTGGATAATGACTTGTGCAATTGTAATGGAAGGTATGGAGAAAATATTTTGTATACAAATGGCTAATTTTCGGGATAAATGTTTGGTTTGGGAAGGATTTGTAATGATAATTTGGTTAAGGAAACCGTAATCCAGAAGGGTCATTGGGGTTATGTCAATCTGTTGTTGATTGTAGAAGACTGAAAAATTTGTGAAGGTGGACAAATTAATACAAGCACGGGGAATGCTATATATTAAATTGCATTCACAATCTTGACGTTCTAAAGGGATTTCTTGACATTGGGATTTTATTTTGGGGCACTGGACTAAGTTTGATTGGTCATTGTAAAGGGTATCCCAAATGAAAGAAAGGCCAGGGAGAATTTCTGGGTAATTGAATGGTGTTTGGCCAGCTAGGTGAACCAAGGTTTGGAAAAGAAATTGTTGAAAATGTTGGCTTGTTTGTTGGGCTTTCATTTGGATATGGCTAATAATATCAGGGGGAATTGTGTTTGGAAGAATTGACAAAGTCTTTGGTAATACAAGTTTTTTGAAAAAATTACGCACACTTTCACCACCATCCAGTGGGGATGGCTGCACTTTCTCACCTATTACCAGTGGGGTAATAGAGGTTTTACGCATAGTGGTCTTCAGCTTATGTTGGAGTGACTGGACTTGCGCATGTAGACTGGTACACCTGTCAAGTAAAATTTGATAACATCTTGGTGGAACAATATGTTGGTCAGTAGTAATAATGTTGTTTTGATTAAAAAATGTGTCATTAGTATGGTTGGAAAGGAACCAACCTTTTGTTTTTTGAAAATTTTGATTTTGGAAATAAATAGATAATGCATTTAAAGTGTTGAGAAACTCATGATCATTAGAAGCACTCCATATGTTATCTAAAAGACATTGCTGGGTTTCATCAATATCTTGTAAATAACAAAGTTTGTGGAATTTTTTGGAGGATGCTTCAGGGATAATTGGTAGTGTGATTTCACCAAATGATCTTGTGTGCGTCATCTGAAAGAAAAGATAGAAATTAGTAACAAGCAAATAATTAAATTTGTGATGAAAGGAAGGGAAAAATTATTTGATTTCCTTGTGGAGAGGCAGTGATATCTGTATGAGTTGTTGTGAAAGGGTAAAGAAGGCAAATAAAAGGTATTCCAAGAATTACATTTTCTGTGAGATTTGGTGTTAAAATAAAGGAGGTTTCGAAATATATATTGTCTTGGCAAATAAATACTTTAGGAAGTTTGTGACGAATTTTTAGTTTACTACCATTGGCCGAACATAATTGATCATTTGATTTATGATAATATTGATGTGGTATTATATTTTCTTTTATGCAATTTAAATCGGCCCCGGTGTCGATAAGAGCAATTATACTGATTTTGAATTCATCAATTATCAGGTCGATTTTGGTGTGCCATTTAGAAATATGTATTTTGTTGATAATATTAATCGGAGTTTGTTCACTGAATATTTGAGGTGGGGTGTCATCAGAGGAATCATCATTGAATTTGTTTGCTAATTGAAGAAGTTGTAACTTTTCATTTATTTGCTTGAGGTTTTCTCGAAAACTTTGGTTTTCTTTCTGGATGGTAATTATTTTAGCCTCTAGAAGATTAATATGTTCGTTCATATTATATGGGTTTTGGGATTTGGGTTGACGGAATCGTTCTAAAGTTTCATTGAGATTGACAATTTGTTTTGTAATTTTGGGTTCATTATTTGTGTTAGTAAGGACGTTTTTTAATTTCTTAATGTATTGTTGTTTTAATTGGTTGTCATCAATTTTGCTAATAAGGTCAATTAGTAATTCTTCTTCGGGGAGGTTAGTGGTGAGGACATTGATTTGACAGCATTCGTTGTTACAGCCAAAATTTATTTGGTCTTTTTCTTCATTGGAGCTTAGTGAATGATATTCTGAAGAGGAATCGAAGTGCTCAGAATCACTAGAATTTTGTTGGTTCGAGATTTTGAATATTTCTAATATAGCTTTTTTATCCTGTTCAGAAATTCCCAATTGATTGATCTTCTTTTTTACTTTGCAAGTGGTTTTATAATGGCCTTTTTTGCCACAGTTAAAGCATGTAACATCTTTTTTATTGTTATTTTGTGGTTCAGGTTTTTTCGTTTTTTGTGGTTCTTTGTTTTTGTTGTATTTGGGTTTTTTATAATATTGATCTTTTGAGATAAATGTATTTTTTGGATTTCCCTTGGATGATGAATTTGTTTTGGTAGTTCTCCTAGAAGGGGCTATTGGTGGAAGACCATATTGTTCACAGAAATTTCCTAATTCGTATTTGGCTTTAATTTTGTCTTTTTGGGCTTGCCTATTGATTTTCATATCTATACACATACGTAAACCTTCTTTTTGGATGGTACTGATAATATCACCATATGTTAATTGATCATAATCAATAGCTCCTGTTGGTTGACTAAGGACATCTCTTATCTTGTGTGCAAATAGACTGGGGAGACCGTTGATAAATTTTTCTTTCCAAAAGGATTTTGTACAATCGTCTCTTAACATGACTCTTGATGTGAAAACATCTTTGTACCATCTAAAATCACTTAATGTTGGGCAGTGAAGATTACTAAGTTGGTCATGGATTCTCGAGGTAATATGGCTAGGTGTTCCGATAAAATGTTTTACAATTGTAAATATTAAGGTATTGATACCATCATGTCTAGTCATGTTGATTTCTTCATCAAATAATGGAAGACCATTTTCATCGACTTGTATGGAATTACGTATTGCTGTTCTAGAATCAGTGGTAAGATATTTGTCCCACCAGGATTTTAACATTCCCGTAAATCCCGTGGTTAATAAGTCTACAACTTGTGGTTGGGTATGATCAAAAGTACTTAGATAAGTATTGGCTACCATGGACATGTGATTTAATTTTTCCAATATTTGTTGTTCACTTAGGCCATCAATATTCCATTCATATAATTTGTTTGCAGAGACAGAGAATTGATTAAGAAGACTTCGTTCTTCAATTTGGAGATCAACTGGGGTGGGTTTGGTGTACCAATTTTTTGAGGTGACAAGCTGTGTATTGGGATTATATATTTTGTTAATTTTTGTATCTGTAAATTGTTGTTCAATAATTTGAATATCTTCATCTGTTGTTGAATTATAATCTTCTATTTGAGTTAAGGTACTGATATTTTCATTTTTTAGTTGTAAAGTTTTCTGACTTAATTCAATTTTATTTAATAGTTCTTCTATTTTTGCAATATTTTCTGTATGGGTAAGTAATGGTTTAATTTTCTTTTCAGGGAAGCTAATTAAAGGTTTTTCATGTTGATTGGAAGAGGATGTTGAATGTGTCATAGAATCATCTATCTTGGTTTCGATTTTGTCTAATTGTTTTCCTATAATTTGCAAACTTTGGTTTGTATAATTATTTTGTTCAATTAATTTTTTGGTTTCTGTATCTTTTTCATTAGGGATTTTAAAAGGAGCAGCAATTACGGTTGATCCTCTGTAATCGAGGTGGACTGTTTCTAATGGCGGATGATTGGAGGAAATGAAAGTGTTGTCAGATTTGTGCCATTTTGTTTTAGTTATAGTATTAATTTTATTGTAATAATTGTCAATATAATCTAAGAGATGTATATCCGTTTTGATGTCTTTCATAAATGCATACCATTTGGTATATATATCATTTTTTACTTTTTGGGAAAATGTTTTATGGAAATGGTGACGTTTCTGTGTGTTTTTGTCAGATTTAAATTCTTTGAACAGGTAGTCTATATTTATTTCATATATTTTGCTGATGGTTAGGAGATTTTTGTCGATGTGACTAGGTGTGTCATCATCAAAGTCTGTCTGTGTTGGAGACTGGGGTGATTCTTGAGGTGGGGGTGGAATATAATAAGGTTTGGTAACTTGTGAGGAGGAATCGATGCCTTTGAATTTTGGTTTTTTTTCTAAGAGATTTGTATCAAATCTGGGGATGCTAGTGGAACTACTACATCTGCTTAGTTCTTTTATTTTAAAAGGAGTATTGATTCGTTGTTGATCAAAACTAATACGAACTGTGCCATCAAGATATTGTTGTATGTAATCTATATCTAATGTATCATTTTGTATATTGGTGGGATAGTTTTCATTTTCGGCTATCCAAGTATTAGGTAATTGAATTTCATTCCATTGAATGGTTTTTGGTACTTGGATGTTGGCGTTAGTAGTACTACTTTGAATGAGGATTGTTTTATCTTTTGGACTTTTAACTAAGGCATGGATATTAAGATTAGTTTTCGTACATTTGTAGTAAACTCGATATATTAGAGCAATTGAGTGACTTCCTTCAAGCATTTGGGTGATGGCTCCAGAGGTTTGGAGATTAAGAGTTAAGGCTTTTAGGATGTGTTTATCATTTAAACTTAAGTGTAGGTCTGGATAACAGTCAAAATGAATTGGACCATTATGTAAACTAGATTCCATTAGTCCTAATAAACTATCGCTGAATGTTGTAAATCGGCTATCTCGTAATGCTAGTAATATGGAGGAATTTAAACCGCGTCGTGTGAGTGGTTTAATGGCAACTTGAACTAATCCTATATGCATAAATTTATATCCTTTGGTAATGTGTTGGGTAATTGATTCTTTACTTAGTAGGGCACATTTTTCTTGTTGTTTTGTTATAGCATAAATTTGTTCTGAAGTTTTGGTAACCTGACTAGTCTTAAATTTATCATCAAACCAGCTTGTTTGGTAAATTTGGTTTGTAGAAATCTTGGGGATGTTCCAATTATTTAACTCTGTATTTAGGTTTTCATAAATTTGTTCTTCTTCATTGACTATGTCTGGTATGGAAGACATTGTAGATATGTTAGTAGCTGAAGAGTGGCATCTAAATAGTTTGTTCATTGTTTGGTGTGGGAGGTGTAATAGGAGTAGTTATACTAGGTAAGTTATACCAGAAGAGTAAGAGTATAGAGTAGTATATACTGAAATAAGCTGTTAATTATTTCAACTACCTGAATTGTTTACTTAATAGGCTGGCTGTTTATCTCCTACAAGACACATACGCCACCAAGTACATACCCCATCCATACCCAAAAACGGCTACCCTACCTCGGGATTTACACACCTCACAATGGGAACCTAGGAACCTGGGTGACCTGATGTAGCGTGGTAGTTCGCAGATCTACGGCCAGACTATTAATAAAACAACAACAAGTATTTGACAATAGTGAACAGATTATCAGAGTATAAGGGTACTCTACATCCTACTGCAACACTGGTCTAACCACCTAGCATAACCACTACCTGGTCACTACTCACTAATCATACTTGGCTCTGATACCATAAGGGAGGGGGAAGCGGGGTTATCTCTCCCAAAGGATATAAATTTATGCATATAGGATTAGTTCAAGTTGCCATTAAACCACTCACACGACGCGGTTTAAATTCCTCCATATTACTAGCATTACGAGATAGCCGATTTACAACATTCAGCGATAGTTTATTAGGACTAATGGAATCTAGTTTACATAATGGTCCAATTCATTTTGACTGTTATCCAGACCTACACTTAAGTTTAAATGATAAACACATCCTAAAAGCCTTAACTCTTAATCTCCAAACCTCTGGAGCCATCACCCAAATGCTTGAAGGAAGTCACTCAATTGCTCTAATATATCGAGTTTACTACAAATGTACGAAAACTAATCTTAATATCCATGCCTTAGTTAAAAGTCCAAAAGATAAAACAATCCTCATTCAAAGTAGTACTACTAACGCCAACATCCAAGTACCAAAAACCATTCAATGGAATGAAATTCAATTACCTAATACTTGGATAGCCGAAAATGAAAACTATCCCACCAATATACAAAATGATACATTAGATATAGATTACATACAACAATATCTTGATGGCACAGTTCGTATTAGTTTTGATCAACAACGAATCAATACTCCTTTTAAAATAAAAGAACTAAGCAGATGTAGTAGTTCCACTAGCATCCCCAGATTTGATACAAATCTCTTAGAAAAAAAACCAAAATTCAAAGGCATCGATTCCTCCTCACAAGTTACCAAACCTTATTATATTCCACCCCCACCTCAAGAATCACCCCAGTCTCCAACACAGACAGACTTTGATGATGACACACCTAGTCACATCGACAAAAATCTCCTAACCATCAACAAAATATATGAAATAAATATAGACTACCTGTTCAAAGAATTTAAATCTGACAAAAACACACAGAAACGTCACCATTTCCATAAAACATTTTCCCAAAAAGTAAAAAATGATATATATACCAAATGGTATGCATTTATGAAAGACATCAAAACGGATATACATCTCTTAGATTATATTGACAATTATTACAATAAAATTAATACTATAACTAAAACAAAATGGCACAAATCTGACAACACTTTCATTTCCTCCAATCATCCGCCATTAGAAACAGTCCACCTCGATTACAGAGGATCAACCGTAATTGCTGCTCCTTTTAAAATCCCTAATGAAAAAGATACAGAAACCAAAAAATTAATTGAACAAAATAATTATACAAACCAAAGTTTGCAAATTATAGGAAAACAATTAGACAAAATCGAAACCAAGATAGATGATTCTATGACACATTCAACATCCTCTTCCAATCAACATGAAAAACCTTTAATTAGCTTCCCTGAAAAGAAAATTAAACCATTACTTACCCATACAGAAAATATTGCAAAAATAGAAGAACTATTAAATAAAATTGAATTAAGTCAGAAAACTTTACAACTAAAAAATGAAAATATCAGTACCTTAACTCAAATAGAAGATTATAATTCAACAACAGATGAAGATATTCAAATTATTGAACAACAATTTACAGATACAAAAATTAACAAAATATATAATCCCAATACACAGCTTGTCACCTCAAAAAATTGGTACACCAAACCCACCCCAGTTGATCTCCAAATTGAAGAACGAAGTCTTCTTAATCAATTCTCTGTCTCTGCAAACAAATTATATGAATGGAATATTGATATAATTTACCATTCCCTTTCACCCCATCATTCTTCAATTTGGGTTAAGGTATTGATACCATCATGTCTAATAAGTTACTACTCATTATTCACTCTACTAAATACTACCTGATACAATCTTTTGCAATTCCAAATTAGTATTTTACCATTCCCTTTCACCCCATCAAAACCCTAATTTTTATTCTATGCTTCTCAATTCTTTGCTTGCTTTTCTCTTCCATTTACCCATTCAGAATATTTGGTGGACCATATTTGGTTTCAAATCATAATAATTTTTTTCTAATTATGTTATGATTTGTTGGTACTCCTAAAATCTAAATAATCTTACGAGTTCATGCATGTTTTTTTGAAAGAAAATGGTATTGTGGTTTGGCTTTGGACAAATTCTACACATATTGATTAGGTTCTGGTTCTCAATTTTCTAGAACCTTTTGGAATGATCCCGTCTGAATTTCTCAACAAACGAATCAATCTGGACCGTGTGTGCACTTTAGAAGCAAAGAGTCTCTAACGGTCCAAATTGATTCGCTTGTTGAAAAATTCAGACGGGACTAACAACAAAATTCTTGTGTCTCATCGATCTATATTTGTATAGTCTATACCATATCCTAAGAAAATGAATACTCTCACACATATTTTTTACAGACAATATAAAATTCCACTTGAGCCCCTTTTGCTTCTCTCTTGAGCAAACAAAAAAAGTTGAAACTTCCCCAACCCAAGCAATAAAGAGGCTTACTGTTTCTGGATCCGGGGGTGATGGTGATCGCCCCTGGTGATCGCATTCAAGCCGTCCATCTCGATAATTGACGGTTCATATTTTTTCATGGAAAAATCTGGACCGTCCTAAACACTTTTGAACGGCTCAGACGCGATCACCCTTCGTATCACTCTTGAAGCGACCCAAAAAACTTTGAATCGTTCCCAGCCAACGCAATAAAGAGGCTTGGTATATTTCCCAGCCATTGCTATATCCAAAACGATCCCAATTATTTTCCCTGTCAAGACTAAAGAGATTGGAGGTTTAACAAAGGTATTCATATTGCTTCTAGAAATGTTCACTGTGACAAACACTAATTTTCTTTCTTGCCTATGGAAATAATATTATTTGGATTATTAACTATAGAGGTCTGCCCCTATAGTTCAGAAAATCAGGTAGCGTCTCAAGTTCTCATTCTGGTTCCTTGCACCGAAACCTTATACGGGAAGTCTGGAAACGTAACATAAAAAGCCAACACATGAATTGATAGCACGCGAGTGGGAGTCGAATCCCGGGTCAAAAACTTCCAGAGGCCCTAGTGCCAAGTGACTAGCTAATAGCATGGTAAAGTATCATTTCATTGAACGACCAAAAATACACAAGTCATTAGGCGCACGCCAGAATGGAAACCAAGCCTTACAACCTAATAACCTATCAAGGCCAAAAGCAAACACTTTTCATACACCCAATGGAACAAGGGATTCAGAGAAAATCTAGAACTAATACAGAAACACTCTCTTCCTCTTCTTCATTTTTTTTTTCCTTTTTTGTAAACGACAGAAAATATCTGGAGACCTAGCGTGAGTCTGGACCTCATTCTGGCAAATCAAAATCCAATTATACTTTGTCGAGATGAAAAATCCTAATCAATTCTCAATCTGCTATATATGTTGGTACAAATAAAACCACTATCAGCTGAAGAAGCATATATACATGAATTGCAAATGTAAAATGTCCGAGATCAATCTGCCTATTATCTAAGACATTTTGCTTGGGTGGAGTCTGGAATTTTTGTTATTGAGGCAAAAAATTAGATCCATTTGCAAGACATATTTTCTATATACAAATTAATCCAAAAAATAAGTAAACCAAGCGGTTAATAATATATATGCTTAATATATTTATAAAACAATGCATGAGAGTCTTATTTGTAATATTATCATCTAGAATACATGTGATTTCTATGCATTTGAAAGAAGTTGGGATAATTTAAAGATTTTTGTAAGGTCAAAATGACAAAAAAAAATCGTTTACAAGCTATCAAATATTCTTGTGAGGAATCAAAGTGAGTGGGACCCCACTTGAACCTACATCCCTCCGCCCATGCCACCAAGAATTAAAAGACTAACTGAAATTATGAAAGACACTACAAGTCGCCGGGCTGGGCCGGGCTTATACTAGATAATAACGAGGTTTGTGCATTTCCAAGCCCAGCCCGTTTATGATCGGGCTTCATTTAATATGCCCAAGCCCAGCCCAATTAAAATTTTAATTTCCCAAGCCCGTCCAATAAGCCCATTTATTATTTTTTTTAAAACATGGTATCACAAATATAAATTAATCAACTATAATAACAATTCACAACTGTAATAACATACTCAAACTCAAAGTTCTAAGTTCTTATAAAACTAGGGCACTGTTCTTACCGAATAGGTGGAGATGAGATGCGCCTCTTCTTTGACTTCATCGAGGTATTTTAATTTCTAACCCTAAACAACTAGGAGCTGTAACATATATATTATATAGTATTAAAATAATCGGGCTGGGCTGAGCCTCAAAGCAATTTCCCAAACCCAACCCATTTAGTAAACGGGCTTAAAATATCAGCCCAGCCCGGCCCGGCCCTATGGGCCTAAAAATTTATCTCAAGCCCTAAAAAAAAGGGGTTGGATTGGGCGGGCTAGCGGGCCGGTGTGCACCACTTTAAATAAACCACTTCGATTTCAACCAATTTAATCATTCACCTCAACGGATTGAGCTTCAATATGACATGGCTTTGGCTTGATCATGAAGCTTGTGATCTTTCGAATGGAGCATCTAGACTCAACCCTAAGAACTCTAACTCCCAAAACCCTAACAACAAAATTACATACTCCGAAAGGCTTGACATAACCCGGAAAACGCCAACAAACCTAACACTAACTTTACCTGTTTCCCCACACTTACGAATTTTATGCAAGAAACATCAAATGCATTTCTGTACTTTTTTGTTTTGTATCCAATAAAGTTATACTTTATTCTTTACTATCCTAGAGGAGAGGGAGTGAGAGTGAGGTTTGAACTGCCCATCACCAGGCTCTACAACTGAGCTAAGAAGCAACTTTGAAATTCTGTACTTGTTCCAACAAAATAGGAACATGAATCTAAAAAAACTTTTTGGGGTTAATCACTCACATTTCATATCTCCATATAGTACTGTACAATATCATCTCCGAATCATTACGTTCCACGGCATTATGTCAATGGAGTTCCTCAATTTTTGAGTTACAGGGGAACACAGATTGTAGTAAAATTTCTAAGATTAGTGCACATATTGCCAAAGGTTGAGTTTCTCACTCGCCCATATCCCATAGGGGATTGCATATATTGTAATTGTTGTTACCGGGAATCACAATCCATGAAATTATTTTTCTCCGTTGTAATGAATTCACTAACAACTTATGAAATGGATATCAAGTGTTGTTAAAAAGAAAAAAAGAAAAAAAAAAAAGAGGAATGTATATCAAGTGATCAAATATTTTTGTTTTTAGCGTCAAGGAGAGATTACTCAGTATGAGATGATCAATTCACTGACAATTTATGAAATGGATATCAAGTGTTGTTAAAAAAAATAAATAAATGTATATAAAGTGATCGAATATTTGTGTTTTTAGCATCAAGGAGAGATTACTCAGTATTCATAGTCCTGGAGCTGAGCTCTGCTAGAATAGTCTGTCATAGGCTGTGGACTTAGACAGACTGTTTAGGCAACAGGGTGATTGTTTTAACAGCTCTTTCATCGATTCCAAATCTGTCTACATAGATTTAAAAAAGAGCTAGTGAAGTCACAGGGGTGGTGGAGCTGGTTGAGTAAGGAAGGAGGGAGGGCGGAGATAGTACGAAGCTGGTGGTGGCTGGAGGTGACGGCAGCAGAGGGTGGCCTTCTGGTGGTACCATGGTAGGGTAGGTTTATTTGGAACTAGTTAGAGAGGAGGGAGGGATAAAATTGTCCACCTATTACAACAAAAAAATTGCAGGCAAATCCTCTCTGATCACTGTCCCAAACAATTACTGGCGCTATCTCGAAGTATATAGCAAAAGAGAATTCAAACACTTCGATATCCTCCATCCTCCAGGGATGACATTTTACCATCAACGTGCAAAATGAAGAAAAGGAAAAAAAAGGACGTAGGAGCAGGAAAACAATCATAGCCCTTAAAACCATAAAACCTTCTATGAACATTACTTGTCATAAAACGGAGTCAGTCAATTTCATGAAGAACTCTTGTAATCTTCCATGACTTCTTTTTACTTTGTTTTGTGGAGCTATTGTTACCACGGGTGGTGAGAAAGTATTTGGAGTCGGAAAAAAAAAAAGGACAGTGCGATGACATTTTTTAACCATAAGTTGGAGTAACAAGTCTCTCCTCCCCTCAATCTCAAATCTCAATCTAAATCTCAAATCTCAAGTACTGATCACTGCTGTTGCATTCCTCCGCCTAGTGGTGCGGACTGTACTTGTCCATTAGCTGGGTAAGCGCAGCATCAAAATTCTCCTCCAGCTGAACCTCTTCCTCAAAATGCCTCTGCCTCATGGAGATTTTGTCGTCCTCGTAACTTTTCATCAACTTCTCCCTCTCAGACACGAATTCCTCCATCTCTTTGTCCTGAGATTTGACGAACTTCGCAAATTCTTCCTCTCTGTTGGAAATAGAAGTCAAAGTATGTGAGGCTCTAAGGAAAGGGAAGAATTCAAGGATTAGAACTGTGTTACAACATAAAGAATGTGACCAGTAAATAATTCTAGCTCATCCAAACCCCTCTATGTTTCATGCACAATCAATAAACATCCATTAGCCATCAAGTCAAATTACCTCCGCCTACGATCCCCACCAGCAGAAACATGTGCTTTCACCTTCTCCCTCTCCTCCTGCTGAATCATCTCGAAGTCGTCTTCCTTTGCAACCCTAGCTTTATGGATGACTTGGAGCTGGTCTTTGAAGAATTGTTCTTGAAAGTCCATCTAAATGAAATAAAATAATCAATGGAACAATCATACAGTGAGCAAATGAACAGAGAGAGCAAAATAAATTACAAAAACCAAAAGCCAAGAGCCATAAAAAAAGGATCTGACAAAAATTCCAAACAAGAAGAAACAATTAACTGGAATTCATTGCCGCAAGAGATTATACCAATGCAAATTCATTACTAAGAAACAATTTCCTAGTGGACGAGGGAAAGGACTTTCACTGCTAACAAGAGATTATACCAAACCAGAAATTCATTGCCGCAAAGTTGGCATCACACCATATGCTCGCCTCCCACTTCATGCTCAAATGCAAATGCAAAACAACTGCTGATATCATACTCGATGACAATACCAAACATAGCACCATCAGGAGAGGTCCCAAATGCTGCTAGAAACTTATATTGTACAAGCAGAAGGGTGTGTCAGTCAGATAGGTGATGAATGGTGATCCATTTGAAGTAGATGAGGATGCAGATTCATTTGAACTTTCGAAGTACATGAGAATAAAAACAAAAGGATAGAGAGAAACTTGCAACAAATTATACTCAGTGAGCTGAAGCGAAAATCATGTCAACTTCATACCTCTGTTGACACAAACTATTTTGTCACATACATTGATACAAGCCCAGATATTCTATCTTTGTCCTAAATAACTGCACTATAGGATGCACAGTAGAAAGTAGAATAACATTTAGGGAATAAGCTTAACACGTGACTAGCTCAGAGCCTAAGACGGTGGAAATGACAGCTGTAGTGTGAACAACATCATTGCATATAAACTTAGCAGAGCAGTCAAAATAGCTATGTAATCAGCAGAGCATGAAACTCCATCTCAAAAAATAGAGCCTACTCCATTCGGGCATCAAACAGAGGTTTCAAATTTTTATTGTTTAATGATCCTTAAACAAGTACATCAGAAGACAAACCAGACAACTTAATGCTCTTTCCAACCAATTCTGTTGATGTCTAGTTGTCTACACAAACTCACAGTAAGAAGCAAGACGATTGAATAAGGTACCGAAAAAATGTATGACACGATTATAGTCATGGCTACGAGGGTTACAGTCAACATTAGAATGGTCGCAGGAACGAACTCCCTCCACCAGAAGCTATCTTAAAAGACCAAACCCATCGACTGCAAATGGAAACAATGCAAGCAATAACAATTATCGAAACGTCTAATGCTAACTCCCTGTCCAGACATCAGATAGGACATTCAATTTATATCCAGTCTTGTTATTACCTCTTCCTTGTTCTGCTCATGATGCATTTTGCTCCTATGCCTGACAATTCGGTTTTCCTCCTGGGTCTTACGCAGCTTCTCAGCTACTACCTCAAGCGACTCTCCAAGAGCTTTTGAACGTCTTTGCTCTTTAGCCACTCTATCCTTGAACCAGATCAACTGCTGGTTATCTTCTCTCATTTGTCTCATTGGATTGACAACCATCTCCAGATATGATCTAATCTCAAACTTCAGTCTGGTGGCTTTGGCTACTCAACAAAAAGCATGACCAAACAAAAGAGGTACTCAATAATCAATTACTAAATCATGATAGCAATAATTGAAATCAACTAGTTTGCCTAGCCCTGCCAAATCATGGACTTGTGCCACTGCACTTAGACAGCATGAGCGCGCGCACAGAGAGAGAGAGAGAGAGAGAGAGAGAGAGAGAGAGACCATTGCAGTGCCTATTAAAAAGATCCAGATCTTGTTTCTCTGCCATGTAGCCATAAAGTTGGCGCTTTCCACCAGGATAGAAATGGACTGGACGACGATCCCAAGCATCCCTATCTGTTCCTTGTTTCTGGAAATGATCATGAAGACGTTCGGCCTCTAAGAAACCCATTGCAGAGTTCTCAAAAATCAAGACACTCATCCCTCGGTGCCCCTGTGGACCATAGGCATGTCGAGCCTTCACTGCAGCATACGAACTAAAGGAATCGAGAAGCTCTTGATTTCCCATGCCAAGCCACTGCAAAACACAGTTGTAAGTGAGAAATTTAATTCTATATCAAGCAAAAGAAATTTTGTTTGAGGACACAATATGGCAAGATATGAATCATGCTCGCAGTAAAAAACACCGCAATATTAACTATACCTTGTCATTTTCATCCTGCTCAAGCCTTGTGTTCATAATGATAACCATCGGAGGCCAAACAATAGAGCGATCTTTGACCATATCATCAAGACCCTTCCACTTACCAAATATTTCACCAGCTGGTATGACTGAAGTCCCCCGCCTGTGGAGCTCTTCTTCTAAAAGTTCTGCAAAATCTCTATGCAGCTTCACCCTCTTTGATCCTATTGTTTTGGCATGCGTCATGAGTGGCTGCAGACCTGTATACCAGTCAATTGCACCAGGACCTCCTTTGCATGCCGGGCAATGCCACTGTCTTGCTGGACCATGGATATCATCCAAACTTAGTTTGTCCAAGTTTTCAAAAAATACCTTGAACCACTTACTATTCTTGCGGGAGTCATGGCTTTTCTCACTTCTATCAGAATCATATTCGTCAGTTAATAGATCATCATCTGAATAAACTTCATCTGAGTCGTCATCAATTACAGTCTTGTCAACATCATCATCAACAAGAGGGGGATCCAAGTGTACAGTGGTATCTCTTCGTCCTGTAGCATCTTCTGAAGACCGACTACTGCCAGCAGCTCTCGCAGGCCAGTTACGCCCATGCTCGAAATGAAGAGGGATTCCTTGTGGGGAAGGGGTGTTGCTGTTGCTCTCAAAACCTCTACCAGCTGATTGGGGCCTTGAATTATTTCCTCTGCCCGGAGGCCTTCTCGAACCAGCATCAAGTGCTGGCCAGCTACTGCCAAGAGGAGCCTTACCCAATCCACCACTACTCTGTACGCCACCTGGCTCCAGGGCAGCAGCAGGATGTCCATGTGCTTTAGCATGTGAATTCTGAGGCCATGGTTTTCCAGCGCTGCCTCGAAAAGCTGTATTCTTGGACTTCCTTGTACAAACCTCCCATTCGCCGCCCTCTGTGCTCAAGTTGGCCACATCATCCGTCAATTGTTCCATCTGACTAGAGAACTTGGATGATGAGTGAGCAGTACCAGCATCAAATGGCTTTCCACCCCCTCTTCGCGAACTCATTGTAGGGTAGCACCCTCTTCCTGATCATGTTTTGCATTAGAATGTTAGATAGCACAATGTAAAACTAATGCTCATTGAAACAGAACAAAAGCCTGCCACCATTGGCAAGACATGCAGAAACGAGATATGTATGTTCACCAAAAGAACAAATAGGAGACTCTCTCTCTCTCTCTCTCTCACACACACACACACACACATACACACACACACACACACACACACACCGGAGTCAATAAAAAGTCATAAAAACGAAGAAACAACAAGTCAACAACACATAGAACAAATACATGACACAACTCACAAGGCATGGCTGGCTTCAAGTCAACCCGAGGCATCTCTTGGAATACCTTCCAAACGACAAATAAAGGACATATATAGTTTCCAATTTCTTATCAGAAAATAATGTGTTTCCAACTACGAACAAAATAACTTGACATGAAGTCACGTAAAGTCTTCTACTTTCCCTACTGAACCCTTGACCAACCGGTATGAGATGGGCGTGGGTGTGGGTGCAGAATATGTCCTTGACAACCGGTACCCAATATATTTCACTTGGATTCTCTATTTCTTATGGTATTCCAAGAAAAAGAATACCAAGTTAGCTAGAAAATAAATAGTTACAGACTTTCACATTAATGGGAGAATGGAGAGAACACCTATTTTCCCTTAATCACATTTTCTTTCAAGTAAATCTTCAAATAATTCACAGCATATCACCTTAATATGTTACACTGTAATCAGCATTTAGGACGTGCTTCTTACCAACACCAACTTTTGCGCACATACCCTAGTATTCTAAGTTTAGGTTCACTAAGTTTAGGAAGTTCAGGAGCTTGGACACACTCAAACCAGTCCATGGAACATAGATTGTTCACATCAAATTTTTGTACATCAGATTACAAACTTAAACAGGTAAAAGGATCATTGAATAATAACTCACAATACACCATGTACTTCATTCACATCTTTACATAGGGCTCTATGAACTTATCGCTATACCTTACAAAGTTGACCATTGAACAACAGCATGCGGCTGTATAGTTTAATCACCAACTTCCAAAGCTACTTCTTTTATGGATCCCCAAGCAATCCCAAGTCCCATGACGAATCGATTATGTCAATTGCAATAGAGTACTTAACTCGTACATAGATTCATAAAGAATTTACATGTACGTATAGATCGCATGGAAAAAAAATTATACTTAGAAACTATTTATATCGAGCTATACGGCTATACCTACATCGGAGATATTCAAAATGAAAGAAGCATAACATTAGATACATTGCTAGCAATTTTAACTTTATCGCCTTAGCAACTTCCCATGAGCACATCACTACAGTACTCCAACTATTCATCACAGGATAGACATCCCATCATGTCAGCATCATAATGAAGTGAGTAATGAGTTACAGCCCCCATGGTAAAAGTTGGAACAAAAATGGGTCAGGTCAGAACAGTTTCACAAGACCAAATATGATTACAATGATTGAAGAAACCTCAAAAATTCTTTTGATATCCAAAGTAATCTTCCGAAACTGGCTCTCACAAATAAAATAAAATAAAATAATTGAAGCAGCACCAGGAAATTTAGTTAGGGCTGCCATCAAACTGAAGGCAAACTAAAATACTAAATTCCAACAGAAGCATAACCATCAAAGTCAGTGAATACTACGGGAAATAAATTTCTGACATCCAATACACTTCCAACAGTGAGGCTTGGCTTTTGGTACGGAATCGGGGAAAAGCTGCATACAAGAAAGTTCATTTTTGCAGACGGTAAACCAAGATGGTGCTATGACCTCTTTAACAGCAAGGAGGAACCCACATGACTGTTGGGGCCACAAATTTGTGTGAGAGGTTGTGCAGCAGTGGTACAGAATAGGATTCAAAGAGATAGAAAGGCGGCATATTGAGGCCTTCTAATAATAAAATTCAAAAAGAAGAGAGTACTTCAAAGAAAAATGCAGCAAATCTTTCAATTCCTGACTATATAACATTACGTACAATGAAATTGCTTCTGATAAATGACCGTGTTCAACTTAGCACCAACCTGCAGATAATTTGAATGCATATGCCATGCAGTGGAACAAGACCGTAATATTTCACTTAGCTGATTGCAGAAACTCACTTAAGAGTCATAGTTTAAATATACCTTCCAGGACCTCAAACACAGGTCAGAGAAAAAGCAAACATTAAGTAAGAATCAAGTGCAAAATTGCAGTGAATCAAGCTCAACAGTGTTTATAGATATCGTCCTTATCAAACAGAAATAAAGCTATAGCAGAAATAGAGGTATCCCAAGCTCCAAACAAAAATAGAAGTAAAGAAAAACTGGAAATTGTTGATGAAAGAAAATTTAGGAGGAACATAGACTGCAAAAGTCATTGTTAATTTACCCATACACTGAGATTAGAAGTGGTTTGTTTTGGTTCATATTTAATTCAAGAAGGATGATCAATGAAGTCCAACAATTTTGGTTCATGTTAGTCGGCAGTTTAGATACCATTATATAAACTACAGATACCTATACAAGCTTTACCTAAGCATATGACAACATCATCTCCTTCGTGAAACAACGAGGAAGAAGAGATACTAACGGGTGCCACTTGTTCCCTCAAGGACTAAGTTGGGTGGGCATTCAGTGCAACCAGTATTACAGAATAGGGTTTGATTGAAAATACTGAAAACCAAGGATCTAATGTGTAACTGGGACCCATTTATCATGAATTCCAAAAGAAAAATGATTCCATCAAAAGAAGTTGTTTAAGTATCCTAACATAAATGAGTTAGGAATTCATAACCCTGCTTTCTTTGAGGTAATGATCTACAGGATTGTAGATATTGAACATTTAAAATAAAAAAAGCAACACCACATACAACACAAATAGAACAGGAATGTCAAGTGAAAGCTAAAATTGAAGCAACCATCATAACATGTCAAAGTTAAAGTTAGTACAAAAGGAAAGCCAACATCAAAGTGAGAGAACCAAAACATAATGTTCTCAAATCTCAACCAACAAAGACAAGGTCAATATGAGAAAATGTGTATGCACTTGTATGTACAGTCATTATCCAAAAGCATGTCCATCATCAATCTTGATATTTTTCCAGTAAAGAAAAACTCTCCAAAAGGACTCTAAAGGCCAGCTCATTGCATTTTGATAATTCAGTAACAAGTTGTAGACAGTAGCTTCTTTTATTTTGGTTGCTCTGGATAAGAGACCAAAAAGAGTATGCAATGAAAATAATACTAGTACTTAAGTTTTTGGTCTAGTATTTTTTTTGCTAAAATTTTTCCTTTTCGTAATTTTTGGATCTTAGCGCGAATGCTAGTTGATTTTGCAATCTTCATTTTGTAATAAATTAGCTTTCAATTTATAGAAGAGAAAAGTACTCCTACTTCCTAAGTACTAGTACTTTTCTAGCAGAAAACAGGTTGGACAAGCTGGTTCTATAGCTTGAACGATCAAGAAAAAGGTTCTGGTCTAGTCATCCGAAAGAAACACTGCAGCTCAGAAACCCTCAGAATCCGCCCAATCGCTGAGGGATTGCTGAATCAGCCAAACCGGCAAAAGCTTTAATCAAACAAGACCGGTCCCTTACTAACATTTAACTGGGAGAAAACCATATCCATACATGTAAAATACCTCAAACTTGAAATTCAAGGGGGAAAAGGAACAGGAAAAAGTAAATACTACTAAAAGGGAACGTAAACTATAGAGAAAAATAGAAAACCTAAACTAAAAGCCGCGAAGACCATTGATTCAACAAGAAAAGCACATCATGAACACAGATGCACCCGCACACAATCAGAAGTATGAATGCACAAGGAACAACTTAACAGAGCAAAAATAAGAATAAAAAAAAGGAAATGATATTCACACCCCTGGGCACACTTTTTTTTTTTTTTGTCATTATCCACATGGAATTACCAAATTGCCCTTTCTATGGGAAAAGCAGCTAACGAGGTAGAGGTAATTTGATAATTTCAAAATAAATAAAAGACAGAGAAGTGTTTTGGATAAAAGGGGTGAAAACTGAATATCATTACCCTAGGGGAAAAAAAAAAAAAACCGCTGATCGCATGAAGGAACTCAACATTCAACACCGATTATCTTTACTAAATCAAACGGCAACATAGAATCATAGGAGCGAGAAAAAACGATGATCGCATGAATATACGTACATTCTATTTACAGATATAGGAAGAGAAAAAGAGGGGAGACGAAAACCCAAACAATCGAACTCCAGGCCCCAAAAAAGGAGAGAGACAGAAGAGAAGGAATGTACCCCAGGATCGGAGTAGAAAGCGCCGGAAAAATGACAGAAAACGTAAAACGGAGCTTCTTCTCAGATGAAAGGCCCCGCGGTTGGAGAGAGAGGAGAGAGAAGACTAGGAGTGGAGAGTGCGAAAGATGCTGAGCAAGACAAATTATACTCGGGCCCTTTATGAGGTACAACAGAGGGCGGGGGATCCTCTGTCCCGTGCTCTCTTGTTTTGTCACGTGTTCCAAGTTAATCTTGGTCACTGAATGAAACCCTCCCTCTCACTCTGCGCTTTCTTTCTCAAAAAGGAATTTTTTTTTAAAAAAAGCTTCTGAACTTTGACCGCAATATCTTGTAAGGAGAAATTTTTGGGTGCCGAGTGGGTATTGCCCACGTGGTACCCACTCGGCAATCCGAGCCGTCCATAACACATTTGGACAGCTCGGATCACGCTTGGGTACCAAGTGGCAAAACCCACTCAGCACCCAAAATTTTTTCTCTTGTAAGCCTCCAAACTTAACTAATCTTAGAACACGAGATGTTTATTACGTTAGGTCTGAGGATTATATTTGCCAAGACCCTCCTTTGTAAGTCTAAGACATGACTCCTGACAAAGACTTTATTAAACCTCCAAACTTTACGTATTTTTATCCATTAAGCCCATGTTGTTCGTTTCCGTTAACTTCCAAATGGAAAACGTCGACGTGGCACTTGGAACACACCAAAACGACAACGTCGAGGATTTGGGAACCCTTGGAGTGAAAATGGAACACGAGAGCACCTTGGACACTAGTTTTATCGAAAAATTACTACCACTTCCACCACCACCACCAGAACTGCTCCTCTCTGTTGCAGAAGCCGCTGCCCACGGTGAGCTCTGCCACACTGGGAACTTATTCTGCTTTTGCTCCGACCCTGCTAGTTTTTGTGGTGGTGGCTGTTGGCGGGTTTGATTGCTCATGTTTGTCTGTATCCTGGAGGGATGAGATCGACCTTGGAGTATAAATTCAACTTGTTACCGAAAGTCAGCTTCTTAATTGAGTTGGAGAGAAACCCCAATGCCTTGGTGACGAGGCAGAAGGCTGCGTTAGTGAAGGCGAAGTGGTTCTTGTCAGCGTGGAGGAGGAAGACGAGGCGGCAATAGTGTTTCTTGAAGAGCTCGAGGTTCTTGTGGTTACTGTTGTAGTTGATTTTGGAGGAGGGTGTAGTAATTGAGGGGTTGTTGATGCGTTTCTGGGAGGGATGAGGATATCGACGAGGGTGAGGATTTGGTTAGGGCCGTCGAGCAAAGGGTCCGTTTCTTGGGCCAAGACGATGAAGTCACGAGATACGTTGAAGTCTTTGGCTTGGAGGAGTTTCTTGGTTGTCACGCCTTCGAATTTCAACATAATAAATAAACATTTCTCCAATAAGAAAATACCGTAATTTCATACATTTACTCCAATGATCTCACCGTAACATTCCAAGTCCATTTAAAAAGGTTACGTCTAAGATACACACCCGTATCCCATGAGAAAACGAGAATAAAAGTAGTAAAACTACTAAAAAGGAACACAACTTTATAGAAATATAGAAAACCCATACTAAAATCTTTGGAGATCACTCATTCAACAAGAAAAGCACATCATGACCACAGATGCACCCGCACACAATCAAAAGTATGCATGCACAAGAAATAACTTGATAGAAGAAAACTAAGAATAAAAAAAATGTCAAAGAACAAAAGGAAAGCAGGGCCATATCTAGTAACTCTCACTTAATTAAAACATAAAACGTAGGTATTAAGACTCAGTTTTCCAAAAGATTTTAGCACCCAGGTGCTAAAATCATGATTTTTCAAGTCAAAAAATGAAGTGGTTCTGTGTATCGTTTTTCGATTTTTTTTGCACCAAACTAAAGTACACGAGGAGTACTTTAATTTGGTGCGAAAAAAAAATCAAAAAATGATACACGGAACCACTTCATTTTTTTATTTGAAATATCATGATTTTAGCACCTGGGTGCTAAAATCTTTTGGAAAACTGGGCCTAACTGTAAATACAAAAAGACATGTAAATCTAGATACGCTTAAAAGGGATATTCTAGAGAGAGAGAGAGAGTGTGTGTGTGTGTGTGTGTGTATGACCTCAGGATCAGAGTAGAAAGTGCCAAAAAAATGAAAGAAAACAGAAAATGGAGCTTCTTCTCATATGGAATTCTCGGCAATTGAAGAGAGAGAGAGAGAGAGAGAGAGAGAGAGAGAGAGAGAGAAGGAAGGAAGGAAGGAAGGAAGGAGTGGAGAGTGTGAAAGTGGCTTGACAAGCAAGACAAACGCGTGTCTCAAGTTAATCTCAGCCATTGAATCAAACGCTCCCTCTCACTCGGCACTTCTTCCCTTTGTTGCCCAGCAAAATGACTTTATTTGTGCCATTATACTCACCCAACCGCAAGCAAAATAAGGAGAAGCTCAAAGTGAGAGGGAGGTTTGATTCAATGGCTAAGATTAACTTGGGACACTTGTCGAAACAAGAGAGTATGGGACGAAGGATGGGGACAAGAGGTTTAACTGGTCCGACTCCGTCTGGTTTTTCGATATTTTTGGGACCGAACCGATAAGTTCGGTTTGGAGAAATGTAAACCAGGACCCATCGAAACTAGATCGGTCTAGTTTCAATTGGTTTGACCTGTTTCAGTTCGATTTGGTTGGTTTCCATGAAAATAAAGCAGAAAACCTTGAAATGCTTTGAGAAAACTGAAAAGTGCAAATCAATCCATGTAATATGAAACCTAGAAAATGAGATGCATTCCATAAATATATAATACTTAGGATCTGTCGATTACTCAAAGACTAGATAGAGGTATCACCTTCGTAGTTATGAGAGATCCAATTTAGGGTCATTTGATTTGATTCGATCTGAGAAGTGTGGAAGAAGATGAAGCTTATTCAAAGCCGGAAATCAACTTCGAAGTTACACGATGTGTCAATATGTGTGTGTGTGTGTGGGGGGGGGGGGGGGGAGAGAGAGAGAGAGAGAGATTTTTCACCTTCGCTGTAATGATTTAGAGTTATCTGATTTGGGGGCCTTTTCTTTTCGATTCGATCTCTTCTAAGAAGTGTGGAAGAAGATGAAGGTAGAATCTCAATCGATTTTTGATGGGATCTTAGAGGGAGTGAGGGAAGGGGGGTCGCCGCACTAGAGGAGGAAAATGATTTAGGGTTGGGGATGTACTAAGTATATATATCCAAATGTCTGAAGGAAAGAGTGGGTTTGCCCAATTTCTTGTTAGCCCATTGTTTCAATTTGGGCAATTTTGCCCTTGAATTTTGCCACAACACTTGTACATGTTGGGTTGCTAAGTGGAAATTCCTGTGTTTGAGGTGGGTATTTGCGTCTTTTTGAGCTGATGTTGATGTTTTCCTTGGTTACATATATAATTGCTCTTCTCAAACTTTTTATATTTTCCGTTAGGGTTCTTTTTTTGGCCTGTTTTTCCCACTTCTTCAAGGGCATGTGGGTCATTTTAGTTGCTCGAGAAATACAATGTGATGCTGACTTGTATAGGCAAGTATTCCTTTCAAAGATATTTATCCCTTCAAGTGTTACAAATCTTAAAAAGATCTATGGATAGGAACAAGTACAAATAGTAACATAATAATAGAGTATATCTCTTCGTCTTTTCTTTGCTATATAACTTTATAACTCTAATTTATTGGCGGAACATCGTTCTTACACTTTTTACATTGATTTATTCTCATTTTCTACCTTCACTTAGCGAATATTTAATAGTCAACTATTCCATTTTGGGCTGCCACTAAGTGTGTTTTGAAAAGTTAATGGATTAAAGTTTATGCAATTATCATTTTGTCCCTTTGAAAAAATAGTGGGTAAAGAGTTAATGGGTAAAAGTGGAGGATAATTTTGGAAAGTGGAGGTAAAAGTTGATATGGAAGGTATAATGATGATGTTTCTTTAATAAGTTGGAATTACGAAGTTACACACTTAAAAAGGGACGGAGGGAGCTATTTACAGTATTATAAAACTAGGAGTATTAAAAAATTTTAAACATAGTTTTTGTAGCTAATGATACGTCACAAACCTAATTTATCTTTGCTGGATTGTACTTTTTTTTCTTCACCTATTGGAAATAGGACTGTATGAATCTTTCAGCTTTATCAAAACAAATCCGAAATGCTTCGAATTACCACCAATTAACAAAAAAATATGCATTCCCAAAACAACGGGCATGAAGATCGTGTAGGACGCCTTGCACCTAGTTTATAGGGAAAATTCCAAAAAAGCCTTTGAACTTTTACCAAAATGTCCCATAGGCCTCCAAACTTCAATAAACCTTAATGAGACCTCCTAACTTTACAACATTTAATCAAAAAAGCCCACGCCATTGGTTTCCGTCAATTGCCTAACGGGAAAATCCTACTTGTCATCCTAACACACCCAAACGACGTTGTTGGAGACCATGGGCACCATTTTGGAGGGAAAATCCATCACGTGAGGGACATGTGAGTTTCTTTTCCCAATTTATCACAGATTGCCTCGAGAAAAACCAAAGTAATATTTTACGTACTCTGTCTCTCACTTCAACCTTTGTCTCTCTCTCTTCAACCTCTCAGACAACAATCTCGAAAATCCTCCCCAAATGTTTTCGATCCAACACAACTGAAGTTTCTCAAGATTTCTGGATCTTTGGAAGCATTTTGAAGACAAAAAATGGGTTGGATCATGCGCGAAAGTGGTGCTGCTCCTCCTACATACGATAAAGTGAATCATTTAGGGTTTGTTTAATGTTTTTTTTTATACATGATGCTATTGTTTAGTCATTTACTCTTTGTTTAATGAATACTTCAATAGTTTAAAGAGTTTGTAACCGTTAGGGTTTTTTTAATGGGGTGTTTTGTTCCACCGAGTATAAATGTTTTATTTTATTGATCATTCTATAGATTCTGGATCATATTTTGGTATTAGAATGCATCATGGGGGTGTGTTCAAGGGTTTTCAAACAAAGGTTTACGTGGGGGAAAGTATCACATATTTTGATTTCGTGATATTGACGAGATGTCCTACATGGAATTACTAAAAATGGCTTCTGAAATGGGTGAATTTACAAGTATTGCATTTATGGGATTATAAATGGTTCAATGAAGTTAATCAAGGGTGACAACAATACCACTAAGTTGAATGCTACATGGTATCTAAATCGGTAGAGTGTAATCCTACCCAAGAGAGTCAAGCTGGTAGCTCAAAGTTCAAAAGGGATACTAGGTCAAAGGGGAATGGTAGAGCAGACAAAGTCATAGAATTGGAAGTTGATAATGGTGATGACACAGATGATTATGACCTGGACTCAAGTTCATCTTCTTCTGACGAGGATGAGATTTATGATAGTGATTCTGAGGTTGAAGATGATGATACATTATTTGATGTCTATGTGGAAAATGATGAGGAGTTTGATGGATGTAATGCATTTGAATTGACCAAGGAACATGCAGCAGTGGTTGATGAGTTAGGTGATGAAGATGTAGTGTCATCTGATGATTTGAGGAGCATAGATAGTGAGTCAGATGGAGACAATGGGAGAGTGAAACACTCTGTTTTTAATGAGAAAACAGACATGGTCAATCCTACATTTAAAGTTGGGATGGAGTTTAAAAGTCATACACTGTTTAGGGATGCTGTCAAAGAGCATGCCATTAAGTGGGGGAAGGAAATCACATTTTCCAAGAGTGACAAGAGACAGGTAAGGGTAGGTTGCAAGAAGGGTTGTCCTTGGACAATCTATTGTGCCTATGTTCCAAATGATGAAGTTTATAGGGTTAAGACATTTGTTGATCAACATGATTGTGTTAGGTCTTTCAATGTTCCATGGGTGAGCACTAAATGGATTGTGAAGAACTATGCAGAAAGGATTGGGAAAAATCTCACATGGCCTATTCCATCCCTTATTGAGACTATTGAGTCAGAGAATACTGTCAAGATCAATCATCAAAAGGCATATAGAGCCAATAGGATTGCAATGCAAATGTTATAAGGCAATACAGCTGAACAATTTAAGTTGTTGAATTCTTATGCAAAAGAGATTTTGAACACTAATGATGGGACAACCATTAAGATAAAGGTGAAACTTGTAGTTGGCTTGAGACTGAGGTTAAGTTTAAAAGATTTTACATTTGCTGGGGTGCACTAAAGAAGGGGTTTCTGGAATCTTGTAGGCTAGTAATAAGTTGGATGGCTGCCACCTAAAGGGACCATATGGAGGGATATTGTTGACTGTAGTTGGCATTAATGCAAATAACTACATCTATCCAATAGCCTATGCAGCAGTGGAGAAGGAGAAAAAGAAAACATGACTGTGGTTTCTTGAGTTGTTGGGTGATGATTTGAAGATTGAGAATTCATTCAGGATCACATTCATGAGTGATAAACAGAAGGGTTTGATAGACTCTGTTACTACTTTGTTTCCTAAAGCATGTCACAGGTTCTGTGTAAAGCACTTGTATAACAATTTTAAGGGGGAATTCAAAGGGTTGGTCATGAAGGACATTTTATGGAAGGCTGCAAGGGCAAGCATAGCGCCTCACTTCAAAAGAGCAATGGAGGAAACGAAAGCAGTAAATGTGAAGGCATATGATTGGCTTTGTGAGAGACCACCAGTGCATTGGAGTAGGTCACACTTTGACACATTCCCAAAGTGTGATATTCTGTTAAACAACTTATGTGAGAGTTACAACTCTGCCATTCTCAAAGCTAGGGATCAACCCATTATTGGCATGTTGGAGAGGATAAGACTCATCCTTACATAAACATTACACAAGAGGAGGGATTCAATGATGAGGGCCAAGCATCCCATTTGTCCCAAGATAGTGAAGAGGATTGAAAAAATGAAAGATGATTTGCAATTGTGGATCCCTAGATAGTTTGGGAGTGACTCCTTTGAGGTTACTGGACCAAGTGGAAGTCAGTATAGGGTTGATCTGGTTAATAGAACTTGTGGTTGTAGGAAATGGGACAGATCTATGGTCTGAGACTGATGATCTAGTGATGCTACCCCTTAATGTAAAGAAGAGAAGTGGGAGGCCCAAAAAGGCTAGGAGGAGGGAACCTGAGGAGGTTCAAGATCCAACAAAATTGAGCAAGAGGGGTGTCAAGATGAGGCGCAGTGCTTGTGGGAAGGTTGCCCACAACAAAAGAGGATGCAAGAAGGTATGACAATGTCTAATTTTAATCCTTGATGTAATAGGCTAGTAATATTGGTAAGGTTTAAGACAGTAATTCTCTTTGCCACAATGTGTTGGCTTTTTTATGTAATAGGGTAGTAAAATGGTAACGTTTAAGACAGTAATTCCCTTTGCCACAATGTGTTGGCTTTTTGATGGATGTAATAGCCATGTAGTTAGGGAATTTCAGACATGAATTGGCTTTGTTTTGGCATCCATTTAGCTTTTGGATGTTGAACTATGTAATGGCCATGTATTGGCTTTGTTTGCGGATATTATTATCTTATATATTGCCTTCCTTTTGGAACACATTGACTTAGGTATTGGCTTTGATTGCTTCCTGGTTGCTTTATATGATGCTTAAGTTTGCTTGCAACATTACTTGGCTTTGCATTGACTTTTGCTCTGTTTTGTGTTTTTTGTGTTCAATACCACAATGCACATTGAGGGGAAGGCAATTACAAAGACAAAAAGACAATAAACAATTAGGAATACAATGCTAATCTTCATTAACGTTAGACAAAGCCAAGTCAGAGCTTGGTCTTTACATTGCATATGCATAAACAACATTACACAACCACAAAACACCATCAAATCTTCACAAAATGGTTACCATCATCATCCACTATTAAATCACCAGATCTTCCACATCCTATAGAACTACCTATAAATACTAGGACACCACCACAAAACATACCATTACCCGTACCACAATAGCAACCCGTACATAACCCCACACCTTTTCAGAGAAGAGAAACAATAGTGCAAATAGAACCCAACTGGTTCCCAAAGCAATCCAGAGCATCCTCTCCTTTTTCTTCCTCGCCAAGATCTCCTTTCCATGTTGTTTCTCACCCTTAAAAGCCCAGGAATTATTTGCACCGACTTCTCACACATTGGTGGGTCAAACCATGCAAAATCCTTGCACTTATCGTTTGGACAAGCAACAAACCTCCTTCCCAGATTCACAAGGGTCCAAGAAGTGTGGAGGTCCCTTTGATTACCGCAGACAGCACATGGGTTATCCTCCATGAAGTTGCCAACTTCAAACCTCATTGGACGACATGCTCTCAACTCCTCAGAATTTGACCTCATTTTGTAGGGTTTGAAATGTGATGGGGGGGAGAGAGAGAGAGAGAGAGAGAGAGAGAGAGTTCAGATATAGGGGAGGGAGAGAGAGAATATAGATAACAGGGGAGGGAGGGAGAGAGAGAAAGGGGCCTGATATAGGAGAGGGAGGTGAGAAATGGCGGGAGTATATACTAGCAGATGGATTTTCCCTCCAAAATGGTGCCCAAGGTCTCCAACGACGTCGTTTGGGTGTGTTAAGATGACAAGTAGGATTTTCCTGTTAGGCAATTGACGGAAACAAACGGCGTGGGATTTTTTGATTAAAAGTTGTAAAGTTTGGAGGTCTCATTAAGGTTTACTGAAGTATGGAGGCCTATGGGACATTTTGGTGAAAGTTCAGAGGCTTTTTTGGAATTTTCCCTAGTTTATATTAGATATATACTTTCGGTCTGGTCCTTACTTGGCAATTTATCTAAAACTAATCGACAATACTCACTTCCCTATTGTCACATTTATTTATTACCAATTTACCGTCTTTTGCCTTCATCCTTGCTTGATAATATATAGTTATGGCATTACTTATGTTTTCTTGTAAAAAATGTGTGTACAAGTAAACTAGTTTAGTAATTTTTTAGGAGATTTTCAAAAAAAGAGAAAACATACTTTGTTCGGATCCCATTTTGAGGAAAAAAAAAATAGTTTTCAAATAGTTTTGCTTCTAGTTTGAACTTTTTGATTGAAATGAGTTCCTTTGACTAATTTGAAATGAGTTCTCAAGTAATGGTGCATATTGTTCATAGTGATTCCCCTCTCTCTCTCTCTCTCTCTCTCTCTCTCTCTCTCTCTCTTTATTTTTTTTTATCAAACCGTGATAATTTTTTCTCAAGAAGTCTGATTGATTGATAGGGTAGTTCCTCTATTAAATGCGTGGCTGGGCCTTAATAGTGGCTAGCCCCATATGATCATTAACCGAGCAAAGTGGGGTGGGTTTTTGAAGATTCGCTTGTTATGGTTGTAAGTGATATAAATGAGGGAGTTTCAAGCTGGTAACTTAACAACCATTTTAGTTCTCAATCGAATCGAAAAAAGAAAACTGAACAAAGTGAAAGTAATTTTATGGGAGTAATGAAGATAAAAGGATTGAAACAGGAGTGTGAAAATCACTTCCCTTTATTCTTTGCTCAAAAAATGCTACAACCACACAATGTTGCATGTACAAATGCACATATATCAAGATGGCAGAGGGACCATAAACCCCGGTCATTATGAGTGTGTGTGTGCATTTCCATGCGTCTTTCGTGCATATTGATTCTAGCACATTTGTTATTTGCTTACAAACAAGGCCAGACTTTGGACAGACCACTTTATAGAAGTTCACGCCCAAAACAGATACTATAGACAAGTAAAATAATCAAAAGAATGTTGTTTGAATCAATCAGATTGGATATTTAATGAATTCACATGTTGTGAATCAAGTCGTAAACCATAATTTTACATGCAGAAATTCCTAATTTAACCATAGTATTAAATGAAAACAACGATCGATAAAACAAGAAAAATATTGAAAAAGTAAGGATTTAAATCTTAGAAAATAAAACAAAATCTACTAATTGGGAATCAACTTACAAATTTGTCTATTGAAGATTTAGATAGTGACTTGAAGGATAGGGTTCGTGAGAAAGACTTTGTGAGCAAGAGAGAAGGCAAAGTCATGGGCGATGGATGATTCCTGATGGGTCACTATGTTATAGCACGAGTGACTATCTCTCACCATCATGATGTTTGACCGTTGTGACTTGTGAAATACATATTGAGAGTTTGAGAGCTTAAGGGGTGGGACGCTCATAGAATTAAATAGTTATTGCTAGAGAGATCTTTGCGACGTATAGGGCTACATAATATGTTAATACTATACACGCAAATAAGTCTATCGATTTCAACAATTTTTTTATTCCGGCCAGCCCCCAATACCACTCGACATTCCAACTTGTGCCAATCGATATCCACAATTTAATGAACGTCTACATCTACATTTATTCATAATAGACAAAGCTATATAATCTTATTCATCTATCTTTATGTTTTCTTTACACGTGCTTGACTTTAGTGGAAGATAGATATTTGTTACCCTTAAAGAAATATAGTAATATATTGTACTTGCCAAAGACCGTAGTTATTTGATACAATTCTAAAAATAATTAAACATTTAGGATCATTGACCAGATAACTACGTGGGTTTCTGAAGATTCGTGTATTTTGGTTGCATTGTACGTGACATTATAAATGAGGGAGTCTTAAACTGGTCACCGAACATATTTAATTTTGGACCGTTTGGAAAAAGGCAAACCGAATATAGGGAAAGTAATTTTATGGGAGCAATGAAGAAAAAAGGCGTCGCGCCAGGGGTTTCGACCAAGGGATTTTGGAAAACGGTTTAAGGTCGAGTGATCCAAGTGATATTCAAGCGATGTGGTTTAAAAAAACACGGGTTTATAGCTGTGACTGAGCTAGAATAAATTTAATGAAAATAACTCAGAGTCACCACTTGGCATGATTCTCGGTATGTCAAGTCACCATTTGAATAAATATTTTGGAAAATGAGAAATAAATGCCTTGGGTCGAAAGTTTGTTTGATATAAATGACTTGTTTTTTTTGTTCGGTCTGCGATTTTAGAGCAGAAAAGGTTCAATAATTCGTTGTTACATGTAGGAAAGCCGGAACACCCTACTCCGCCCTTTCGGCACTTGGAGCAAACTTTTCCAAAAATGAGTATTTGAAGACTTGTGAAGAGTAAATAAAGACATACATGTAATGAGAAGAAGAAAACTAATATTCTATCTGAAAATGTATTTTATTGCATGAGATGTTTACAATATTAAGGGGAAATACATACAACATAAAGATTTGGACTGAGCCCGGCCTCAGGGTAGCCTATGTATCCCCGGCCTTAGGAGAATCAGGTCGCTACGTAGTTCAAGAAGACAAAAATATTTAACTCCGGACCGAGCCCTCATCGGGTTGCCTACGTATCCTCCGACCTAAAAAAAAAATCAGGTCTCGCATTGTTCGAAAGAAAAAACTGAAGTTTTAGAGAAGATAATCTCGCCGGGGAATTTAGGCCAGCAAGGCGCAGATGCTTTTCGGCTGTACATAGAGGACAATGTCTAGATTCTGGCAGTTAGAACGCTTGGGTATCAAAAGTATTAAAGGAAACTCTGGGACATCTTTGGAAGGTTCCAAGACTGGAGGCGAGTCCAAAAAGAATACACGACTCCATAGGGGAAATGTTGAAAAATGAATGTCCAAGGCTGCCAACAGTCAAAGGGGGTCCCGAGATATTATTTAAGTGGTTACATGGCCAAAAACTTACAATGCAGTTTGCAAAGTTCATATGAAAAGTTGTAAAAATCCCATCCAGAGCCGAAAATGGCTGCCGATAGGCTCCAGGATATATGCAGTATAGTTTTAAAAAGTAAAATCGATTACAAAAAATATAATAGTTTTTATGGTGAAAAGTTGAAAAATCATGACCAAGGCCCGAAAAAGGCGTTTGGTAGTCCCCGAAAAATATCCATACAATATTATACAGTAAAAGTGAGCACAGTTGACTCGGTTGACTTTTTTTGTAAAAAGTTGAATTTTGCTGCCCAGAGCCCAAAAATGGTCTCTGGTGAGTCCCAGGTCGTCCCTTGTAGGATTTACATGTTGAAACTAGATATTTGAGGTTCGAGGGGTATTTCGATAATTTTTGGTTTCAGGGGTCCGAAGAACTATTGGAGTGCCTTGGGTTGCTTCTGGATCAAATCCGTAGCCTTAACTGACTCTGGGTATAACGTGGGGTATTTTGGTAATTTTGACATGGAGCTGACAATGGAACCAGAAGATACTTGAAACGGACCCTAGTGCACTTCCTAACTGTCTCTTTTAGGGAATTTGGACCAAAGAGTTTACAGGGGTATCTTGGTAATTTAGGGGTGAAGCTGATTGCGGATCCGGAACAAAGTCAAGACGGACCCTACGACTCAATGGCATACATGACATCATTTGAAAATGCACACAGAATACAGTATAAATAATACCGTAGATATAACTGAAAAGGCTATCCGGCTCCTGTGCGGGAACTCGGATATCATAACTGGGTGCCCTGAGGCAAATATAAAAGGGGCGTATGAATAACATTGTGATAATATAATATTATCATGTTTGGAGAAAATATTTGCTTTTGTTGTGACCAAACCCTCATCGGACATCGGGTTGCCTATGTATCCCGCACTCGGGGGAATTAAGTCACTCTGTAGTTCGGACCTCGGTCTGATTTATGAAAATATATCTAATTTTATTAAATTAATCCTGATACTTTTATTTTTGGGGTTTCGTATGAACTGTTCAGACGGCTAGTCAAGTCAAGGTAAGCATCTCAGAAGATACCGAAAAAAACCAAGAGGTGGTGGTGGAGCCTCGATTGACCCGTTTTCGGGAGTTTGGAGGGGAAGGGGAGTGTATCTCTCTCTCTCTCTCTCTCTCTCTCTCTATATATATATATATATATATATATATATATATATATATATATAATTTTATTAAATTAATCCTGATACTTTTATTTTTGGGGTTTCGTACGAACTGTTCAGACGGCTAGTCAAGTCAAGGTAAGCATCTCAGAAGATACAGAAAAAAACCAATAGGTGGTGGTGGAGCCTCGATTGACCCGTTTTCGGGAGTTTGGAGGGGAAGGGGAGTGTATCTATCTATCTATCTATATATATATTAAAACATTCATTGGCCCCTTTAGAACCCACCCACCTAATCTCTCTCTCTCTCTCTCTCTCTCTCTCTCTCTCTCTCTCCCCTCCCCTGACACCCCAGTACTCCACCATTCTGAAACCCATCACCAAAAACCAGAGAGGAAAAAAACCCCCCAATCCTCCTCGTCCCCCGTCGCCGGTCATCAAGGTCGGACCATGAAAGATCACACATAGGCCCCTTAAGGGGAACTTCTTGAGCACGGTCAGACTTCAATATTAAATAACCAAGTTGGAACGGGACATCCACCATGTAGGCAAAAGATTTCATATTCATCCTACCATGGTCGAGAGGAAATACATGGCATCCTGAGAATTAAAGAAAATTAACCTTTGATTCATGATAGAAAACCATACGACAAAAAACTCTGATTCGAACTCATGAATTTGAATCAGGAATAGGGATTATCAGGAATTGTACTTTGAATGGATTTTGAACCAATATCCTGGATCTCCATTCCCATATTTGGTTCTCAAATTCATTTGTTGTATTTTGTGAATAAAGTACACACACACACACACACAAAGAAAGAGAGAGAGAGGGTCGCCGGAGATGTGTCGCTTGACATGAGTTGACGGAGTGAAGAGGGGAAGACAGAGAGAACGTAAGATAGGAAGGGGGAGAGAGAAATCTGGTGTGGTGGAGAGTGGAGAGAGAGAGAGAGGGTATGTTCACTTTTAAGTTTTAATCTCCACCGTTGGTTTGGAGGGTTGAGATGGAGTGTCATTTTTTGTGTCCCCGGAACCGGCCCCATATATATATATATATATATATATATATATATATATATATATATATATATATATATATATATATATATATATATATATATATATATATATATATATATATATATTACAACATCCGAATTCGGACGTGGGCCCGGCCTATGGGTAGTAGCCGGGCCAACACAGTTCTAAAGTATTTCTACTACGTGCTGAAAGTAAGCAGGTAGTTATTTGTATTTGAAATTTATTTACTTACAAACTCCCGGCTCGAACCCCGGGTAAAGAATCAGACAGAGCTTCCGCTGGATGTTGGATAATAATAATGTCCCAAAAAATCGGCTATAGACTTCGGCAAAAAATGGTTGATATTGACCTAGCACTCGGATAGAGTAATGGCACGAAAATCTGAGTTGGTGCTCGGACAGAGTAACAGCAGGACTGCAGATTTGAGTCGATACTCGGACAGAGTAACGACAGGGCTAGAGATTTGAGTCGGTACTTGGGCAGAGCGACAGGCCTAGCTAATACGGTCTATTATGACCAAGACAAACCTAAAAAATCGGGCAATGCTTTCGCGTAGCCCTGACCAGTGAAATCCGGCAAAGCTTCCGCGTAGTATTTATATCCTGAGATTCCACCTAGGGAATTCGGCAGAGCTTCCACGTAACTCTGGCTACGAGAGTTTCTTCTCTGAGAAACTCGGCAGAGCTACCGCCTAAGCTACTAATATTTGAGTTCCTATTTTTCCACTATGACAAGCGCAGTGTTCTAAAAGTCGCTAGTCGCTCCCAAGTCGGATGGCTGTCGACTATGACTAGGGGACTAGTCGGCTAGAGTTTTTTTAAAAATATATATATATATATATTCTCCTTCATCCTTCATAAGTTTTGAGTAAGTACAATAACATAAGTAGCACATCATCAAATAAAAACATACAAACTAAGTAAAACAAAATAGCCAACTACAAAGTTAGGGGACAGTGGCTTAATATACAAACTGTTTTTTAATGCCTTTGCAATTACAAACTGTTTTTTAATGTTGACTGTCCATGTCCTCTACTCCAAAGTAAACTAAAATATTGATTATTGCTGCCTCCACCTAAAGTATGTACGAGACCTCCCATCTAGTATCACATGTCAAGCCATAGTTTTGATAAACGAAGAGAGAGAGAGAGAGAGAGAGAGAGAGAGAGAGAGAGAGAGAGAGGATCGAGAACCGAGAGAGAAGAGAAGAGAAGAGATAGAGCTTATCGATTTGATCCGAGGAGGAAGAAGAAGAGGTGAGAAGAGGGCTCGATCGTGATTGTCGGCTTTCTCTACCAGCAGCAGCAACAATTATGTTTGAAAAGGTGAGAGAGCAAAAGGGGTTTTACTGATTTAGGGTAAAAAGTTAAAGACATTCAAAAAATTACACTACAACCCCAAAAATTTAGCAAATTCTGTTTTTTTTTACCCCGATTTTCCCGACTTGTTACGATTTGCCCCTACTTGCTATGATTTTTTTCGATTTTCTGACTTATTCCGACTTCGCGACTTGTCCGATTAGTCGTCGACTTGAGCCCGACTAAGTCAGCCTGCTACTAATTCAATTGACTAGGCCCTAGTCAACTCGGTGAGGCCAACCCCGACTTAGTCGCCGACTTTTAGAACACTAGACAAGCGCTAGCGTCTGGAGAAATAAAACTCAAAGGTGAGTGGGTGTGGGTGTGTATGAAATGTTGGGTTGGGCAAAGTGGGCTGATTTATGCACCCATTCTTTAGGCAAAGTGGGCTGATCTATGCACCCATTCTTTAGGCGTTTGACACGTGGCAGCTGCCATGGGCTGCCTAGGGAATCCCACTTTATGGTTTGTCGCGGTGCAGTCCGGGTTCGTCTGTGCTTTCTTAGGGTTCTTTGATCTAGAAATGTCCATGGAGGTATCCCTAGGGCTTTGAGGTGCTCTGAGCATCGTGGTGGCCTCCGTTTTTTCAAATTATGCTCCGAAGATAGAGAAATGTGATCGTCTGATTCTCGTGATCGAATCAAATGACCAAACGAAGTTTGATTGACCTGAAATTTTATAGAGAAATTTAGTATGGTTAGAAATAAATTATCAATGGCTTAGATTTCAAAAATTGAGTCCCCATGTCCATGATCATGGAATTGGCCGTCTCGAGAAGTGCAGTGCCCCCGAAAATAGCAAACGGGCTCAGAATCGCCCAAAACTTGGCGTGAAACTTATTTTCGTCACGTAAAGATTAAATGCGAAGTTTGGTGAGATTTGGAGTTATACAGGCAAAATGTGGATCTTCTGGTCTTATTCATGTATTTTTACTTAGTAAATGGTATAGTGGGGTGATAGCTCAACGGTCAAACGTCCTCTGATTTTAACGTGGCCTGAACCGATTACTCTAAAATGTTAAAATGAGTACATCCAATGGTCTCAATGCTCGACTGGATGTCCCGTAGATATAGTTGGCCGATCGGCCAAGAAATGAGCTTCTAGGAGCTGATTTCTGTCAAAATAAAGGAAGGAGGGCTATGGCCCCCTGAAATGACATGTTGGTCATTCAAGCTATGCACATGCATATGTTAGATATAGTTTGATACTTTAAATTGATATTTAACTTATCACGGCATCAGTACTTTGTAACATGCCGGCTTACCTTTATCGGGAATCGCGTGTTCTTCTCGGTAAGCCTATTTTTTATTTTTGATGATCCCACGTCTCTTTCCTGCGAGCGTCGACATCATCGATTTTTTTTTTGATAAATAGGGGTGGTTCAAGATCCGGTGTCAACAAAAGGAATGAAACGGGAGCGTGAAAATTATTTCTCTTTATTATTTGCTCAAAAAATTCTATCACCACGCACAAAGTTGCATGTAAAAATGCTCGCATACTCGTGATGGTGGAGGGACCACATCCTCATAGTTTTCCAAAAGATTTTAGCAATTCATTTGCAAAAATCATGGTATTTCAAATAAAAAAATTAAGTGTTTCCATGTATTATTTTTTGAATTTTTTACACCGAATTAAAGTACACGAGGAGTACTTTAATTTGGTGCCGAAAAAAATCGAAAAACGATACACGGAATCACTTCATTTTTTGATTTCAAAACCATAATTTTAGTATCTACTGAACTCATTTGCTAAAATCATGGTCTTTTGGAAAACTACGCCTAATTGTCTAACATAGGCGCAAGCATGGACGTCCTACGGTCCTAGACTTGGCCGTCCAAAGCTCCTTCAGAGTCAGATACCATAGATTAGAGGCGGATGACTCCTGAAACATTTGGCTTCTTTGGATTTGGAGGCGGTGGTGGTGAGCTGGTGGCGTCATGCCCACCGTTATCTTTTTTTTTTTTTTTTTTGAATGCAGCTCCATTTGCAGTGGTGGTGGCGTCCGATTTTTTCAATTATTATTCACATTTTTCTCCAATTATTACCATATTGTTAATTACTATTCTCATTTCTCCATATCTCTCTTCAATTATTACCCTCAATTTTTTCTTTCTAGTCAGTCATCATCCGAAAACCAAATCCAAAACCCAAACCCAACAAGGCCGAGAGTTCGCGTTCGCACATGGCGTGGAGGCAAATCATACGCTACAAACAGAAAGCACTTTCAACTCCTTCCAATTTGATTTCTGGGTTCGCAAGTTTTTCTTCCAAATCCACACGTTTCTTGGGTAAACATCTGTTCAAGGGTTTCTACATTTTAATATCCGCATATATTAACCAATCACACATATATACATATTCCTGTTAATATGACTTTAGTTATTTCGGATGAAATGTGTTGGTTTTAAAATTTGCAGTGAAGGTAGGAATACCTGAATTTCTGAAGGGAGTGGGGAAAGGGGTAAGGGGTTGAATCTCACGTGGAGAAAAAGGGCTACTTGATGTAAATCCGAAAGCAGTTCATATTTCATGTGGATGTCATAGCTTAAACCATGCAAGAATTTTTCTTTTTGCATATGTGCAAAAAGTTTATAGTTTGCTTTCGGGTTCAACACATCGGTGGGATATTCTTAGACATATTTGAAGGGCTCCACACCTAAGGTATTATCGGTAACTTGTTGGGAAAGTCATGTTGAGAGCGAATCTAAGTTGAAGTTGATAAAAGATACCTTTGGACTACCTAGTCATAAGAGAGATTAAGTGGATTGGGTGATTAACTATTATTTCAATTGAAAATGAGTTGTTGGATAAGTTTAAGTACGATGACTTAATTGAAGAATTGGCCTCAAAAATTTGAGGAGAAGTTGTTTTCTTTGAATTGGATCGTGTTAATCATAAAGCACTATAACCGGGGTTACGTTTGATCTTGATTTTTTAATGTAATTCAAGCTAAAAAAACACAATGTAACCTTGATTGTTTTCCCAACTTGTATGTCTTTTTATTCTTTAGTATGACTTCATAGTAACTAAGTGGGCAACTAAGCTTGGGGTCGGGCTTGGGCAACCCAAACATTGGGTCTTAGCTTACCTCACTCCAAATGAGTTCCCTATATTGCATTTTTAGTTTTTGAGCTTAGATAATGAATGCTAGAAGTAGTGGGAGAGGAGCTTTTTGACTTCTAATTTTTTACTTTTTCTATTTTGGTTAACATAAACGACCTACAAAATGTGTTCTACACATATCTCCCAAACAGTACTTGTGTTGCAAAATGCATTCTTGCACATATCTCCCAAACAAACTACAGATTAATTATAAATTTTGGTCAAAATCCGAAAAGCCAAAAATGTTAAAAGCAATATAGAAAAAGTAAAAGAACGAGGCTCCAAAACCCCCCAGTAGTTGGGATCTTTTGAGAGAATTTGATGAGTTTTCTGTTAGCACTTGTTTGTTTGCCCAAAGATAAAAGGGACGGGATATAGAATCCTTGGGTTATAGGTGGGATACGGAACCCTCGGGACATTGCTCAGTGTATGAATGGATGGAGAGAATTTATATCTGGTGATTGTGTTGACTGGGTTATAGCCATTTTCAAGCACTGTGCATAAAATGATTGTGACATGTTTTTCCCATTTTGTCCTCTTAGAGCAAGGGCACCGGGCTGCCATTTGGGCTGCCTAATTTTTGGCAAAGCCATCCATGGTGCCAAATTTGGCAGCTAGGATGGCAATGCCAAAACCACCAGATCAGCCCAACCACCAACGTATCCTTTCCCATCTGTTCCCAAGAAAATGAAAGGAGCCCAGCTATGGAGATATTTTGAATGAAAACAAAAACAAAATGTATATTTTCCAAAACATAAACAGCTCTTTGTAATCATTGCCGTTTGCGATTTGGTGGTTTGATGCCTAGAGAGAGATCAGTGGGTCACTTGATTTTAGATCTTCAATAGTCTTCAACTCCGTCTTCAAATCGCCGTTGAAATATCCATCTCATCTTCTATAGTTGGTTTGAGAACTTTACCTTTGAGTGTTGAGATAGAGATCTGGTGAGGGGTGGAGGGGGGTGTGTGTGTTTGGGAGAGACAGAGACAGAGAGGGAAAGAGAATCTGAGTAATTGTTTTGGGACTTGGAGAGTGAGTAAATGTTGTGAGACTTGGCTTCTGGAGAGTTCCTCCCCATTTTGGGCATTCGTTGGATTAGAACAAGATCAATGGTGGAGATTTATTGGGCTCGTCTATTATGTGATGGGCCTATTGGTTGTGAGAAGGTGGTAATATCATGTCCATTAGATAAACAAAATCCAAGGGCTGAGAAGGAGAAAACAAAGAAATGCTAATATGGCTTTTAATCGGTGCAGGGGTAGGGTCATTTATTGGATTTGGGACACTGTTCACTGCCAAAAAATGAATTTGGATTGCCGTTTTGGCACTCATGGGTGAACTTGATCTTACCAACCCAAAATATTCCCATCTTGTCATTGCCATCCAACGGACTAAACCCAAAAATTATCCACATAACAGGTAATTGAGTAAATGGCATCACATCTATAATACACCCAGAAATTCCGCTTTGCCTGAATGTATTTGAAAATGTGCAATTAAAGAGGAAAAAAAAGGTGTCAGCTGTGAGTTTGAGATGGGGTTCTATGTGGAAGGCTGTTTATATAGTCTATTGGATAGAGGGTAATTTCATCACATATGCTGATGGAGGGGATTTAGAATCCCAACGCCCCCATGGGATTTTATATTCTTTGTGGCATTGGGGTTAAGGCTAGTTCATAATATGTAATCCCATCCAATATAGAATCCAAATGCTAGACTTTTGTGCCCCACGTCTTTACATCGCCAATCCCATCCTCAAATTGCCAAACACAAACAAGCCCTAGAGCAAGATTACCCCATAGCCATTTCTTTGGCAACATAGTTTTCTGCATAATGTGTCTTTTTAAGAACTACTTTATTTTTTGGACAGTTTGTGGTGTTTCTAGAGTCCTAGTATCTGTATCAATAGAAATTTTCATTCCTCTATTTTCTAATGCAGCTATACCCGGGAACTTGTACTTCGTTCCTCAAACATGAGGTACAGCCACAGTCCCCAAGTCCAATTCGATTGGGACCTATTGATTTACAAATGACCAAATGAAATAGACAACGTTTTCTCTGGCAAAGACCCTTAGGTGCATTCAAGCAGTCACTTAGGAAAGGAAATATCTCACACTGACAAAATTAGTACCTATAGGGCGTGTTTGATAATAGTTATAGGTATGAGGGGATTGGTAAAGAGGTGGGATAGGATTGGGATTGGTAATGAGGTAGGATTGGTAATGAAGTGGGATTGGCAATTTGCATGTTTATTTTACACAGGATTAGAAGATAGGATTGTTATTTAACATGTTTGTTTTGCATAGGATAGGATTGGATTATAAGTATCAATTTACTTTTTTGCCCTTGTGCAAAACTAATAAATAAAAATGGAACATAACAGTAATCCTATTGGTCTAAAAAATGTTGTGCCTGCCTTGGTATGGAATTACCTTCTTTTTTTGTCTCTTCTGTTTTTTTTTTTTTTTTTTTTACAAATTTTATGTTAAATCTATTAGCATTTTATTTTCATTTATCATGGCAAAAGTTATTCCCCACTTTGGAACTATCCAAAAAAAAAAAAAAATGCACACCATAATTGCCAACAACTATATATATATATAGGATCCCGTTCTACTAAGGACTCCCTCAAACTCGTAATTTGCGGACCTCATGGATCGGGATCGAATCTCAACGATCCGAACCGCTCAATGTGTTTAAAACGTGTTTTTAAGGGTCACCGCGATGATTCGTCCAAAAAAAAATACTCGGAAGGGCTTCATTCGTGCATTTTTCGATAAATTATATATGTACGGTTATTATGAAAAATCGCTCGGATGAAGCCCTTTCGGGTAATTTTTTTTTGTGATTCCTCGCGTTGGCCATAGAAAACATGTTTTAAACACATTGAGCGGTTCGGATCGTCGAAATTTGGTCCGAAAAATAAAAAAAGGGGTGGTCCTCATGGAGGAGATCTTTGAGGGAGTTCTCAATAGAACATCTTCCTATATATATATACGCCAATTATCTAGTCCGGGATCCCGAACTGGAGGTTTTTTGATGTTTTGAAGGTTTTAAAACATGTTTTTGCACGATCCAAGCTATCCAAAGTGTTTAAAAAGTGTGTTTAAGGGCTCCCGTGAGAAATCGTAAAAAAAAAAATACCGAGAAGGGCTTGATTCGAGCAGTTTTTCACAAAAACTGCACATATACAGTTTTATGAAAAACTGCTTAGATCAAGATCTTTCTGGTATTTTTTTTGGATGATTTCTCTCGGGGACCCTTGAAAACACGTTTTAAACACATTGGACGGTTCGGATCATGAAAATTTGATCCAAATCTATGAGTCCCAGACTTAGGAATCCTGGACTTGATCCGGACTCATATATATATATAGGAAGCCGTTATCCTAAGGGATCCCTTATTAAAAATTTGGTGCGGACTATATATATATATATATATATATATATATATATATATATATATATATATATATATATATATATATATATATATATAGGAAGCGGTTCTCCTAAGGGATCCCTTATTAAAAATTTGGTGCGGACCTAGCCTTTTTTCAACTTTTCGGATCAAATTTTGTCGATCTGAACAGCTCAATGTTTTTAAAATGCGTTTTCCAAGGTCCACGCGGGAAATCTTCAAAAAAAAATTACCCGAAAGGGCTTGATCAAAATAGTTTTCGATAAAACTGTACATATCGAAAACTGTACATATGTACAGTTTTATCGAAAACTATTTGGATCAAGCCCTTCCGGGTATTTTTTTTTGACGAATCTTCACATAGGCCCTTAAAAATGCATTTTAAAAACATTGAACGGTTCGGATCATCAAAATTTGATCCGGAAAGGTGAGGTCCGCACCAAATTTTAATAAGGGATCCCTTAGGAGAACGGCTTCCTATATATATATATATATATGACGGGGTGCTTGTATGTCATTTTCTGCCACGAATGGATCATCGGACATCTCATGAGTGATTAGGTTGTGAAGAAGGCAACAAGCCGTGATTATCCGACATCGGGTCCTGATTGGGAAGTATGATTTCGACCTTAGGATAGCCCACCTGGCCTTAAGAATGCCAAAAGTCCTCCCAACGACATTACGAGCTGAAGCATGCTTCATGTTGAAGAACTCTTCAGGGGTAGTAGGGGCAGCGCCATTTAAGTAGGTGGACAAGTGGTAACGTTGGCCTCGATACGGTGCTAGGAAACTTTTCCCGTTAATGTAGCCAGCATCTACAAGATAATAGTGACCTGTTGATTTTTTTTAAGAAGTACGACTTATTAACACGGTTATATATTCATGAAATTATTGTGTGGGAATTCATACCAGCTGGTACTTTCAGCCCATTTTGCCTACTAACAACATCTCTAAGAATCCTAGAACCCGAAGCAGATCCTTCCCATCCAGGCAACACATAAATGAATTGGGTGTCTGGGGCACACACGCCCAAGACATTGGTAGTAACTTCACCCTTCGTCGTTCTATGCCTCGGTTTATCTACCGCAGCAACACGAACTTCAATATAAGTCCCATCTAATGCCCCAACACAATTCTATTAGCCTCGTTTGATTCGCGGACTAAAATAGGTGGGATTAATAGTCCTGGGATTGATAGTCCTGGACTATTTGTACTGGGACTAATTTAGTACTGATCCTCACACAATCCCTTGTTTGATTCATGCAGGATTAACATTGGGATATCCCATGTTTTGGTCAATCCCATGTCTGGTTCCCTAAACTATATTTCGGGATTAATTTCAAGACTCTCTCTTTCTTAAAAAAGAAAAAAAAAACGTTATTGGCTAATACAATTCACTTTGAATGCATAAAAATCATAAATAAATGGGCATCCCATTTTGATTTACTAGGATTTAAATAAATAAAAAATTCAAAAATCATAAACAAACACCTATTGAAATGGGGAAGAAACTAGATGTGAATGTTTGAGATAAACTGGGAAAATACCAAAACTTGATATACACAACAAACCAATGCTGAATGCTTTAATCGGCGCCCAAAAACCCAACATATCTGGGTATGAGTGAAAGAGACGATGGCAATTTTGTAATATCTCAGTCTTCCCTCCATGTGTTTTTTTATCCTGGACTAATTAATCCCACACCGCCCCAGGTATTACACAGTACCATACGTATTGGACTAAAACTGTCCTGGGATTGTTAATCCCATGCTATTTTCCAGGAACCAAACGAGGGACTATGCGGGATTAGGTACAAATAGTCCAATCCCAGGTACCTAATACCCGAATCAAACGAGGCCTTAAGACAAAAAACTATGGTCAACATAAGAATGTCTGTGTGATAAAATTCTAAAAAAGTGCTACTACTATTTGGAAAGTATACCTGAAACCACTTCCACCTTTCATTGTCAGAGTTAGCTGGCACTAGTTCTGGTACCTTAAGCAAGACAACTTGAAGCCGTATGATAGCCTTAAGCACGTCATTGAAATACTTGCTCACGGTTTGGCCAGTCCTAGTAAAATCAAATTTAACGACTATTTTTTTTCTGGTGTGCAATTACACCCAAAAACATCGCAACCTTCTCCTCCACGACAACGAATTTCGAATCAGTTAATCCAACCCCTCTAACTAGTGCACAAAGCACCATAAATGTATGAATATTTACTCGAAGTTGCTTGTGACAATTAACCTCATTATTTCGGAACAAACTATTTAAATGGTCCAATTGGGTTTGAAAGAGATGTGGTGACCTTTCTACCTCCAATGTAACTAACCTCTTGTATAAGGCAGCATGTATGACCACGACAAACAAAGAACAAGCATAATTGACAGAGGCGATGTGATGTTGAAGGGCTATGAATGCATGAATGAGATCCATCTTGTTATTTGATTCTTCGTTATTCTCCATCTAAAAAAACCACAAACCAATGGATGAATCATGACATTCTTATGAAAACTTCATATCTAGCCAATGAAATCAACACAAAAACATAAAACACAGTCATTCCAACAGATTTGCAATAGGCAAGGCCAGAAACAAATTTGTAGCTCTGAGTCGTGTTTGTTATTCAAACAAGTAGCCAACTCTTGTATCTATACATCTCCATTTTCATGTCTCAAGGGGTGTATTCAATAAACAAAGAACAAGAAATGCAAACAAAGTCAAATCATGGACCGATATGAGATTATCATCCAAAAAAAACTCACATAAAATTGCAGGAAATTTTGACAAAAGAAGGGAACTTTACCGCTATTGGTAGATAACACAGTCGCCGGAGTTTGAACTGGTGTTTTTCGTTGACCCCAGCAAGCAAGCAGATCTCCTTTCTTTCTCAAATAGCGCCGCAGCTCATGGCTCTGGAGAAAAAGACAATGTGGGCTTCTAGGGCTTCTGTGATTTATACACCATGAGGGCAATTTCGTGAAAACAAAGAAAAAGAAAGGGCATCAATGTCTTCCTCTTTTCAATCCCTTCGGATGGGATTAGTAGTAAGGTCTCCCCTGGTATGAGTAATCCCATTGGTTTGGGGGATTGGTAATCCCTTGGGAGTCCTAATCCTCCCCGAGAAAATCCAACCAAACATGTGCTAGAAAGCCCTCACCACCTTAACAATCCTATCCCCCCTCCTAGACCGGCTATCAAACACGCCCATAGCGTCTCTGATGCAGGCTAATAATTTATTATTATGTAAATACAGGAATATTATATTTTATTACTAGGAACGTTTTATTTTAATCAAGATTTTCTAGAAGTGTTTAGTTTCCTAGTTTGTTTTAATCTAGTATTCCTATTTTGTAGGTTGCTTGGTTAAGAGGAATTAGGGTTAATTCTGTTACCTTATATTTTATTTTTCTTTTTAGTATTTTAGCATTTAGGAAGTTTCTTGTATTGCTGATTGTTTTGGCAAGATTTCTTTTATTCTCTAGTATTCAAATTTGGGAATATCTCAAATCTTTTTCTTATGGTAATTATGGTTAAATTAGCGATTTACCGGGATTCAGCTTCTTGTTTTGCTAATTCTTTTTCGGTCTTAGTTTTTGGTATATAATTGGTTTTAGGGTGGCACTAGAAAGGTGGTTGTTTATGATTATTAATGAAAATTTGAGAGTTTTCTCAATATTTTTTTCCGTAGAGGGAGTACCTCTTGCTCAAACGTGTTCGTGTTTCTACTTGCAAATTAATTTTGTAAAAGGAGGCTGCCCTGCGTCAGTTGGTATCAGAGCGCAAGTTCCAATCCTGACTATGGCTCGAGGAGATGCTGTAGGTCGAGGTGGGCGAGGCAGTCGGACAACGTGATGATTTTGCTCGAGAATCTCGAATGAAGGAATGGTTGCATCGAGTAGAAGCGATGCTTGAGTTGATCACCCAAGGCGTGGAGGCTCTCAAAGCTGCATACCTACCTCGCCATCGTCCGGTTAAACTTCAGTGTCCGAAAGAGGAGGAGATGTCGGATGATGTTTCTCCGCCAAACCTTTGGCTATTAACAATCAACCGCGGGGTAGGACAAGGGTGGTCAAGGTTTCAAACATGATCGGTGACTTTGGGAATCGGGTTTAAAGATCAACTTTCTTGAGTTCCAGGAAGGTATGAGACCAGAAAAAATCCTAGAGGTTGGTGCGGTGGACGATGTAGCTGTTGAATGGCCCTTAACATCCAACAGTATTCCAAATTTAAGCAAGGGTTATGATACACCTCCAAAGTTTGATTAATATCCAAAAGAAGGGAGTGAACTTCAATAGCTAGATGTTAAGATTTCGATTGGAAATAGTTACACCATGAAAATTTCCTAGACCATAAAAGTTAAAGAGGCCAAGGACAAAAGTGTTGACACGAGATCTTCAAATATGGGAAGAATCAGTTTTCCTAGCGACAATGAAGTGCATGAAAATAAGATACTATCAAATATATTGATACTACCTAAATATGAGTTTGGAAAATTGATGAAAGAAAGTGAGTTGGATACTATATTGGGAGTACCAGGTTCTGATTCTTCGTGTGATAAAATTATCAAAATTAATTATCAATCTGAGGATCTTTTTGGGAATTTGTTGAAGACACTACACACAAAAGTTCTTGTGTTTCGATCCAGAAGGAAGGTTTATTTGTGTGGTTTATGAAAATTATTCATTCACAATTTCAGGACTCTTCTATACCGTATGGCTTCGTAAAAATCAGTGTGAAGTACAAGATTGATGCGAACAGGTTTCGGCGAATTCAACTATATAAACTCGAGGACAAGTTTCTTCAAGCTGAGGAGAATGATGCAGGGTAATAGTATTATATAAATACAGGAATTATGTTTTATTAGTAGGAACATTTTATTTTAATCACGATTTTCTAGAAGTTTATAGTTTCCTAGTTTGTTTTAAGAGGAATCAGGGTTAATTCTGTTACCTTATATTTTATTTTCCTTTCTAGTATTTTTAGCATTTAGGAAGTTTCTCGTATTGCTGATTGTTTTAGCGAGATTTCTTTTATTCTCTAGTATTCAAATTTGGGAATATCTCAAATCTTTTTCTTTTGGTAATTATGAGTAAATTAACGATTTACTGGGATTCAGCTTCCTGTTTTGCTTTGCTGATTCTTTTTCGGTCTTAGGTTTTTAACATATAATGGGTTTTAGGGTGGCATTAGAAAGGTGGTTGTTTATGATTATTAATGAAAAATTGAGAGTTTTCTCAGTATTGTTTGTTCATAGAGGGAGTACCTCTTGCTCAAACGTGTTCGTGTTTTCCACTTGCAAATTAATTTTGTAAAAGGAGGGCTGCCCTGCATCAGTCTCTCGTGCATCATATATTAGACCCAACCAGATTAGAATATCGGTCTGACGTCTTGAAAATGAGCGTGCCTATCATGTGTGCTTCCATGTTTTTTGTGGTAATCTTTTGTGAGTTGTCAACTGTAACAGAACTTGTAAGTTGAAGTGGAATATATGGGGTCTGCAAGCATTTTTATCAAGACCCAGCTTTTGGGTTATTAACCTATGATTCTATTTCTCGTATATTGCATCTATATATCCTGTATGCTTTAATACATTTACTCTTTCCCTCATTGAAACCAACTTTGAACATTTGTTTCTGACATGCAGAGGAAGCTGATATTGAAATTTGCTCACAAGTATAGGGTGGGACTTTGGAGGCCTCGAGCTGACATTATTGTGAAATCGTGAAGGCTCCATAGTGGAATTCATTTTTGGACTTAGAAACCAAGATACACAAAATTGCTGCCCAAAGTCATTTGCCATACCTCCTTACATTAATGTAAGTTTTATTTTTTGGGGACTTTTTATCTGCAATCAATTTAGTTTTGCTTCCAACTGCGTCAATTTTGGGATCAATAAATGATATCTTTGGTTTATTCTGCATACACTTGGTTTAGTGATTTAACATCAGTACACTCATTGTGCACCTTTTATTCATTCTAGCACAATCTGAATAAGGTGCTTTGCTAGGTGGGGACGTTTAGTCCAAATTTCTTGTGGATTAATACTGATGGTGTATAATGAAACACCTTATAGGGACCATTTCTATATCTTCAGATCTTAATATGTTAAATGAATGCCATGTCGTGTCAGCATATGTCTAGACAAAAAAGTTAGCAATCGTAGAACAGGAAAAAGGAAAAATTCCTCATTTCAACTCCTAATACCATAGCTACTGCGGTGCTCAGATGCAGCACAACCATGAGATAAGGACTCTTTCCAAGACAAGGACTCTTTTCAAGATGTTTATGTGTCTACGTGTGTATATACATGCGAAGCTAACAATAAAGAAGCATGGCCAAAATCTTGCTACCTATCAGCTGACATGCATAAACATCTTGAATACCTAGCTTAGTTTGTTCATTGGAGAAAACCTTATTATTCAAGTTAAACTCGACTTTTTTGGGGGATTCTTCAAGAGGAAGTCGAATCTCAGCAGCTACTGCTGCTAATCCTTCCCTACAAAGGTTAGGCTTCTTAAAGTATTTTGCCACCAACTCACTAACTTCAACGCAGCCCTTGCATTCGATTTTATAAGATTTGCTGAGTCCAAACTGCCAGTTACTCATCTTAACACCGACAAAACATGTCACTAGGTCAGATAGAAAACTTTTGAGGCACTCTGGGATTGAGCCCATGTGAGCCAAGTTAACTAGAAGGCAACGAGTTCTGACAGAGAGTTGCAATATTGCAGGTTTGCCATAAGTGGGAGCCATGTAAACCATGAGTCCAACGACATTTTTTTTCCAATCAAGGTTTTTAACTCATTAAGGCCAGTGTTAACCATAGCAGTGCGATCTACCAACCTTACATGAATGGTAAGGCCTTTAATCTCCCAACTTCCGCAAGAACCTAATCGGTATCACCCTTATTTTGAGGCTTATTGGCAGTCACAGTTTTGTATGAGAACTGTTGTAGGTGTTTGGGGCTGAGTTCATACATAAGCATAACGTTATAAAGGAGAGGTGCTCGAGTCTTTTGGTCCTTTTGGGGAATAAACAATCATGTATGAATGCTCAGTTACAACGCATCTTGTAGTTGCCTTTTCCTTTGCTCTTGGATGGCAAAGTAGTGGAACGTATCGGTTGAACTACACACGAATATCTATGCACTCTGTTTAGTTTTGTACATGTGGTTTGTATTTCAAATCCATAAACGCTTCAATCATTAAAAAATGGAAAAGAAAAAAAAGAAAAAAAAATGCCTAAAGGCTTCATATTAGCAACTTTAGTTCGTGAGAGGTCAAATGTTTTGGCCTTTGTTTTGTTATTACAAAACTATTAGTTGGACGTCTGCATCTAGTAACATAAAACTATTAATAAAAAAAAAAAACATAAACTATTAGTCTTTTATGTTATTTCCTATATAATCCTTGCTCCCTCTTCCCTATCGCTTTCAATTATCCATATCTGTTAATGACTAATAACAAGTACATGCGAAATCAAAAGAATGATTAATAATCTATCTGTTCCTTAAAAGGAGTAGTGTATTCCGTTTTAGATTGTTCCTAAATAAGTGTGATATTGTAAAGTTAGTTGGTAAATATTGATATATTTTTTATTTTGCCCTTTAAAGTAAATTTCTTTTTGAAAAGTTAGAGAGTAAAGTTTAATAATGATGTCTCCATCAAGGACAATACTGGAAAGTGGAAAATAAAAGTTGATGTGAAAGGTATAATGATCACCTTGTTTGAAACACCTTCCGGAAATTTTTTTTTGGAAAAAGTAGTGGGACCCCCTTTTCTCTCTCTTACTTTTCAATTATTATTCTCATTTCTCACTCTATCTCTCTCCACCTTTTTTCTCTCTCCACAATCATTACTCTCATTTCTCTCTTTACCTTTTTTCAAAAACACTTTTCTAAAAACCAAATCAAACACAACCGTTTTCTTAATAAGTTGGAATTACGAAGTTTCACACTTAAAATGGAACGAATGGAGTATGTTTTATGTCAAATACTAGAGGCCAACCTTTTAGTTGGATGAAGAGGGGTGCTTAAAATATTCTCTTGGTACCCTTGGCTTCTGAACGCGGGATCTCGTTTTTTGCTTTCTTAGTTCCTAATACCAAGTGACAATTCTAAAGCAAGTAAGGTGCGCTGCAACGGGCACCATCAATAAACAACACATAACAATGGGTGTCTGAGTAGTCTCACGGATCAGCCATTCTATGTGCGCACTTGTGCCGCAATGGGCGGGTATTCACACTTACTATGACCACTATCACTCACAAAATTCATCAGCCCCACCACATTATCAACCAACGACCACCACAACTACCATCTGCTAACTAAAAACTATCCCCTCTTGCAGCGGTGGAGCTAGGAATTCCTTTGAGATGGGACACGTTTTTCACAATAAAATAAATTTTTTTCTTCATATAATAGAGAAATAATAAGCACAAAAATTCAAACCTTCTCGTAGCATAATATACTCACAAAAGCTTCTAAATAAAAGCATACCAATCTAAATATTCGTTGTTTTTTTTTTTTTTGCAATTGTCTCCGACGAGTTTTCAATCTTGAAAGATCATCAATAAATCCGTTGTCAAGAATAAATGGATCGAGTTTACTAGTGAGTACACGAGCCCTACTGAAGAAAACTCTTTTGGATGAAATTCGACAAGACGAATCAACTTTTTCTTCGAAAAGCTAAAAAATGAGTTGTGTGGATTCTACCATGCCACACAAAGTAGCAATTTGCTATTTGCCTCGGTGAAATGAGCAATTAATTCTTGAAGGGACTCATTGATTTGGTTCGAAATCCACGACAACACGGTTAACAACAAGCCCAATTCAATTCCTTAAACTTTTTTTTTGAGCAAGTTAAAAAAGGAAGCAACAAGAGGCCCAATTCAAATTCCTCTAACAAACCAAATTTTTTTTTTTTTGTCTCTTTAACTCCTTGCTAAAACTTTTCAATTGTTCTGCTTAGGCTTAGTTTTCCATTTGCTAAAATCAAGTGTGTGATTTTAGCAAATGAAGTGGGGAGGTGATTTTATCTCCAATGAATCTGAGCATACATTAGCAAATGGAAAACTAAGCCTTAGGCTTATTGAGAGGAACCGGAAAATTAGAAAAATAACGCAGCAAACCTTTAAAAATGTCCACTAAATCAACATAAAAGCCAATTTTTCGTTTCTACGGTTCTGCTTTTCAAGACTCTGTTTGTCCTAGGCTACAAGCGGGAAAAGAGCATCTCCAATCCATGGCTTCAAATTGGAAATGCCAAATTTTTTTTTTTGAAGGCTTATGTGGCATTTTGGCATCTCCAATTTGACATCAAACCCTGCCTCTCCAACCCTTATGTCAAATTCTATTATTTTAGGGGGAACTTAAAAAATTTATGTAGGAAAATGTATTTTTTTTTTATAAGTAGGACTATTGTTGGGATGAAAACATAATTATTCAAACCCACTTGGATTGAGACTTAATTAGTCTCCAAAACAGGATGTCTGTTTACTTTTCTCTTATTTTATACGTTTTCAATTTTTGTGAGCTCTAGTAATTAATCACCCGATGGTTACTCTTTTTGAACAAAAGTAAATTTGGCAAAAGAAGGGGTTGCCTTCAAATTTGGCCGGAAGAGGTATGGCTTCAAATCCACGTGGATTTTAAGCAAAGAATGGCATCTGGGTTGGATTGCAAAGATTTACCTTTAAATTATGAAAATATATTTACTGATATCGATTGAGCTTTTTTTTTTTTTTTATAGGAAGTCAAAAAATATTTACACAATAACGAGCGGTTTGAATTAACTTTATCGGACACAAAATGGTCCCCCAAAAAATCAACAAATCAATTAAGTATTTCACTATGCCAAACAGGACTTTAGCAAACAAACTTAAAAATCCCCAAGCCCAAACGAGAGCCGGATCTGGGGTTTCCAAATCCCGACTCCTGACGACGACGGCGGTGGGTGACGTCGCGACTTGCTGCAGCATTCTTTGTTTTCCTGCCCTATTAAATTTTTATTTTTTATTTTTTTTTCTATTGTTTGTTTTGTAGGCGGTTTTGGTTGGCCGTTTGTTTTGTAGGCGGTTTTGCGGTTGTTAGTTTTGTAGGTGTGGTTGGCGGTTTTCGCGGCCATGGTTTTTGTTTGCCGGTTTTGGCCGTCGGTTTTGTTTAATAAAGTTTGCCACTTGCCAGCCATGCGTAGTTAACTCTTTACCTAAAAAAAACAAATAGTAAAGTTGCCACTTGCTAGCCATGCATAGTTAACTCTTGTTCTTGTCTATGAGTACAAATCGGTTGGTTTTAAAGTCAGGCACACTCACTTTGTCGCTTTTGTTCGTCGTTCCAGGTGCACCACTAAACCACAGAATTACGCATTAAGAATTGTTTTCTTAACTTTTGTCAGTTTGTTCATTCAATTTTATTTTATTTTTTCATTTGAATTGCAAATAAGCGGAGCCCAGCCGAACTGAGTTTTGTAGTGCTTGAGCTTGGCTTGTTAACTAAACGAGCCTAAAATTCTACTCGGCTCGATTGTAAACGAGTGGAGCCTGGTTAATTTACTTAAAGAGTCTCTTTAAACGAGCCAAGCTTTTAAGTGTTGAGCTCGGCTAGTTTGGCAAGCAAGTCTAAAACTCAAGTTCGCTTGATAACTAAATGAGCCAAGCCAAGCCTAAAAGAGCCGAGCCGATCCTAAACGAACCGAGCCTAAAAATTTATTCAATGTATCTAAAAAAAAATGATATATTACACGTTTAAAACGGTTTGAAAAACTGGAACCGTCAATGTATATCCACAGACCAAACAATTTATCTTGGTTTCTAATTTTTTAAAATCGGGATCAAATTACATTACTAAGAAAACCAAACCTAACTATTCGGTTTGGATTGGTTTGAGCTGGATTTGCAATTTGACGGCTATTTTGCTCACAATGGAACAAGGGAAAGAGAAAATTTAGGATATACTGAAACGCTTCTACTACTTCTGCTTTTTTTTTTTTGGTTGGGTTGCACGACAGAAAATGTTCGGAGACCTCATCTAGCAAATCAAATCCGATCATACTTTGTCGAGATGAAAAATCCTAATCAATTCTCAATCTGCTATGCTGATACAAATAAAAGCACTATCAGCTAAAGAAGCATATATACGTGATTGCAAATGTAAAATGTCCGAGATCAATCTGCCAATTATCTTTAGACATTTTACTTGGGCAGAGCTTGGAATTTTGGTTATTGAGGTAAAAAATTAGATCCATTTGCAAGACATTTTTTTTTTATATACTAATCCAAAAAATAAACAAACCAAGCAGTTAATTACAAGGTATATATATATGCTCAATATATTTAGAAGATAACGCATGAGAGTGATGTTTGAACCCTCACCAAATGAAGTGCCCATTACTAGCTCTACCAACTGAGCTAGGAAGCAACTTCGCAATTCTGTACTTGTTCCAACGAAATAGAAACATGCATCTGGGAAACTTTTTTGGGGTTCGTCACTCGCACATTTCATATCTCGATATAGTATTGTACAATATCATCTCCGAATCATTAGAAGTGGTTGATGCTTCCATATTTGATTTGGGGCATGGTTCCACGGCATAACATCCGTTGAGTTGCTCAATTTTTTGAGTTACGGGGGGACACAGATAGTAGTGAAATTTCTGAGATCAGTGCACATATTGCCAAATGCCAAAAAGGTTGAGTTTGCACTCGCCTCTATCCCATCGGGGATCGCATATATTGTTATTGTTGTTACCAGGAATCAATCTCCATGAAACTATTTTTCTCCATTGTAATGATTTCACTAACAACTTATGAAATGGATACAAAGTGGTTTTGGAAAAAAATGAAATGTATATCATGTGATCGAATATTTGTGTTTTTAGCATCAAGAGATTACTCAGAACTCATAGTCCGGCAGCAGTGAATAGTTTTGCCTTCATGAGAGGGCTGAGCTCTGCTAGAATAGTCAGTCATATGTTTTGGACTTCTCTTTTAAGTTGGAGTTACAAGTCTCTGCTCCCATCAATCTCAAAGCTCAATTACTGGCCACTGCTGCTGCCTTCCTCAGCGTACCGGTGTGGCATGTACTTGTCCATTAGCTGGTTAAGGGCCTCATTGAAATCCTTCTCCAGCTGAATGTCTTCCTCAAATCGCCTCTGCCTTATGGAGATTTTCCTGTCCTCATAAATTTGCTCCAACTTTTCCTTCTCGGACACGTATTTCTCCATCTCTTTTTGCTGAGATTTGGCGAACTTCTCAAATTCTTCCTCCCTGTTGTAAATAGAAGTCAAAGCATGTGAAGCTCTAATGAAAGGGAACAATTCAAGGATTAGTTCTGCGTTACAACATATAGAATGTGACCCCAGTAAACAATTCTAGCTCATCCAAACCCCTCAATGTTTCATGCACAATCAAATTACCTTTGTCTACGATCCCCACCAGCAGAAACATGTGCTTTCTCCTTCTTTCGCTCCTCCTGAATCATCTCGATGGCTTCAAGTTGGTCTATGAAGAATTGTTCTTGAGAGTCCATCTAAATGAAATAAAAGAATCAATGGAACAATCATAGGGTGAGCAAATGAACAGAAAGAACAAAACAAGGCTTCGCGACTATAACACAACACAACAGTAAAACAGTTGCAGAGACAGATTTTAGGTCAAATTAAAATGTGAATCTGTTATTGCTGGGGTAGCACCACAGCGCATGGCCTGTATATTTGGAAAGCTCTAAGTGTCTAGTTTCTAACGAAACAGACGGTGTGCAATTCAGTGTCTCGAGCTAGGAGATATGGCCGTTTTCCCAAAGTGTATCGGTGCTGTCAGATTCTACATGAGTATCGCAAAACCTAACCCAAAACATGAATTAAACTAACCTAATGGCACCCAAATCGGATCTGCAACAGCAACAACATGTAATTAAGGTTTAGAATACAGAATTCATGACTATTATGCAAGTTATACAACTGATTTGATGCATGCAAAACTCTTATGTGCTCAATTCATGAAATTCCTAGAAGCAATAGTTCACCCCCTAATCACCATTCAACCTACAAACTCATAAAAATTAGGTCTGAGGAGAACAATTTACCTCTGAAAATCTTCAATCATAACTTCTCTCTTGTCTAGCACAGCCCTCATGAACTAGGTGAGTTTCTCTCAATTTGCAAACTAGGATGCACAAATCGGCTAGGGTTCCATCTTGAATTTATAGAGAGAGGGAGCAAGAGCAAGCAGTGTGCATGGAGGAAAAGTGTCAAACACAGATTTGCATGTTGGCAATGTGTTGCCCCTTGCTGGCAGATGTGTCAAACACAAGTTGCATGGTGGAAATGTGTTGCCCCTTGCTGGCAAGGTGTCAAACACAGGTTGCATGGCCGCGATGTGTGCAAGGAGTGTGCATGGTTGCGATGTGTCAAACACAGCTTGCACGGTTGCTATGTGTCAAACACTTGAACTAATGACTATGATGCTTATGCCACTTAAACCTAGAAATTGCATTACTTACCCACAAGTTTAGACAAATGATGCACATGCTCCTCTAAGCAAATTACAAAAGCCAAGAGCCAAGAGCCATAAAAAAAGGATCTGAGAAAAATTCCAAACTAGAAGATACCATTAACTGGAATACCCCTTCATCCTAGTAAACGAGGGAAAGGACTATCACTTCTAACAAGAGATTAAAACCCGAAATTCATTGTCACAAAGTTGGCATCACACCATATGCTCGCCTCCCACTTTATGGTCAAATGTAAATGCAAAACAATTGCTGGTATCATACTCGGCAACAATACCAAACATAGAACCATCAGGAGAGGTCCCAAATGCTGCTAGAAACTCATATTTTTCAAGCAGAAGGGTGTGTCAATCAAATAGGTGAGGAATGGCGATCCATTTGAAGTAAATGAGGATGAAGACGATCCATTTGAAGTAAATGAGGATGAAGATTCATTTGAAGTAGTAGATGAGTATAAAAATAGAGAGAGAGAGAGAGAGAGAGAGAGAGAGAGAGAGAGAGAGAGAGAGAGAGAGAGAGAGAAACTTGTAAAAAATTATACTCAGGGAGAATAGTTGCTGAAGTGAAAATCATGTCAACTTCATACCTCTGTTGCTATATGAACTATTTTCTGTCACATACATTAAAACTACCCCAGCTATTCTATCTTTTTCCTGAATAAGAACACTATAAGATGCATGGTAGTAGGTAGAATAACATTAAGAGAATAAGCTTAACACGTGACTAGCCAAGACAATAAGACGTGAAAAGTTATGGACAGGCAGCTGTAGTGTGAACAAAATCATTGCAACAAACTTAGCAGAGTAGTCAAAATAGCTACGTAATGAGCAGAGCATGAAACTCCATCTCAAAAAATAGAGGCTACTCCATTCGGGCGTCAAACAGAGGATTCAAATTTTTATTGTTTAATGGTCCTTAAACAAGTACATCACAGGACAAACCAGACAACTCAATGCATCTGCCTGAAGGCATTCCAACCAATTTTGTTGATGTCTAGTTGTCTACACAAACTCATCGTACGAAGGCAGATGATTGAATAAGGGTAGCGAAAAAACGTATGAAACGGTAATAGTCATGGCTGCGAGGGTTACAGTCAATATTAGAATGGTCACAGGAACGAATTACGAACCTCTCCAACAGGAGACCTGCCAACTAAATAATTAGTGAATCTCTGAGAGATTTTTATAGAACTAATATATTTTTCTTCTATTTCTCTTTTCCATCTAGTTATTTTCTTTAGCGTCCATCTCGGGCAAGTGTTTGAAGTTATTATGACATAGACATATGGTGCTCAACGGACCTTGTAAATCTATTTTATTCAAATTGCATACTGAGCTTTTGATATATCTGTCCCAGTACTAATCATCTAAGGAAGGAAGATAAAAGAAAGCTAAACATCAATCGAGAACTCCACCCCACTTAGTGACGAAATGCAGAATTTTTCCCTTCCTATTTCCCATTTTTTTTTAGGTTTTCCGAATATCTTACGAGACCACACCCATCGACTGCAAATGGAAACAAATGCAAGCAATAACAGTTATCAAAACATCTAATGCTAACTCCCTGTCTAGACATCAGACAAGATATTCAATTTATGTTCCTGTTATTACCTCTTCCTTGTGCTGCTCATGTTGCATTTTGCTCCTCTGCCTGAGACTGCAGTTTCCCTTAGCAGTGTGACGCAGCCTCTCAGATAATACCTTAGAGGACTCTGCAAAAGCTTTAGAATGCCTTTGCTCTTTAGCCACTTTTTCCTTCAACCAAATCAACTCCCGGTTATCTTCGCTCATTTGTCTCAGTTGATTGACAACCATCTCCTGATATGACCTGGTCTCAAACTTCAGTATGGTGTCTTTGTCTACTCAACAATAAAGCATGACCAAACAAAAGAGGTCTCAATTACTGAATCATAATAATAATTGTAGTAATAAACTAGTTTGCCTTGCCCTGCCAAATCATGGACTTGTGCTAGTGCACCTAGACAGCATGCACACGCTCACACGGGCACGCGCGCGCGCACACACACACACACAGAGAGAGAGAGAGAGAGAGTGAGAGAGAGAGAGAGAGAGAGAGAGAGAGAGAGAGAACCATTGCAGTGCCTATTAAAATGATCAAGATCTTGTTTCCGCGCCATGTAGCCATAAAGTTGGCGCTTTCCACCAGGACTGAAATAGACTGCACCACGATCCCAAGCATCCCTATCTTTTCCTTGCTCCTGAAAATGGTTATGAAGACGCTCGGCCTCTAAGAAACCCATTGCGGAGCTCTCAAAAATCAAAACACTCATCCCTCGGTGCCCCTGTGGACCATAGGAATGTCGAGCCTTCACAGCAGCGTATGAACTAAAGGAATCGAGAAGCTCTTGATTTCCCATGCCGAGCCACTGCAACATACAGTTGTAAATGAGAATTTTAATTCCAATATCAAGAATTTTTTTTTTTAATTTTTAATTTTTTATTATTTTTTTTAAGGACACTAATCACTATGTGGCAAGATTGCTTCATCCAATGCCATAAACCCACTCAAACATCATATGTCATCAATCATTCTCGTAGAAAAAACACCACACATGTTAACTATACCTTTTCATTTTCATCTTGCTCAAGCTTTGTGTTCATGATGACAACCATTGGAGGCCAAACAATAGCGCGATCTTTGACCTCATCAAGACCCTTCCACTTACCAAGTGTTTCACAAGCTGGTGGGACTGAAGTCCCCTGCCTGTGGAGCTCTTCATCCAAAAGTTCTGCAAAATCTCTATGCAGCTTCACCCTCTTTGATCCTATTGTTTTGGCATGCATCAAGAGTGGCTGAAGACCTCGGTACCAGTCAATTGCACCAGGACCTCCTTTGCATGCAGGGCAATGCCACTGCCTAGCTGAACCATGGATGTCATCCAAACTTAGTTTGTCCAACTTTTCAAAAAATACCTTGAACCACTTACTATTCTTGCCAGAGTCGTGGCTTGTTTCACTTTCATCAAAATCATATTCGTCAGTGAATAGATCATCATCTGAATAAACTTCATCCGAGTCATCGTCTACAGTCTTGTCAACATCGTCATCAACAACAGGGGGATCCAAGTGTACAATGGTCTCTCTTCGTTCTGTAGCATCTTCTGAAAACCGACTACTGCTAGCAGCTCTTGTAGACCAGTTACGCCCATGGCCCAAAGGACGAGAGTTTGGACCAGTGATTGCTCGTGGGGAAGGGGTGTTGCTGCTGCTTCCTCTACCAGCTGATTGGGGCCTTGAAGTGTTTCCTCTGCCAACAAATGGCTTTCCACCCCCTCTTCGTGAACTCATTGTAGGTAGCACCCTCTTCCTGGTCATGTTTTGCATTAGAATGTTAGATAGCACAATGTGAAACTAATGCTCATTGAAACAGAACAAAAGCCTGCCACCATTGGCAAGGCATGCAGAAACGAGATATGTATGTTCACCATAAAAGATAATCAAGAAAAAAAAATGAGGGTGGTTTTGAAAGTGATCTGCAAAAAGAACAAATAGAAAAAACTCTCTCTCACACCCCACAACCCGGAGTAGATAAAAGGTAATAAAAATGAATGAACAACAACAAAGAGGACAAATATATGACACCACTCACAAGGCATGGCTGGCTTCAAGACAACCTGAGGTATCTCTGGGAATACCCTCCAAATGACAAATAAAGGACATATCTAGTTTCTAATTTCTTAGCAGAAAATATCGAGTTTCCAACTACAAACAAAATTACTTAACATGAAGTCACATAAAGTCTTCTACTTTCCGTACAGAACCCTTGACCAACCGATATTAGATGGCGTGGGTGCATAATATGTCCTTGACAACCGGTACCCTTTATATTTCGCTTGGATACTCTATTTCTAATGATATTCAAAGAAAAAGAATGCTAAGTTAGCTAGAAAATAAATTGTCACAAGCTTTCACATTGATGGGAGATTGGAGAGAGAATTCCCATTTTCCCTTAATCACATTTGCTTTCAAGTACATCTTCAAATAATTCACAGCATATCACCTTAATATGTTACACTGTAATCAGCATTTAGGACATGCTTCTTAACAACACCAACTTTTGCGCACGTACCCTAGTATTCTAAGATTTAGGTTCACCAAGTTTAGGACCCTTAGGAGCTTGGACACACTCAAACCAGTCCATGGAGCATAGATTGTTCATATCAAATTTTTGTATATCATATTACAAACTTAAACAGGTAAAAGGTTCATTGGATAGATTTCAATATACACCATGTACTTCATTCACAGATTTACGTAGGGCTCTATGAACTTATCACTATACCTTACGAAGTTGACCATTGAACAACAACATGTGGTTATATAGTTTAATCACCAACTTCCAAAGCTACTTCTTTTATGGGTCCGCAAGCAACCCCAAGTCCCGCGGCAAATCAATTATGTCAATTGCAATAGAGTACTTGACTCGTACATAGATACATAAGAAATTTACATGTACATAGAGATCGCAGGGAATAAAATTATACTTAGAAACTATTTATACTGAGCTATACCTACATTGTAGATATTCAAATCAAAGAAGCACAACAAAACAGAAGAATAAATGCCAACCCCAACTGATTGAGACTTAAGGCTTGGTTTGGTTTGGTTTGGTTTAGTTTAGGAAAGGATTTTGCATACTCCACAACACTGGAATACCCTGTTCTTTATCATATTTTGGCAAAGTTAGAGAAGCATTGAGGAAATGGATTAAATGGGGAGTCTTCCGATATGGGCAAAGCTCTACCCCGAACAATGGAATACAATTGTATGATAAAAATGAGGTTTTAATTCTGAATGTTACCATAGTCCACAGTATTGAGTATAGTTACGTTTTTTTTTTCTTTTTTGAAACAAGTTCAATGGCAATGAATGAACTCAAAAGGGGAGAAGGGGCAAATGGGGATCTATGTGGGGAATGTTCACCATTAAATGCAAAGGGGGTTCAAACTTAAGATGCTACCATAGAACATTATGTGGGGGATGTTCACCATTAAAACAAGAATTTAATATTTCACTTAGCTGAATGCAGAATTCACTTAATAGTCATAATTTAAATATTCCTTCCATGAACTCAAACACAAGTCAGAGATACTAAAGGGTGCCACTTGTTCTCTCAGGGCTCGTTTGGACGAAGGATGAGGAGGGGTATTATTTTTGAACCCGAATGACTAATCTCAGGCCCACTCCTCATCCTTAGTTTGGGTACATTTGGAAGAGGCAATGAATTATCCCTCGTGTTTAATCCCCATCCCCACACCACAACTTCGCTATTTAGTGCCCCCAGGGGGGCAGTTATTAATTAGTGAGGGGGATGAGCCCTCTCTAATATCCCAATCGGCCCCCGGGCCTCTTATTTATCATTGTCCACAAATAAGACACCCTACTATCGTATCTCCTTACTATTTTATCTAAACAAAACTTGTCTCGCTTCCAATTGAGCCGTTAAGGACTAAGCAAGGTGGGCATTCAGTGCAACTAGTATAGGTTTGATTGACAATACTAGAAACTAATAAGGATCTAATGCGTAACTAGGACCCTTTTATCATGAATTCCAAAAGAAAAAGGATTCCATTAGGGCATATCCCAAATAGTATTGACAAATTTTTCTAAAAAAAAATGCTAGTGAACAGTGCACATTTTTATTTTACCTACCTGTATCCCTTTCAATACTCCAAAAACACGCTCTATTTGTGTTGATACTTTTGGTTGTCCCCAAAATATTGTCCCAATTCAAAAAAAAAAAAAAGATAAAAATGGATGAGTTTACCTTTTTGCAATTGGCTTTTGAAATTAATTATTAGTAATAAAAAAGGCAATGATGAAGTTTTGAGGGCGGAAAAAAATAAAGTTATGACAAGTATAATGATTATATTCCCTTAAGAAGTTGGAATCCATGTAAGGGATCAATAAATTGGACAAGAGAGAGTATATTAAAATGATAATGTTTTCCTCCTCTTTCTTCTCCATTCCGTTTATGTTTAACGCCCTAGCAATTGGGTTTTCAATGGATCCAACTCCCATCCACGGCCGTATCCCCATCACTCCCAAACCCACATCAAGCCATCCTCGCCGTTGCAATCATGCCCAAACCACCATTGAAGGATTTTTAAAGCTCTGATTTGAAGGGTTTTGAAGCAAAGCTCAGTGGATTTGGTCCGAACTATCAGGCAAGGTCATCCACGGCCAAACCCTCATCACCTCCCCCAAAGTCAGATTTGAGTTTGGGCAGATATGGAGGAAGGCGGGAAATTTTTTTGGGTAACAAATGGGTACCACATGGCTAAGCCAACCTGATACCCGAACGTTCCATTTGGACCGTCCAAAAGTGTATTGGACGGCCCAGATCAAAACCCTCTATCTCCTCCTCTCTCTTCCCTTTCTCTCTCCATAATCCGGATAGTCCAAAACCAAAATAGACAGCCCAAATCACGCGCAAGTACCACATGGTACCGCTTGGCACTCAATAAAGGAGCTCTCTTAGGGCATCATTATCATGCGACTAAAAAAAACACCAAATTTAACCTCAAAAACACCTTTTATAAATTAGCAAGTCACTTTTTTTAAAAACTCACAAAATTAGATTCTCTATTCTAACTTCATTATATTAAAAAAATAATAAAACAAATAAAAAAAATAGAAAGATGCCGGATGTCCTCCCACTTGGAATAAAAAAGTAATAAAAAGGGGAGAATGCCGCATTGATGCTTGTTTGATGCGTGAACAGTAACTACTCAATTTTAAGTAGGCATTGTAGCAAAGTTAGAAGTTTCGTAAATTTGTTCATGCATTTGATGCGCAAGATTTGGTGGTCCTTTTTGACTTTGGCTTAACAAATTAGCCATCAGGGGGATTTGATGCCGCTGATGATGATGCTCTCAGGAGTCTCAGCTATAGCTCTCTTAGCTATTTTACCTGGCCTAACTTCAAAAAGTTGGACAGGCTGGTTCTATAGGTTGAACTATCAAGAAAAATGTTCCGGTTTGATCATCTGAAGAAACATAGCAGTTCAGAAACCCTCAATAACTGCTGAGGAAACACCGAATCAGCCAAATCGGCAATGCTTTAATCGAACTAGACTAGTCCCTTACTAGCATTTAACTGAGAGAAAACCATATCCATGCATGTAAAATACCTCAAAACTCCTCAAACTTGAAATTTAGTGGGGAAGGGAAACAGAAAAAATAAAAAAACTACTAATAGAGAACGTAACTTCAGAGAAAAATAGAAAATCCACACTAAAAGCCACGAAGATCACTTATTCAACAAGAAAAGCACATCATGACCACAGATGCACCCGCTCACAATCAAAAGTATGCATGCACAGGAAACAACTTAACAGAAGAAAAGTAAGAATAAGAAAAAACAACAGAATGAGGAAAAAAAAATTGTGAGAGAACAAAAGGAAAGCAAGGCCGTAAATATCTAGTAACTCTCACTTAATTAAAAAATAAAACGTAGGTAACAACTGTAGATAAAAAAAGACATGTAAATCTAGATACGCCTAAAAGGGGTATTCTATGGGGGGGGGGGGGGGGGGGGGGAGAGAGAGAGAGAGAGAGAGAGAGAGAGAGTGTGTGTGTGTGTGAGAGAGAGAGAGAGCCTTCCAATAAGGGACCCTTATTTAAGTTTCCATGCGGACCTAGGGGTATGTTTTTTAACTTTTGGACCAAATTTCGACCATCCGAACCGCTCAATGTTTTTATAATGTGTTTTTAAGGGCCTCCGCGAGGAATCTCAAAAAAAAAAAAAAAAAAGCTCAAAAGGGCTTGATCCGATCAGTTTTTGATAAAACTTATATATGTACAGTTTTTATCGAAAACTGATCAAATTAAGCCGTTCCGGGTATTTCTTTTTTTTTTTTTTTTTGGAGATTCCTTGCGGGGGCCCTTAAAAACACGTTTAAAAAATATTGAGTGGTTCAGATCATCAAAATTTGGTCCGGAAAGTCAAAAATACCCCTAGGTCCGCATGGAAACTTAAATAAGGGTCCTTTATTAGAAGTTTATTTTGTGTGTGTGTGTGTGTGTGTGTATATCGAGAGAGAGACAGAGAGAGAGAGAGAAGGAAGGAGTGGAGAGTGTGAGAGTGGCTTGAGGAGCAAGACAAACACATGTCTCAAGTTAATGTCAACCATTGAATCAAACCCTCCCTCTCACTCTGCACTTCTCCGTCAAAATTACTCCCTCTATGCCTTATTCACTTTGGAGAAATGTAAATCAGGAACCATCGAAACTAGATCGGTTTGGCCAGTTTTAGTTCAGTTTGGTTGGTTTCCATGAAAATAAAGCAAAAAACCTTGAAATGCTTTGAGAAAACCCAAAAAGTGTGAATCAATCCATGTAATATGCACCCAGAAATGAGACGTATCTCATAAATCTATAAAACGTAGGATCTGTCGATTACTCAAAGACTAGAGTTTTTTTGGAACTGACTCAGAGACCAAAGTTACAAGATGTGTGTGTGTGTGTGTGTGTGTGAGAGAGAGAGAGAGAGAGAGAGAGAGAGAGAGAGAGAGAGAGAGAGAGAGAAATAGAGAGATAAGAGGTTTCACCTTCGCAATTATGAGATATCTGATTTGGGGGCCGTTTGATTTGATTCGATCTGAGAAGTGTGGAAGAAGATGAAGCTTATTCAAGGCCGGAAATTAAGTTCGAAGTTACAAGATGTGTCAATGTGCATGTGTGTGTGTGTGTGTATGTGGGAGGGAGGGAGAGAGAGAGAGAGAGAGAGAGAGAGAGAGAGAGAGAGAGATTTCACCTTCGTTGTTATGATTTAGAGTTATCTGATTTGGGGGCCTTTTCTTTTTTATTCGATCTCTTCTAAGAAGTGTGGAAGAAGATGAAGGCGGAATCTCAATTGATTTTTGATGGGATCTCAGAGGGAGGGAGGGAGGGAGGGCAGCGGGGTCACCACACTAGAGGAGGAAAACGATTTAGGGTATGGAGTTGTATTTAGGGTTGGGGATGTACTAAGTATATATATTCAAACGTCTGAAGGTAAGAGTGGGTTTGCCAAATTTCTTGTTAGCCCATTGTTTCAATTTGGACAATTTTGCCCTTTAATTTTGCCACAACACCTGTACATGTTCGGTTGCCAAGTGGAAATTCCTGTGTTCGATGTGGGTATTTGGGTCTTTTTGAGCTGATGTTGATGTTTTCCGTAGTTACATATATAGTTGCTCTTCTTAAACTTTTCATATTTCCCGTTAGGGTCCTTTTTTTAGCCTGTTTTACTTCTTCAAGGGCATCTGGGTTATTTCAGTAGTTCGAGAAACACAATGTGATGCTAACTTGTATAGGCAAGTACTCCTTTTTATCCCTTCAAATGTTATAAATCTTAGAAAGATCTATGGATAGGAACAAGTACAAATAGTAACATAGTAATGGAGAATCTCTGTCCTTTCTTTGCTATATAACTTTATAACGCTAATTTATTAGCGGAACATCGTTCTTACACTTAACTTTGATTTATTCTCAACTTCTACCTTCACTTAGTGACTATTTAATAGTCGACTATTCCATTTTGAGCTGTCATTAAGTGTGTGTTTTGAAAATTTAATTGATAAAATTTTGTGCAAATATCATTTTGCCCATTTGAAAAGTTAGTGGGTAAAGAGTTAATGGGTAAAAGTGGAGGATAATTTTGGAAATTGGAGGTAAAAGTTGATGTGAAAATGTAAAGTGGAGGTAAAAGTTTATGTGAAAGGTGTAATGATGATGTTTCTTTAATAAGTTGGAATTACGAAGTAACACACTTAAAAAGGGATAGAGGGAGCTATTTACAGTATTATAAAACTAGGAGTATTTAAAAATTTTACACATATTTTCTGTAGCTAATGATACGTCACAAACTCAATTTATCTTTGCTAGATTGTACTCTTTTTTCTCCATCTATTGGAAATAGGGCTATATGAACCTTTAAGCTTTATCAAAATATATCCGATATCCTTTGAATTACCGCCAATTAACAAAAAATTATGCATTCCCAAAACAACGGGCATGATGATCGTGCACGACGCCTCGCACCTAGTTTATATCAGAGATATAGTTCCGGTCCAATCCTTGCTTGGTAATTTATCTAAAACTAATCGACAATACTCATTTCCCTATTTTCACATTTATTTATTACCATCTTTCGCCTTCATCCTTGCTTGGCATTGCTGATGTTTCCTTGCAAAAAATGTGTGTACAAGTAAACTAGTTTAGAACTAATTCTTTAGGAGATTTCCAAAAAAGAAAAAAACATACTATGTTCGGATCCCATTTTGAGAAAAAAATAATTCTCAAATAGTTTTGCTTCTGGTTTGAACTTTTTGATTGAAATGAGTTTTTTTACTAACTTGGTTGGTCCCTTAGCAAGTAATGGTGCGTATTGTTCATAGTGATTCCTTTTACTCTCTTTTTTCCTTCAAACCGTGATAATTTTTTGTCAAGAAGTTTGGTTGATTGATAGGGTAGATCCTCTATTAAATGCATGGTTGGGGCTTAATAGTTGCAGGCCCCATATGATCATTAACCAGACAAAGTGGGGTGGGTTTCTAAAGATTCGCCTGTTATGGTTGTAAGTGATATGAATGAGGGGGTTTCAAGCTGGTAACTAAAGAACCATTTAGTTCTCAACTGAATGGAAAAAGGAAAACTGAACATAGTGAAAGTAATTTTTTGGGAGTAATGCAGATAAAAGGATTGAAACGGGAGTGTGAAAATTATTTCTCTTCATTCTTTGCTCAAAAATTGCTACAACCACACAATGTTACATGTATGCACACATATCAAGATGGCGGAGGGACCACTAACCCCGGTCATTATAAGTGTGTGTGTGCATTTCCGTGTGTCTTTCGTGCATATTGATTCTAGCACATTTGGTATTTGGTTACAAACAAGGCCAGACTCTAGATAGATCACTTTATAGAAGTTCACACCCGAAACACATACTATAGACAAGTAAAATAATCAAAAGAATGTTGTTCAAATAAATTGGATTGGATGTTTAATGAATTCACATGTTGTTAATCAAGTCGTAAACCCATAATTTTACATGCACAATGTAATACCCCCAACTTAATTTATATAAAAAAAAATACGTCTCTTATATCTATATATTCTTTGTATGATTTTATTAGAATTTCATGTGGGTAAGTTTAAGAGGAGACAAGAATCTGAAGAGGAACAGGTGGCTGGTGGGTAAGTTTGTACGTGGGTACAATGCATGCAAATCATTAGGGGTTAAGTAATGTCTTGTGAGCACATTTGTTAGAAGACAAAATAGGTTAGATAATGGACAAGTATCCATTCTAGGCATCACCTGGTGTATTACGTTGGTATTTGGTAAGTTTGTACGTGGGTGCAGTGCATGCAAATCACTTGAGGGTTAAGTAGTGTCTTGTGAGCACATTTGTTAGAACACAAAATAAATTAGATAATAGACAAGTGTCCATTCTACGGATCACCTTGGTGAATTACGTTGGTATTGGGTAAGTTTGTACGTGGGTGCGGTGTATGTAAATCACTTGGGGGATAAGTAGTGTCTTGTGAGCACATTTGTTAGAACACAAAATAGGTTAAATAATGGACAAGTGTCAATTCTAGGGATCACCTTGGTGTATTATGTTGGTATTGGGTAAGTTGGTACGTGGGTGCAGTGCATGTAAATCACTTGGGGGGTTAAGTAGTGTCTTGTGAGCACATTTGTTACAAGACAAAATAGGTTAGATAATGGACAAGTGTCAATTCTAGGGATCACCTTGGTGTATTACGTTGGTATTGGGTAAGTTTGTACGTGGGTGCAGTGCATGCAAATCACTTGGGGGTTAAGTAGTGTCTTGTGAGCACATTTGTTAGAAGACAAAATAGGTTAGATAATGGACAAGTGTTCATTCTAGGGATCACCTTAGTGTATTACGTTGGTATTGGGTAAGTTTGTACGTGGGTGCAGTACATGTTAATCATTTGGGGGTTAAATAGCGTCTTGTGAGCGCATTTGTTACAAGACAAAATAGGTCAGAAAATGGACAAGTGTCCATTGTAGGGATCACCTTGGTGTATTACGTTGGTATTGGGTAAGTTTGTACGTGGGTGCAGTGCATGTAAATCACTTGGGGGTTAAGTAGTGTCTTGTGAGCACATTTGTTAGAAGACAAAATTGGTTAGATGATGGACAAGTGTCCATTCTAGGGATCACCTTGGTGTATTACGTTGGTATTGGGTAAGTTTGTATGTGGGTGCAATGCATGTAAATCACTTGGGGGTTAAATAGTGTCTTGTGTGCACATAAGTGGTGTCTTGTGAGCACATTTGTTACAAGACAAAATAGGTTAGATGATGGACAAGTGTCCATTCTAGGCATCACCTTGGTGTATTACGTTGGTATCGGGTAAGTTTGTACGTGCATGCAGTGCATGTAAATCACTTGGGGGTTAAGTAGTGTCTTGTGAGCACATTTGTTAAAAGACAAAATTGGTTAGATGTTGGACAAGTGTCCATTCTAGGGATCACCTTGGTGTATTACGTTGGTGTTGGGTAAGTTCGTATGTGGCTGCAATGCATGTAAATCACTTGGGGGTTAAATAGTGTCTTGTGAGCACATAAGTGGTGTCTTGTGAGCACATTTGTTACAAGACAAAATAGGTTAGATGATGGACAAGTGTCCATTCTAGGAATCACCTTGGTGTATTACGTTGGTATTGGGTAATTTGTACGTGGGTGCGGTGCATGTAAATCACTTGGCGGTAAAGTAGTGTCTTGTGAGCACATTTTTTGCAAGACAAAATAGGTTAGACAATGGACAGGTGTCCATTCTAGGGATCACCTTGGTGTATTACGTTGGTATTGGGTAAGTTTGTACGTGGGTGTAGTGCATGTAAATCACTTGGGGGTTAAGTAGTGTCTTGTGAGCACATTTGTTAGAAGACAAAATAGGTTAGATAATGGACAAGTGTCCATTCTAGGGATCACCTTGGTGAATTACGTTTGTATTGGGTAAATTTGTACGTGGGTGCAGTGCATGTAAATAACTTGGGGGTTAAGTAGTGTCTTGTGAGCACATTTTTTAGAAGAAAAAATAGGTTAGATAATGGACAAGTGCTCATTCTAGGGATCACCTTGGTGTATTACGTTGGTATCGGGTAAGTTTGTACGTGCATGCAGTGCATGTAAATCACTTGGGGGTTAAGTAGTGTCTTGTGAGCACATTTGTTAAAAGACAAAATTGGTTAGATGTTGGACAAGTGTCCATTCTAGGGATCACCTTGGTGTATTACGTTGGTGTTGGGTAAGTTTGTATGTGGCTGCAATGCATGTAAATCACTTGGGGGTTAAATAGTGTCTCGTGAGCACATAAGTGGTGTCTTGTGAGCACATTTGTTACAAGACAAAATTGGTTAGATGATGGACAAGTGTCCATTCTAGGAATCACCTTGGTGTATTACGTTGGTATTGGGTAAGTTTGTACGTGGGTGCAGTGCATGTAAATCACTTGGGGGTTAAGTAGTGCCTTGTGAGCACATTTGTTGCAAGCCAAAATAGGTTAGACAATGGACAAGTGTCCATTCTAGGGATCACCTTGGTGTATTACGTTCGTATTGGGTAAGTTTGTACGTGGGTGTAGTGCATGTAAATCACTTGGGGGTTAAGTAGTGTCTTGTGAGCACATTTGTTACAAGACAAAGTAGGTCAGATAATGGACAAGTGTCCATTCTAGGGATCACCTTGGTGTATTACGTTGGTATTGGGTAAGTTTGTACGTGGGTGCAGTACATGTAAAAAATCTTGGGGGTTAAGTAGTGTCTTGTGAGCACTTTTGTTACAAGACAAAATAGGTTAGATGATGGACAAGTGTCCATTCTAGGCATCACCTTGGTGTATTACGTTGGTATCGGGTAAGTTTGTACGTGCATGCAGTGCATGTAAATCACTTGGGGGTTAAGTAGTGTCTTGTGAGCACATTCGTTAAAAGACAAAATTGGTTAGATGTTGGACAAGTGTCCATTCTAGGGATCACCTTGGTGTATTACGTTGGTGTTGGGTAAGTTCGTATGTGGCTGCAATGCATGTAAATCACTTGGGGGTTAAATAGTGTCTTGTGAGCACATAAGTGGTGTCTTGTGAGCACATTTGTTACAAGACAAAATAGGTTAGATGATGGACAAGTGTCCATTCTAGGAATCACCTTGGTGTATTACGTTGGTATTGGGTAATTTGTACGTGGGTGCGGTGCATGTAAATCACTTGGCGGTAAAGTAGTGTCTTGTGAGCACATTTTTTGCAAGACAAAATAGGTTAGACAATGGACAGGTGTCCATTCTAGGGATCACCTTGGTGTATTACGTTGGTATTGGGTAAGTTTGTACGTGGGTGTAGTGCATGTAAATCACTTGGGGGTTAAGTAGTGTCTTGTGAGCACATTTGTTAGAAGACAAAATAGGTTAGATAATGGACAAGTGTCCATTCTAGGGATCACCTTGGTGAATTACGTTTGTATTGGGTAAATTTGTACGTGGGTGCAGTGCATGTAAATAACTTGGGGGTTAATAGTGTCTTGTGAGCACATTTTTTAGAAGAAAAAATAGGTTAGATAATGGACAAGTGCTCATTCTAGGGATCACCTTGGTGTATTACGTTGGTATCGGGTAAGTTTGTACGTGCATGCAGTGCATGTAAATCACTTGGGGGTTAAGTAGTGTCTTGTGAGCACATTTGTTAAAAGACAAAATTGGTTAGATGTTGGACAAGTGTCCATTCTAGGGATCACCTTGGTGTATTACGTTGGTGTTGGGTAAGTTTGTATGTGGCTGCAATGCATGTAAATCACTTGGGGGTTAAATAGTGTCTCGTGAGCACATAAGTGGTGTCTTGTGAGCACATTTGTTACAAGACAAAATTGGTTAGATGATGGACAAGTGTCCATTCTAGGAATCACCTTGGTGTATTACGTTGGTATTGGGTAAGTTTGTACGTGGGTGCAGTGCATGTAAATCACTTGGGGGTTAAGTAGTGCCTTGTGAGCACATTTGTTGCAAGCCAAAATAGGTTAGACAATGGACAAGTGTCCATTCTAGGGATCACCTTGGTGTATTACGTTCGTATTGGGTAAGTTTGTACGTGGGTGTAGTGCATGTAAATCACTTGGGGGTTAAGTAGTGTCTTGTGAGCACATTTGTTACAAGACAAAGTAGGTCAGATAATGGACAAGTGTCCATTCTAGGGATCACCTTGGTGTATTACGTTGGTATTGGGTAAGTTTGTACGTGGGTGCAGTACATGTAAAAAATCTTGGGGGTTAAGTAGTGTCTTGTGAGCACTTTTGTTACAAGACAAAATAGGTCAGATATTGGACAAGTGTTCATTTTAGGGGCCACCTTGGTATATTACTTTGGTATTGGGTAAGTTTGTACGTGGGTGCAATGCATGTAAATCACTAGGGGGTTAAGTAGTGTAATGGACAAGTGTCCATTGTGGGGATCACCTTGGTGTATTACGTTGGTATTGGGTAGGTTTGTACGTGGGTGCAATGCTTGTAAATCACTTGGGGGTTAAGTAGTGTTTTGTGAGCACATTTGTTAGAAGACAAAATAGGTAAGATAATGGACAAGTTTCCGTTATAAGGATCACCTTGGTGTATTACGTTGGTATAAAAGAAGAAATGTCATTGATTGGTAGTATTATAGAAACGTAAGAGGAAAAGCTATTCAATGGAAGCAGCCGAGAATGGGATCAATTACGAGATGGTATTTGATGGACACATGGTTTAAGAATGTCCTTAACAATCGTGGTGTCTACATTAATGGTGGTGATCTTAATTGAGGTACCAGAAGTATATGATATGCATTCCCAACCTCTGGAGTATTTCCTTTATGGTCCTACTTTTTATTCCTTTTGAGCTATGTTCATTGAAATCTATGAATTTTTTGTTGGTGCTGTGTTATGTTGACATATATGGGGCAGGGTGCCATGGAACTACTTAGTATCTGACCGAGTGATTTTGCCTACTGTGCCATCAGCCCGAGAAGCCATTGAGGCTGAGTGAGGCAAGTGAGGCCAAACCACTGGTCATACACTTAGTTGGACCTGATATGAGGTCGTATTATGTGAATTGTTGTTGACTCCGTGTCTCTAATTTTTTGGTCTCGTTTATTTTCGAACCGCTTCTATTCACGTTGTATTGTATACTTTCCGGCGATTCAGCTATTTTTTTTACAGGACAGTCATAAAAATATTTTCGCAATAATGAGCGGTTTGAATTAACTTTATCGGACGCAAAATGCTTGCCCCCAAAAATCAACAAATCTATCGGGTGTTTCACTATGCCAAACGGGACTTTAGCAAACAAACTTAGAAAATCCCCAAGCCCAAACGAGAGCCGGATCTGGGGTTTCTAAATCCGGACTCCTGACGACGACGGCGATGGGTGACTCCGGCGACTTGCTCCGGCGTTCTTTGTTTTCCTGCCCTATTTATTTTATTATTATTATTTTTTTCTGTTGTTTGTTTTGTAGGCGGTTTTGGCCGGCCGTTTGTTTTGTAGGCGGTTTTGCGGCCGTTAGTTTTGTATGTGTGTCCGGCGGTGTTCGCAGCCATGGTTTTTGTTTGCCAACGGTTTTGTTTAATAAAGTTTGCCACTTGCCAGCCATGCGTAGTTAACTCTTTACCTAAAAAAAACAAATAGTAAAGTTGCCACTTGCTAGCCATGCATAGTTAACTCTTGTTCTTGTCTATGAGTACAAATTGGTTGGTTTTAAAGTCAGGCACACTCGCTTTGTCGCTTTGTTCGTCGTTCCAGGTGCACCACTAAACAACAGAATTACGCATTAAGAATTGTTTTCTTAACTTTTGTCAGTTTGTTTATTCAAAAAAAAAAATTTCCTTTGAATTGCAAATAAGCGGAGCCTAGCGGAGCGGAGCTTTGTAGTGCTTGAGCTTAGCTTGTTAACTAAACGAGCCTAAAATTCTACTCGGCCCAGTTATAAACGAGCCGAGCCTGGTTAATTTATTTAATGAGTCTCTTTAAACGAGCCGAGGTTTTGAGTGTTGGGCTCGGCTCGTTTGGCAAACGAATCTAAAACTAGAGTTCGCTTGATAACTAAACGAGCCAAGCCAAGCCTAAAAGAGCCGAGCCGATCCTAAACGAACCGAGCCAAAAAATTTATTCAATGTATCTAAAAAAAAACTATATATATTTTGCGGTTCAAAACGGTTTAAAACTGGAACCATAAATGTAAATCCATAGATCAAACTATTTATCACGGTTTCTAATTTTTTAAAATTGGGACCAAATTACATTACTTAAAAACTAAACCTAACTATTCAGTTTGGATTGGTTTGAACTGGATTTGCAATTTAACGGCTATTTTGCTCACCTATATACCCAATGGAACAAGGGAAAGAGAAAATTTAGGATATACAGAAACACTACTACTACTTCTGCTTTTCGTTTTTTTTTTGGTTGCAGGACAGAACATATTCGGAGACCTCATCTAGCAATCAAAATCCGATCATACTTTGTCGAGATGAAAAATCCTAATCAATTCTCAATCTGCTATGCTGATACAAATAAAAGCATATATACGTGATTGCAAATGTAAAATGTCCGAGATCAATCTGCCTATTATCTTAAGGTATTTTTACTCGGGCGGAGCTTGGAATTTCGGTTATTGAGGTCAAAAATTAGATCCATTTGCAAGACATTTTTTTTTATATACTAATCCAAGAAATAAACAAACCAAGCAGTTAATTACAAGGTATATATATATGCTCAATATATTTAGAAGATAACGCATGAGAGTGATGTTTGAACCCTCACCAAATGAAGTGCCCATTACTAGCTCTACCAACTGAGCTAGGAAGCAACTTTGCAATTCTGTACTTGTTCCAACGAAATAGAAACATGCATCTGGGAAACTTTTTTGGGGTTCGTCACTCGCACATTTCATATCTCGATATAGTACTGTACAATATCATCTCCGAATCATTAGAAGTGGTTGATGCTTCCATATTTGATTTGGGGCATGGTTCCACGGCATAACATCCGTTGAGTTGCTCAATTTTTTGAGTTACGGGGGGACACAGATAGTAGTGAAATTTCTGAGATCAGTGCACATATTGCCAAATGCCAAAAAGGTTGAGTTTGCACTCGCCTCTATCCCATCGGGGATCGCATATATTGTTATTGTTGTTACCAGGAATCAATCTCCATGAAACTATTTTTCTCCATTGTAATGATTTCACTAACAACTTATGAAATGGATACAAAGTGGTTTTGGAAAAAAATGAAATGTATATCGAGATATGAAACAAGTACAGAATTGCGATTGGGCTAGGAAGCAACTTCGCAATTCTGTACTTGTTCCATGCATCTGGGAAACCTTTTTTTGGGTTCGTCACTCTCACATTTCATATCTAGATATAGTACTGTACAATATCATCTTCTAATCATTAGAAGAAGTTGATGCTTCCATATTTGATTTGGGGCATGGTTCCACGGCATAGCATCCATTGAGTTGCTCAATTTTTTGAGTTAAGGGGGGACACTGATAATAGTAAAATTTCTAAAATCAGTGCACATATTGCTAAATGACAAAAAGGTTGAGTTTTCACTTGCATATATTGTTATTGTTGTTACCAGGAATCACAATCTATGAAATTATTTTCCTCCATTGAAATGAATTCACAAACAACTTATGAAATGGAATGTATATCATGTGATCGAATATTTGTGTTTGTAGCATCAAGGAGAGATTACTCAAAACTCATAGTCCTGCAGCAGTGAATAGTTTTGCCTTTATGAGGGGGCTGAGCTCTGCTAGAATAGTCAGTCATATGTTTTGGACTTCTCTTTTAAGTTGGAGTTACAAGTCTCTGCTCCACTCAATCTCAAATCTCAATTACTGACTACTGCTGCTGCCTTCCTCAGCGTACCTGTGTGGCATGTACTTGTCCATTAGCTGGTTAAGGGCCTCATTGAAATCCTTCTCCAGCTGAACGTCTTCCTCAAATCGCCTCTGCCTTATGGAGATTTTCTTGTCCTCGTAAGTTTGCTCCAACTTTTCCTTCTCGGACACGTATTTCTCCATCTCTTTTTGCTGAGATTTGGTGAACTTCTCAAATTCTTCCTCCCTGTTGTAAATAGAAGTCAAAGCATGTGAAGCTCTAATGAAAGGGAACAATTCAAGGATTAGTTCTGCGTTACAACATATAGAATGTGACCCTAAATAATTCTAGCTCATCCAAACCCCTCAATGTTTCATGCACAATCAAATTACCTCTGTCTACGATCCCTACCAGCAGAAACATGTGCTTTCTCCTTCTTTCGCTCCTCCTGAATCATCTCGATGGCTTCAAGTTGGTCTATGAAGAATTGTTCTTGAGAGTCCATCTAAATGAAATAAAAGAATCAATGGAACAAGGGTGAGCAAATGAACAGAAAGAACAAAACAAAGCTTCGCGAGTATAACACAATACAACAGTAAAAACAGTTGCAGAGACAGATTTTAGGTCAAATTAAAATGTGAATCTATTATTGCTGGGGTAGCACCACAGCGCATGGCCTGTATATTTGGAAAGCTCTAAGTGTCTAGTTTCTAACAAAACAGACGGTGTGCGATTCAGAGTCTCGAGCTAGGATATATGGCCGTTTTCCCAAAGTGTATCGGTGCTATCAGATTCTACGTGGGTATTGCAAAACCTAACCCAAAACATGAATTAAACGAACCTAATGGCACCCACATCGGATCTGCAACAGCAACAGCATGTGATTAATGTTTAGAATACAGAATTCATGACTATTATGCAAGTTATACAACTGATTTGATGCATGCAAAACTCTTATGTGCTCAATTCATGAAATTCCTAGAAGCAATAGTTCACCCCCTAATCACCATTCAACCTACAAACTCATAAAAATTAGGTCTGAGGAGAACAATTTACCTCTAAAAATCTTCAATCATAACTTCTCTCTTCTCTAGCACAACCCTCATGAAATAGGCGAGTTTCTCTCAATTTGCAAACTAGGATGCACAAATCGGCTAGGGTTCCATCTTGAATTTATAGAGAGAGGGAGCAAGAGCAAGCAATGTCCATGGAGGAAAAGTGTCAAAAACAGATTTGCATGTTGGCAATGTGTTGCCCCTTGCTGGCAGATGTGTCAAACACAAGTTGCATGGTGGAAATGTGTTGCCCCTTGCTGGCAAGGTGTCAAACACTGGTTGCATGGTTGCGATGTGTGCAAGGAGTGTGCATGGTTGCGATGTGTCAAACACAGCTTGCATGGTTGCTATGTGTCAAACACTTGAACTAGTGACTATGATGCTTATGCCACTTAAACCTAGAAATTGCATTTCTTACCCACTGGTTTAGACAAATGATGCACATGCTCCTCTAAGCAAATTACAAAAGCCAAGAGCCATTAAAAAAGGATCCGAGAAAAATTCCAAACTAGAAGAAACCATTAATTGGAATACCCCTTCATCCTAGTAAACGAGGGAAAGGACTATCACTTCTAGCAAGAGATTAAAACCTGAAATTTATTGTCACAAAGTTGGCATCACACCATATGCTCGCCTCCCACTTTATGCTCAAATGTAAATGCAAAACAACTGCTAGTATCATACTCGGCAGCAATACCGAACATAGAACCATCAGGAGAGGTCCCACATGCTGGTAGAAACTCATATTTTTCAAGCAGAAGGGTGTGTCAGTCAAATAGGCGAGGAATGGCGATCCATTTGAAGTAAATGAGGATGAAGACGATCCATTTGAAGTAAATGAGGATGAAGATTCATTTGAAGTAGTAGATGAGTATAAAAATAGAGAGAGAGAGAGAGAGAGGGAGAGAGAGAGAGAGTTGCAACAATTTATACTCAAGGAGAATAGTTGCTGAAGTGAAAATCATGTCAACTTCATACCTCTGTTGCGATATGAACTATTTTCTGTCACATACATTAAAACTACCCCAACTATTCTATCTTTTTCCTGAATAAGAACACTATAGGATGCATGGTAGTAAGTAGAATGACATTAAGAGAATAAGCTTAACATGTGACTAGCCAAGACAGTAAGACGTGAAAAGTTCTGGAAATGGCAACTGTAGTGTGAACAAAATCATTGCAACAAACTTAGCAGAGTAGTCAAAACAGATATGTAATGAGCAGAGCATGAAACTTCATCTACGCAGGCAAAAATAGAGCCTACTCCATTCGGGCATCAACCAGAGGATTCAAACTTTTATTGTCTAGTGGTCCTTGATCAAGTACGTCAAAAGACAAACCAGAAAACTTAATGCATCTCCTGAAGGCATTCCAACCAATTCTGTTGATGTCTAGTGGGCTACACAAACTCATCTTAAGAAGCAAGATGATTGAATAAGGGTAGCGCAAAAATGTATGAAACGGTAATAGTCATGGCTACGAGGGTTACAGTCAATATTAGAATGGTCACAGGAACAAACCCCTCCCACAGGAGACCTGCCAACTAAATAATTAGTGAATCTCTGAGAGATTTTTATAGAATTAATATATATTTCTTCTATTTCTCTTTCCCATCTAGTTATTTTCTTTAGCGTCGGTCCCGGGTAAGTGTTCGAAGTTATTATGTCATAGACATAAGGTGCTCAACGGACCTTGTAAATCTATTTTATTTGAATTGCATACTGAGCTTTTGACATATTTGTCCCAGTATTAATCATCTAAGGGAGGAAGATAAAAGAAAGCTAAACATCAACCGAGAACCCCACCCCTCTTAGTGACGAAATGTAGAATTTTTCCCTTCCTATTTCCCATTTCTTTTTAGGTTTTCGGAATATCTTATGAGACCACACCCATCGACTGCAAATGGAAACAAATGCAAGCAATAACAGTTATCAAAACATCTAACGCTAACTCCCTGTCCAGACATTAGACAAAACATTCAATTTATGTTCCTGTTATTACCTCTTCCTTGTGTTGCTCATGTTGCGTTTTGCTCCTCTGCCTGAGACTGCGGTTTCCCTTATCGGTGTGACGTAGCCCCTCAGATAATATCATAGAGGACTCTGCAAAAGCTTTAGAATGCCTTTGCTCTTTAGCCACTTTTTCCTTCAACCAAATCAACTCCCATTATCTGCGCTCATCTGTCTCAGTTGATTGACAACCATCTCCTGATATGACCTGGTCTCAAACTTCAGTATGGTGTCTTTGTCTACTCAACAATAAAGCATGACCAAACAAAACAGGTCTCAATTACTGAATCATAATAATAATTGTAGTAATGGGCCTTGTTCCTTTCCCTTTTCTCCCCATTTTGAAAATATTTTTTCAAAAAGATTCTTTCTTTTCAAAAAACTTCTCTCACCCCTCATTACTATATTATTCCATTTCTCTCTCTATCTCTCTCTAATCATTACCTCATTATTCTCATTTTTAAAAATTCAACCAAACACTATCTCAAAAATTCCTCTCAAATTTTTCTTTTCAAAATCAATCCAAACACAGGTTTGCCTAGCCTTGCCAAATCATGGACTTGTGTCAGTGCACCTAGATAGCATGCGCACACGGTCACACACACACAACCACACAGAGAGAGAGAGAGAGAGAGAGAGAGAGAGAGAGAGAGAGAGAGAGAGAGAGAGAACCATTGCAGTGCCTATTAAAATGATCAAGATCTTGTTTCTGCGCCATGTAGCCATAAAGTTGGCGCTTTCCACCAGGACAGAAACGGACTGCACCACGATCCCAAGCATCCCTATCTTTTCCTTGTTCCTGAAAATGGTTATGAAGACGCTCGGCCTCTAAGAAACCCATTGCGGAGCTCTCAAAAATCAAAACACTCATCCCTCGGTGCCCCTGTGGACCATAGGAATGTCGAGCCTTCATAGCAGCGTATGAACTAAAGGAATCGAGAAGCTCTTGATTTCCCATGCCAAGCCACTGCAACATCCAATTCTAAATGAGAATTTTAATTCCAATATCAAGCAATTTTTCTTTTTCTTTTTTTTTAAGGACACTAATCACTATGTGGCAAGATTGCTTCATCGAATGCCATAAACCCACACAAACATCATATGTCATCAATCATTCTCGTAGAAAAAACACCACACATATTAACTATACCTTCTCATTTTCATCCTGCTCAAGCTTTGTGTTCATGATGACAACCATTGGAGAATTCCTATTTTCCCTTAATCACATTTGCTTTCAAGTACATATTCAAATAATTCACAGCATATCACCTTATTATGTTGCACTGTAATCAGCGTTTAGGACATGCTTCTTAACAACGCCAACTTTTGTGCACGTACCCTAGTATTCTATGATTTCGGTTCACCAAGTTTAGGACGCTCAGGAGTTTGGACACACTCAAACCAGTCCATGGAGCATAGATTGTTCATATCAAATTTTTGTATATCATATTACAAACTTAAACAGGTAAAAGGTTCATTGGATAGATTGCAATAAACACCATGTACTTCATTCACAGCTTTACGTAGGGCTCTATGAACTTATCACTATAACTTACAAAGTTGACCATTGAACAACAGCATGTGGCTATATAGTTTAATCACCAACTTCCAAAGCTACTTCTTTTATGGGTCCGCAAGCAACCCCAAGTCCCGCGACAAATCAATTATGTCAAGTGCAATAGAGCACTTGACTCGAACATAGATACATAAGAAATTTACATGTACATAGAGATCGCAGGGAATAAAATTATACTTAGAAACTATTTATACTGAGCTATACCTACATAATGGACAGTGCTAGGCGTACAGACGCCTATGTACAGAAAATGTACAAAGCAATTGGGGGATCCACTTTTGGGTCCCACACGGAAGATCTGAACCGTTCATTCATCTTAGAATAATTTTCCAAGGGGCCCCACGAGAAATCAGCTTGATCCGAAGTTCGTAAGTGGTTGATCCAAAATCCCATCGTTTCATTCACAATTTTTTTAATGAAACGATGGAATTTTGGATCAACCACTTACAAACTTCGGATCAAACTGATTTCTCGCGAGGCCCCTTGGAAAATTATTCTAAGACGAATGAACGGTTCGGATCTTCCGTGTGGGACCCAAAAGTGGGTCCCCCAACTGCTCTATACATTTTCTGTATAGAACACTTCTGTACCCTTAGGTTTACCGCTACATAATTGTAGATATTCGAATCAAAGAAGCACAACAAAACAGAAGAATGAATGCCGACCCCAACTGATTGAGACTTAAGGCTTGGTTTGGTTTAGTTTAGGAAAGGATTTTGCATTCTCCACAACACAGGAATACCCCGTTCTTTGTCATATTTTGGCAGAGTTAGAGAAACATTGAGGAAATGGATTAAATGGGGAGTCTTCCGATAGGGGCAAAGCTCTACCCCAAACAATGGAGTACAATTGTATGATAAAAATGAGGTTTTAATTCTGAATGTTTCCACTGTCCACAGTATTGAGTATAGTTACGTTTTTTTTTTGAAACAAGTTCAATGGCAATAAGTGAACTCAAAAGAGGAGAAGGGGCAAATGGGGATCTATGTGGGGAATGTTCACCATTAAATGCAAAGGGGGTTCAAACTTAAGATGCTACCATAGAACATTATGTGGGGGATGTTCACCATTAAAACAAGACTGTAATATTTCACTAAACTTAATGCAGAATTCACTTAATAGTCATAATTTAAATATTCCTTCCAGGAACTCAAACACAGGTCAGAGATACTAAAGGGTGCCACTTGTTCTCTCAGGGCTCGCTTGGATGAAGGATGAGGAGGGGTATTATTTTTGAACCCGAATGACTAATCTCAAGTCCACTCCTCATCCTTAGTTTGGGTACATTTGGAAGAGGCGATGAATTGTCCCTCATGTTTAATCCCCCTCCCCACACCACACCTTCACTATTTAGTGACCCCCGGGGGGCAGTTATTAATTAGTAAGGGGGATGAGCCCTCTCTAATACCCCAATCTGCCCACGGGCCTCTTATTTATCATTATCCACAACTATATAAGACACCCTTCTGTCATATCTCCTTACTATTTTATCTACCCAAAACTTGTCTCGCATCCATTTGAGCCGTCAAGGACTAAGCAGGGTGGGCATTCAGTGCGACCAGTATAGGTTTGATTGACAATACTAGAAACTAATAAGGATCTAATGCGTAACTAGGACCCTTTTATCATGAATTCCCAAAGAAAAAGGATTCCATTAGGGCATATCCCAAATAGTATATGCAAATTTTTCTCAAAAAAAATGCTAGTGAACAGTACACATTTTTATTTTACCTACCCGTATCCCTTTCAATACTCCAAAAATACTCTCTATTTGTGTTGATACTTTTGGTTGTCCCCAAAATATTGTCCCAGTTCAAAAATAATGGATAAAAATGGATGAGTTTACCTTTTTGCAATTGACTTTTGAAAGTAATTATTAGTAATAAAAAAGGCAATGATGAAGTTTTGAGGGCGGAAAAAAATAAAATTATAACAAGTATAACGATTATGTTTCCTTAAGAAGTTGGAATCCATGTAAGGGATCAATAAATTGGAAAAGAGAGATTATATTAAAATGATAATTGTTTTCCTCCTCTTTCTTCTCCATTCTGTTTTTGTTTAACGCCCTAGCAATTGGGTTTTCAATGGATCGTCAATGGATGCAACTCCCATCCACGGCCGTATCTGTTAGAGCAAATATTAGAAGATTGTGTAAATCCCACTGATATTGCTTATCATTTCCTATTTTAGGATTCTGTTTCCTTGTATTATGGATCTTTGATTCTTTCCTTGTATTATCTCACTAGGTTAGTCACGTATATAAGTTGTACTGGTTATTGTAAAGAAATATGAAAACATTATTCTTCCTACACAACTTATTATGGTATCAAAGCCTTGATTCCATTCTTCTTTACCTTGTCTTCTTTCACCATGACCAACAAAGAGGAGTCCTCTAAACAAAAGGACGACTTTGTCAATGGCACATCTGCCGTGGACACATCCAGCCCATATTATATTCATTCATCTGACCATCCAGGTCTTGTGCTTGTTTCAAAACGCCTCAATGGCGATAACTATGCTATGTGGTATCGGTCGATGCTCATTGCTCTCACAGCCAAAAACAAGATCGGCTTTGTCGATGGCACCATCACACAACCGTCTTCAACCGAGAAGCCAACAGATCATGCACTTTGGCTTCGCTGTGACAAGATGGTTCTTTCATGGCTCCTTAATTCAGTTGAATCAGATTTGGCTGATGGAGTTATCTATGCAGAAACTTCCCATGAAGTTTGGGAGGATCTCCATGATCGTTTTTCTCAAGGCAACGCCCCAAGAATTTTTCAGATCAAGAAAGCAATCGCATCTCATTCACAAAACTCCACATCTGTTTCAGCATATTATACAAAGCTGAAAGGTTTGTGGGATGAACTTTCGTCCTATCAAAAGCCCCCCACTTGCTCTTGTGGAGGGATGAAAATTTTTAATGAACAACAAGATCAAGACAGAATCATGCAATTCCTGATGGGTCTCGATGAATCTTATGGTCCCATCCGAGGACAAATTCTGCTCATAAATCCACTACCTACTGTCCGTAAAGCGTATTCTCTCGTCATCCAAGAGGAGAAGCAGCGCGAACTATCGGTCGGAGTTCCTGAGAATTTTTCTATAGCTGCCGTCGCACAAGGTCGGTTTAACAACAAAAATACCAAGGTTCATTGTGATTATTGTGATAGAGATGGGCACACAATAACAAATTGCCGTACTCGTCTGTATCATTGTAATCACTGCGATAAAGATGGGCACACAGATGACTTTTGTCGAAAATTGCATGGTACCAATAATTCTGGGAGTACAGGAGGACGCGATAATAACAAATCGGTCCGCGGCTTTGACAACCGGAAAGGGCAGCGCCACAACTTCAGCCCTTCAGGCCATCCCAATACTTCCTATCCTACTGCACATGCAGCCCAATTCAAGCAGCAAGTCGCCGAAGCGGCCAAAACCCACCCTTCGGACCAGCCAACCAACACAAATTTTTCAGAACAGAGTTTATTGGCTGGGCTTACACCCGATCAGTACCAGCAGGTTGTCACAGCCGTATCTATGGTAAAATCACAGTCATCTTCCAATGCATATGCAAATGCAGCAGGTCAGCCTTCTTTTAGGATTCCTTTGGTTAATTCTGTTTTGTCTAATTCTTGGGTTTTGGATAGCGGCGCAACTGATCACATCACATCTAACTCTACCCTTTTCACAACATCCCAATCATCTAATATTCCCGTTGTCACTCTACCCACTGGGTCCACTGCACCTATTACTTCCATTGGCACTGTACCTCTCAATCGACACATCACTTTGGATAATGTTTTATGCGTACCTTCATTTTCTTTGAATTTGATGTCTACCAGTAAAATCACTGCCTCATTGAACTGTTGTGCCATTTTTTTCCCCACCTTTTGTGTGCTGCAGGACTTGGCTACGGGGAAGATGATTGGCTCGGGTAAACAACGTGGTGGTCTTTATTACATGACACCTTTGCCACGGGAATCTGCTGCTTGCCATGCATCCAGTACCCCTGACTTGTGGCATATGCGTCTCGGCCATCCCTCATCTCCTCGTCTTCGGTTACTTGCTCATTTACTTCCTCCACATTCAGTTTCATTTGATAATAATTGTGGCATTTGTCCTCTGGCCAAACAGACTAGAGTTCCGTTTTTATTGAGTTCAATTTCATCTGTTCAACCTTTTGAATTATTGCATTGTGATATTTGGGGACCTCATAGAATCCCAACGCATTCCAGAGAACGTTATTTTTTTACTATTGTGGATGATTTTACCCGAAGCACTTGGGTTTTTCTCATGCGTCATAAATCTGAGACACAATCCCTACTAAAATCCTTCTTTGTCTTTGCTCGCACTCAATTTAATTCCGTCATCAAGCGAGTTCGCAGTGATAATGGGTCAGAAATTTATTCACTGAGGGATTTCTTTATTGCTAATGGGGTTGAATATCAGCGTTCATGTGTGGATACTCCACAACAAAATGGAGTAGTCGAACGTAAACATCGCCATCTTCTCAATGTGGCTCGTGCTTTGCGTTTTCAAGCTCATGTTCCCATGCCATTTTGGGGAGAGTGTGTCTTAACTGCTGTTTATCTCATTAATTGGTTACCCACTCCTTTGTTATCTAACAAGTCGCCGTATGAATTGTTATTCCACAAAGTCCCTAAATTTGATCATATTAAAGTTTTTGGATGTCTATGCTATGCCACAGTCACTCATCCCCTACACAAATTTGATTCCCGTGCCCGTCGTTGCATCTTTGTTGGTTATCCCATTGGCCAGAAAGGATACAAACTTTATGACTTGCACACGCATCAATTTTTTGTTAGTCGCGATGTTCATTTCCAAGAAACCATTTTTCCTTACTCACCCACAACACCAGCCCCATGTAATGCCAAAAGCGTTCTACCCCTCTCCACTCCCGATATTACTGAGCCCGTAGACTCCACCATGGGTTCCAGTCCCACTCCATTACCTACCTGCTTTCCGGATACCACTTCGACTCCACCAACATCTCCTACTCCCGTCTCCCCTCCCATAGCTGAACCACCCTCTCCTGACCCAACATCCACCCACACTTCCGCACCTCTCAATAACTCTCAACTTGACCCTCTTCCTATTCGCCAATCCACCAGAATCAAGCAGGTTCCCGCATGGCACAAGGATTATCATATGCTCAGCACCACATTTACCCCGGCTACTTCATCGCCCCCTGCAGCTCAAGGTACTCGATATCCTTTATCCCATTATCTTTCTTTCTCTCGTTTGTCTCCCTCTCATTGTGCTTTCTTAGCCCAGATCTCCGCACACACGGAACCCCTTTCTTATGCTCAAGCTATCCATGACCCGCAGTGGCAACATGCCATGCAAGCAGAATTAGACGCTTTGCAACAAAATAACACTTGGTCCCTTGTGCCTTTGCCCGCTGGTCATAAACCCATTGGCTGCAAATGGGTTTACAAAATCAAATATCATTCCGATGGTACCATTGAACGCTATAAGGCTCGCCTTGTTGCCAAAGGCTATACCCAGGTCGAGGGCCTCGATTATTTTGAGACCTTCTCTCCTACGGCCAAACTTACCACCCTCCGGTGTCTTCTCACTGTTGCTGCTGCCCGGAGTTGGTTTATTCATCAACTTGATGTCCAGAATGCCTTCCTCCATGGCGATTTACATGAAGAGGTTTACATGGAGCCCCCACCTGGCCTTCACCGACAGGGGGAGCACTTAGTATGTCGGCTCAATAAGTCACTTTATGGCCTCAAACAGGCGTCCAGGAATTGGTTTTCTAAATTCTCTAATGCTATTCAAAAGGCTGGTTTCCAACAATCCAAAGCTGACTATTCTCTCTTCACCAAGGTCACGGGCAATTCATTTACTGCAGTTCTTATTTATGTTGATGATATTCTTCTCACAGGAAATAATCTACAAGAGATGGCGCACCTCAAGTCATTTCTTCTCCGGTATTTTCGCATTAAGGACCTTGGAGATTTAAAATATTTCTTGGGTATCGAGTTCTCCCGTTCAAAGAAAGGTATCTTTATGTCACAAAGAAAGTACGCATTAGATATCTTGGAGGATGCAGGCCTCTTAGGTGCACGCCCAGAAAAATTCCCAATGGAACAACATTTGAAGCTCACTCCTACCGATGGAGCTCCACTTGCTGATCCTACTAGGTACAGAAGACTAGTAGGTCGGTTAATCTATCTTACCGTGACAAGGCCGGATATCGTGTACTCAGTTCAAACTTTGAGCCAATTTATGCAGCAACCCAGGAAACCGCACCTGGAAGCAGCTCTACGAGTGCTAAGGTTTATCAAGGGGAGTCCTGGTCAAGGTTTGTTACTTCCAACCACCAACAATCTCGCTTTGAAGGCCTACTGTGATTCAGATTGGGCAGGTTGCCCAACCACAAGAAGATCAATTACGGGTTATTGTGTTTTCTTGGGTAATTCTCTCATCTCTTGGAAATCAAAGAAACAGCCTAATGTCGCACGCTCATCAGCAGAGGCAGAATACCGAGCCATGTCAGCCACATGTCTAGAACTCACATGGCTACGATACATTTTACATGACCTGAAAGTTGTTCAGGATAATCCAGCACCACTATATTGTGATAATCAAGCGGCATTGCATATAGCTGCCAACCCAGTTTTTCATGAGCGGACTAAACACATTGAGATCGACTGTCATATAGTTCGAGAGAAACTGCAAGCCGGAGTGATCAAACCTGCTTATGTTCCTTCCCGTATTCAGTTAGCGGATATTTTTACCAAAGCATTGGGAAAAGACAATTTCAACACATTGAGCAGCAAGTTGGGACTTCACAACATTCACTCTCCAACTTGAGGGGGAGTGTTAGAGCAAATATTAGAAGATTGTGTAAATCCCACTGATATTGCTTATCATTTCCTATTTTAGGATTCTGTTTCCTTGTATTATGGATCTTTGATTCTTTCCTTGTATTATCTCACTAGGTTAGTCACGTATATAAGTTGTACTGGTTATTGTAAAGAAATATGAAAACATTATTCTTCCTACACAACTTATTAGTATCCCCATCACTCCCGAACCCACATCAAGCCATCCTCGCCGCTGCAATCATGCCCAAACCACAATTGAAGGATTTTGAAAGCTCTGATTTGAGGAGTTTTGAAGCGAAGCTCAGTGGATTTGAAGGTCCGAACCATCAGGCAAGGCCATCCACGGCCAAACCCGCATCACCTCCCCCAAAGTAAGATTCGAGTTTGGGCAGATTCAGAGGATGGAGGGAAATTTTTTTGGGTAATGAATGGGTACCACATGGCCAAGCCAACCTGGTACCCGAACGTTGCATTTGGACCGTCCAAAAGTGCATTGGACGGCCTAGATCAAAACTCTCTCTCTCCTCCTCTCTCTCCACTTTCTCTCTCCATAATCTGGACAGTCCAAAACCAAAATAGTCGGCCCAAATCGCACGCGAGTACCACATGGTACTGCTTGGCACTCAATAAAGGAGCTCCCTTAGGGCATCATTATCAGGCGACTAAAAAAAACACCAAATTTAACCTCGAAAACACCTTTTATAAATTAGCAAGTCACTTTTTTAAAAAAACTCACAAAATCAGACTCTCTATTCTAACTTCATTATATTAAAAAAGTAATAAAACAAATAATAAAAAATAGAAAGATGCCGGATGTCCTCCCACTCGGAATAAAAAAGTAATAAAAACGGGAGAATGCCGCATTGATGCTTGTTTGATGCGTGAACAATAACTACTCAATTTTGAGTAGGCATTGTAGCAAAGTTAGAAGTTTCGCAAATTTGTTCATGCATTTGATGCGCAAGATTTGGTGGTCCTTTTTTTACTTTGGCTTAACAAATTAGCCACCAGGGGGGTTTGATGCCCCTGATGATGATGCTCTTAGCTATTTTACCTAGCCCAACTTCAAAAAGTTGGACAGGCTGGTTCTATAGGTTGAACTATCAAGAAAAATGTTCCGGTTTGATCATCTGAAGAAACATAGCAGTTTAGAAACCCTCAGTAACTGCTGAGGAAACACCGAATCAGCCAAACCGGCAACACTTTAATCAAACTAGACCAGTCCCTTACTAGCATTTAACTGAGAGAAAACCATATCCATGCATGTAAAATACCTCAAACTCCTCAAACTTGAAATTCAGGGGGGAAAGGAAACAAAAAAAATTAAAAACTACTCATAGAGAACGTAACTTCAGAGAAAAATAGAAAATCCACACTAAAAGCTACGAAGATCACTGATTCAACAAGAAAAGCACATCATGACCAAAGATGCACCTGCTCACAATTAGAAGTATGCATGCATAGGAAACAACTTAATAGAAGAAAAGCAAGAATAAGAAAAAATAGCAGAATGAGAAACAAAAAATTGTTAGAGAACAAAAGGAAAGCAGGGCCGTGTATATCTGTAACTCTCACTTAATTAAAACATAAAATGGAGGTAACAACTGTAAATACAAAAAGACATGTAAATCTAGATACGCCTAAAAGGGGTATTCTATGGAGAGAGAGAGAGAGAGAGAGCAAACAGAGCCCTTTCCAATAAGGGACCCTTATTTAAGTTTCCATGCGGACCTAGGGGTATTTTTTTACTTTTCGGACCAAATTTTGACGATCCGAACCGCTCAATGTTTTTATAATGTGTTTTTAAGGGCCCCCACGAGGAATCTCAAAAAATATATATATACACCCAAAAGGGCTTGATCCGATCAGTTTTTATCGAAAACTGATCAAATTAAGCCCTTCTGGGGTTTTTTTTTTTTTTGGGAGATTCCTTGCGGGGCCCCTTATAAACACGTTTAAAAAATATTGAGTGGTTTGGATCATCAAAATATGGTCCGGAAAGTCAAAAATACCCCTAGGTCCGCATGGAAACTTAAATAAGTGTCCTTTATTAGAAGTTTATTTTATATATATATATATACATATCGAGAGAGAGAGAGAGAGAGAGAGAGAGAGAGAGACCTCAGGCTTGGAGTAGAAAGCGCCAAAAAAATGAAAGAAAACAAAAAATGGAACTTCTTCTCAGATGGAATTCTCGGCAATTGAAGAGAGAGAGAGAGAGAGAGAAGGAAGGAGTGGAGAGTATGAGAGTGGCTTGAGGAGCAAGACAAACACGTGTCTCAAGTTAATCTCAACATTGAATCAAACCCTCCCTCTCACTCTGCAGTTCTCCGTCAAAATTACTCCCTCTACGCCTTATTCACTTTGGAGAAATGTAAATCAGGAACCACGAAACTAGATCGGTTTAGGGTTTCAATCGGTTTGGTCAGTTTTAGTTCAGTTTGGTTGGTTTCCATGAAAATAAAGCAGCAAACCTTGAAATGCTTTTAGAAAACCCAAAAGTGCGAATCAATCCATGTAATATGCACCCCAGAAATGAGACGCATCTCATGAATCTATAAAATGTAGGATCTGTCGATCACTCAAAGACTAGAGTTTTTTTTTTTTTTGGGAACTAACTCAGAGACCAGAGTTACAAGATCTGTCAGTGTGTGTGTGTGTGTGTGTGTGTGTGAGAGAGAGAGAGAGAGAGAGAGAGGTTTCACCTTCGCAATTATGAGAGATATGATTTGAGGGCCATTTGATTTGATTCGATCTGAGAAGTGTGGAAGAAGATGAAGCTTATTCAAGGCTGGAAATTAAGTTCGAAGTTACAAGATGTGTCAATGTGCATGTGTGTGTGTGTGTGTGGGAGAGAGAGAGAGAGAGAGAGAGAGAGAGAGAGAGAGAGATTTCACCTTCGTTGTTATGACTTAGAGTTATCTGATTTGGGGGCCTTTTCTTTTCGATTCGATCTCTTCTCAATCGATTTTTGAAGGGATCTAAGAGGGAGGGAGGGAGGGAGGGAGGGAGGGAAGGGGGGTCACCGCACTGGAGGAGGAAAACGATTTAGGGTATGGAGATGTATTTAGGGTTGGGGATGTATTAAGTATATATATTCAAACGTCTGAAGGAAAGAGTGGGTTTGCCCAATTTCTTGTTAGCCCATTGTTTCAATTTGGACAATTTTGCCTTTAATTTTGCCACAACACCTGTACATGTTGGGTTTCTAAGTGGAAATTCTTGTGTTCAATGTGGGTATTTGGGTCTTTTTGAGCCGATGTTGATGTTTTCCGTAGTTACATGTATAATTGCTCTTTTCAAACTTTTCATATTTTCCGTTAGGGTCCTTTTTTTGGCCTGTTTTCCTTCTTCAAGGGCATCTGGGTTATTTTAGTTGTTCGAGAAACACAATGTGATGCTAACTTGTATAGGCAAGTACTCCTTTTTATTCCTTCCAATGTTATAAATCTTAGAAAGATCTATGGATAGGAACAAGTACAAATAGTAACATAGTAATGGAGTATTTTTCTTTGTCTTTTCTTTGCTATATAATGTTATAACTCTAATTTATTAGCGGAACATCGTTCTTACACTTAACTTTGATTTATTCTCAACTTCTACCTTCACTTAGCGAATATTTAATAGTCGACTGTTCCATTTTGAGCTGTCATTAAGTGTGTGTTTTGAAAAGTTAATTGATAAAATTCTGTGTAAATATCATTTTGCCCATTTCAAAAGTTAGTGGGTAAAGAGTTAATGGGTAAAAGTGGAGGATAATTTTGGAAACTGGAGGTAAAAGTTGATGTGAAAATGTAAAGTGGAGGTAAAAGTTTATGTGAAAGGTGTAATGATGATTTTTCTTTAATAAGTTGGAATTACGAAGTAACACACTTAAAAAGCGATTTACAGTATTATAAAACTAGGAGAATTTAAAAAATTTACACATATTTTCTGTAGCTAATGATATGTCACAAACCCAATTTATCTTTGCTAGATTGAACTCTTTTTTCTCCATCCATTGGAAATAGGACTATATGAACCTTTCAGCTTTATCAAAATAAATCTCATATGCTTTGAATTATCGCCAATTAACAAAAAATTATGCATTCTCAAATCAACGGGCATGATGATCGTGCACGACGCCTTGCACCTAGTTTATATTAGAGATATACTTCTGGTCCAATCCTTGCTTGGTAATTTATCTAAAACTAATCGACAATACTCATTTCCCTATTTTCAAATTTATTTATTACCATCTTTCGCCTTCATCCTTGCTTGGCATTGCTGATGTTTCCTTGTAAAAAATGTGTGTACAAGTAAACTAGTTTAGTACTAATTTTTTAGGAGATTTCGAAAAAAGAAAAAACATAATATGTTCGGATCCCATTTTGAGAAAAAAAATAATTCTCAAATAGTTTTGCTTCTGGTTTGAACTTTTTGATTGAAATGAGTTGTTTTACTAACTTGGTTGGTCCCTTAGCAAGTAATGGTGCGTATTGTTCATAGTGATTCCTTTTACTCTCTTTTTTTTTTTATTCAAATCGTGATAATTTTTTGTCAAGAAGTTTGGTTGATTGATAGGGTAGTTCCTCTATTAAATGCGTGGTTGGGGCTTAATAGCTGCAGGCCCCATATGATCATTAACCAGACAAAGTGAGGTGGGTTTCTAAAGATTCACCTGTTATGGTTGCAAGTGATATGAATGAAGGGGTTTCAAGCTGGTAACTAAAGAACCATTTAGTTCTCTATCGAATGGAAAAAGGAAAACTGAACATAGTGAAAGTAATTTTATGGGAGTAATGAAGATAAAAGGATTGAAACGAGAGTGTGAAAATTATTTCTCTACATTCTTTGCTCAAAAATTGCTACAACCACACAATGTCACATGTATGCACAAATATCAAGATGGCGGAGGGACCACTAACCCCGGTCATTATAAGTGTGCGTGCGCGTGCATTTCCGTGTGTCTTTCGTGCATATTGATTCTAGCACATTTGGTATTTGCTTACAAACAAGGCTAGACTCTGGATAGATCACTTTGTAGAAGTTCACACTGTTAGTTATTTTGGTTTGGCATTTTCCGGGGTTGTTCAAAACACACCCTAGTTGAATTGATTTTCTATTTTCTTTGAATTGTAATGGGTAGATTGAATAAGTCGGGGGTAGTTTCTCGCGCGATGCTCCTTCCTTTGCCTTCAGTTTTTTTGACGCTGCGAAGCTGCTTGATTTCAACAAAGGTAAAATCATCACGGCATTTCATGCATAGCATTTTTATATATTTATCTTTTATTAATCATATTTTAAAATGCTCTAAATTAGTTTTTTTTAAAAAAAAAATAATATGGAATTATTTTCTTGACTCCACATAATGCTTGATTTATAAAATTTCCTTTTTGCATCTTTTTCCATCAAAATTTTTATTTACCTTACCAAACACAGAATCACTCAAAGCAAATAATGTCAAGATCTTTAGTATTATTCTTTTTCTTGAAGAATATCATATTTTACTAGATTATTTTCATAATGCATGTTGCCAATTTGCATGATTTCTAAACCACAAACATAGCAAACGTGGTCTATTTCGAAGACCTTGAAAATCGGCTAGAAAGGTTAGATCATTTCCTTTATGCTGTTGCCAATTCAAAATTGATTACCAAAATGCAACATAGGAAACGTGGTTATTTCGTGGACTGTGGAAATCGGCCAATATATATAAATATATGATTCATGTTTCCTTTTTCAATTCACTACCAATCTTTGATGTATTGTTTATATAAATACATCCTTTGTTCCTTTCAATGATCGGCTCTACACTTTGGCAAAAAGAAAATAAAGTACAAGATTTAAGTGCTAGAGTTTTTATTGTTTTGTGACAATCTAATTCAACGTTCTTACATCCTGCATTTGTCCGAACGTTTTTTATTGTCCTGTTCATTCCGCATATCATACATCATTTCATCTGGTGATCCATTGGTGCCTTGTTGCTGTTGGTCGGATTGACGAGGAGTCTATTCGGAGCCGGTTGATTCCGGAGATCGAACTTGAGGTTCGTGGCAAGCTATTGAATCAAAAAGAAGCTCTGGGAGCATCGTGAGTTGGCGAGAATAGGTAACGCTTAAGGGTGAGCCTTGAGGTAATCTGTTTCGCACTGTAACTCTCTTTTTGATTAATAGAAAATAGTAGACTAGGCCGTGGTTTTGTCTTAGGGTTATTCGGACCCTAAGGTTTTCCACGTATATCGCGTGTCTTGCCTCCTGATTTACTTTCTGCTATTTTATTGTATGTTCTAATTGTTTAATCTCCTTTTAAAAGAAAAAAATTCTAATAAAAAAAAAGGGTTAATTTGTTTAATTAAGTCCTATTCACCCCCCCTCTAGGACATTTTTAAGCTTCCGCATAATTTCAATTGGTATCGGAGCCAGGTTGCTCTGTATCTGGATTTATCTCCTGAGTTTTGATCCTGTGATCATGGACTTGAATACACCTCGTGAGGGAGCCTCAAACTCGAGGCCACCCTATTTTGATGGGAACGATTATCCTTATTGGAAAGCTCGCATGACAACATATTTAAGTTCCTTAGGAGTTAGGGTTTGGAGATCTGTTAGGTACGGCTATGAGGCCCCAACCATAGAAGACGCTACTACTAAAAAAATGAGGGCCAAAGAGGACACTGAGTGGATTTCTGCTGACAATGAGAGTTTTGAGGCAAACTCCAAAGCCTTAGGAGCCATCTATGGTGCTTTAAGTAAAACTGAGTTTAGTCGTATTTCCACTTGCACCACTGCAAAAGAGGCTTGGGATATTCTCCAAGTCACCCATGAAGGTACTAAAACTGTCAAGACCTCAAAAATTCAAATGCTAACAACACGCTTTGAAGAACTTAGAATGTCAGAAGATGAGACCTTTGACAGTTTTATCACAAAGCTAAGTGATATTGTTAATTCTTTTCATGCTTTAGGTGAACCCATTTCTAATCTCAAAGTTTGCCGTAAAGTACTTAGGTCTCTTCCTGAAAGGTTCAGAACTAAAGTTGTGGCTATTGAAGAAAGGCCTGAAATTGACAATATGCTTTTTGAAGAATTGGTTGGAAAACTACAAACGTTCGAGTTAAATCATTTAACTAAGAAAACCACTTCTAAGGTCAGTAAAAGTATTGCTTTTAAAACTTCCAATGTAAAATCCTATGTGCCTCAAGATAGTGATGAAGACCTTGATGAAGAAGAACTTGCTTTCTTTGCCAAAAAATTTAGAAAATTTGTTAAGTTTCAAAAAAATAATAAGCAAGGAATCACTTCAGCTTCTAAAGATGTTTCTAAAGTAAATAATTTTGGTTTTGATGAAAAGAAGTTCTCTACTAATAATACTAAGAAACCCCAAGGCATTCAATGTCATGAGTGTCATGGTTTTGGTCATGTTCAAGCTGAATGTGCCAACACACTCAAAAAGAAATCCAATAGGGGTTACAAAGTCACTTGGGATGATGATAGTGAGGAAGAAAACGATTCTCAAATTAGTCACGATAAGACTGATGAAGTCCCTCGATACACTGTTCTTGTTGCTAATATCACATCTCCTACATCACCGAAAACTGCTGTGTCCACACCTTCATATAGTATTGCTAATAACTATGAATCTAGTGGTGAGGATAATAATGATGATGAGGATGACTTAGAATCTATTACTGATGCTTATAACGAACTTTTCAAAGAATGTGTTAAATTGAAAAAGAAAAATAAAGATTTGATTCAAGTCATTAAAAAGGTTGAAATTGAAAGAAACGGTCTTCGTGTTGATGTTGAATCTAAGATTCACGAAATAGAAGAGTTAAAGGCGCACCAAATAAAGTTCAACGAAAAATTTGCTGAAATTGAAAAAGATTGTTTAGAGGCCTTGAAGGCTCATGAGATTTCTAAAGAGAGAATTAAAATTTTGGAACATGATTTAAGAGAGGCCAGTGAGGCCATTAAGAGAAACGATTGTGGCGCTTCTCGTATAGCTGAATTAACACGTACTTTTAAAAATAGAAGTGGCCTTGGATTCATCGACCCACCTTCTCTTACCCCTCAGACTAGTGAAAATTCTAACAAAGAGATAAAATTTGTGAAACCCGTGTCTCCGACTGTTCCTAAGATCATGGAACCTCCTATCCCTAAGAAACGGATTATCACTTGCCACCATTGTGGCACTTTAGGTCACATTCGTCCTTATTGCTACAAACTTCTTAAGGATAATAAAAGGGGAAATGGTAGGTTTCAAATTCCTAAAATTTACTCTGGGGCAAAACAAAGTGTCTCTAAGTTTGAAAAACCCCGTGAGATATTCCAGCAAAAGTCTGAAAAAATTAATGGAAATTTTGAGAAACAGTTAAATTTTTTGGCTAATCAAACTTCTCACATTGTTGAGGAAATACAAAAACTTTCTATTTTTGCTGAAGGAATGAAGAAAAGTAATACCTCACCTGGTGAGAGTTCTGTTAACCACTAGTCTCAAATGGCTAATAAACCTAAACAAGCTTGGAGGAAAGTTGATATAGTGTGTAATGTTGCTCACACTGCGTTCAAAGCTAATAATATGCATGTTTGGTATTTAGACAGTGGTTGCTCTAGGCATATGACTGGCGACAAGTCTTGGTTTAGCAAGGTAGAAAAATACAATGGTGGTCTTGTCACTTTTGGTGATGGTAATACAAGTAAAATTGTCGGACAAGGCACCATATCTACTCCAGGCCTTCCTCATTTAGAAAATGTTTTGTATGTTGAGGGATTGAAAGCTAATTTGTTGAGTATTGGTCAATTTTGTGACAATATGCATGTAGTTCAATTCTCTAAAAATGGTTGTTCTATTGTTAATGAATCTGGTGCATGTGTAGTTAAAGGAATGAGATCATCTGATAATTGCTACTGTGTTGAAATGGCTAGTCCCGCTGTGTGTAATCGTATTATGCTTGATGATGTTGAACTTTGGCATCAGCGTTTAGGACACGTTAATTTCTCAGATTTGCATCGTATTACTAGAAATGAAGTTGTGAGAGGTGTGCCTAAACTTGCCAATGGGCAAGGCTTAGTTTGTGGAGGTTGTATGAAAGGGAAGCAAATTAAAAGTTCTCATAAAAAGACTAACATCATTGCTACCACTAAATGTCTTGAACTTCTTCACATGGACCTTATGGGTCCCTCTCGCACTGAAAGTCTAGGTGGTAAAAGATATATTATTGTCATTGTAGATGATTTCTCTCGTTTTTCATGGGTTGGTTATCTTAGAGAAAAATCTGATGCTTTTGCTTGCTTTAAAGCTATTTGCCAACGTATTCAAAATGAAAAAGGGTATCCTATTATACGTGTTAGAAGTGATCATGGTGGAGAGTTTGAAAACTCTGAAATTGAAAAATACTGTGATGATGAAGGCATCAAGCATGAGTTCTCTGCTCCTCGCACACCTCAACAAAATGGGGTTGTTGAGAGGAAAAATAGAACTCTCCAAGAAATGGCTAGAGTTATGCTACATGCTAAACATGTCCCTAGAAATTTGTGGGCCGAGGCCATTAACACTGCTTGCTACACCATAAATCGGGTCTATGTGAGACCCGGTACTACTTGCACTCCTTATGAGATCTGGAATGGTAAAAAACCCTCTGTTAAATATTTTCGAGTTTTTGGTAGTAAATGCCACATCTTAAGAGATAGCGAATCTCTTGGGAAATTTGATTCTCGGAGTGATGACGGTATTTTTCTTGGATACTCCAACACTAGTAGAGCTTTTAGAGTGTATAACCTTAATACATCTACTCTTATTGAGTCTGCAAATGTTGTAGTTGATGATACCACTCTTGATGAACATAAAAACTGCCATGATGATGATGAAGGGAGTTGGGATATTTTTGAGGGAGAGACTTCATCGGATCCCATTGATAATGTCTCTCCTACTTACTTAGAAAGTGATGTGTGTGAACCTGAGAAAATTCATGAGGAAGTATTATCTGTTATTGAACCTCAAATAGATGAAGAACTAGGTTTGCATGACTTATTGCCCTTAGATGCTAAAGAACCTTCATCTCGTGTTAAACTGAATCATCCTAAAAAACTTGTTATAGGAAATCCTAATGATAGCATGTTAACTAGACAAAGGGCTAAAAATATTGTTCACTATGTTTGTTACACTTCCTTACTGGAACCTAAAAAGGTTGAAGAAGCCTTAAATGATGAGCTATGGATAGAGGCCATGCAAGAGGAATTGCATCAATTTGTTAGGAATGATGTGTGGTACTTAGTACCAAGACCCTCTCACACTAATGTCATTGGAACTAAATGGATTTTTAAAAATAAAAGGGATAGTGATGGCATTGTGGTTAGAAATAAAGCGAGATTGGTCGCTCAGGGCTATACACAGATTGAGGGAGTTGACTTTGAGGAAACTTTTGCCCCTGTAGCAAGGTTAGAGTCTATAAGGTTACTTTTTGCCATTGCATCTCATTTTAAGTTCAAATTATTTCAAATGGATGTTAAAAGTACTTTTTTGAATGGTGACCTTAAAGAGGAGGTGTATGTTGAACAACCCAAAGGGTTTATTGATCCCTCTTTTCCTAATCATGTGTACCGCCTTCGAAAGGCCCTTTATGGCCTTAAACAAGCCCCTCGAGCTTGGTATGAACGTTTAACAGACCATCTTTTAAATACTGGCTTTGTGAAAGGGGGAGTGGACCGAACTTTATTTTTGAGGAAAATTGAGAGTGACTTTTTGATCGCTCAAATATATGTAGACGATATTGTGTTCGGATCTACCAATGAGCGATATGCGAACCAATTTGGGGCACAAATGTCCCATGAGTTTCAAATGAGCCTAATGGGAGAGTTGACTTACTTTTTAGGCTTTCAAGTTCGTCAGTTGGATGATGGGATATTTTTGTCTCAATCCACATATGCGAAAGAATTGGTCAAAAAATTTGGTTTGGAAGATTCCAAAATTAATCGTACCCCCATGGGTTCCACAGTTAAGATTGCTAAAGATACTGAGGGCACTAGTGTCGACTCCACGCTTTACCGTAGTATGATTGGGAGTTTGTTATATCTTACCGCTAGTCGTCCTGATATTTCGTTTAGTGTTGGAGTGTGTGCTCGCTATCAATCTGACCCTAAAGAGTCTCACTTGATCGCTGTCAAGCGAATTATTCGTTATGTTAAGGGCACATCCACACTTGGTCTTTGGTATCCTAAGGGTACTAATGTGGACTTAGCCGCATTTTCCGATGCCGATTGGGCAGGAAGTGCGGATGATAGGAAGAGTACTTCCGGCGGGTGTTTTTATTTGGGAAATTGCTTGGTTGCTTGGCATAGCAAGAAGCAAAATTGTGTCTCGTTGTCCACCGCAGAGGCTGAATATATTGCCGCTGGTAGTTGTTGCACCCAACTTTTATGGATGAAGCAAATGCTTCAAGATTATGGTCTTTCTCAAGGTGCAATGACTATTTTTTGTGATAACACAAGTGCCATTAATATTTCTAAGAATCCAGTTCAACATTCTAGGACTAAACATATCGACATCCGTCATCATTTTATTCGTGATTTAGTTGAAGATGGTGTCGTGGCACTTGAGTTTATTCCCACTCATGATCAAAAAGCTGATCTTTTCACTAAACCGTTAGATTCCGTAAGGTTTGAGTATCTTAGAAAATCTGTCGGTTTAACTTCAATTGATTAAGTTTGGTGTTGCATGTCACCCTAGTATGCTACATTTCTTATACTAGTCTAGAGTGAACATGTCTTTCTAGCATTTTTAAAATTTTAAAAAAAAAAAAAAAAACAAAAACTCCTTTCAATTTTATTTTTATTTTGTCTTTTTTCGTATATGCGAGTTTTAGGTTCATGATCTTGCATGTTGCTACTCCAAATGAAAAATACATAAACATTCATATATATGAAAAAAAAAAAAAAAAAAAAAAAAAAACGGGGGCATAGCATATATATATTTTTTGGATGAGTAGTCATTCATGAGACTCATGCAGATGTACTTCTTTGGGAATGCATGCACGGTTTTTATTCACTCCACTCATGAGATGCATTCGGACATTGGTGTAGCATATTTTATGACTCTATGATCGCCACTTTTACACGTCTGGGTTAGAGAGATTTCTTAAAGCAGAAAGTTGATTCTCATGCACCTCGGTTTGTCTTGTCTTTACCCTAGGCGATTGACTTTTTTGGCCTCATAATTGGATACAAAGTTTTATATGTCATGCTATGCAAAATAACAAGAAAAAAAAAAAGAGGAAAAGAAAAAGAAAATACAATTGTTGTGGATGAGATAAATGTCTATCCGGACGTTCACTGAGTAACCGGATCATTCGGCTCTATCCAGTCCGCATGTTCGCGTAAAAAGGTGGATAGATCTTGTGAAGACATTCGTATTGGACCACTTGCCTAGTAACCGGATCCATTCGGCTCTATCCAGTCCGGAGGTTCGCGTCAAACAGCGGTGGGGTAAAAGAGAATACTATACAAAAAAAAAAAAAGAGAGAAGAAAAGAAGAAAATATCCTCTGTTGAGGGGGAGTTTATATTTTTTTGGGGGGGACATATATATTTAGTATCGATGGGTGCTTAGTTTGACTTCGTTAGGGGGAGAGTGCTTGACGGTCCAATGGTACATGAGAATTGACGAATATTTGGATAGTGATCTTAATATCTTATGACGTGTCACACACTCACTTTGTCATAGATTCATCTTGTGTGTTACACTCTATCTTCGAATTCTCTCATTGCATTGGTTTAATACAAATTTGTTCATGCACTCTTGAATTTCGTCATATTGTCTAAGCCTCATCTTTGAATATTTGTTCTCCAGATTATATGTTGCCTTGCCGCTTTGTTTTGTTAAAAAAAAAAAAGGACCAACAGAACACGGGGGATATCTTCGGTCATTATGCTTTCAAATTTTGTGCATATGGTCTTAAATTTCGTTTCGATGCCTTTCTCTTATAACCATCTTGCCTATGTGATTCTTGTTATTTCCAATCATATAATTTTGTGCATTATGCTTTCTCGTTGTATGTCTCTCACCCTGATATCATCCATTCCTTTGTTTTTCCGTCACAAAAAGGGGGAGAATTATTTTGTATTTTGAGATGAGTGTTGGTCTATCACCTTAGCCATTTTGGATAATAAGTTACATGTAGGCTCTACCGTCTGTTGATGGTTTTGGATAATATCAATTGTGGCATATTCTGTTGATGGTTTTTAAGTGCAGGTTTTACCGTCTAATTGATCAAGCTTCATGTGAATCCCAACTGCTCATGTCTTCTGTATCTGTAATCTGTTTTGGGTGGTTTTGTCCCGGAAAAGCCAAAGGGGGAGATTGTTAGTTATTTTGGTTTGGCATTTTCCGGGGTTGTTCAAAACACACCCTAGTTGAATTGATTTTCTATTTTCTTTGAATTGTAATGGGTAGATTGAATAAGCCGGGGGTAGTTTCTCGCGCGATGCTCCTTCCTTTGCCTTCAGTTTTTTTGACGCTGCGAAGCTGCTTGATTTCAACAAAGGTAAAATCATCACGGCATTTCATGCATAGCATTTTTATATATTTATCTTTTATTAATCATATTTTAAAATGCTCTAAATTAGTTTTTTTTAAAAAAAAAATAATATGGAATTATTTTCTTGACTCCACATAATGCTTGATTTATAAAATTTCCTTTTTGCATCTTTTTCCATCAAAATTTTTATTTACCTTACCAAACACAGAATCACTCAAAGCAAATAATGTCAAGATCTTTAGTATTATTCTTTTTCTTGAAGAATATCATATTTTACTAGATTATTTTCATAATGCATGTTGCCAATTTGCATGATTTCTAAACCACAAACATAGCAAACGTGGTCTATTTCGAAGACCTTGAAAATCGGCTAGAAAGGTTAGATCATTTCCTTTATGCTGTTGCCAATTCAAAATTGATTACCAAAATGCAACATAGGAAACGTGGTTATTTCGTGGACTGTGGAAATCGGCCAATATATATAAATATATGATTCATGTTTCCTTTTTCAATTCACTACCAATCTTTGATGTATTGTTTATATAAATACATCCTTTGTTCCTTTCAATGATCGGCTCTACACTTTGGCAAAAAGAAAATAAAGTACAAGATTTAAGTGCTAGAGTTTTTATTGTTTTGTGACAATCTAATTCAACGTTCTTGCATCCTGCATTTGTCCGAACGTTTTTTATTGTCCTGTTCATTCCGCATATCATACATCATTTCATCTGGTGATCCATTGGTGCCTTGTTGCTGTTGGCCGAATTGACGAGGAGTCTATTCGGAGCCGGTTGATTCCGGAGATCGAACTTGAGGTTCGTGGCAAGCTATTGAATCAAAAAGAAGCTCTGGGAGCATCGTGAGTTGGCGAGAATAGGTAACGCTTAAGGGTGAGGCTTGAGGTAATCTGTTTCGCACTGTAACTCTCTTTTTGATTAATAGAAAATAGTAGACTAGGCCGTGGTTTTGTCTTAGGGTTATTCGGACCCTAAGCTTTTCCACGTATATCGCGTGTCTTGCCTCCTGATTTACTTTCTGCTATTTTATTGTATGTTCTAATTGTTTAATCTCCTTTTAAAAGAAAAAAATTCTAATAAAAAAAAAAGGGTTAATTTGTTTAATTAAGTCCTATTCACCCCCCCTCTAGGACATTTTTAAGCTTCCGCATAATTTCACACACTCGAAACACATACTATAGACAAGTAAAATCATCAAAAGAATGTTGTTCAAATCGATTAGATTGGATGTTTAATGAATTCACATGTTGTGAATCAAGTCGTAAACTCATAATTTTACATGCACAATGTAATACCCCAAACTTAATTTACAAAAAAAAAAAAAAAATACGTCTCTTATATCTATATATTCTCTGTATGATTTTATTAGGATTTCATGTGGGCAAGTTTAAGAGGAGATAAGAATCTGCGGAGGAAGAGGTGGCTGGTGGGTAAGTTTGTATGTGGGTGCAATGCACGTAAATCACTAGGGGTTAAGTAATGTCTTGTGGGCACATTTTTTAGAAGACAAAATAGGTTAGATAATGGACAAGTGTCCATTCTAAGGATCACCTTGGTGTATTACGTTGGTATTGGGTAAGTTTGTACGTGGATCCACTGCATGTAAATAATTTGGGGGTTAAGTAGTGTCATGTGAGCACATTTTTTAGAACACAAAATAGGTTAGATAATGGACAAGTGTCCATTCTAGGGATCACCTTGGTGTATTACGTTGGTATTGGGTAAGTATGTACGTGGGTGCAGTGCATGTAAGTCACTTGGGGGTTAAGTAGTGTCTTGTGAGCACATTTGTTAGAAAACAAAATAGGTTAGATAATGGACAAGTGTCCATTCTAGGGATCACCTTGGTGTATTACGTTGGTATTGGGTAGGTTTGTACGTGGGTGCAGTGCATGTAAATCACTTGGGGGTTAAGTAGTGTCTTGTAAGCACATTTGTTACATGACAAATAGGTTAGATAATGGACAAGTGTCCATTCTACGGATCACCTTGGTGTATTACGTTGGTATTGGGTAAGTTTGTACGTGGGTGCAGTGCATGTAAATTACTAGGGGGTTAAGTAGTGCCTTGTGAGCACATTTGTTAGAAGACAAAATAGGTTAGAAAATGGACAAGTGTCCATTCTAGGGATCACCTTGGTGTATTACGTTGGTATTGGGTAAGTTTGTACGTGGGTGCAGTGCATGTAAATCACTTGGGGGTTAAGTAATGCCTTGTGAGCACATTTGTTAGAAGACAAAATAGGTAATATAATGGACAAGTGTCTATTCTAGGGATCACCTAGGTGTATTACATTGGTATTGGGTAAGTTTGTACGTGGGTGCAATGCATGTAAATCACTTGGGGGTTAAGTAGTGTCTTGTGAGCACATTTGTTAGAAGACAAAATAGGTAAGATAACGGACAAGTGTCCATTCTCAGGATCACCTTGGTGTATTACGTTGGTATAAAAGAAATAATGTTATTGATTGGTAGTATTATAGAAACGTAAGAGGAAAAGCTATTCAGTGGAAGCAGCCGAGTATTGGATCAATTACGAGATAGTATCTGATGGATTGAGGACGTCCTTAACGATCGTGGTGTCTGCATTAATGGTGGTGATCTTAATTGAGGTACTTGAAGTATATGATATGCGTTCTCAATCTCTGGAGTATTTCCTTTGTGGTCTTGCTTTCTATTCCTTTTCAGCTATGTTCATTGAAATCTTTGAATTTTTTGTTGGAGCTATGTTATGTTGATATATATGGGGTGGGGTGCCATGGAGCTGTTTAGTATGTGGCCGAGTGATTTTGCCTATTGTGCCATCGACCCGAGAAGCCATTGAGGCTGGGTGAGGCAAGTGAGGCCAAACCACTGGTCATATACTTAGGAGGACCTAATATGAGGTCGTATTATGTGAATTGTTGTTGACTCCGTGTCTCTAATTGTTTGGTCTCGTTTGTTTTTTAACCGCTTCTATTCCCGTCGTATTGTATACTTTCCGGCTACATTTACTTTTCAGGTTGGCTGCGGAAGCGAGAGTTGGATGGGGCAGGCATTGGAGCATAGAAGTGTAGTTGGATCCATTTATCTTAAAATTGTACTGCTTTCAAGACAGGTTGTAAATGATATATTTTTGGAATAAGACGGTTAAGTCGTATTATTTTCTTTTCGCGGAGCTTGTGGATCTTGATTGTTACACACAAATCCCTAATTGAACCATAGTATTAAATGAAGATATTAAATGAAGACAATCATTGAAAAAAGAAGAAAAATATTGAAAAAGCAAGGATTTAAAACCTTAAAATCTTATAAAATAAAACAAAATCTACTGATCAGAAATCAACTTACAGATTTGTCTATAGAAGATTTAGAATAGTGACTCGAAGGTTAGGGTTCGTGAAACAGACTCTATGAGTAAGAGAGAAGGCAAAGTCATGGGTGATGGATGATTGCTGATGAATCACTATGTTATAGCACTCTAGGTGAGAGTGACGATCTCTCACGGTGATAATGTTCGACCATTGTGGCTTGCGAGATATATATTGAGAGTCTGAGAGCTTAAGGGGTGGGTCGCTCATAGGATTAAATAGTTATTGCTAGAGAGATCTTTTGCCACGTATAAGACTACATAATATGTGTGTATTATACATGCAAGTAAGTCTATTGATTGCAGCAATTTGTTGAATCCGGCCAGCCCCCAATACCACTGAATATTCCAACTTGTACCAATCGATATCCACAATTTAATGAATGTCTACATTTACGTTTATTCATAATAGACAAAGCTATATAATCTTATTCGGCAATCTTTATGTTTTCATTGCATGTGCTTGACTTTAGAGGAAGATAGACATTTGCTACCCTTAAAGAAATACCGTAATTTATTGTTCTTGCCAAAGACCGTAGCTATTTGATACAATTCTAAAAAATAATCAAACATTACTGACTTTCTTATTTTTATAGTCATTATTATCGCCGTTCGCCTTTATCTTGCCTTGGTAATTTATTTATTTCAACACTCATTTCCTTATTATAAGATCTTCTGCCTTCATCCTTGATAATATACAGTTATGATATTTTTACGGTTTCCTTGTAAAAAATGAATGCAGAACGAAGACGACAAGTTTTTGTAATTTTATAAAGATTTTCAGGAAAAAAAACCACTGTATTCGTATCCGAGTTTGAGAAAAAAATAGTTCCCAAATAGTTTGGATTCTGTTTTGAACTTTTTGATTGAGATGAATTTATTTGATTTAGTGGGCCCATTGTGGTGCGTAAGTGATTCCTTTTCTTTTTTTTTTTATCGGACCTCGATACCTTTTTGCCAAGAAGTTTGATTAATGGGGTAGGTCATCTACTAATTGCGTAGTTAGGGTGTAATCATAGATGGCGTCATAAGATCATTGACCAGATAATTGGGTGGGTTTTTGAAGAGTCGTGCATTTTGGTTGCATTGTATGTGACATTATAAATGAGGGAGTCTTAAACTGGTAACCGAACAACTATTTAATTTTGAACCGTTAGAAACAAGGCAAACCAAATAGAGTGAAAGTAATTTTATGGGAGTAATGGAAAAAAACGGTGCTGCACCTGGGATTTCGACCATGGGGTTTTGAAAAACAGTTTATGGTCGAGTGATCAAAGTGATATTCAAGCGACGTGGTTTTGTAAAACATGGGTTTTACAGCTGTGATTGAGCTAGAATAAATTTGATGAAAATAACTCAGAGTCGCACTTGACATGATTCTCGGTGTGTCAAGTCACCATTTGAATAAATATTTTGACAAATGAGAAATAAATGTCTCGGGTTGAAAGACCCGGTTTTGTTTGATATAAATGACTCGATTTTTTGTTTGGTCTACGGTTTTAGAGAAGAAAAGGTTCGGTAATTCACTGTTACGTGTAGGGAAGAGGGAGCACCCTACCCGGCCCTTTCAGCACTCAAAACAAACTTTTTCAAAATGAGCATTTGAAGACTTGTGAAGAGTAAATAAAGACATATATGTAATGAAAAGAAGAAAACTAATATTCTATGTGAAAACTATTGCATGAGATGTTTACAATATAAAGGGGAAGTTTATACAACATAAAGATTGGGACCAAGCCTTACCTCAGGGCTGCTTACGTATCTCCGGTCTTAGGAGAATTAGGTCGCTACGTAGTTCAAGAAGACGAAAATGTTTTATTTGGGACCGAGCCCTTATTGGGCTGCCTATGTATCCTCCGGCCTCAGGAGAAACCATGTCTCGCGTAGTTTGAAACAAAAATTTGAAGTTTTAGAAAAGATAATCTTGCTAGGGAATTTGAGCCAGCAAGGCGCAAAGGCGTTTCGACCGTACACAGAGGACAATGTCTAAACTCTGGCGGTTAGAATGCTTGGATATCAGAAGTATTAAAGGAAACTCCCGGACATCTCTAGAAGGTTTTGAGACTAGAGACGGGTCCAAAAAGACTACACGACTCCATCGTGGAAATGTTGAAAAATGAGCGTTCGGGGGCTGCCGACAGACCGAGGGGGTTCCGACATGTTATTTAGGTGGCTAATGGCCAAAAACGGGTTTAAAATGTAGTTTGCAAAGTTCATATGAAAAGTCGTAAAAATCTCTTTCGAAGCCGAAAATGGCTGCCAACAAGCCCTGAGATATATCCGTACAGTTTTGAAAAGTAAAATCGATTACAGAAAAAGAATTGTTTTTATGGTAAAAAAGTTGAAAAATCATGATCAGAGCCCGAAAAATCATCCTGTAGTCCCCAGAAAATCCGGTACAATATTAGATTTCTGTCAAAATAAAGGAGGGAGGGCTATGGCCGCCTGAAATGGCATGCTGGTCATCCAAGCTTTGCACATGCAGATATTAGATATAATTTGATACTTTAAATTGATATTTAACTTATCGCGGCATCAATACTTTTGGGCTAGGCTTGACGAAGTCAAAGAGAGATTTACGGGCCAGTAAAAAAAATTGGAATCAATTCCCTCTGCGTCCAGCCAATTTATAAAATTTCCCACCAAGGTAAGTACGGGAGTTTCTACCAAAATTACCCCAGCCACTCACCACAGCTCAAAACCCAGCCCCACTCTTCACTTGACTCTAGTTGTATTGCATCATGCCAGCAATGCAAATGCATGATTCACGACACCTCAATGACACGTGTCACCCTCCCATTCATCCAACCTCCTTCATCGGGATTAAGAACAACAATCATCAATAATATTTTGTGTATCTTTTCCCTCCCAAGGAAAATGCTTCAATATCCCCCCCTTGTCTGGGGGATACCATATACCCCCGATCTAACGGTGTAGATCGATGCCACGTAGGCAAAAGTGAAGGGGTCAACCGGTAATTCCAAAAAAAAAAAAAAGAAAAAAAAAATTCGAACCCCTAAGGGGTATGACCAGAGGTAACTAACCCCCCCTAAAAAGGAATAACAAAACCACTAAATGGAATAACAAAACCATTAAACGGGATAACCATGAGCCCAACCTGAGGGGCCCACAAAGTAGAACCCCAAAAGGGTATAACTAAAACCACAAAATAGCATAACCGTTGTTTGAAAGCCACTAAATGGCATAACAAGAACTATTAATTGACATAACCAAAAAGCATGACGTGACAAGGGCACAACCTAAAACCCCAAAATGGTATAACGAGAACCACAGTATCACATAACCATTGTTTGAAAAACCGCAAAATGGCATTACCAAAACAACAAATCAGTATAACCTGTACTCACATCGAATTTTGTGCATAACATTAAATGTGATTCGGACTAGTGTCTAATCGATTCGACATTTTTTTTATTTTTAAATTTTAAATTTTATTTTATTTATCATTTTTTTAAAAAGTTAACCATGGTTAAAATTTATGTGATTAAAATATGAAATTTAATTGTATGTTTCTGATTCTATTACAATGTTCCGACACAAATACGTTCAGATCTCCGTCAAATTAAACTATTTCAAAAATCAAGGGCGTTAATATCGTAGTATTTGTTGATTAAACTAGTCATGGAAAGTTTTAGCTCGATCAAGCTTATGAAACTCGTTGATCGTTAAGAAATTTCTTATGTCAATAATGTCTATCGTTTGATGAAATGTCAATCGATACCCGATGAACTTGATTTTTGGTGTGAATGAGGTTCTCTGTAGTGTGTAAAAGATAGACGGTTCAAATTGGCCAAAAGAAACTCTGGTGGTAGTGAAATAGTCCATAATAAGACTTTAATGTGTATTGATGCCATAAATGTGATCTGATCACATGCTTATCAAAATCTGATGATCTCCGATTTTGGTGATAATGATGGAACAAGCAAGGCGTGAAATCCTAACGGTTCAGATCGTTCATTGTAAAAATTGAGATGGTGCTGACCTCTACATTATGAATGTTCAATATAATTTATAACGAACTAATACTTGTGCTGTTGTTTAATGTACAGTAGCCACGTGACCGCGACAAAATCTTGATAATCCACACCATTCATATTGTTTGTCTTAGTGATTAAATCATTGTTGTTAAAAATTGGGTCGATCGGGCTTAGAAAGCATACTTATCTACACACAGTTTCGTTACTAGAATGCATTTTGTTGGTCGATTGATGGTGTAAGGATATCCGATTAACTTAAAATTTTGTACAAATTATCTAATACATGCACTGTAAATGATTGATGATTCTGATTGGCCAAATATTTGGAGTGGGGCCCATTTGGTGCATCCCAAGAGTTTAGTTGAACTACTATACGAAAACCTGGCCCGATCAAGCCCTTTTGGGTATTTTTTTTTCCCAAATCTTTGCATAGGACCTTAAAAACATGCTTTAAACACATCTAACGGTCCAGATTTTTAAAAAATTGATTAGGTGGCCTTGAAGTGGTGCATTATAGTACTGAAATTCCATTAGAAGCACTGAATGTGTTCCGATCGTGTGGTTACCGACATCGGATGATCATCAATTTCGGGGAGAATGATAGAATTGATAAGATGTTAAATCAGTATCGGTTTAGATCAAACATTCAATTAAACGAACCAGTATCCACCATTCAATGCTATACATTGAACATACATAGTTATGAACCAATATATACTGCTATAGTCTAATGTACGTTAGCCACACGATCTCAATACAATTCCGACGATCAACACCGACTATTTTATTTTTCTTGGTGTTATAATAAACTTCACCAAATTTCGGGCCAATCGGATTTTGAAAAACCCTTCATCGGGAGATTCCGGATGTGAGAATCATTAGTAGGAAAATATTTGTCAACTCCGATCGAGCATACAGAGATAATAAATATACTTAATTTTTTACATGAATAATATATTCCATCCTACAAAAAATATAGACGGTTCCGATTTTCAAAAAATAACTCGAAAAGGCCCTTGAATGATGCATCGTAACTTTACGCCTAATTATGCACACATGTAATGCCATGTACTACACACACACAATCACACACACACACTATATAAACTTTTTTTCCCCCTCTCCCTAGGGCCTGCAATGCAAACAAACGATACAAACCCTAACTCTGTCTCTCTGTCTCTCTCTGCGATCAGAACCAGAAACAAACCAAATTCGTAAATCACAAGGGTATTCTCTCTCTCTCTCTCTCTCTCTCTCTCTCTCTCTCTCTCTCTCTCTCTCACACACTCTCTCTCTCTCTCTCTCTCTCTCTCTCTCTCTCTCTCTCTCTCTCTCTCTCTCCCGATTTTCATGGGTGATTTAGATGCTTAAACGTAATAGTTATGGCTGAAGGTCAGTTTAAAATCCAGTATTCTCCTTTTAAAGAATAACTAGGTCGTAACATTTTTATGTTGAGTTGGGGTTGTCAGATTGTTTATGTATGTTGGTCTATTTATTTATTGATACATAGCCTACTTCTATATTGCCAGGAGTTTATTTTGGATAAACTTTTAGCGGATTTTGTGTTTAACAAAGAAGTTGGTTATATAGGTCTTCCACTTGATTGATTGCAAAGAACATTGTAATGAAAAGGTTTCCATAGTTTACCAAAGTATTGTCCGAACCTCCAAAATGCTTTTGCGTGATTGCCGGTCAATCGATTAAGTAACTGATTGGTACAAGTATTTTTGTCTATAGAATAGTTCGTATAATTTATTTTATAATCTGTCACATTAGCAAGTGAAACCATGTATTTGATGTACAATTAATTTGTATGGATGTTGGTATAAACAACCAATGTTCAATGTATGTTCAGGTAGTTTGGCAGATTTTTATAAACAACCAATGTCAATCGATTAAGTAAGTGATCAAGGTTATGCCAGATTTTGACAATGCCATGCTTGATTTGTGTTTGTTCAGGTACTTTGGTTTTTTAAGAAAGGATGGAAATTTGAAAGACGGGCGCCAACATCCTTCCTCATATACAAGTGGTTGGTTAATAATTTTGATCTCGATACACATTCACTAACGGTTCATGGTCGAAAATTTGTTATTACGGAATCCCATGTTGAAGAGTGTTTGGGCATTAACGGGAAAGACAACATTGTGCTTCCTATTCCTCCTATTGTTTCTACATATATGATTTCATTTTCATTTAAGGCTTATGTTGTGCTTCCTATTCATTTTCATTTTCAGTAACAGAATACTAAGACTATTTGTCCCCCCCCCCCCCCCCCCCCCCCAATCCATTATTTGTTTTGTCATTTATTTCCGTCGTTCCTTTGCAAGGCAAGATGTTACAATATCCGAAACCCAATCATACGGAACTTAGAAACTTGTGTCGTACGTACTTTCGAGAACACCAGTTTACTGCTAAACTTTCATCATGCACTTCGGTAAGTAAATTGTCACATATTGTTTGTTGTTGCTAACAAAAATTTGTTTTGGTGTTAAAGCTAAATTAGGACGTGGTGTCTTGTGCAGATGGATGATAATGAAAGGCCAAGGTTGTTAATGGATTCGATGTAGCTCCACTTCAAATCAGGGTAGGTTAGTGAAAGGGATCTGATACTTATGGAAATTGGGCAATGATGATGAAATTCGTATTCTTCGCATAATGAAGGTAGATACTATGGCTGGGCAACCATAGTTGCAGCCATGAGTACCCTAATGCATGCATCTATATTGACAAGTTCCTGAGCCCAATTTAACGGTCTTGTCTCTGTTGAGCGTATGATGGTGTTTTTGTATGCTATTGATACTGTGATCAAGTCTGGGACTTGTCTGCCGTCTCCCGTTAAGGTTCCACATCGGGCAGTTAATGTAAATGGATCTCGTACAATGAAGGTAGATACTGTAAATGACTTAATTTTGAGCCCAGTTTCAGTGTCACTGTCTTCATTTTGAGCGTGTGTGTACCTTATTTTTTTGTGGTGTGCATGAGTACCCTAACCTGCAGTTTAAGCGGTATGTGCTTAACATTGTGATAAGCAAGCGCCTCCGGCGTCGACATGATTCCCTCGGTAACATCTCTCCATTCTTTTTTCAATAAGCAAGGTCGTACAAATTTTGCCAATAATTTTTGGAATTTGTAATGAATGAGTTAGTGTAGCTTCAAGTAGTGAAATGGGATATAAGGCTAATGAAGCATCCTGCAGAAAATCAAAGGTATTGGTCCATTACTATTTTGACAAAGCTCAGTTATTGTTTTAATCCAACAATCGATCATCCAATCAATTAAGTGTACATTGTTTTTTTTTCTGAGCTATTATTGTTTTAATCCTACAATCGATCAACCAATCAATCCTCTTTCTTATTAGTACTGCTGGCAGGAAACAAATCCATGGGCTATCGAAATCAAGGTTCCACATTTTCCCTTGTTCAACGGATAGAGCTTTTGCTATCTACGTCAGTAGATTGAGATTAGTGCAAGTTTATCAAACAAATTCGTAGTTGTATCTCCAATAAATTTGTATAATTATTTGACAGTTAAAGAAATTTTCTTTCTTGTATCCATATAGTTGTTAAATTTGTCAATTTGTTCTTTTATTAATCATTGTGGTGGAAAGTAAACAAACAATTGATTGAACGAAATTGCAGTTGAAGTGTACTAATCAAAATTATCAAATTTAAAAAGGCCACCTATTTTACTTTTTAGAATTGGCCCAACTAATGTTTTTAAAATTGGCTCAAATATTCCAAATAAAAAGTGGCCCAAGTAGGCCCAATTCAAATGCCACAGCCCACAAGTGTATTTTCCCACCAATCAAACTCCTCCCATTTTCACCCGAAATTTGAATGTTCAGGCACATTTTAAAATTTCAATGAAAAATTGAAATTTCCCTCCCCCTACCATTCCTTGCCAAAAATCCTACGTCCCCCTCCCCCCCCCCCCAAAAAAAAAAAAAAATCAAAATTCTCTCTCTCCCTCTGGGTTATGTAATATTTGTCTCTCTCGTCCTTAATTTTGAACCATAGTCCGTGAAATTGGAATACCCAGGAATACCGGTATCAATTACAACCAAACCCGACTTCGAAAAACCACTAACCCACTTCCCTTATCCTCTGACTGCAAATTCCCACCAAAACCTCCATTCCCCACCCTCTAAAACCCTAACCCACTTTGGCATTTTTCACTTTCAGATTATTAATTCAAAGGCTTGTCCAAATTTTTTAAACACCCTTGTCGATCGATCGAACAATCAATTGCACAAAGAAAATGGACACTTCACTTGCCACGCACAAAAGGTCAATGTTCATAAACCATTTGACACAGACACAAAAAGTTTAAAATAGACAGAGAATTGGCGTATGGTCAATTTTACTTTATGGATCATCCAATCGATTGGACCCTAAATTTTACAAAAATGTTGTCAATTTGCATTATATAGAATCGATCATCCAATCGATTGTACCCTAAATTTTAGGGGAACATACGATCTACAAAGAAGCATCAACAAGATTACCATTTCCATGATTCTGTCACCAAATTCAATGTCAGCAAATATTCATCATAAAATTCAACGTTACCAAATTTCATACAAATTTTGTTCGTCATTAAAGACGCAAAAAAGTTAGACCATACTAAAATTCAATATTATAACATCAAAAGTTTTCACCCATCAGTCAACCTATATCATTCCTTCTACCACCAACAAAAAACAAACTTCCTCCACTTCATAGTCCTGTAACAACATAAACAACGAAAATCAGTATAATTGTTGAAGAAAACAAGTAGTGTCACGCAGCAAAATAGGAAATGACTGGTCGTGTGCCACGGGGCAAACCCAGTAGAGGTTATTACATACCATAAGAATGCAGGCTATTCACCATGGTCCTTGTCATCACCATCACCATCACTTTCATTTTCAGCATCGTCATGATTGGCATCACCTTCACTTTCGTCCTCATCATCATCGTTGCCATCAGTTTCGTTGTCGTCCTTATCCTCATCATCATCATCGTTGCAAATCCCCAATTTGTTCTCAATCCTCTTCACCCTTAGAACCGTTTTAGGGTTTATTTTTGCAGTTGTGTCAAGTACACTACAACTAATTTTAGCAATTGAGTTACCCCGGACCCATCCATCTACAAAGGAAAATGTTACTTTACTTTAGTCAATTTTTAAATTTCATAGTAATTTGTAGTTAATGCTAACAACAAGCCAACAACAAGCCAACAAATCAACACCACATGCAGAGCAACAAGCCATCCGAACTTCACATACTTAAACCACCGATTGAATCATTGGACAAAAGAAAAATACAATGCTAACTGCTCACTGGCAGAACTCAGAAGGGATAACAGACTTTATACCTTTGGTTTGGTGTGCCAATTCAGAGTCAAAATCGCCAAATTCGTATGTGAAATTCTTGCAAAAGAAGAACATAACAGTGAGACAGTTTGGAACGGAATTTCACATACGAAATTGATCTTTACATAAGTAATACCACCGTCCACTTAGTACCAAATATGGGGCATATTAAAATTATATCCTTCAAATCTAAAACAAACATGAATAATGGACTAACAACCTCATTATTAATATTACCCACTACGAGTCATTGTATCTCCAGTTTATCAACGCTAAGCACGTGTTAGAATATGTTGATTTGCTAATGCTATGTCTATATTTGGTGAATGTTATGCCTCCTTAGGTAAAATGTTACGCTTTCTTTCATAGTGGCATTGATCTGCTCACTTATTCGCTGGCTGATGCTAATATAGATCAACCTATATATGTACAATCTGTGTTCTTGTGCGTTGCTCTAGTAATTGTTCAATTACTAGTTCTCTTATAAGAATGCTTCTCTCAAAAATCACTAGAGAATTTAACAAGTTCGATCACTCAATACTAAATGTGAGTTTAGTATGTAACTTCTTTTCCTAAACCACACATGATTGTGCTCAAAACAGATGACATGTTTCCCATGTCCTGAAATAACTTCCTTCTATTCCTGCAGACTCAATATATATAGATGACATGTTTCCCAAATATACTTTTCTACGCTTAAACTGCTAATTCATATGTTTTGATTCCAACTCTCTCAACAATACAGTCCAAGCCTACATTAACAAGTACAATGGATGTCTGAAATCCTCCTATGCAGTATGGTAAATGCAAAGATGGGAAAATAATCAATCATCCAATCGATTGTATCCTAAATTGCCGGGGAACATAGCAAGTAAAAAACCACATTCATCCCAAAAAATGCTTGTCAAGCTAGTGTATGATATCAATTGAATTTTAACTGAGCATTTGAATTTTACCCACCAGAAGAGCACAATCAGTTCATATTGGGTTGGTTTTTAGTCTTTTACACTAAGTAAATAAACTTTTGGCTTGAAACCTTAACAAATCCATGCGTGTATAACAGCCCCAAATCAGTTTGAGATTTAACAAATCCATGCGTGTACAAATCCATGCCTTCAAACCTTACAAAACCCTAGTTTGAGATTTGGGTGTTTTAAAAAATCAGGGCAAATTGATTTGGGGCTTTCCTCACTAGAGCTCAACACATGTATATGGTGGAACCAAGATAAAGAAAAATAGGAGAAAGAGAAGAGAACCTGTGAGAGAGAAGAGATCGACGGCTGTGAGAGAGAAGAGAACAAACCCTGAAATACGATGGTGGTGGTGGTGGAGGTCCTATGGTCCGTCGTTGGTTGTATAGGAGGAGAGAGAGAGGGGCGACGGTGGTGGTGATGGTCGTACAGCATTGCCGGCGGTGGGGGTGTCAACTGGTGGAGGAGCTCATACAGAGAGGGTGTAGAGAGAGAGACAGACGAGGGGGGCTGGTATAAGGGAAAGAGACATAACCATGGTCTGGGACCATGGTTAGTATAAGGGGTTAAAGTTTTTTTTGTTTTTTAACCTCAAAGTGGGTAACCGGAACAATAGGTAGGGAGTAATTCATATTATATTATTGAAGGGTCAAGATTGAATCTTAGCGATCTAACGGTCTAGGAGTTGGGGGAGAGTGGTGTCCCCCAGACAAAGGGGGGGACATGGAAGCATCGCCCCCCTCCCAATATACTATACAACGGGAAAAAAGAAAAGAAAATCATCAGTCTCAAATCCCTCCCCCCCCCCCCCCCCCCCCCCCCGGCGCTCTCCTCTCTCTCTCTCTCCAAACTGTGTTTCTTCTCCCTCCCAAAGTCTAAAATTACTCTATTTTTCCGCACTAAAAAACAGCACAAAAACTCCAAATTAGGATTCAGCAATGGGTGATCTTCTGATTCAGTTTCAAAGGGCACCTGAGGTTGGGTGGTTCCAAGCGCCACCACCATCGACAAAGACGAAGAAGAAGAAAAAGAAGCATGTCCCACAAATAGAAATACACAAAACCACGAAGAAATTCGCAGTGTTCAAATCCGTAGGGGCATCAATCGGTTTCAATTTCAAATTGACCACCTGCTGTTTTTTTATTCTCTGCGAATTTTTGGGTGCGAATTTCTCAGATTGTCACTGCAAATTTCTCTGAACAAGGTATACATATACAAATTGGGAATCATATCATTGCAAAATTTTAAACTTAAGTCAAAGGAATCATTAAAAATGTATTTTGAAAAAATTAGCAAGGAGCGAATTTTGCGAATTTTTTCGGAGGCTGACAAATTTTGATCAAGGCTATAATTTGTCCTTTTTACTAGTCATCTCATTGTTATATCTTTATCGTCATTCCACTTTATTTATAGCTTTTGCACTATGCGCCCAACACTAAGTGCCCAAAGTCTATTAATCCCAAAGGAAATTATTAAATGTTGTTTTTAGATCATAGTGTGGTTCTGGACGTAGTAAATTCGCATCTTTCTTTTTATTTATTTATTTATTTCTAAAAATTGTTGTTGTAATCCACTGAAAAATTTTCCCCAATCGTTTTGTAATCACTACAAATTTTTACGAGGTCACCGGTCGCCAAAAATGGAGCTCCGGTGGTCGGCGAGCATAGTATGGTGGTCGCCGGAGGTTGGCAATGGTCGGAGAAGGCAGGTCAGCGGTCGGGACAGGTTGGCTCTTCGGAGAGAGAAGGTTTGTTTTTGTTCTAACTAGGAAGGACAAAAAGGTCATTTTATCTTTGAGCTAAACCTCGCAGTAATTTTAAAAGCGCTATATCCTTTTTGGGAATTAAGCACTCATTTTCTGTAGTTAATGGTAAAAATCTGTCAACGTTACACCCGAGATCGGGGTTGTCGTTAGCATTTTTTGATGAAAAGCAGCATAGAATATCTCCGAAGACGGTATCAACTTCAAAACCAAATTACCGAACTATATTTGAAGGCGTGTCAGGAGAAGGATCTCAAAGGGAGGTAGGGCATTTGCTACACTACCATTTTGGTTGCTCTCACCTTCTCAATTTGTCACATTAGTACAATATTTATAATTGGTAGATTAATTAACTTATTTGGTAAGTGGTTTCAAGGATGGAGCCAAGTGGCCGGTGGCGGCCGCCACAACAAGGTTTTCCAAAAATAAAATTATTATATAGAAAATAATTTTTTATCCCCGAATTATATAGACTCGCTATTACTAGATTTTTTTAATCTTTCATCCTCATAATGCAGTTCGTCTTTTTATTTTTTAAGTATATATTTTCAGCCACCACAAAGATAAAACCCTGGCTCCGTACCTGACTAGTTTGATTTTTGTCTGCAAAACAAGGAACCGGTTAGCACCATCAAACTTTGGCAGAGAAAGGGTAAATACAAAGCTCAGAATTAGAAGCCGTGTATCGATCTTTCCACTGGTTTATTCGATAAGGTTTATAATGAGTTTCTACTTGCTCCCCAATTAGGTTTGTGCTATGCATGATCCCGTGATCACATGAACCATTTTTGGCTTAATGTAACCAGCATAAAAGTGTTCCTAACTCTTGGGAATGATGCATATAATATAAACCCATTGGCTTAGATTGTATTTCGGTCCCAAGTCAAAATAACCACAATCTTGATTGTTAGGAAGTAGCGCCAACCCCGAGCCATTTCTCAACCCTAAAGTGACATTTAGATGAAGGTGTTCCAATTTTCATGCAATGAGAGGGACCTTCTATTTTCAGCATGAATAGTAATTTACAATTATATAAATTCTTAATTTGAGGAAATTTGTCACTGTTTCGACTCTGTTTGATACTAGTTAATGAGAAAAGCTTTCTATTAAATGTGATTAGTGTAGTGGGCTGGACCCCAATGGACATTGGGCAGAACATTATGAGTAGCCCACCACGCTGGGGTTCGCAATTGGGCCGAACACACCTGAGCCACGCGTGCAGCCCAACTGCTCTACGAAGCCCACAATGCGAATCCTGTTTGTGGGTCGCGGGAAGCCCGGCTGGGTGTCATTAAGCTTGAAGCGCAAGGTGACTCAGCATCCATCACTCCCTGGTCCTGTTTATAAGGGAAACGGGGATTCGAAAGGGTTTGAGCGGGAATCGAAAGCCCGCGCGGGATTCAAGGCAAAGATGTATCAGTCCAACTGCATGGTAACGTGTGGCATTGATGGGACGTGCCTATCAGCTTCGCTCTCCTTACCCCGCACCTAATGGCCAATGATGGCGTGATGTGTGGAGGGATAGAGATCGCTAGCCGATGAATCCGGATCAAATAAACACAATAACCATTTAGACAAAGACAGATAATAATTGGTCATTGATGCTTTGTGTTTGGTTTCGTTCAGGGCCAGGCCCTGGGGTAAGCCCAATAAGCCTTCGGGCTTGGGCAACACACCGGGCCGGGGGTAACCAATTTTTTTTTTCCGGAAGATATACATATTATAAATTAATTATTCCGAGCCTGGCTAAAGGGCAATGCCAGCAGTGTGTTGACAAGTGCACGCCTGTTAAAGTGAATGGTCTAGGTTCAAATCCCCAAGCAATCAATTTTTTTAGGAGACCCTCAATGTTTTTATAGTACGTGTTTTTTTCTTTTTGCCTCTCTTAGTTTATTTTAGATTTAGTTCTAGCTTTTCAAATTAAATTTCACAAATAAATAAATGTTGACAATAAATAAACCAAAATAATTTATTTCTACTCAACAAACTTTGATAAAAGAAGATTTAAAATAAATAATATTTGTTGTTAAAATAGTATTTTTACGAGAGTAAAGTTGATAACATGATTTCTACAACTAATTTTGATAAAAAGATTTAAAGTAGATAATCTTTATTGTTAAAATAGTATTTTTACAAAAAGTAAGTTGATAATATAATTAGTAAGAGAAAACATAAGTATGAACGGTACTTTGTTACGTTTGAATCATGTTTTCAGAGTTGTATAATTTTTTTATAAAAGTTTATTTTAGTTAAATTACGAAACTACAATACCATATTTAATTTGTTTACCTTCTTGGATATATTAAAAACCAAGAAGAACTTGCTTCAAAAAATACAAGGAGAAGGTTTTTTTTTTTAATCTAATCGTGTTAATCATAAAGCATTACAACCGGGATTACATTTTGATTTTAATTTTTTGATGTAATTCAAGTTAAAAGAACAATGTGACGTAGATTTTTTTTTTATTACTTGTATGCTTTTTATGACTTAATAATAAGTGGGCAACCAAACTTAGGTTAGGCTTGGGCAACCCAATTACCAGGGCCGGCCTTGGTTTCGGCCAACCCCTTCTCATTAAACAAGACCAACCGAGGAGTTGAGTGCCTATGGTTAGTGGACCGAACTCGACAGGACGTTGGGCTTGACATTACGAGCAGCCCACCATGATGGTCACTTGGACCAAACGCACATGGGCTGCACGTGTAGCCCAACCGTTCACTTAAGCCCACAAATGCATGTAGCCCAACTGTTTTTGAAAGCCGGCCGTGTGTGATTAAGCTTGACCCGCAAGGTGAATTACCAGCCGGGATGGTTCCATCACGTTTCCGTCAGGTGGACATCGGACATCATCCATATGTCACTTACCTAAAATGGTTACAGAAGACATCACGGGGCTCATGCGTTGCACGTACACCGTTTAATACTCCTACTTGGGGAGCTAGTATACGCACTCCATAAAAGCCTTAGCGATAATCCCTAACCACGTACACCGTTTCTAGATTTGAGATTTGTTTTTGCCTTCCTTTTCACTTTATGACTAACTTAAGCATTAGATTACCTACCTAACTAGTTGCTTCTCTGCAGACCTAAGGGAGGAAGACAAGGGTTCACTCAATTTGATCTAGCCAGTGAAGCACCAGCAATTCACCACCCCACAGTGAGTAATTTCGCACTATATTAATAAACACATGTCCTCCTTAATTTCAAGTTCCAATGGAGTGCCACCGCTACGCCCCACTAGGTTTGTCAATGGACCTAATTATATTTGGATCAGATATGAATGATCGATCTAATACATGCTCAATCTGATTAACAAATCCATTCAATAACTCAATAAATCCATATCATCAATTTAATCATAATACAAATGCCACAATATGAAAAGTAAAGGATTGGATTATGGTCTGATCCTTTTACGAATTTGAGCCGATAATTTAACTATTGGTTTATTGAAGTGTTACATATATTTATTGGACATGATTTTAATTCCAAGACTGCAAGTGAGGAACTTTTGCGCTTGTATCGATTACAATTTTTCAATGGAAAAATTCCAAAAAAACTCCTGAACTTTGACCGCAATGTCTCATAAGCCTCCAAACTTAACTAAATGCTAATTAAACTTCCAAACTTTACACAGTTTTTATTTATGCCCATGTCGTTTGTTTCCGTCAATTTCCTAACGAAAAAGTTGATGTGGCTCTTGGGCACACCAAAACGACGACATGGAGCACTTGGGGACCCTTTTTGAGGGAAAATGGAACATGTGAGGGTCACGTGGCAATATATTCTCTCCTCCTTCCACAAACTACTACCCTTAGCCCCACAAATGGAGTTGTACCACCATACACCAGTAACACCACCACATGCCAACACCATCACACCAACTAGATCCAATTCCCCGACCACAGCGCAGCGTTCCCCACACCTCCTCGGCCAAATCAACCCCTCAAACAACCGCCACCTCACCTTGTTGGAGTTTTGCTCACTTACTGCCAAGTCCATCTCTGCCATCTCCTCCCGCTGCAAACTCACATTGATCGTGGGCAACTCCTACTCTTTCATCCACGAGCTTGTTACAAGCCGGTTTGACCCCGATTTAGATGTGTTCCACGAGACTGATCCAAACCCGGTATCAACGGAGCTTCGTTGTGACTATTGTCTCCTCTGGGTTGACGTGGCAATCCTGGTTCTGAACGAGTATTTAGAGAAGAAAGTGGACAAGATGATTGGGATGGGGATGTTGGACGAGTTGGAGGAATATTTTGACTCGGACAAGTTTTGCGAGTCAGAGTCGGCGATCGGGTTGAGGTAGGCGATTGGGGTGACCGAGGTATGCCCAGGTGCTCCACGTGGTCGTTTTGGTGTGCCCATGTCCCGCGTCATTTTTTCCCGTTAGGAAATCAACAGAAATAAGGCATGGGCCTAATTAATAAAAATGTGAGTTTGGAGGTTTAATTAACATTTAGTTAAGTTTGGAGGCTTATGGGACATTGCCCCCTCCTTTTCTCTTAAACAACGTCGTTTTGCTCATTTTTTTGGTACACCTCCAAAGCTTCCAAGGGCCTTGTTTGAAGACTTAATTTCCCAAAGTGCCTAAACTCAAAGTGCTTAAACCCGAAGTGCCAAAATCCAAGTGTCTAAACCAACTATACTCTATCTCAAAGAGCTTAAATCCCCCTAAAATTGAACTTCAAAATTAACTCTCCAAACAAGACTCTTGAAAACTTTGGAGTCTTAGAAGTGTACTAAGAAAATGAGTAAAACAACCTCATTTGGGAGAGCGGGGGGGGGGGGGGGGGGGGGGGGGGGGGACGGGAAGGAAGAGAATGAGCAACCCCGTTTTCAGATGAAGGAATCATATTAGACTCAAATTTAGGATTGGACATTTGATTTTTGGATTCAGATCCAAATTGACTTAAAAGGAATTACTGAAACCCGGTTTTCGATTTAAAAAATGATAGAAGTACAATAATTAGTTTTTAACATGACTCCAACACACTCACACGGTGCAACCTCTTGCCATCAATGGCAAACCAACGGATCCCATGCTGACTCAAAACACCACGAAAATTTCTTTACATTGTAGACTTGCATATCGCTGTTGATTATTCGGTGAGACTTGAGAATCATGCATCAAAGCATATGTGGATTCTGATTTCTGTTTGACTACGTAATTATCGAGTAATTAATTGCTTCCATCTTCCAAGGTTACGTTCTCGAGATTCGAGAACATCATTCTCCAAACATTTCAAATTTCTGGAGTATCCAAGAGTCGTAGGAGTCAGTGGAGTAGAAAATATTAATCAACGAAACTACAGTCTTCGAAGCATTTCACCGTCATACATTTTTATAATACTACATACAAGTTATTTGGGTGAGCTTATGCGTCTATCGATTAATTCCTAAGGAGTTTAATTTCACCGTCTACTAGGGAGGAGTGAAATTAAGCAGGAGTTCCACTAAGGCAGTTTTTAGAATAAATTGACTTTTTCTGATTTTTTATGTGATGTATTATAGAGATAATAACATGTCTTGATTTTTTTTATAAAAGTTATTTTTTATTAGTGAAATACGCCCATAAGGAAGTGAAATTAAAGTCGGTATAGAAGTATAGAACTTCTTTTGGACTGATATCATAAAAGTTGATAGCACTTTGGAGATTTGAACATGAGACTTTTAGAGGGAACAAGTTACAAGCTTCACCTTAACTACTAGGCATTCCATTTAGGCTGAGTTTGATAAAATCAAAATTTAATAAAATCAAACAACAAAAGCTTTAGTAAAATCAAGCTGTTGATATTGCACTTGTTCTCGTCCATCGCAACATGAGCATTGCACATGCCAACGAAAATAGATTCTCTTTTTTTGGTCTAGAAGGCTACGCCCTAGCTCAGGCCTTGGAGTACAATACAAGGACCAATACTTAAAAGCAAAATTCGGTTAGGATGAGTTCCCCTCCATACCTGCATGTATTGTATCCCTCCATAGTTCTAGAGGTGCTCATGGTTTAGATTAGTGCGGATTGACATGAATCTAATCTTAATTCGCGAGTTACGGTATTTTTAAAATAAAATTCGTGTCTGATCCAAGAGTCTCACGGTTCGGTTCCAATCCTGATCTACGAGTCACGGATCGGTTCCTGAATTTGTCCACTGATTTTCAACTTGTTCTCGAAAAAAAAAAATCATTAACTCATTCAAAGTATCCAAACTCAACATTGAAAGAATCACTTCAATAATAATATAGTGGGTACCAAAGGAAATTCACCATCTAGTTCACTAAACAAAGGCAACTTAGTTCAGTTCCATAGTGGAATACAAATAATCCAGTAGTACATCAAAGTTCAATACAAAAAAACAACTACTGACAGACTTCTATCTAATAGTTTACCCCTAGATTTTATAGGAGATAACAATATAACCTTTTATATCAAAATATCAAATTGACAGTATTTATAAAAGTGGTAAAATTATTTATCTAAAAAAATTATATATAATAAAAATCTCACGGTCCGGATCAAGTTAATCCACAGGTTGCAAAATCAAAATTCATGTCCGGACCGCGAGTCCTGGTTTTTTATTTTTTGAATCCATGTGCGGACCATTAATCCACGATTAAAATTCAAAATGTGCGGATCGATTCGGTCTAGACCGGATTCACGATTCACCGGTTTTTTTGAACAGCCATACTCTAAATTTTTGTACATATATCGGGTCCAAAACTATAATTCTAAATGTTCAATATGTAAACCATGCAAAAAGCTACAAAATACAAATATGATCGAAGAATGATAGATGCATGAACAAGTTACATATTGGCATGCAATTTAACCTTACAAATTGCAGAACAAAAAGTTACAATCACCTTCCATAATAATAGTCTCAATCATATTGAGATTTTGTAGATAATAAAAAAAATTTCACACTCGATCATAATTTTAAGCTCGAGATGTGTACGGAAATCAAGAGTATGATTGAAGGGATACGAAGAGGAATTGATCCTAATTATTTGGTTACTAGATGAGATTAAATGCAGTAGTTAACGCAATTTAGTTTTATTTAAGGATTGAACAGCTGCACAGAGCCCTTAATCACATGTGCAATGTGTACGTAAATGCAGTGATCTTCATGCTTTCAGAGTTCCGAAGCCATATGAATCAGAGCCCTTAACCTTTTCAACATACAAAAGTCAACAAAACAAGTGTTATATAATTAATATTTTTAAAAAATAAGGATAACTGGAAGAGCAAAACTACAAAAACGTCAAAACCATTTTTATTTGTGTCAAAACTATAGTGCATAAAAAGGCTTGTACCTTATGGTATAAGGTTTTAAGCACTACAATTTTGACACAAACAAAAACGATTTTTGCATTAGCACCACCCAAACTACAAGAAACTTTAAAAGTAAGAAATCATAATCACTACAAAAACCCAAAAGTATCACTTGATATCCAATTCATGTTAATAAACTTTGGAACTTTGTACCCTAGATTTTGATGGACTTGGGACTCGGAGCAGAGCTAGGATTTTAAGTTAGCGGGATCAAAAATTAAATACACACGCACACAAGTTATTTGTTCTCTCCTATAAAGAAATAACTAAATTATGAGGTGAATTCTAAAGTAAAAATACAGTGATACACTGATACATAGATTTTTACTCTATAACTCATCCCAATGACTTGTTATATTTTGAAAATAATGAACGACGATAACCTCATTTGTAAAACTATTAACTCTCAAAAAGAATTTAAAAAACTTGAGAATTCTATGAATTTTAAGTAACTTAGGGCAATTTTTTAATTTTTTGCAGGGGTAAAATGCAAAATTTAGCTCTAGACTATCAAAAATCTTTGTGAGAAATTGAAATTAGAGGGGTCAAGTGACCCCTCTTGTTTCTAGGTAGCTTCACCATGGTTGGGGTTTCCATAGTCACTCAAGTCACTATGTATATTCCCATAGTGACCTCAATTATGGGTCCTTTGAAATCTTCATTTGAGATCAAAACCATTTATTTTTTCAGGACTGTTGAGCACATTATGAATACAAAAAATTAATCCATCACATACATCAACTATTCTAACTTTATAATTATTCCATAAAAGCATGATTTTTAGGCCAAATTCCTAACAGAAATAATGTTAACAAACACAAATTTTCAGCTATATTTGTGGGCCTAAGGCTATTCCCCAAACACGAATTTAGGAGTATTTTTAGCTAAAAACGAGAGAATACCATAGGAGCATCCCGCATTAGCCTCAACAAATTTTGGACCAAATTAAACCTAAAAATCCACTTTTCTATTTTAACTAGTTACTTTTTCAAAGTAAACTGTATCAGACTCTCTATTCTAACTTTATTATCTCCTACTATCCTTTCTTATACTTATACTTTTCAATTAAAAACGTTATTTTTTTATTGTTTGATCTTCTTATACTTTTCAATTAAAATGTTAATTTTTCATTATTTGATCTTTTTATCAGATCTATTCTAACGGTCATATTTGTAGCAACTATACTGTGATGGTTATGATTTTCACGTATGACAACCTATCAATTTCTTTTTCTAATAATATCATTAATGAAGTTTTCTCTCTAATTTGTGCTTAGTTTTGAATTTGTCCATTAAAATTGTCCATGCCAATATTGGCAAAATTAGTAGATACTAATAAATTAACAAAAGACTGAAAAGTGAGGCAAACTTATTAGATTTAGTAATATAATTTTTTTTGAGAAACTAGGCTGTCAGTGGGAGAAAAGATCGAAAATTTTAAGCCAGATGGGCTGTAATTAATGTAGCAAGAGTAGAGGTAACAAAAGTCCAAGTCTAGCTGGAGATAGCGCGTTAACGTTCGAAACCTTAACCCTTTTTTTTCTTTTTCTGAACCAAACCTTAACTGGTGAAGTTCCCTTCTTCACGCGGCACTTTAATTTATCCCAACGCGGATTATCGGATCCATAACACTATTAGCGAAGCAGTAAAAATTAGTTAGTAATTACCGGATCCATAACTACTACTAACGAGCAGTAAAAAAATGAAGTCGGTGACAGCATGAGTCGCATTCCGAATACTAATAAAAGCAATTATTCACTGAAACTCATAAATCCCACCATTTACGTAGCTCTTGCTCACTGATTTGGTTATTAATTTAATTACCCAAAACAATTACACACACACACATATTAACACTTTCCCAAGACTTTTTTTAAAAAAAAAATTCTAGTCAACGCAAATAGAAATATTTCACAATTTTAATTTACCCAAAAAAAAAATTCACAATTTTACATTGAGCTGTATTTTATTCTAAGTTAGCTGTTTTTTATTCTAAGTTAGTTATACGCTTATGCTTAAAGACCATTGGTATTTATAGAAGTTTAAGGTGAATTATTTGTCTCGACGAGAAGAATTAGAAAATTACAATTACGTTGACCAAAGTAGAAATTAAGTTTGCAAAGTATGAGCAGCAAACTTATTTTATCTTAGATTTGGATTGATCTTGACTTAGGGGCTGGGTGCTTTCATCTTATACTTCACGTGTACTCGGACCTTGATGTTCGTTTGTGAAGAGAGCTTTATGCTCGTGTTAAGGTGTAGGCATTAGTTTCCTTTCATGCTTCATTTTATATTTCCTTGTCCTTGTATTTGTTTGGAGAACCTTGTAAGTGCCGGATGGCATTTTGATGAATATAACGATGAGTTTCGGATTTTAAAAAAATTAAAAAAAGTGTGAGCGGCAAGAAAGTCCAACTGCTTCCACTTCCCTCTTCCACCAACTTGATGTATCATTTGTCAAGTTATCACTAATAAATTTTTTGCCTATAAAAATAAAAAGAGAAAGTCAAATTGCTTTTCTAAATTATTTTTTATTTACACCAAGCTACTAATAAATACTCCTAAAATTATACAATGATCCATAAACGTAAGAGAAAATTTCCGAACAAACAAACAAACCCCTAATTTATCGGAGAGCTTAGAGGCCGAAACATGGCCCGAGTAATTTTCTAAGTATTTGGGGTGTATCGGAAAGTCAACCGGGTATTTCTTCCGGTTCTAGGGATGGGGGTAACACGTAGGCGACACGTGAAACCGCGTTAATTTCCCAATTAAGAATAAACGATTCGTACAAATCTAGCAGCACATGCATGCATGCAAATCTTCTTGTTATCCCCGATTTGGATATCCCCTTTGACTACAGTTTCCACCATTAATTTCTTCTTTTATTTTCTCGTTTTGAATGCTCAACTAAAACCTATCTTCGATGTGGATAGAAATCGAATCCAAGTTTCCCGTTTTTAGATCTAATTAATAAAATCTAATTTTCCATAAAAACGCCAGTTACTAAAAGTCAATTTTCTGTCACATACTTCTTTTGTTAAAATCAACTTGCTAAAATCACCTTGGAGTTTTTATCGGAGTTGTGGGTGCTAAAACAAAGTTAGCAAACGGGAAACTCACGCATAAGTCCCTTTTTTTTTTTTTTGAACTCATAATGTTTCGGACCATCCAGTACTAAGTGACTATGCATGTTGCTGTCCATATCTATTAACGGTCTGATCGCAGCCTTGGTCACCTCAGTGGTGACTCCAGAATTTCGTGTCCGAGTGGTCGTTAAAAGAATCAAGAACTCTTATCACTCATCTCAAAACTATGAGTCTAATTTGAGCTTTAAATTTTTACTTTTTTTCCAGTCTGTTTAACAACAAGCATAGAAGTTTGATAGATCAACAGCCATGTTGATTATATCAATCCAGCAACAACAAGAAATTAAGTGGATAAAAGAACAAAAAAGTAAAGAGGAAAATAGGGGACTACCAGCTGAGTTTCTCAAAAGATTTTATCAAAATTTGATAAAATCACCCCTTGATTATATCAAATGAGGAGGAGGGTTGATAAAATCTCAGCTTTTTAAAATGTAAAAAGGTTAAGATTTTATCAATCCTCCTCCTCATTCTCTTTGATAAAATCAAAGGTGATTTTATCTGATAAAATCAAACAAGAAATTACAGGTGGAGGTGTTCAAAAGTCATACCAAGATCACTTAAGAGTATGACATATGCAGTGACATAGTTCTAATAAGTTTTAGGGTATTCATCAGCTAATCACCTTCATATGGCGCCGCCTCTGGATAACCAACATAACCGGGTTAGAAGGCCCTGGCGGCACCGGGACGGTGCCAGCCACCTTGGACAGTAATGTCAAAAGAAATCAGGGTATTTAGTGGAGGAAGTCGTAAGATGCAAAGATGGTCTTGCTGGAAGACGTAATTAAAGGATATCCAATTGTTGGCCCTTGTTTTATTTTTGGTCTTCTTTTTTTTTTTTTTTCCGATTTTAGATCGACAACCATCCTTAAACGCGTTGAATTCTAGACACTAGTTGCTTTGGCTAAATAAGCGAAGTGTTTTTTTTTTTATATTTTTGTCTTTAAAACAAAATTTTCGCATTTGTTAGTTTTTTTTTTATAGATTTTTTGTGGTTTATTGGTTCGTCACGACGAGAAGAATCTAAAAAATATAAAATTATTAACCAAACGTACATTTTATAAATAAAGACAATAATCCAATAAACCACAAAAAGTTGAATTATTTTTGTTTTTAGTATATTTTTTTTAAAATCATAATTTTATACTTTTTATATTCCTTTCGTCGAGATTAACCACAAAAAATCGATGCAAAACTAACAAATGTAAATTTTTTTTGAATAAAGAAAAAAATAAACTATTTTGATTTATTTAGCCAAAGACCAAGATGCTTGTAAAACCAATACTGCATCCGTTCTATTTTTATGGCATCCTGCGAGAGACTGCATATCTTTGAGGGTCCGAAGTTTGAATCAGCCTATCTTTGAACTGGGACCATTCAAAATACTTTTAACGGCCTAGATTCACATACTACACGCCCCCCGGATCTCTTTAAAACGGTGTAAAAAAGCTCGAATAAATATCTTAAAAAATACTTTCTTTTTTTAAAGTAAAAAAGGCACAACTTTAGGTAGGGTTTATATTGGGACTGAGAGTAGTTTTTTCTAACATTTAGCGTTGGCTCAAGAATTTCTAATATGAGAATCATTTTTAGCAATATCGATCACTATAAACCATACATGCTTTACTCTATGCAGCGAAGATATTATATTAATCTTGTAAACAATTTTGAGTTTTTTTTTTGGCGTATATTTACTGTTCAAAAACATTTTCCTCCTATTGCAGTCAACGACAAGTGAATTTAGCAATGAAGATATGATACGTCGCTTTGTTTTCACCAACTTGGTACAATAAATTTTATTCCAATAAATTCTTAGCAAGATTATTAAAAAAAAATGATTGATATGACAGTAGGATTATATTTTGAAGGACTACCGAAATTTCTGTTGGGATTCCACCCCGTGTGGGCCATTGGGCTTAGGCCCGGTTGGGAGGGGCTAGGGTTTATTAATGTACTCTATATAACTCGGACTTGTCTTGTTTTATTGTGTGTGACAAAATAGAGAGAGGCAGAGAGTTAGAGAGAGATACACGAGTGACTGGTGAGTTTCATTATTGTGAGATTGTGATTGTGAGTGTGAGTGTGTAAACACAATAGACACGGATTATTCTCCGGATTATAGTGAAACCCCCCTCCCCGTGGACGTAGGTCTGATTTGGCCGAACCACGTATATCTGTGTGTTTGCTTTCTCTTGATTTTACTGTTTCTGTTGCGAGAGGTGCGTTGTTGGAGATTCTAACAACTGGTATCAGAGCTTTGGTTAAAGCACCGGAGAGCGCAGAGCAGTCGGATAATCACTCGGAGGCCTTTGGAGCACTGTTTGGAGTTCTGGTCGGATAAAATAATTGACGAAAATTATTTTTGATCAGTGGATAACGGGCAGCTCTCAGAGACGATCGCAACGGTGTAAGGGCGGTCAGATTTGGTCACCGGAGGACGGAGCTCGAACAGTTTGAACAGCGGAGCGTGGAGGCGAGTGGTTGATCGGTTTGTGCAAGGACAAAATTTGATCGGATCAAGGTTTTGAGCACACCACCATGTAGGGTTTTTCGAGACGAACTCAACAGTGGTCGGAACGTCGCCGGAGAAGGCCTCACGGGCCCTCACGCGCCGGAAGAAGTTTTGCGCGTAAGATCACGCGCCGACAGAGGCGGCGGGAGCTAGGGCTGACGTCAGCGACCACTAGGGCTGACATCATCAAGGTTCAGAAGGTTCAGGTAAGGGTTCAAAAGGGTCAGACACGTCAGGGTTCAGGGTCAAAGAGGTCAAAGGGGTCAAAAGGATCAGAGGTCAGGTCAAAAGGAGTCAAACCGGAGTTCAAAGGGTTCAAATCAGTTAGACCGGCGATTTAGTGATTAGGTCAGACCGGGTTCGGCTCGACCAGACCGGACAGCGGTCCGGAGATAGACCCGGAGGAGTTTTTCGACCGGTTCAGTGGGTTTCTGACCGGTTCGGACCGGTTCCCGACTGTGTTCGACGTCCCGGATCCAATCCCGGGCTCGGTTTGCGGAGATTTGGTACGGATATTGACGAGATAAATATGAATGCTATGCTAGTATTGACGACGACCAATTATGCGATTTGGAAGCCTAGAATGGAAAATGTGCTCATTTTGAAAGAGCTTTATGAGCCCTTGGAACATGTAGGAGTCAAACCGACGGAGGTGAAAACTGAAGATTGGAAGAGTTTGAACAGGAAAGCAGTTGCTTTGATCCGCCAGTGTGTTGGACAGGAGGTTATTCATCATGTAGCACAGGAGACAGATGCTTATGCTTTGTGGACGAAATTGGAGGGAATGTATCAGTCGAAAACATCCCAGAATAAGGCGCTACTGATGAGGAGGCTTGTGAATTTGAAGCTCCGGCTTGGGGATTCGGTTGCCGGACATTCCAGTGAGTTTCATAATTTGGTTAATCAGTTGTCTAATGTTGGGTTGAAGTTCGATGACGAGTTGCAGGCTTTGTTGTTGCTCAGTTCTCTGCCGGATAATTGGGAGACACTAGTGGTTTCCCTAAGTAACTCTGCGCTGGAAGGGAAGTTGACGATGGCTATGGTTAAGGATGCTGTTTTCAACGAGGAGGCGAGGAGGAGAGAGATGGGGACTGAACAGGCTGACGACACACGTGCACTGATTTCAGACGGTAACAGGGGCAGAAGCCATGGAAAGGGAAACGGAAGGAAGGGAGGCAGAAACCGTTCCAAGTCGAGGGGGCATAGTTTCACTTGCTATCATTGCCAGGAAGAGGGGCATATAAAACGGAATTGTCCAAGGTTTAAGGCGGGAAAAGAGAGAATTCCACCAAAGGAGATAGCAGCGACTCTTATAGATTCTGATGATGATTTGGCATTGGCAGTGTTAGATGCTACGGATGCAGGGATATTGGATTGGGTACTGGATTCAGGGTGCTCATATCATATCTGCAGGGATAGATCACAGTTTTGGGAGTACGAGGCATGCGATGGAGGTCTTGTCCGGATGGCTAATGGTTCAGCGAATAGGGTTGTTGGCAAGGGGACAGTGAGGTTTCGAGTGCCGAGTGGGAAGACTGTGAAGGTAGCTGGAGTGAGACACGTGCCAGGGGTAAAGAAGAACTTGATATCTCTCGGGATGCTTGATGAGAGAGGATGTAGTTTTTCTGCTAATTCTGGAGTACTTCGGATTTCTATTGGAGAGCGAGAGATACTGCTGGGTAAGAAATTTGGTGGGTTGTACAGGCTTGCGGGATCTGGCTTGACAGGAGGGGCTGCTGTTAGACATGGAGCAAGCAGTATGAGGAGAATAATTGGGCAGGAGAAGCGCCATTTGCTGGCACGTACACAGAGAGAGCAGGGTTGCTCAGGAGTTGTGCGGGATTCAAGCCTGAAGGAGAAGCAATGGGTGCGGGTTGTCCACGAGAAAGCCCAGAGGAAAGAGACGGATATTTTGGGGGCCCCGACGAAGCCAAAAGGAGTTTCTTTTGCTCTTGATATGATTGATGGTAGTGGTCTCTCTGGATTTGTCGACACAGAGAGAGGCACACTATCACCAAGGACGCCGAGCCAGTGAGTCTCGGCCGCACCCCAATTGAGGGGGTGCGGGCACCCTAGTTGAGGGGGTGCGGGCGCTTCTGTTGGTGAGCGCATAGATGGGCGCTTCTGTTGGAAAGCGCGGACGCTTCTGTTGGTGAGCGAATACACTTCGGGTTTGAGGTGTGCGAGTGGAGGCATTCTTTTTTATGGGATGTGGTACTCGAAATTTTTCTGATTGGCTGCGGAGTCTAGTTTTGCAAGGATACACTCTTTCGGGATTTGTGTACTCTGTTTGGTGGTGCATGGATGCTCGACTGGTTAGTGGCACAGGCGCTTGTCAGAGTTAGCCGATTGGATGAGGCGACATGGGGGTGTTGCAGACGACTTTACCCACTCGGTGTGGAGGGGGTGATTGTTGGGATTCCACCCCGTGTGGGCCATTGGGCTTAGGCCCGGTTGGGAAGGGCTAGGGTTTATTAATGTACTCTATATAACTCGGACTTGTCTTGTTTTATTGTGTGTGACAAAATAGAGAGAGGCAGAGAGTTAGAGAGAGATACACGAGTGACTGGTGAGTTTCATTGTTGTGAGATTGTGAGTGTGAGTGTGTAAACACAACAGACACGGATTATTCTCCGGATTATAGTAAAACCCCCCTCCCCGTGGACGTAGGTCTGATTTGGCCGAACCACGTATATCTGTGTGTTTGCTTTCTCTTGATTTTACTATTTCTGTTGCCAGAGGTGCGTTGTTGGAGATCCTAACCATTTCGTTATCTAAAAAAATTGTTTTTTTCTATTTCCAAATATTTTCAGTACTTCTAGCTAGAGTTCTCAGTACTGCCGACAAAGATATAGATTATTATAAACAGTTGAACAACACAAACGAAAAAAAAAAAAACTACAAATGGTGTTCCAAGTATTTTTAGATGAGTTTATGTGTATCTTGACAAATTAACGGGAGACCAATCCTATTGTTTATTGGTTGGAATTAAATTAAGGCCGAACAAAGCCCTATTGGACTAGCCCCACAGTGAACAATTCAAAATTTGGATATGGACCAACTCATCAGTGTGCTTCGATTGCTTTAATTTCACAATGTAGTTTTTCATTTTACCAACTTGAGGCTACAAAATATTGATTACAACGAACGGCATTTGCACATGCTTATGTCTCAAGCTCGATATTTTATAAACTCTATTAACTCTTGCACTGGCTTTAATCGACCACCCTGCTAGGTAATGTTGAAATAAATAATCCAAAACCTAATCGAACTATGCAAGTTGGCCTACTCGTTTTGAGCTATTTATCGTAAAAAAAATTTGAGTGGAGTGTCAGACTGTAAATCCCAAACTTTCGAGGTTTGAATCTTTATAAGATACTGCATGCTCCACTAAGGTTAATTTATGAATTCCTATTGTAAGATGAGGATTTCTAGCAAATGCGCAAGATTGTAATTTTTGCCTAATTTGCGGGGACCACTCTTCAGTAATTTTACCAAAAAATCTAAAAGTATACTAAAAATATAAAGAAAATTGGGAAGAGTGCAGGACCAGACACCCCCTAGCACCCCTCTTCTCCGCCCCTGTAGGGGAGGCCTTAACTCCACAGACTAGCTCTATAAATAAGGTACTTGCTAGACCCTACCCTTTGCAACTCTTAGCTCATAGCTCATTGTTTGTTCAAAGTGCTAACACTTCTATTTGCATATATTGCAACACTCACTGATTCACTCACTCAGTAACTCGCTGAGTGGTGAAAAAAAAATGGGCATTAATCAGAATGCAAGAAGTGTTGTGAACCATGGGTGGGTGTTGATGATCATCATCATCAGCTCACTGGGTATGATCATTAGCTCCTTTGCTGATCCCTATGGTCCCACTGACCCCCCGGCATCGGCCCCACCTCCTTTTGCAGTTTCAGGGAAGGAGTTCCCACCAGGAGCCGGGTCAATGACGTGCAGTAACCCTAACACCGCATGCTTTACCAAAACCATCAATTGCCCTGCAGAGTGCCCTTCCTTCAAGCCTTCTGATCCCAATGCTAAAGCTTGCTCCATTGACTGTACCTCTCCCACATGTGAAGCCATCTGCATCGGTAATTTCTCTCTCTCTCTCTCTCTCTCTCTCTCACTCACACACACTCACAAAAAGGCCTGCCTTCTATGCATAAGTTCAATTTTTTGGCTTTTAAGCTTTTAAGGTTTAATGTTTTACAAAAAAAAATTTAAAAAAAAGATTTTGTAAGACAAATTTGACTTTGTCAAATGGATAAATCATTGTTGGCTTGTAAATTGGCATGCCATGTAATGATGTAAAGGAGATAATTTGAAAACTATTGCTGTTATTTTTTTGGCTGGAGAAATATATTACCATTGGAGATGTTGTAAGTGGAAAAAAAACCTTCGGTGCAAATAGGGTACCACGGGGCGCGTTATATGGACCGTCATGTGGTACCCAGCTAACACTCAAATTTTTCTCCTGTAAGTGACTTACTGGCTTAATGCACATGATTCCACAAGCACGTCAAACGACTCAAACCTAAGATTCATACATATAAACATTTTCTTGTTCGCAGGTCGCCCGGCTAACTGCAATGGCAAGGGTTCTGCTTGTGGGGATCCAAGATTTGTTGGAGGAGACGGCATTGTATTCTATTTCCATGGCAAAACAAACCACCATTTTGCTTTAGTCTCAGATCAAAACTTGCAAATCAACGCCCGCTTCATCGGCCATCGACCTCAAGGAAGACAGAGGGACAACACATGGATCCAAGCACTAGGTCTCGTATTCCGCGATGACCGTCACCAGCATCACACTTTCACCCTGGCTGCTACCAACAAGTTATCTCAGTGGGACGATAACGTCGATCAACTTCACTTCGCTTACGACGACAAATCCCTAATCATCGGCGAAGGCCACCTCTCAAACTGGGATGCCCTTGATGGTAGCGGTCTTTTTGTTGAGCGAACAGCCAAGGTTAACAGTATTACTGTGACATTGCCAAACCTTGTGGAGATATCTGCAAGAGTAGTCCCGATAACGAGAGAAGATGACCGAATCCATAACTATCAGATCCCACTATCGGAAGATTGCTTTGCTCACTTAGAGGTGCAGTTTAGGTTCTTCCACCTATCGGAAAGCGTCGAAGGTGTATTGGGACAGACGTACAGACTTGATTTCCAGAATCCGGTGAAAAGAGGCGTGGCCATGCCGATCATGGGCGGTGAACGCAACTACCTGACCTCTTCTCTTACATCCGCGGATTGTAAGAAATGCATCTTCTCCTTGTCTGACCAATATGATTCATCGGCGTCTAATGCTTTATCGTTAGAAGAGGTCACAAACACAATGAAGTGCAGTAGCATGGATAATATCGGTCGAGGAGTTGTTTGTCGCAGGTAGAAGCTTAATCCGTTGGGAAGTCGTTTTTGGAATAAGTGATGCAGTTGAGTATTTCTTAGCTGCTAGGTATTTTAGTGTTGCATTGTTCATTAGTATTGTAATAGTAAGAGATGGATCCAAGTCATGTCTTGGTCGAGCCCTAATCAAATCTCAAGCTCATGGGGTTTAGGTAAGTGTTTGATGGCCTGATTTGTATTCCATGCACTAAATGTATTACTTTGGTTAATTAATTTTCAAAAGCTCAATAGTTTGTTGCTTGTTCATATTCCAAAAAGTATGGTAAATTAAATGATCTAGACTACGTAACCGTGGAATAGAGGATTTCGTACAAATATCAATATATACTTCGGTGATTTAAAAGCTCAGCCGCTCAGTTTCCATTATTTCTCACAATATGACTATTAGAATAAAAAATACAATTATCTAACCCATGCTCTATACACTTGCTCAATGAAATTTAAGTTCAATATTTTCCCTTGAAACAGATATTAATTACAATCATCCTCAACCTAGCCGGCTAGCCCTAACCTAATTTCTCCTGGCACCCATAGCCCCACCACCACTCCGTGACTACCATCATATCTGCCTCTCCACCCAGCACCTCTTCGGATTTTTTTTCAGCCGCATCACGTCTTTTGATTTATCCAAAGACAAAAAATAGAAATGCAATTGAAAATAAGCCAAGTGGCTTATTAGGCCAAACCAAGCCATGCGCCCATTTTCTTGATTCTCTTCTACTAAGAGTAAATTTGGGTATATCAAACACTAACTAGTTAGTTTTAATTTGCACTATACAATTCGCACAATAAACTGAAAATAAATGTGGAAGTCCATTTGAAAAAAAAAAAATGGGCCGAAAGGAGTACGTTATAAGGGAACTTTAGGACAGGAAAATTTTCAGTTTCCAAATAATCTGTTCGGAACTGATTCAACATAATATTCAAGCCCTAAAACTGAAAATTCCATACAATAACAAACGTTATATCCTTCCAAACTACTAAGTACTAGAAAAGCCTGCGAAAGAAACGCTGAAAATATTTCCTTATCAGAGGAACAATGAAGCCAACAGCTTGCTTCCAATCAGATAAGATGCATAAACATCTCGAATCGCATACTTAATTTCCTTATCAGAGAAAACCTTACCACCCCAGTTGAAACTGTCAAAACTTGGGGATTCTTCAAGAGAAATTCCAACCTTGTTAGCTAACACTACTAAATCACTCCCACAAAGTTTTGGCTTTCTAAGAATTCTAGCCCCCAACTCGCTCACTTCAATGCTGCTCGTGCATTCAATTCCGTAGTACCTTTCCATTGCAGAAAGCCCCTTTCTCATATCAACTCCCACGAAACAAATTTCTTGGTCCGCTAGAAAATCTTTTAGGACGCGAGGAATTTCATCCAACTGATTCAATAGAATCACAAGGCAACGAGTTCCGACACAAAGTTGTAGCATTGTTGGTTTGCCATTGGGACGATTATGGCGGAACTTGACAGCTAGTCCAACAGGTCTCTTACTTCGGATGAGAGGACGTAGTTCGGCAAGGCCAGTGATGACTAAAGCAGCACATTCCACAACCCTTATCTGAAGAATATGGCCATGAATTTGGATCTCGTAAGTACCCATTTTTGACAGGAATCTCAAGGGTATCATCGATCCTAAGTAAGACAATACTAACAAAAGTGAAAGCAGTAAGTTAGAGTGGAATATGATGTGGGGATGAATATATAGGAAAGGCTATTGGGTTTTTTTGGGGACTTGGAGAGTGGAGAGTTGGACTGCTTTTTGGGAATAAGCAATAAAGGATGCATAAACGTTCAGTTGCATTGATTGGCTTCTTCTATAGGGAAATTGTCGATTCCAATTCTCTACATTTGACGAATGGGAATTGAATTTCATCCTGAAATTTTTAAAAATACCCAACAATACTCCTATTTGTATGAAATGGGTTATAGAAGTTCTCCAGAAATATAGTGCATTTGATTTACAACAGGTCCCGAGATTCAAGCTAGCTTCATTATTCCTAATGGGTGTGCTCCTAAGGTCGCATTACGAACTACAGCGAAAACGATATTTTTGGACTTCGGTGTGTAATTTCAGCCATAGGACCCGACCTATTTATGTTGCAGTTTGCTAATAATTAGGGTCATCAATTTTTAGAAAAAAATAGAGAGAGGCGAGAGAAAACTCACATCTTTGAGAGATTGTGAGAAGATTAGTTGTCATGCCCTCAAATTTAATAATCCAAACATAGATAATATCCACGTGGGACAAGTCAAAGTCTCACAATTTCCCTTTGAATAGTCAAAGTCAACATAAAATGATCCCACCATTCCGAACCATTCCGAGTAAACAAGTTATATCCACTAGCAGGGGCGGATGTACATTGGGGCTGGGGTGGGCCCTGGCTCCCCCGCACTTCAAAAAAAAAATCGAACAATGTAAATATTAAAGCATAGAAGATTCAACCACCGGTGAGCTTTGGCTCAATGGTTAGAGTGCCTTGCTCCACGCTTTCATCCAGAGTTCAAATCTCCCAAGGCGCACAACTCTGTTTTCTTAATTGCAACTATAATATTCATTTCTCTCTCTCTCTCTCTCTCTCAAGGTTTGTAATTTTTTTTTATTAAATGGAGACAAACATGACACCTTTGGACGTTAAATTTTTTTCTCAAAGTTTAGCATTTTTACTCTATGTTTCTGTACGGACTATGGTAGGAATTAATGTACAATGAAAATTAAATCACAAACATGTCAATTTACATAATTATATGAATAAATTACGGATTACTAATTTTTTTTTATTAAATGGAGACAAACATGACACCTTTGGACGTTAAATTTTTTTCTCAAAGTTTAGCATTTTTACTCTATGTTTCTGTACGGACTATGGTAGGAATTAATGTACAATGAAAATTAAATCACAAACATGTCAATTTACATAATTATATGAATAAATTACGGATTACTCATCTTTTTTATATGTAATTATATGACTTCCTATTAATTTTTTTCTTCGATCATATTTTTCCATACAACATGTAATTAGTTTTTCATTGACTGGTGCCACCCCCGTAGCCGTCAAGTTTGCAATTGCAAAGCTAATTTGGCAAATGTTATAACTGACTTTTTAGGACAGAGGACAAAGGTTAGTCCTCTCTCCGTAATGCCACCCATGAGAGGGCAGTTTTGGCCTCGTCGTAGGCATCGATCGAGCTATCAAATGCATATGGCTTATGGCCCCCCCGGATTGGGAATCCTGGCTCCGCCACTGTCCACTAGCGTCCATAATCCAAATGCATAAGTACAAAGTTTAAAAGTTATTACACTGCCAAATAGTCAAAAAGATAAGCTATAGAAATTACAAAACCATCTTTCCAAAAATATAACACAAAGATGGGAAAATAACTTCATGCATGTATAAACTCCATATAAGTGTCACTCGACAAGCATCCAACTTCATGCTCCATGCCATGTACCTGAAAATTGATAGGTTGAGCTCACTAGCCTAGTAGAAAAACTATTCTACCAATGGTAGGTGTATAAACATGATACATGCATAATGAATGAGTATGAGGATGGACACGACCAATGTATAAGGTTAAAGTGAACAGAAGGCTATAATTCGACCACGAAGTAACCAAAGTGTATCCAAATGTCCAAAATGTGTCCAGGTGTCCCAAAATAATTTTAAGTATCCAACCAAAGTCCAAGTAGTTACCAAAATCCTCATTTTCGCATATCGAAAGCCAATTTTTTCCAAATACGCCAAATTAATCCAAATACATCATAACCAAAATTTCGTAAGAAAACATTCATCAATTTTAATAGGGAAGTATCCCTCTGCTGGATTTCATGGACTCCGTACACCTCTGCTGGATTTCGTGGGCTCTGTGCACCCCTAGCTAGGGACACCAAACGGGTGATCCCTAGAGTTCATTTTATCCAAAAATATCACCTCAAAACAATTTGTCTTTCAAAAGTTTCCAAAAGTCCCATTTATTCCAAAAGTTTACCGTTTTCGCCAAAAAGCGTCAACCGACGTGTGTTTAATTCATAAAACTAAGAATTTGCTAAATCACATGTCCAAGGGTCAAATTTATGATATCAAGGTGAATTCGGTGTTCAAAATGGTTATACAAGTCAAAAACACGAAAAAACAGATAATCAGAGGCCAAACGGGCATTGGGGAACAAACCGGGACAAAACAAAAATTGGGTGAGCTGCTGGATTTTCCGCCCAGGAGGCCCCCAATCCCGCCCGGGCGGCTCGGGCAGAGGCTAGGCCACACAGACAAGCAAAATTTTCACCCCTTTGACCCCAAGTACTTATATGATGTTATAGGCCAAAAATTGAATATGTAGAGCAACAAATGGACATCAAAGGAGTGTAAATCAACCATCAATTGCATCAAACAAGTTCTCAATCCAAAGATCACAAAATCAACTCAAACAAACCCATTTTTTAGAGCAAATGATGAATTAGATGGATTTGAGCAACAAGAACAAGATATATGCTATACATCACATAGATACAACTAGAGAGAGTAGAATTTCTCTTCCTACCTCAAGATTTGAGCTTGAAATGAGTGAGAAAATGAAAGTCCTAGCCTCCAATGAGCTCCAACCCGAAATATGAGCTTTTGGTGCGAAACGAACGCAATGCAAGCTTCGATACGCGTAGAGGAGGTGATTTTAGGTGTAGGTCTTGAAGGGGACTTGAAGGCTTTGTGAATTTTTGAGCTTTGAGCAAGAGAAAATGGAGGAGAGGAGAGAGAGAGAGGGGTCGGCAATTGGAGAAGAGAGAGGGGCTGATTTTTTTGCAAAAATGAAAGAATAAGTCATGTATAGATACCCCTACCCTTTACACTTACACCCCTAAACTTCCAAATGTACTTTAAACACGCCCAATGCATTTTACCACTATCACATTGACCCATCTAAATCAAAATTCAACTCCTCACATTTACCCAACATTATTCCAGAAAAATTATGCAAAATTACGGGTCCTTACACTAGTACTCTTGATTTCGATTTCATAGAAGACTGGTGTGGCTCCCATGGTTTTCCTCACGTTGAGATTTTCCACGTATATCTTGTGTCTTGTTTTTTCTTTCTATTTTACTACGCACAACTGTTTACTTAGAGTGGCGGAGTGCAACCGATTACCTCGCATATGGGAGGGGGTAATTGTTGGGATTCTCCCATGTGAGGGGGAGATTTTGTAGCCGGATTCGTTGAAAATGGCAGCCGCCATTGTTAAAGATTTGCTTGCCGCAAATTTTCCCCAAAGATTTCCTACAAATACTCATTGTATTTGAGAGGTGAAAGTGTGGTAGCAATGTGATAAGGTGAGGCAGTGGTGAGAGGGGGAGCCGGTTGTGGCTGCCCGGAGAGGTTTTTCATGTTTGTGTGTGTGTGTGTGTGTGTGTGTGTGTGTATGGGGGGCCGCTTCTAGTCTGGATTCCGGACTTACAGACCCCTATGATCAGAGCAATTTTTTGACGATCCAAAATATACAGTTTTTGCGAAAAACTGCTTGGATCAAGCCCTTCCCGATTTTTTTTTTTTTTTTGAAGATTATCCGTAGGGACCCTTGAAAACACCTTTTAAACACATTGGACGGTTCGGATTTCCCAAAAATAATTTTTAAATTGAAAAAATTACTCCCTTTGTCCGGATTTGTTTGTCCACAACCATACTTTTTCACGTCCTAAAATGTTTGTCCATTTTCAAAAGTTAAAGGATAAAGTATGAAAAATTTACTTTTTTGTCCATTTTCTAAAAATTAAAATAACAACTCAAAACCTAATTTTTAAAAATAATCTGTTTATATTTTTTATTTTTTTTGACAGTATTAAAGTTTTGAGATCTATCAAATAAGATCTATATTGATAAAATAAATAAATAAATAAATGTGTAACTACATTATTTTTTAGTTTGAAAATTGCACGTAATTCATAGTGGACTATCAAATTGGAATGGAGGGAGTATTAAATAGGGGGATTGAGGATAAAATAGGAAATTAACAAACTCAAAAGGTAATGGAAAAAAAGTTGGAATCCCCAAAACGGACCAACAAATCCGGATGGAGGAAGTACATTTTTTCTTAAATCCGAAAGGTCCTTATTACATGTTAACTGAATGAATGTCATTGATGATTTTGGGAAATATTCCATGAATCCTCTTTGATGGGATTATTGCATGAATCTATTGTGTGTTTTATGATTTTTTTTAATTTAATTGTGGATTTTTTTTTATCCAATACTTGTTTTCTTTTTCAGTACAGTAAAAATGGTAAATCAATAAATCATATTCGCATGTCCTTTAGAAATGGCTTATTGATTCATTGAGCAATCTTTTGTCCCCATGTTCTCCAAAAAAAATATGTGAATTATAAAAACAAAGGGCTATTTCACAGTAAATATGATTTGTTGATTTACCATATTAATTAGGTGATTTGATATAGTAAAAGATGGTTTATTATTTTACCAGTTTGGTCATTTCATATAGTTAACGTAATAAATAATTTTATCGTGTTTGTGGGTTGTAGAGTTTACGTAGTATTTTAACATTTCAAATTTTATTTTGAGAATTTAGGGGTGAGAAGATTAGGAGAGATAAAGAATTAAAAGATCAGGAAAGAATCGGACAAATAAGACAGAGATTGAGATAAATTACGAAAAATTTAAAGAGAGATATTTAGAAAACTAGGGGGGAGAGAGAGAGAGAGAGAGAGAGAGAGAGAGAGGGGTGATTTGGGGTTAATTTAAATTTGAGAATGCCAACTTAAGTTTTCAAACCAGCTAGGATGTGGATATAAATAAGTCTATGAAACAAGACATCTGTTTAACTTCCCCTTAAAAAAAAACAAAGAGACAAAATAATTTGTTAAGAGTGCGTATGGACTAAATTTAGATACATTTTTTTAGTTTTTTATCATAATTTTGACAAGAAGAATTAAAAAAAAAGTATAAAAATCTACAATAACTTTAATGTTCATACAAGATGACATTAAAGGCACTAAAAGACTGTCTTTTTTTAACTTGTTTCTCTTTTAGTGAACTTTTTTCAAGGGAGAGTTAATTAGGCATCATGTACAAAAAGAATCATTATGATTCCATCCTATGATATTTGAATACTTATGATTCCATCCTGAAATTCAAATAAACCCCAAACTACCCTTTCTCTCTCCTAATTTTCCTACTATTTCTCTCTCTTAATATTTTCCTAATTTATCTCAATCACTATCTCCTATCTTTTTAAATCTTTCTCTTCCCTAATCTTCTCTCTCTTACTCTCACCTAAAATCTCAAAACAAAATAAAAAATAAAAAAGTTTTCTCGTGACATGAAAAAATTCTTATGACAATGAACACAAAAAATATGATAAATTATTGAACAATCTTAGACTATGTAAAATATATGATAAATTAATTAACCATTTTAGACTACGTTTATAATATGATAAATTAAAAATAATTTTCACCATATGAATAACCTACTTGATCTAATGAACCATCTTTTAAAATATGATATATATATATATATAACTATCTTAGACTGTAAAAAACATGATAAATTAAGAACAGTTTTCACCGTATGAATAATCTATACATGATATAATGATCCATTTTTAAAAATATGTAAAAAAAAATGATAAATTAAAGAACCATCTTAGACTATGTTAAAAACATGATAAATTAAGAACAATTTTCACCGTACGAATAATCTATACATGATATAATGAACCATTTTTAAAAATATGTAAAAAACATGATAAATTAAAGAACCATCTTAGACTATGTAAAAAACATGATAAATTAAGAACAATTTTCACTGTACAAATCACCTATACATCATAAATTAATGAATCATCTTAGACTGTAAAAAACATGATAAATTAAAAATGATACATGCAGAAAACATGATAAATTAATGAACCATGTCCACTATACCAATCACCTACCATCGTATAAAATACATTACGGATCATGAAACATGGTGAATCAGCTGACATGGTAAAACAATTAACCATGAAACTTGGAAGTTGCAAAAATTATGAAGATCACGAACAATTGAATCAGAAAAACAATACTGCTATTAGCAAGATTTGGAATTCACTTCCACTGTACAACATACATCATAGTCAAGTGAATCAAACCAACGAGTAACCAACCACCGCCGTGGTGGCTTTTTTTGTCGCCGTTGAGATTGATTTTGTCGTTGTCGGATTCGTTCTTTTGAAGGGTTGCTCGTTGGGTTTCCATCGCCTTGCCCACTGATTACCAGATACATCATAGTCAAGCAAAATAGAAGAGAAAATGATAAGACTAACGAAGACTGACATGAGCACAGGATCAATTGGAGAAGACGACAATTGGATGCATGTGAGGCAACAACCGACAATGATCGGAGTTCAGGCAGCCAATCTAGAGAAAAGAAACGACGTCGTCGCCAGGGAAGTATGGGAAACAGACCAACTGGATCTGATGGGAGAGGGATGAAAGAGGGAAATGAGTGATTGATTAGGAAATGATTGATTAGATAATTGATTAAATAACCAAACAGTTTCATGGTCTGCATGAACACATCCCCATTGAAATAGGAAATGATTGATTAGATAATTAAGGAAAATAATCCCCTTAACCAAGAGCTTAATTAGGAGATTTCAAAACTGTTTGTTTATTTAGGAAAGGAGATAAATATTGTATATATATAATTAATTGATAATGAATCAATTAATAAGGGCACAATGGTCCAAATATCCTTTTACAGGATGAAATCATAACTATTCAAATCTCATGGCGATGGAATCATAACGATGTTTTTGTAATGGGATGCAAAGTTAAAATTTCCTTTTTTCAACTTAGATCTATAATTTTATGATTTTCTGATTCCTCTTATCAAAATGAATGTAAAATCTAAAATATTTGATCCAGATATAATAAAATTAAGAAAAAAATCATCAAAGAAAATTTTGCCCAAAGGCCATGTGTACGTTTAATTGGGATGAAACTAGAAGAAATTCTAGACAGCAAATTTTCTTGTTTCGTTCCTTTAAGAATTGTTATTAAAATACGGTCAATGGACCATATAATCTAAAGGTCTGGTGTGTGGGGGAAAAGGGTAAATTTTTGGTGTGAGGGGACGGTAAAGGACCCCGGATACAGTATTTGGGGAACGGTAAAGTGCCACAAATACGGTACAGTATCCAGCGTGTGTGGAGGACGGTAAAGGACTTCGGGTACAGTGTCCAAGAAACGGTAAAGGATCTCGGATACAGTACAGTGCCCAGTGTGTGGAGGACGGTAAAGGACTCCGGGTACAGTGTTCGAGAGACGGTAAAGGATCTCGGATACGGTACAGTACCCGGTGTGTGTGGAGGACGGTAAAGGACTCCGGGTACAATATTTGAGGAACGGTAAAGGGCCTCGAATATGGTACAGTACCCAGCATGTGTGTGTTTGGTATTGGCAAAATGTGTCAGTCATTATGGGAGGAAAGAACATTGGGAAGAGGATGAAAGAATATCACGTCGGTTAAAGGCTAGGAAAGGAATGAATGACATGTTACTATTCAGAACTTTTGCGTGTTATAAACTGTTAAGTTGCTAGTTGTAAAATAAGGGGTTAGTAGGGTTGGGATTATTGATTGAGTGTCGACTCATGGTGCTACGGCCCACCACCTCCAGGTACTAATGAAGATGGACAACAGCAATACCCTCCGTTAGAGGAACACTTTCAGCACGAGAACAATCCAATTTATGGCGAAGATTTTGTTGAGCCATGGGTGTTTTATCAGTAGAAGCTCTATTACATTTTAAATACTGTTATTTGATTTCCAAAAAGTGTAATCACATTTGGTGAAACTCTAGTTATTTTGAATTAATGTAAGACTTTTACTGTTGACTTTATTGTCTGTTGGTTATATATTAGTTCAGAAAAGAATTTATTAACGTGTCCAAAAATTGGGGTGTTACAGATTTGAATTGTCAATTACTTGGGTGATAGGCGCGTAATATCACAGATATAAGCGCCTAAGTAGGGCAAATCAGCGCATTAGGGGCGCGTTTTATCTCGTTTTCCACTTGTTGCGGTGATGTCCTTGGTTTTTCTTGGTTGTGATTATTTTGTAGGGAACAGGCCAAAAGGAGCGCGTGGACTGGATACATGGCGGTCGGGCGTGTTGGGAACCAGTGGGACCCGGGTGAGGGCGACCGAAGAGCTGAAAAGTCAATTTAGAAGCACCGGTATCGATACAAGGGAAGTCCTGTATCGATACCGATTGGCCACTTCGGGAACAGAGCGTATGGGTATCGATACAAGACTTCTCCTGTATCGATACCGAGGGTCTTAAAAGCCAGCGTTTGACTTGCCACGTGTGTTGACTTCGGGGAAGGATAAATACCCCGTTTTTAGGCCGAATTAGGGTTCGAACTTAGCATTAATCTTCTTCTAGTTTTGCAGCCGTTTATCTTTTGAAGTATTTACTTTCCGGAGCTTGTTCCATTGAAGTTTACAGTTTGATTCGCGGATTTCGCTTTGCTTCGGTAACGCTTTCTATTTATTTACATTAACCTTGGTTCGCGGGAGTTTGTCCGCGTTCTGAGACTTGAATATCTGTTTTAACTCTCATTCAAGTTTATTAGCATGTTGAATTTCAGTATTTTCTTGATTGTTCTAGTTATAATGAGTGAGTAGTCGTATTGAGTGCGGCCGCGGGACCAAGGTGCCCCGCGGCTAGACTAAATTACGTTCCACCTCGGTGCCGAATCAATTCAATTAATGCGCAATTTTTGAATACGGAAATTTTTCTAGCAAACAAACCCGGGCATCGCCCATTCTAATTGCGCGCTGAATCGGTGACAAGTGGTGTGCACTTGTTGGGAACGATTTTCCATATTTTTAAATCTATTAATTGAAATATTGTGGCCCGAGTGAATGTGAATTGGACTAGTTGCGGGCACCGTAGTGCCCACGGCTGTACTCTCCTTTTTAAATCAAGAGTTCAATAATTAAATTAGTTTAACCTAGTTAATTAAATCAGTCACTGAGCAAGGGGTGGCTACCTGAGAGCCAGTTTCAAACATAGAATCTAGCATTGTTTGGGTCAACACTGTAGACCGTCTCTGTGGTTCGACTCCGGTACTTCCGGATTTATTGTGCTGCACCGGTCGATAGTCCTACGCTTGGGACGAAATTCTAAGTTAATTTTTAATCACCCGAACGGTCAAGCATTGGGCAAGGAAAATCCGAATTAAGCTACGCTTTTGGGAAACATCTTAGAATTTTCTCTAGTTTCTATTTTGCTATTATTTTCGAATTTTTCATTTTTGGTTATTTTTCATTAGGGTTTTAGTTTTCCCTCTTTAATAAGTTGTTATTTTTCATTAGGGTTTTAGTTTTCCCTATTTAATAAGTTGTAAGCCTTAAGGGCACGGCAGTATTTGATTATGATTGAATGAAAAAAGAGTTTAGTCTGTTTAGATAGTGTTTTCTCTAAACTATCCAGTTTGTGTTCGATTGTTGTACGTCTTTTTTGTAGTTCATAAGGCACCCTGCATTGGCATGTTCAACTTATAAATTAGTTTTATGACATTCGTTATAACTAGAACCGAATCAGGCATAAACAAAAAAAAACAAAAAAACCTTAATTACTTCATGAGCATATCTCGCAGCTTGTTTCCAATCTGACAACAGTAATAAACATCTCGAATAGCATATTTTGCTACGGTGCAGATCTCCTCTCTCCCAGTCATATATTTGACGATCCGAACCAATCTATGTTTTTAAGTGTCCTAGCTAGCAAGGAATCAGCAAAAAAAAAAAAAAGACCGGAAAAGGCTTTCATGAAAATTTTCATAAAACTATGTGTGTGTGTGTGTGTGTGTGTGTGTGTGTTAAACATACTGAACGATTCGGATTATCAAAATATGACAAAGAGAGGGGAGGTCCGCACCGTAGCAAAGTAAGGAATCATCTACTTGATCCTCTGTGGAGAGAGAGGGAGAGAGAGAGAGGAACAATCCTTTTTGAAAAGGACTCAATTCCATTCATATAAGAGCCCGAGGGCAATACAGATTTCTTCACGAAATACATGATTGAACCAAAACAAACAAAATCTATACGCAAACACATACACTAGTAGGCTCAATGGCACCCCTGCAAAAGGCAAACCATCAACTAGGTTGCTAGGCTAAGAACCAATCATCGATTTGGTAGTAGAGATCCCAAAAGATAACAGCTCAACTCCTGACACTTAGCGCAAGATACAATCGAAGGAGATACAATTCAAACACACAATTAAAATCAAAAGATTATTGTGCCCACCGTCCAACCATCAGATTTGGAAACCAAATCGGTACAACACCAAACCTAAAAACAGCCGGTAGAAGAGAAAACAATTGGAAAAGAAAACAAAAAACAGTAAAAACCTTTCTTGACGTCCTCCTTATTGGTCCACCACCTTCAGTCGCCGAGCCAACTGCTTGCTGCCTTCACCATGTTGGCCGAAATCTTGAGAAAACCCCGATCTACACCGAAGTACAAACAAGACTGTCAAGGTCCGAAGACAAACGCGAAGAAACAAACAGGGGTGGGGAGAGTAGGACACACTGGGGGGGCGATATGATGGACCATCCAATCCCCACCCCAGGTTGCTGAGGGGAACAATCCTCAAAGCCATGTATTCTAGAAAACTTAAATGCCAAATGTTAGGGATTAGGTCCGTTCGTTCATCGGGTTGTGAGCGCATCCTCTAGAAAACGCTTTCCCTATTAAAAATGTAGAAATCATTTTCCACCTCTGGTTCGTTTTCAATTGACTTCGGAAAATGTTTTCGGTTAGAATTTTGTTTTCTGTTGTACTAAATGCTGGAAAACGAATTCCATAGAAAAAGTTTTCCAAGAAAATATTTTCCTCCCGAAACAAATGAAACGTTAATTTTATCTACATGAAATTTCCATAGTTGTTACTTATAACTGAAACTTTAATCAAGTGATTTTAAATATTATAACACCCAGTCGCCCACCCATTTCTTTCAATGTCTTGTCAATATTCTACCACTCTCACATTTAAGATTTTTTTTAAAAAAGATTGATAATCTCCCTGAGTTTTTTTTTTGTTAAAAAAAAAAAAAAAGATTTACCTTTTTTTTTTAAAGCAACACGATTTAAGCGTTTTCAAATGGACAGGGGTTGCTTTTCAAAAAATAAAAAATTAGACGGTTGCATTTTATCGAGAAGAAAATAGTAAGGGGTGGACAACTTTCTTTTACTTTCCCCTGTTTTTTTCGAAGCAGTGTTTTAAGTGGAGATACTTATGATGTATTGTTTTTTGTTTTAGTAAATCATATCGGAATACGTATTGCATATCGAAAGATACGTTGATCGCGATTAACATACATGCAATTAAAAGGAACTTATGCCCAATAACACCACAAACTGTGCATACATTTTAAAAAGGTCTTAAAAAGTAAATTTTCAAGTCTCTCAACTGGTGTCTACGACTTTCGTAAGTATGCCTATACTAGTATACTACCTTGGTCATGAAATAAAAGAATAGCATATATATGATTCAAGAAAAACACAATTAAATTATGGTTTTTTCTTCTATTCAAGCTTTGCATTAAGGTTGGATTTATTTCAAATGGTTTGAATGCCGGCATATTTAGATCAAGCGATTTAGATAAATGCGTTTGAAGCTCCGCTTCTTTTAGAAACTAATCATAAGATACGTGTCCAATCGGGATACAGATGTATATCGTAGAATATGCATATCGTATCGTGAGATATCTATACAAAAAGGATACAGGATGTGGTATGTTACATATGTACTCTATCTTTTATCATAGGTTTTTGACAACTGATGAACTTTGAAGTAGGAGACAAAAAATAAAAAGTTCTGGAATGGTAATTAATGTACAGTCCAATTGCGAGTTTTCCACGTTCCATGGAGCAAAAATATGTTTCGACATTTACATGGTATTTGGTTAAAACTTTGGCAAAGTTGCTCCGATGGTACTACAGCCATTAATTCTTACCTTAAATAATTATGACAGTTGGATGATTTGACAAATTTCATTGAGATTTGACAAATTTCATAGAGATTTGAAAGAAAGAAAAAATTGCGACACACATTTTTGGAATCCGGTAAAACAACGTGCACCGACCGTGGTGCACCGACCACGTATCGACGGCGTCGGGGACGCCGTTGTGAGTCCCATCCGATCGATCAAATGAAATTGGGGTGATTTTAGATCAAGCTCATACAGCCGTCTGATTGCCTCGATTCCCACGTAGGCCCACTCGGAATTCAATTCTAAAAACGATGAACGACTAGGATCAATCGGATGGGACCTACAACGGCATCCCCGACTCTGTCGGTACGTGGTCGGTGCATCTTGATCGGTGCAGCTAGAAGGGTTCTTTGGAATCATTTGTTAGATTTTCTGTAAACTCAAATACTAGGAGACAATCACAATATAGTAATGAATTTGGATCATAATTTATGCAAAGAAGTAAGAGAATATTAGAAAAACTTAATGATCAAGGCACGCATAAAATGCTCTCCTTTGAAAAGATATGTTTCCTAGCTCTTGCACAGGACTGATCAACGTTTCACTCTCAAGATACAACTATCATTCAGGAAGCTTTATGTGTAGTTAGAGTTTTGTGACAGAAGTATATTTTGACTTTAAATGATGGACGAGTGGAAGTCGTACTTTGAGGCGTTATGCCAAATAATGAGTTTGGCGACTTTAGCTTAAGAAATAGGAAATGACTACAATACACACCCCTTATTTGGGTGTACCATATGCACCTATTGTATGGTCCAGATTATGCCATCTCATCGGCAATCATAACATTTTACATAATGATATGTCTACGTATTTAGTATTTATGTATATGTCTACTCCAATCAAGGGAAAGGCTACAATACACACTCTTATTTAAGTGTGTATTATATGCAACTCTAAAAATATTATGAATCAATGATCTCTTAGGAATAACAAGTTACCATTTTTATAAAAAAAAGTTATGAAACGCAAAAATGTTATGAATCTTAGAGAAAATGTTACTCTATGAATCATATTGCTGAAAGTTACAAAATGCTAAAAAATGTTATGATTAGCAATGACGTAGCACAATATGGATTATACAATAAGTGCATATGGTACACTCCTTTAATAGGTGTATTTTGTAGTCATTCTCCCAATCAAATACTGCTTCCTAGAACATGGTTGAGTGAAACACCGCGTCTATGGGTACGCCACACACACGTACCCCAAATTCAGACCAACGCATCCCAACTGTCCATCTCAGAAATCAATATTCCGGATTTTAAATAAACTATTCGCACAAAGAGTTTAAACTATTCATGCGAATAGTTCATTCCAAATCCGAAACGCCAAAAATGCTTCTGGATGGTTTACGTGCGTTGGTGTGCATATGGGATACACGAGTGTGGTGTACCCATATCATTTTTGTTGAGTAAATTTGAAACAGTACATTTATTGGACAGACGATAAAATATTTTTTTACCGGTAAGAATGCTCTTTGACCAGTAAAAGCGCACTGTTACCGATAAAAAGGTACTTTTACCGGTCAAATATCACTCTTATGGATGTACGGTAGAATTCTTCAATTTGAAAAGTCTATCAGAAAAGGATGGTTTCCTTGATGGAAGTCACATGGGTGCATGTGAGCTTTTAGTTTTCAATGACAAAGCCCCACATATCAATTATCATGTGCGTTTTTAGACTGAGAGAATCCAACCAACAGAAAATCAATTAAGTGGCCCTTGCTTTGACACCAAAACTCTTGTGATAGAGATGCCACTTGGTATCAGGATCTCAATGTCCCCAACAATGGTGGGGTTTGAGCTGCTAAAAGTACGTTTCCATCCTTTGAATAGCAACGTTTTGTCCTCCTTTTTCACATCTCACATGTGCCATTAATTGGTGGGGGGTTTCGGACGGATTTGCCAACTTTTGAGTGTTGTGGTGGGGTTCTTAATATTCTTATCCCAACACTTCTCTGTTTCTGATTGTATAGGATACGATTCTCCATTATTGTTTTCAATCAGACTTTTCTGCAGTTTAAAGCTGGACATGGATAACGTAATCCATGCTATTTCGACCATTTAAAGTTGGACTGCATAGAGTAATCCGTGATATCTCGACTATTCAAAAGTATTTTAATGATTTAGAATTGTTGAAAGAAACTTTCAGCGAAAAATAGATTTCCCCAACAAGAATCTTTTTAAAATCTGGTGAACGATCAAGTTTCTGAGGCTTTTCCACCGTCAAACAGTTGAGATTACGGATTCCTACTAGTATTCTATAAGAAACACTAAAAATTTACATGTAAAATTTTTGTCCAAAAAAATTAATATGGGTTTGCCCATATATATATAAAAAAAAAATTATCCGAATTAGCCCAAGGAAGATTAGATTCCTGGCTCCGCCATTGCATGGCATTGCAATGTTTGGACGTCGAGGGATGATAGGGTCCCGAAAAAGTTTTTCCGAAAACGTCTAGGAAAGAGAAATAATTCTTGTGAATCTGAACCGTCCTTTACTCTTTCTTGGACATTTTCAAGAAAACTTTTCTTCTATCTTAACATGTTTGTTGGATGTCAGGAAAGACATGAACAGAATAATTCCTAAATGCTAGGGAATGTTTTGTGATTCAGAGGGGAGTATATACTGTTGTGAAAGAGCAATTATTGGAGTGTGTACTATCATATATACTCCCTCTGTCCCAATTTTATAGTCCCTTTTGGGAGTTCGTGCCACTTTTCAAAGTGTTATATCTTATAATCTACATTGTTTTAGGTGATTTTGAACACTTTGTTTATTAGATTAAATCAAGATCCATCAAACAAGATCCATATTGCATATAAAATGTATTACCGATTGAAAGATATACTCGTTTTTTTATCCGGTTAGGATAGAACGAGGGACTATAAAATTGGGACGGAGGGAGTAGTTTTTTAGCAAATTGGCCGGTTAGTATAGGTTTGGGAATAGATCAAAAGCCCAAAAAAATCTTGTAGTGGGCAAAGACAGCACGTTTGATCATTCTTCACATGTGCCTGCAGTAACATTCAAGTAATGACTTTGATTTTACCTATTTCAGCCAGTACTTCATAAATTGCTTCGGAAATAGTCTCTCAAGCGCATAAATGGTTAGGAGTTTACATTCTCATCTTCTTTGGTAAAATCAAGACCTTTGATTTCACCTGTTTCAGCCAGTACTTTATAAATTGCTTCGGAACAAAATAAGGAACAATTTCTAACAGGCGCGTATATAAATGGTTAGGAGTTCACATTCTCATCTTCTTTGGTAAAATCAAGTCCACCACGGACGTTCATAATTGGCTCTCCCATAATTTTTAGTAGATAACTATGTTTTGTAATTAGTTTCACAGAAAATATCTCTCACTATCCGGCCCGAAGCTATTACTTTAGGGACGAGAGAGATTCGCAAGTGCGATAGCCATCTTCAGACCCTCTTCAAATGCAAATTAAGAGAGCCACCAACCAAAAAAAAAAAAAACAACCACCAAAATTGTTTGGATGCTAAATGATAGAAATCAAAACATAAAGAAGAGTACTAAAAAAAAATCAGTTAGTTAAGAAATCTTTCATGGTTCTGTTTGATGGGAGCGGGGGCCCTGCAGAGACTGCACTGCACCATGCAACGCGCCGAAAAAGACGCCGTTTTAGGACCACAATGCAATCTTGTGGGACCCACTTTCGCGTCCCACACAAACAATTTGAAGCGTCAAATAATTGTAAACAATACTAGTAATAAGAGTTGAATTGCAAACCTCATAGAAGAAGTTTCAGTACATTTAATGATTTCCAGATAATAATCTGGGCTGTTTTATTATCCTATATATTTTTCTGGGAAGGTAGGAATATCTTGTCATGCTAGGAACGGCCGGATCCAAGCGGATCAAACTGCGGGGCTAATGATTCGGTGCCGGTAAGAAGCCCAGAGAGCACAGTCATGGCTCGGACTTGCATTTCTAGAGCTGCAATGTAGTCCGTGGCTTCTCCTAGGAGATTCGGGAACGACAATTTCCGGCAACCAGGGACCAACCGGCCAAGAAGCCGCACTTTTCGCTCTACTGCCGGTATCTTCTTCGCCACCGCCACCGGTTTCTTTGACCGCATATCTCCTGCTACCTTTGGCTTCTTTTGCTTCTTATGCTTATTTGGGTTCAGTTTCAACCTGATGGGATACATGACTGTAAGTGAGTTTTCACTAAAAATACCGCTTCTTATAGTTCAAACTTCAAAGCGAAATAATTTCCACTAATTTTTTTATTTAATATATGCGAGGAGAATGATTTGTGAAAAAATATCAAAAATAATATAGTGAAATTAAGCTCAACGTGTTTGTTACAAAAATTAAGCAATACGTATAAAAGATAGTCACTACAAAAAAATTGAGTTTTAGTGACCCTAGTGACAATAACATGTTACTAAAAGTGTGTTGCTAAGAGTTATTTAGTAACGGCTTTTTGTACTAAGCTGTCACTAATTACATAATTAATGACTCGTACTGAAAAATTGTCACTAAAACTCTTTAGCAACCTAGTGACAAAATTTGTCACTAAAGATCAATTTTTTTTAGTGCATACTGCAACATAATTTGTCAAATACGAGAACTCACAGGGGCGGAGCCAGCCATGGGCTGGGATGGGCCCTAGCCCCCCAGCAATTTGAAAAATGCACTGAAAAAAAATAAAATTTTGATATAAATTAAATTTTTTTTTTTGCTATTTTCCGCGCAGGGTTACTCGTTTGAAATTAAAATAAATGTTTCCAACAAAATTTGAACCAAATTGTTATAGCCCTAACAAAACAAAACAAGTATGGCCCACTTATGAAAGCCCATATATAATAAACATATAAGGATAATAGTTGTTTGATATTAGGATCAATGTGGAAACACTGAAAAATTGAAGAGAATTAGATGACTTCTTTGCATATAGCTTTCATCATAAATATGCTGTGCATTTTTGTCAGCGTTAGATGAAAATTTTAGAGCTGCCCTTGAACTCGCCCCCCCCCCCCCCCCCCCCCCCCTCCGGATTCTCAATCCTGGCTCCGCCACTGAGAACTCATCCACCAAAATGTAATCGGGATAGTTGACTGGACAATTGAATGGTTGTATTTTGGTGTGGTGAGATTGTAGGTGCAGATCCTAAAATTAAAAACCCCTAAAATTTTCGGTTTAAATGTAAAACTAGAGATTTTATATTAGAATTGGTGTTAAGCAAAAAATGAAAAATCGTACTTTTAAAATACGAAAGCTATATACTCCGTGTTAAGAAATATTGTCTCACATTGCCTAGGAGTGGAATGGGTGATGCACGATGATAGGACCCAAAAATTGGCCACACGTGACAGACCTCAAATGCGGTTGCACGTGAGGGGGGATGTTAAGAAATATTGTCCCACATTGCCTAGGAGTGGAATGGGTGATCACTTAATATATGTTGGGACCTCTCCACTCATTGCCAATTAGTTTTGAGTTGGACATAAAGTTTCCACACTCCGCCCATCTCAGAATGGATGTTTAAAACTACTATTCACTCTCTTAAAAGAAATCATCTATATATTGCAATCTATAATATTTTTAAAGATTTTTTTTAATAAAAGTAAGCAAAATCTATCAAACAATATCCATATTATATATATAATTCATTATAATTTTAAAAATATAAATGATTTTTTAGAGGAATGAATAGTGTTTTGAAACATCCATTTTGGGATGGCGGGGTGGGTATTTTTGAGCTGCCATAGTTCATTAGTTTGAGCTTCTAGACTAAAGACTTGGTTTGGAGAGAGAAATGAGAGAAATGATGATATCATTAAAACTAAAACTAAAACTAAACTGGGAAACGAACAGGGTCAATATAACTTCCAATAGCTGCTCACCTGAGCCGACTCATGACAATTGATCTACTCCACCGAGTCCTCCCCTTTGCCGCCACAGCAAGGAGCCTATCGGCGGTCTCTCGGACAGCAACGTGAGAAACTTCCGCCGCTGGAGACGAATTCCCGTGGCTTCTTTGACTCAGGGCTTCGACGAGCTTCACGGAGTAGTTCTGTTGCTCGGCATCACTCGTCCATCTGGTTTTCTCCATCTTCGTCACCTCTTTCGCTTGATTTTCTCTCCCTCTCTTCGTTAGCTTTTCGAATTTCGTTTCTCGAGGTTGGTTCGTGTTGGCTTCAGCATTCGAAATTGAAGACGACGCCATAACCGAATAGACAAAGAATTTCTCCTTTTTAATTTTCGGCTGTTGGCATTTAGAAGCGGACGTGAAGTACGAAACAGGGCTTCATGGACACCACCTTGCATAGGAAAAATAATAACATTTGCATTAGTTGCATGGGATTTAGGAGGATAATTGCTAATAAGAGGAGTCATAGATACAGAAGTTTGAGGAAAATAATACCTTCAGCCTGTATTTCCAACCATTTTCACATGCTTGATCGAGAGAGGATTTAGGTGGGTGGCAGCCCGTCTATATATAGACACATATATATATGTGGATCCTCAAGATATGAGAAGGGTCTGTTTTGATCTGTCTGCTGCTCAAGAGAGAGAGACAGACACAGAGGAGGGGGAGTCGCTAATTATTGGATCCTCTCGGAGTACCATGTGATAACACTGTGGGTTATTTCTTATCTCCCAATTATCTAACAAAAGTGAGTAATTACTATTCTTACCGGAGAATTTGTCGCTCAGCAACGCCACATGGTAGTGAGTGCTAAATAATTACTCGGAGGGGGGAGGGGAGAGGGATAAGGGAGGAGGGGACTTTTTAGAGTACGAATACCACACGTCCTTTTATATTTACACTTATTGACCCCCTCTCTCTAATTTCATTGGCCGGATCTAATTTCTGCAGCTCAAAATTCAGATGTTATAGAAGTAGTAAATCAAGTTGTTAACGGTTTTTCATACTCATTTTTTTCTCAGTAAAAGAAATTAATGTCATTAATCATTAATAACAACCCCAAAGCACCGCAGATCTTCTGATCTTGTCCCTCCATACAGATCTTGTTTGAGCAGGCCCAGCCCTGAGATTTTCAGGGCCCTGAGCGAAAATTGATAATGGGGCCTTTAATTTGTGGTCCAGTGGTTTGTTTTTCAGAACATGCGAGTTGTATCAAAAGGTCATGAGTTCAAGTAGGACTATCAACTTGAAGCCTTTTTTGTGGTAAAAGTTGGGGAAAAATACGCATGAAAACTGAAGTAAGCAAGAATTGAACCCGCGTCAATAAGGATACAACACAAAAATCCAACCAACACAGCTGACAAATGTATTCATCAATGTAAATAATATTTATTATGACCTTATATTTGGGGACCCTTTTATTGGGCCGAAAACTGGAGGCTTTAGGCGACCGCCTTGTCGGCCTATGCTCAATGCCGGCCCTCCCGAGCTTAAAAATACAATCCGAACTATTCACTTTGTTAAACTCAATACATTTAATAGCCTTGTCCAAAAATCAAGTTTATTGGACACTATTAGCTTGTTAAACAAACCAAAATATTAAGCAGTGTAACTTATGTATTATTTGTTTTTCATTTACTGCATAAAAGACGTGATTTGCTTATTAGGTTGAAGATTATCTGGTCGACAAAGTGAATGGTTCGGATTATATTCTTTTAGCTCGGGAGATGCCCGTATGAGCAGTGCAGTAGCTTGTTGTGTCAGGCACTGCAATATGCATTGCAAGAGAGAGGAAAGAAGGATTACAAACGTAACGATACTACAGTGTACCATAGGAGTGCGTGGTTAATTTGGCTAATTTGAAAAAACTAATTTTTTGATTTTTTTTTTTTTGTTGTCTTTATTCAAAAAAAAATTGCATTTGTTAGTTTTCGGTCGATTTTTTGTGGTTTCTAGGCTTGTTTCGACGAGAGGAATCTAAAACGTATAAAATTATTAGCCAAACTTAAAGTTTTGTGGATAAAGACGAAAAATAATCCAAAAAACTGGTTTATTTTGGTTTATTTTCGACTTTATTCAAAAAATTATTACTTTTGACCATAATTTTGTACTCTTTAGATTCATCTCGACCAGATAAATCCATAAACCACAAAATCTTCACGCAAAACTAACAAATGCAAAAAAAAATTTGAATAAAGATAAAACGAAAAAAACCAAATAACCAGTTTTTTAAATTTAGCCAAACCACTTAGTAAGAAACCAACCATAGAAAATACACGACTAGAAAACAAACACCAATACTCAAAAACCAAAACCCCTAACCCAAATTTAAGCTTTTTGTCGTCAAAACCACCCAAAAGTAACAAGGAGACACAACAATCTCTTTATCCCTTCTTAATAAGCTCTGTATGTTTCACATCAACCTTCAATAAATTATCAATCCGTTAACTAAACTATACAGTCCAACCGTCCAAAACATTTTGTTATTCAAGTTAAGCTAGAATAACTATGGCTCCTTGATCACATGCGGTTGATGGTGTTTCTCATAAGTTAAGCTAGATCGAATAAAGTTTTTTCTCTTCTTCGATAATTCAGTATTCAGTGAATGACAAACACGGAAAGTCCGAACGTTCCATATGAATTGACTCAACATAAAATTTGAATAGCATACGAGCGTGATCAGGACTCTAACCTTTATGCCAAAGACTTTCGAGGAAAGTTATGTCACGTCTCAATTGTTAGTTTTCGGTCGATTTTTTGTAGTTTCTTGGCTTGTCTCGACAAGAGGAATAAAAAAAGTATAAAATTATCAGCCAAACTTAAAATTTTGTGAATAAAGACGAAAAATAATCCAAAAAACTAGTTTATTTTGGTTTATTTTCGGCTTTATTCAAAAAACTATTACTTTTTACCATAATTTTATACTCTTTGGATTAGTCTCGACGAGATAAATCTAGAAATCACAAAATCTTGATGCAAAACTAACAAATGCAAAAAAAAATTGAATAAAGACAAAACGAAAAAAACCAAAAAACCAGTTTTTTCTTTTTAGCCAAATCACCCTATTAATAACAAATAAAGGTAATGGCTACAATACACACCAATTAAAGGTGTGTACCATATGCACCTATTATATGGTCCAGATTGTGCCACCTCATTGGCAATTGTAATATTTTTTAGTAATTCGTAACTTTTTAGCAATATGATTCGTAACTTTTTAGCAATATGATTCGTAACTTTTTATATCATTCATAACATTTTGTTGTGCCTCGTGACTTCTATTAAAAAAAAAATTGTAACTTTTATAGGCCCAAATAAAAATTGTGTATTGTACCCTTTTCCACAAATAAATTGTCTTCTCAAGCACTCAATGGCTGCTATATATCCATGTTTATTTGAATGGATTTATTTCTGCTTACATACTTTTTTAAATAATTTTTTTGATTTCGAGATTGATGACAATAAAAATAAGACGTGAATCGAATGAGAATAAAGAGAATTGCAAAAAGATACTTTTCAACTGGTTTAATAATTGCTCCCTCCGTCTCTTTTTAAATATCCCTTTGTATAAAGTATTTTTTTGGATGTTAAAAATATACGTCAAATGCTCTTAAAAAAAAATCACCAAATTGGTATAAAACAAATTAAAACCTGCATAGAAAACTTTTATTTTTTAGGAGTTTAAAATTACACATATTCCTATAGTGAACATTTAAAAAGGGATGGAGAGAGTAACCAACTGGGGCTAGCTCAGTGGCCACGACTCCTGCATGTCACTAGGAAATCAAGTGTTCGAATTTCCCCACTTGGATGTCAATTTTCTACCACATGAGCTAGCCACCACTTGGAATGGGGCTATTAGTTGGGATGAGTTTATAGTTATTGTGAAGTTAATGTGAACTTTGTTTCCTGTTTGTGGGGTAATTCTCCTTAATGGGGCTTTAATCGAGTCGGGCTTGTAGTGATTATGGACTTTGTTTTTAATTTGACGTAATTCATATTTGTATGGTCCTACTATTTAAAAAAAAAAATGGTTCAATAATTGGGAGCTGACAAGCAGCTCTATTGTTTGGTCTTGTGCTGTGTTTTTTTTTTAATGAAAAGGTAGAAATATCATTAATAAACGCAACCTAAGTTAAACAATATGAGTCCTGCAAGCCGAAACAAAAACTAAGCCAAGCAAATAAAACCACCATAAGTACAACAAGAAATAGGATCAACTAGACAACAAAAAGCATTAGGAGACTATTCCGTCACTGGTGTCCGGGTGAGGAACAAAATGCCCTAGCGCATGCTTGGCTAAAAGATGAGCGCAATGAACTTCCTTCCAATCGACTTTAGTAATCTTGCATAAATCCAGCTTTGCAATCTCCTCTCTAAGGTTGCGTATCAAAAAGGTGTCGAGATGATGACACTCACTCTTGCTCCCTATCTACATGACAGCATTAAAACAATCAGACAGAATATGGATATTATTAAAATCCCTATTTAGACACCATTTAAAAGCTTGATATATTGCTTGAATTTCCGTTTGGATAGGGTTGAAGCTGTAAGTGGATATAGAATATTGCTGCGCAATAAGGTTTCCATTAGGGAGTCTATCTGTGAACCCAGTGCCACTCCAAGAATTCCCCTTTTTCCAAGCGCCATCCACACGAAGGACACTCGGAACGCTCATATGTTCTTAGAACATGTGGTCTTGTGCTGTTCTGCATTCCCAATTCACGTCCAAAATCTGCACACACTAAGCTAGGGGGATTCGTGTATTTTGCATTCATTGCATGCGTTTATTTGATTTCAGTTGTTGATGCACAATACAGATGGGTATGGTCTCTGTATACAGTTCCTTCCAAACGCTTACAATTTGGGCTGCTCATCTCCTACTGCTAGGCCCGATAATCAATAATCTTTGATCCCGATAGTCACATATATAATCTTTGATAATACCCTCGTGCACTCAATCCTCACTCTACGCTCTTGTGAATTATAATTAGTTGGGATATATTTATAAAGATATTTTCACGATCGCGCACTCGTAGACGAATTGTGCGACTTAGGGCTAAACGGTCCAGTCAAGATCGGAGAGAGAGGCTCCATACTTGTACGAACATATAGTAGTACATTAAAACTGTACACCAGTGGCATATTTATGCGGAGGCAAACTGGCAAAGACAAACATTGTCACAACATGTCTCCTTATTCATATACTATTTTTTTGGAGATTCATTCAGATATAATGTGTCTAATCGTTTTCTACCGTGAACCAATAATCGGTCCATATGACGTGGAAATGACTCATTGGACTAAGTGACTGACAGCCTAACAGGCAGTGTCTTTTGGTTGAATAATTATTGAGTAGTCTTGGGACACATTGTCTCAACGTGATATTTTAACACCCTTTTTCCACCAAACATTCTTTTTAAGTACTCGACCCATAGAAATGTGTGATGGAGAAGAATATTGGGACACTCCGTAGCCGTTGCACTGGGACCATTGAATAATTTTCATGGCTTGCTTCCACCAATGGGTTGTAGGGGTCAGTCCATAGTGAGCAATCACAACCGTCTGTTCAGCAATCAACGATCCCGATCAAATGTAATTATCCTACAAGTAAGACATTTATCTTTTATGTAAAATAATCCAGACCGTTGATTGTCGAACGAACGACCGTGATTCCTCACTACCAAGCCCCCAATCCCGGGAAATGAGTCAAATGACTCATGGGGTGATGCTTTTATAGGTGAGATCAGAGACAGCGAGAGAAGCATGTGCTTGTTTTTCTGCCACTTCGCATCAGCTGTGGCGTGGTCTTTTGTTCTGTTTTCTAGTGGGGCCCTTTGGACTCGTGGCCCTTTACTGGATATGGAGATGTTTAGGCCAGGTTCCATCCCAATAGACTTTTCAATCTAATTTGAACCATTCCTTTTACCGACCTCGATCCGTAAATTATTCATGAAATCAAATTATGGGGGCGTTGATAAGATAAGATAGTACTTTTCTCTAAAGACAAATATGATTCGTTGAAATATGCTTACAATATCCAATCAACTTAATTTTGAGCTAAGTACGTACATAGACCAAAATGAAAAAAATAGATTGTTACATAGAACCACAATAGTGATCATTTTAAATCACGTAAAGAATCACAACCAACCGGCATAGTAATATCGTTTCCATTTTGCCTGTTTTTATTTTTGTACGTATTTTAATCTTGTCCTCTATTTTGGGTATGTATTTAAATTAACTTAACATACTGTGATGGGAGTCACTATGTGGCATTATAAGCTAGAATTTTTGTTAACTACATGCACAGAGTATTCTTCTACTATGAAGCAATAATTAAAAATAGAAGTTTTTGAATTTCGTTGAAGTATATTAGAAGAACCGGCTCTAAATGATATTTAACCTTGCGGCTGCAACCTCTAAAACAGCATGACTAGTCAAACTTCGCGGGCTCACTTCTAATCGAACTCCAATTTGCGCTCAATTTGAACCGTTGGAAGGCTTGTTAAGTCTACTTTTAACCCAAGTGGTTTGAATCCAAAATAATTTGTAAAATAAAAAATGTGACCATTGTACCAAATGAATGATCTTGGGAAAACACTCATGTCTCCTTAAGTTGAGATCAAATTATGATATATTATATATCGATAAATAGGGTTTTTGAATTTACTAAAATATAGTGACATCCAATCATAAAAATAATATACAAGTTTAGTTTACAAAAAGTGGGTCTGTTGGAACTTGTGGCTCATATGGAGAGGTACCGAGAAGTTCTAATGAAGGTCAGATGCCGAGCAGAATGAAGCAAAGCGAGGGGAGCGGAGCGAGGGGAGCGAAGCAACCGAGCGGAGTGGAGTGGAGCTCGACATCTGACCCAACATCATACACATAATCTTCCAAGTAACGATCTATCTTAAGATGCATTTGCCAACATTTGAACATGCAACAGTTTTTCCAGGAGAGGCCTATGCCTCTAAGTCTATTCCCGGTGTTGGTATTTGCCACATCATACATGTGGATTACAAAGTAGAAAAAATTTCCCTATCCTTGAAACTTGAAGACGGAACATGGATAAGCTGGCATAAAGTACGAGTAGAGCCATTGGGTACAAGAGAAGAACGAGAATCTAAAATTTGAAGGATTTTGGGTTGGAATAACAATCATATTTTGCCAGTTATAAATGCATTTGGCTGTGAGGTCATTGTCGTAATCGGCAGTAGACACCAAATATTGACTACGACATTCGTACCTTGGTTGGCATGGTGGACGTTGACATCATTATCGTTGTCAAGTCCCCGAACAGCATCGAAACTTATCGACAATACTTAAGGGATCTGGGTTTCACAAGACAAAATCAGGTTGAGGGTCACCACACTGGCAATGTATTGCTGCTCGAGACGGGCATCAGGAACATTGTTTGTAATAATCCGAAAATTTAAATAAAATTTAGGATTATTTAAATTCATTTTAATTACTTCAATTTCATTATTTAAATTTTAATTGCATTTAGGGCCCCTAATTTGCGATTACTACGGTTTATACCCTAAAACTTCCAAATTGCTATAAATTCGACCCTAAGGCACGTTTACATTTTAATCGCGAGCATTACATTTTTATAAATTTATTTCATATGTAATCATACACATTCATACACATACACAAGTAATATTAGTATACAAACACACACATGTGTGTATATTATGTACATATATACACATTCAATCACTCCCCACTCTCCACTCCTCCACCCACTATAACCAACACCACACACCACCCTCTCCCCTGCAAAAATCAGACCTCCCTCCACCCTCTCTCTGCCCCCAACAACCCTTGTTACCTTTCTTGTCACCCCCTCACATCCCCACATGGGTTTCACCACTCCCTTACACCACCCCAACCCAAACACTCCACCCTCACCCTTCATAAACCCCTCTATTTTGTTCTTCACTCTCTCACACTCCCACACATCACCAAACTCAGAAAAACAGCAAGGAAAGAGAGAGAAAGCTCCAAGTTTGGTTATGGAGTTCTAGAGAGAGAAAGTAAGGCCAAAACTTGGGTTTCCACCTCCAAACCCAACGACATTCAATCTTCTTCCACAAGTTCATCCATTGCACTCCTAGGCATCCACATTTCACCATCCAAGCAAGCCAAGCCGGCCCAAGAAGCTCCCTCCGCCGGTTTTTCGCCAATACCCATTTTTTCGCCAAATCTTTGCAAAACAAGGTAGAGACTCTTACCCAATCATTCCTAAGCATTTGTATGTGTTAGAATATCCTAGGGGTAGTTTTTAGTCGAAGGGTTAAGGCCCAAAGTGAAGGGTTTCACGAAACCCGAACAAAAACGCAAGTTGCCCTGTTTTTGCTGTGATGATAGTCCGGACCACCATATCCCCGTCCGGACTACCGGTCCAGAATGTTCCCTCCAACTTTGGTTCAAATTCTGTAATTACAGTTTAGCCCCTTGTGCTACTAGTTTCGACGGTTTTGACCCTAAACCATGTTTTCATGCATATTAAGCCCTAGAATTATTTTGGTTCATGTGTTTAACTTCTCAAGCATGATTAGGACTTATTCAAAACGTTTATGTGAGATTTAATGTGTTCATGTTATGTTTAACCTTGTTCTTGTTCTTAGTTTAAACTTAAGGGTTAAAAGTGTAGTTTATCAAAGTATGTGACTTAATCTACAAGGATATTTATGTTCCTACTTTTTATCAATTAAATGTCATTAGTGGAAGTTTATGAGCGTATCAAAATTTCTAAAATACCCTTCGTAGTGTAAAATGACCGTTTTGCCCTTTATTACATTTATTACTTTTATAAAAGTTTTGGACTTACTAAAATTCAAGGAATTTCTTTTTGAGTCAAGTTATGACATAACTAGCTAAAATAAGTTATTTTACGTGTTTACCCTTCGTGGTGGAAAAAATTACAATTTTGCCCTTGTGGGTGTAAATTACAAAATGTGTACTTTTGTACTTAGAAAAAAAATCAAGGAATTGCATTTTATGACAAGTTAGGACTTTATTAACTAAAATAAAATATTTTTACGTATTTACCCTTGCCGGTGGCAAAATTACATTTTTGCCCTTGTATTATGTTTATTTACAAAAAGGCCCCCAAAGTTTGTAAATTATACTAAGGACCCTAGAACCGTGAAATTACTTTGATTACCCTTATACTTACTTAAAATGACGTTGGTGACCTTACTTTCTTTAAATTATGTTTTGACCCCAATAGTTTAGTAAATTACATTTTGGTCCCTATAGTTTGAATTTATTACGTCTAGACCCCTGGGTTTCGATTACTTGAATTTCGTGAACTTGTGAATTGAGATATTCAGTTGTGACCCTTGAGATATCGTTATCACTTTGCTTCTACTGTTAAATGCATTTTTCATAAACGTGTTGAATGCTAGAATGGACAACTAGGTTCCCGGGTTGGGTGATCGTACGTGGATATCACATAGACGATGAGGTTAATGGAAAAGTGAATTGAAATCGATTGATGGGGAGTTACCCCGAGATTGTTGTTGAATGGCAGTTCCGCCAAGTGATTGTTTCGGAGGATTGTTTGGCAGTCTGCTATGATTTCGAAACCCTAGGATGTGTCACTTTGTGATTTGCTTCATTTGAATTCTGAGGCATTATAAGGGTGGAAGTATTATAGACCAGTTTCGGCTATATACCTACAGGACCTGGCAGTTGCCATACGTAGCCCAGTGGTACAGTTTCGTCCCTGGGAAATTCATCCTTGCGAGGCGGCTGACGGCTGGATTAAGTACATAACTTATACCTTCCGTCGGGGCCCCCGAGTGAAGGGCAAGCAAGGGGGGAGTAAATCACAGTTTGGTCATATTCCTTAGTGGTTAACCGGGAGGAAAGTTCTCTAGGTTGAGAACTTAGATGAACATGTAAGTTAATGGCTAGTAATGAAATCAGCTATGTGTTTAATCTCTGTTTTACGATTTATTTACTGATTATTCCTTTAATTACTGCTTTTCAATCATATATGTTGTACTTGTATGTTAAGCAAGGTTTGGGAGGGTTAGAGTAGCTATTGAGTAATTTATCGCTCACAGTGTTACACTTCGTGTAACCCTGGTATAATACCATGATGTTGCTTTGCGACTCGGACGTATTATGCCAGATTGTGATCAAACAGGAGGTGTAGGTGTCGAGGGCGATGCTTATTTTGGAACAGAAGGTTCTCCAGTGGATCAGGCTCAAGAGGAGCATTGGGATCAAGATCTCAACCTTAATCTGTAGAACCCACCCCTTTTATTTTAATGTTGGTCTGTAATATTAATTTCTCAAACCGTACTATGTATTTTGTAATGGGCTGCACTTCACGTTTTCCAACGTGTACTCTGATGGAAACTCTTTTTATTAAATTAATTCTAATTAGTTATTTTAATTAATGCTTTCGAAAATCGGGGCGTTACATTGTTGATATTAACACGTTTCGAAATGAAGAGGTGAAACTTACAGTAACCCGTAGATGGTATGATGCCTACATCCGCACGCTGAATTCGAAAGTGTGATGAGTTCGACTCCGCCATCATATGGGCAAGTAGAGTGGGGTATTTATTGTGGGCTAAGTTGGCATTTACTTTTACGTACGCGTTGTCATTTATTTCTTGTATTTGCTTTCTTTTAATTAAGATGTGGTTGTTCTATTATTCAGTTGCACTAAGGCCAGGTCGTTTCATGTTACAAATTTTTGGGCCCCAAATTTTTTTCATTTATCAAAGTTGCGGTTGTTGTAGCTAAGTTTGCATGTATATAACTAATTTAAAAAGTAGGCCACAATGCTATGGATCTCATATCCAGCAACTCAACCTATGCGAAGTGCAAGCACATTAAGCATATCATTTATCAAATCAGCATGCTCTTCCAAGTAGAAGTGCATAGCTTTGTAATACAACTCAACATTAGCAACTTTGACTGCCGCATCTTTGAACTGCATGTGGTCCCAAGCTTCTGGAGAATGATTCATGATGGTCGTGGCAGCAATCAACCAAAAACTAAATAATGAGACTAATAACGAACTTGAATGATAATGTTGAGGCCACATTGATAGGCGCGTGATATTCCATATATAAGCGCCTAAGTAGGAGGAGTTGGCGCGTTAGACGTGCGGTTTTATAATCATTTATCTGTTTAATGCGTGCGTGGTAGTGTTTGTGGTGCTTGCATGATTTTATCAGGTAAGAAGATGCTTTTGGCACCTATTGCATGGCTTGAAGCGGAGCTGGGCGTGGGAGTCGAAGTTTAAAGTTGAAATGCTGAAAAGGACGGCTTAAGGGGTCGGTATCGATACCCCCGATAGCCGTATCGATATCAGTTGGTTATGAAGAGCGCAAATTCGTCCCGAATGTTTAGTATCGATACCCCTAAAAAGGGTATCGATACCTACGTCTTACGCGGAAGAAGGAGATAAGGGTTCGGTATCGATACCCTTATTAGGGGTATCGATACCGATAGCTTTCGGAAGCATCAGATTTGATACTACGTCGTTTTATTGGGCGTCGAACTAATTCTTTAACGTTTTTATTCGGTTTTTATGAGGATTCGGAGTGTTAGTATAAATACCTAAGTTAAAACCCATTCTAGGGTTCCACAATTTTTACCTAGGTTTTTAGTTTACAAGTTTTCGGCTACAGATCTGAAGTTCTTCGTTCGTTGTTACGCTTTCAAGTTCTAGTACCAGAATTCCAGGATTTGTTTTGCAGATTATTTGTCAAGATTAATTTTGCCTTCGCAATTCCGGTATTGATTCTTATTGGTTTTATATTTTAATTATTAAAAGCATGATTAGTGTTAGTTTCAATTCGTCTTCTGCAACTTATTTCAATATGTGTGAGTAGTCGTATTGAGTACGGCCGCGGGACAAAGGTGTCCCGTGGCTAGGCTAATTTATATTTCACCTCGGAGCCGAATTACTTTAATTGGTGCGCAGTTTTTGAATACGGAATTTTTCTAGCAAACAAAGCCCGGGCATCGCCCGTTCCAAATGCGCGCAGGAATCGGTGACAAGTGGTGTGCACTTGTTAGAAACCATTTCCATATTTTTAAACCTATTAATTAAATCATTGTGGCCCGAGTGAATGTGAATTAGACTAGTTGCGGGTACCGTAGTGCCCACGGCTGTGCTCTCCTTTTAAATTCAGAGTCTAGTAATTAAATTAGTTCGATTTAGTTAAGTAATCAAACCAATTGAGCAAGGGGTGGCTACCTGAGAGCCAATTACAAACGTAGAACTAGCATAGTTTGAGTCAAACACCGTAGACCGTCTCTGTGGTTCGACTCCGGTACTTCCGGAATTATTATGCTGCACCGGTCGATAGTCCTACGCTTGGGACGAAATTTTAGCTAATTATTAATAGGGCTGCTCAAAAAAACCGGTGAACCGTGAATCCGGTCCGGACCGAACCGATCCGTACCTTTTGGATTTTAACCGTGGATTAATGGTCCGGACACGGATTCAAAAAATAAAAAACCGTGACTTTTGGATCGGACACGGATTTTGATTTTGAAACCGTGGATTAACCGATCCGGACCGTGAGATTTTTATTATATATAATTTTATCACTTTTATAATTATAGTTATATAGATATTGTTAATTTCGCAGACTTACGGTTTGGTTGTACTATTGTAGGAGTTATGGTGCGAATATTGTTATCTCTATAAAATCTAGGGGGGTAAAGTGTTATAAGTGCTACTACATATACTCTCTGTTTGTGAGTGAACTGGAAGTAACTATCTGCTATTGTCTTTGTGAGTAAACCAGAAGTAACTATCTGTTATCTTTTGTGGTAATATAAGTTTGCACCTTTGTTTGTTCAGTTATATAACTATTTGCCTTACTGCTTTTGTTGTTTTTTTATTGGGATTTCCAACTTTGAACTTTCTATTTGGTGCATTTGCTACTTGCTACTGTCTTACTGCCTTTGTTTATTGTTTTTTCCGAATAAGTTGAAAATCCGCGGATTAATCCGCAACCGATCCGTGACTCGCGGTTTGGATTGGAACCGAACCGTGAGACTTTTGGATCGGACACGGATTGTATTTTCAAAAAACCGTGACTCGCGGATTAGGATTGGATTCATGCCAATCCGGACCGATCCGGACCGTGAGCACCCCTAATTATTAATCACCCGAACGGTCAAGCACACATATTTGAGCTAAGTGGAACATCTTTTATAGAATAAAATACATGTGTGCGTTGGGGAACCAAACACGAGTTTGAATCAATTTACATCAAAGTTGGAATGTTTTTCTTAGTATGCCCCTTACGTCTGAGTGGAAATGTTTAAGTAGCATCCATAGTTAGGTTTTATCCACATTACGTCATCCAAAGTGTATGTTCCCAAGCAACAACATCCAAATGACATTAACCATGATCTGAACAAACCTGATAACCACCATAACATATATAGACTCCTAAGAACTTGGGGTGACCACAACCAGAATCCATCCATATTACATATTCCATACCCACAGTGCACAAAAATAAATGGGGACGATAGGGCTATGCAAAAAGGGGCCAGTAGTTACATATATTAGTCATATGTCCCCAGCCAAAAGTACCCCAAAATATAAGGCCTTCCCTATGTACTAAATATCTATTATTAGAAGGTCAGCCATACACAGGTACTTGCATTTTGCAAAATGCCCACCTCCATAGCTATTCAAAAAGGTGCACCATCCATCTGCAGGATATAAAATTCAAATATTTAGTGTGAAATACAAAAAGATGCATGCAATTTTACACATGCTTAAACATACAAACAATAACTAAATGAATTAGGGTGCTTTATAACTGGAAACTTTTCAGTGTGTGAAAGTAATTGTTGCAGTGAAAATATGGTTAAAAATCAAATGTTCATGCAATTTCCTCAACTTTACTAAGCTATATGAAGCACATCCAAATCAAATATTTCATGTAAACATGTACTTGGTTGGATTTGTTTGAAAACTTGTCGTAACTTCTATACTAAAAATTCGTAATATTTTAGCTAACGCGTAATGGACCTCCCTCTCCAACTAGCAGTTCTTTGATTGGTAATATCATTGATAAAATAAATTGTACATTCTTAATTTCTTTGCCAGGTATTGACTGGAGGTACTTATGGTACACACCCAAATAGGGATGTGTATTGTATCATTTCCCTTTTATTTTACATTGATATATATCAGTAAACTTTCTTTCTCATGGTTGGTAGTAGTCATTTTTATATTTAATAAATTATTAATAAACTGTTGTTTCCCATTTGCTAAAATCAACTCTTGATTTTAGCAAACGAATAACTCACCCTAAGATTGCTACAGTTAGGTTTTAGTATTATCTTTATTATTAACAAAACTATAAGTACGCACTAAGGCTCCGTTTGTTTCGATTTAAAATGTTTTACAATGTAAAATGTTTTCCATGTAAATTGCTTTTGCTGAAAACTAACTTTTTTACTTTTATTTTCCAGTGTTTGGTTAGCACATTACAAAATTATTTTCCAAAACAATGGTCTTCCCCTAAACTCAGCTTTCGTCACCACCACATAGCCACCCCCGTCGGGATCCTCTAGAAAACTAGATCTCAAACTCCACAATCACCCAACAAAGCCTAAAAAACAGCCATAACCAACAACCAAGACCTCACCTTCTCCTCCGTGAGCCGCCACAAGAATCCTCCAACGAAAACAGTAATTGAATAACGAAGTGGATGAAAGAAACGAAGCTGGGGAGGATAAAAACAGTAACCAAATCCAAATATAAAGAAATGAAATTGGATGAAATGAAAATACAGTAATCGATTACTGTTTGGGAGGAGAAGGGGAAAAAAAACCAATGGAGCCTCAATTGGATCATGTCGAGCTTCGTCATGATCGTTGCTAAGAGCGCCATGAGCAGGATCTCCATGCTCTGTAATTCTGAATCAGGCATCGCCATTCTCTCTCTCTCTCTCTCTCTCTCTCTCTCTCTCCATTTTTGGATCTGAATATCTGATATTATTTGGGGGAAGAAGGGATGTGATATACGTTGCTATTGCTTTGGGCCTTTGGGGAAATGTCAGCCATGAGGGGAGTTTAGAATGCAAAAATGGCTTACAGCCCAAAACAAAGGAAACAATTTCACGCCATTGGTGTAAAATATTTTACTCTAGAAAAAAATTTATTACTTATTTTTCTTGCCAAACAACGGAAGATGGGTAAAATATTTTACGTCCAAACAAACGGAGCCTAAGTTTCTCAACACATACACAACAACAAGAACAACAATGACATAACCCATTAAGTCCCCAATAATTGGGAGTATGGGCGGGGGATGGATAGGAGACAGACCTAACCTTTGGCAATAAATGTACAAAGTGGCTGCTCCCAGAATACCACTAAAACAGATGGATTGGAGACAGACCTAACCTTTGGCAATCAATGCACAAAGTGGCTGCTCACAGAATACCACTGAAACAGTGGTCCCCCTATACTGTCGCGTTTGCTGCGGAATCATGCCCTCAAATCAAAGCCAAAAGGCATCAGAGAGGGTAGACCTAAGAATCATTTTGATTTATGTGCACATTACCATGCTTCTTTCATTCAGCATCCAGAGTATTGGCGTTGCACAAAAGTTTCTCCACACATGGCTTATCTTAATCTTTAACCAAAAAACAATTAATTATTCCTTTTCTTCTAAGTTGGCGGTCCTCACATTATTGGCACTGGCAGAGCCAGCATAGGGCGGGGGTGGCCTCGGCCCCCCCGGTTTTCAACTTTTTTATTAATATAATACTAATTTTAAGTATTATCAATATATTTATTCCTTATTATCTTAATAATTTTGATTTGAATGAATAAAAAAACATGTTATTTTACATTTTGATTTCTCAATTCTTTCATGCGTGAAAAATAACGATGTGAGTGTTGTAGTAGCCCAAAGAATACAGCAAAACAATTTATACACTTTTTATGCATTATGCTAGAACAATTTCAATGTACCAATGTGTTATGTTGAAAAACAAAAAACATAAAATAACAAATATATTTTTAGGTTAAAAAAAATGTCTATTAAATCGGTCCCCCCTCAGATCAAAATCATGGCTCCACCATTGATTATTGGTTCTTACATTATTAATATGTCTATAAACTTATACTACTAACATGGATCAACTCATCAAGCTAACATTCAGTGGCGGAGCCAGAAATCGAAGTTGGAGGAAGGCGGATTATGAAAGAAATCTTCGTATGATGATTTTTTTTTTTAAACTAAATCGAGTTTTAACGGGATGATTTGAGAAATTAAAAAATTAATCTCTAGGAATTTTTGTTATCATATCACTCGACAAATTCAGTATCATTATTGCACGGTATCATTCACCATAATTTAGTGTTCTCGAAATGAAAATTGCTCTTTCTTTAATTGTTTTTGAAATTGTATAATTTTTTCTAGGAATAACTAAAAAAAATATGTAAAATATACTCCAAAATATGAAATTTGGGGGGACCGGGGCCACCGGCCCCTACATAGTTCTGCCCCTGGTAACATTATTACATTTAACAATTTATAATCAGACCCCATGGAGTGTAACCTCACTGCACTACTGCAGTAGCAAAATGGCCCGCGGACGCTCTTTTTTTTTTTTGGTCCATCGGAAATACGAGCGGACGCATTTTGCTTGAGCGTGTTCGGATAATTTGCTATGTTCGGGTCTTGTTTCGTTTGGGCTCATCGCAGGCCCTCGTATCAAATTGAGGCATATTAAATAGGGAAATGCGGCCTTTTATCAGAAAAACTTGGACTTAGTTGGCAAGGAAGTATCTAGGGTGGTTTTGTCGTTTTTGCATTCTGGGGTTATGCTTATGGAAATTAATCACACTTACATTACTCTTATCCCTAAAACGTCAAACCCTGTCACGGTTAATGATTTTAGGCCAATTAGTTTGTGTAATGTGATTTATAAAAGTATTGCCCGGATGCTTGTAAATCGATTAAGGGAGGTGCTGGGAAATCTCATTTCTAAGTTCCAAAATGCGTTTGTCCCAGGTAGAAATATATCGGATAATATTGTTTTGGCTCATGAGATTACTGAGTTTATTCGTCATAAAAAGAGAGGGAGGAAGGCTTTATTTGCTTTTTTTGATTGGGTGTTTTTGGTGGAAGTGTTACGTAAAATGGGATTTAGTCCTAAATGGGTAGATACTATTTTTCAGTGTATTTCTACAGTCTCGTTTTCGGTGTTGGTGAATGGGGGAAGGTCGAAGATTTTTAGGCCCAAGTGCGACTTGCGGCAAGGTGACCCTCTGTCCCCGTATCTGTTTATTTTGGTTAGCCAAGTGTTGTCTTCCGCGATTGCGGCTCTCAATGCTAATCAGATTTGTAGAGGGGTAGCTGTTAGTCCGAGATCCCCGCGAGAATCGCATTTATTTTTTGCGGATGACAATTTCTTTTTTATGGAGTATCGCATTTATTTTTTGCGGATGACAGTTTCTTTTTTATGGAGTTTGATGCTTTGCATGTGTGGAATTTTAAGTGGTTACTGGGGAGTACTGTAGCTTGGCTGGACAAAAAGTGAACTTTGCTAAATCGGAAATTTTTGCTTCTCCCAATCTGAAGCCAAAGTTGCGTAGTTTTCTGAGAGAGGTTTTGGGTATTCGGGTGGTGGATAAGCCGGGTATATACTTGGGAGCGGAATTAGATTTTACAAGGCGAAAAGGTGATCTTTTTAATAGAGTGTTGGAGCGAATTGAGCATAGGCTGGCTAATTGGAAGAAATCTTTTTTGGTGTTTGCGGGAAGGGTTACTCTTGTCAAGCATGCTCTATCTACTATACCCATATACTTATTTTCGGTTTTTCGTGCTCCGGGATATTTTATTTCGAAAGTTAGGAGTATTATTATTAGATTTTTCTGGGGCAAAGGGGATGGAGGTGGAATCCCATGGATGAAGTGGAGTAATCTATGTAAGCCAATGGGGCAGGGAGGGCTCGGGATTCGGGATTTAACTTGTTTTAACCAAGCCCTATTTGCCAAGGTGGCTTGGAGAGTATTTGAAAATAAAAATAGCTTGCTGGCAAGTGTTTTGTTGGGTAAGTATTGTAACAAGGATGATTTTTGTCGGTTAAAGCAAGTGTTGGTTGTACGTGGGGTTGGCGTAGCATTTTATGGGGAAGAGACTTGTTACTTAAGGGTTTGAAATGGGAAATAGGGGATGGGCAGCATGCTATAGTGTTTAAGGATGAATGGATTAATGGAATGGAGAATCCGTATATGGGTCATGATGTTATGAATTCTCTTGGTGATTTAAGAGTAGGGGCTCTAATTGATTGGAGGAAGGGAGCGTGGCATGAGCCACTGGTGAAGGCTTTCTTCCCTAGTGATATTGCTAAGTGTTATGACATGAAATGCACAGTGGGACTACAATGTAATTCTGTCATACTATTGGCATTACTTCTGTAATTTCTATTTTCTTGTAACTGAATAGAACTGAATAGATAGTTACAGGTAGTTACAGGAGCGTGAAGTTAGTTAGAGGGGAGCGTCTGTTGGAACATATAAGAGTAGGACTTGTGTAATCTGAATTCATTGTGTAATTTTTCCTGAGAATAATTCAAGAAAGTTATTTCTTCTTTCTACATTTCTGTTCTTCTTCCTAGTCATATCATTGGTATCAGAGCGTGGCTTTCCTTGGCCTGTCATCTGGACCATCATGGCCGAAGGAACTAGATCAGCACAAGAGACCAAAAAAATCGATGAAGCATTGCGATTATTGAGAGAGGGCAACGACAGAAACACAAAAGAGGTTGGGGAAATCAAGAACTCACTTCGAGAATTGGGGGACATCAAGAGCTCACTTCGAGAATTGGGGGATATCAAGGAACTGATCGCAGCAATGGGAACTAAGTACGATCAGATGGCAAAGCATGTCTACGGGAAACAACAGCAGGAACATAATGGGGCTACTGGATCTAGACGTCATGAACAGAATGCTGTGAATGGGTTTCGACATCAAGATACACCAAATGGGTTTCAACATCAAGAACCACCAAGGACCACTCAGTTGGGGTTTCAAGCATTTGAGGCGTTTGAAGAAATGCCTCTAAGGTCAAAAACCCATTTCTATACCCCAAATTTGTTTAATCAACGATTTGCTAAAATCAAATTCCCTCGATTTTATGGTGAGAATCCGACTGGTTGGTTGTACAAATGTGAGAGGTTTTTTTAGTATAATATGATTGATGGTAGAGATAGAGTAAAGTTGGCATCTTTGCATTTGGAAGACTCTACTTTACAGTGGTATCAATGGTTTGAGAAGTGCCATGCCAACATTAATTGGGACCTGTTTAAGCAAGGTTTAATGGCAAGGTTTGGTCCAAGTACATATGAAGATGCTACGGGTGAACTCACTAAACTCAGACAGACCTCCACTGCTAAACATTACCAGGAACAGTTGGAGATATTGTCAAACAAGACTCAAAACCTCCCTGAATCCTTCTTCGTCAGTTGTTTTATTAGCGGCCTTAAGGAAGAGATCCAACCAGGGGTCTTGATGTTTAGGCCAACCACAGTAGTTCAAGCAATAGGGCTGGCCAAATTACAGGAGGCTAGTATAGATGCTATTGCCAAGAAATCTAGGTGGGGTGTCAGGGCTGAAATGCCCCATTCCCTTCCAATGAATAAGCCACAGTTCAATGGTGGAGGGTTTGTTAGGAAGGAATTACCCAAGGAATTGGAGCAAAAAAGGGCCAAAGTACAGCCATGTGCAGAAATTTTGAATGGGAAATGCAGGGAACAACCTTCCAAGCTGATATGAGAATCCTACAACTAAAGGGCTGTGACATGGTTCTAGGAATACAATGGCTGGCCACTCTTGGACCAGTTAAGTGGGACTTCAAGAACCTTAGCATGGAATTCAACCTCAAAGGAAGGAGACATGTTCTCAGGGGAGGAAAGAGGGATTCAATGACGGTGATTAGTTCTGAGAAGATGAAGAAATTACTCCACAAACAAGCACATGGGGCCATAGCACAAATCTGCTTACTTCAAGCTGAAGGTTCTGAGAAAGAAGAAGACAGCCCTCAGGAGTTGGAAACTTTGTTATCAGCGTATGCAGATGTATTTCAGGAACCAAAGGAGTTGCCACCACCAAGATCTCATGACCACTGCATAACCCTCAAGCCAGGAGCTGAGCCAGCAAATAAAAGACCCTACAGGTACCCTTATTTCCAAAAAACTGAGATTGAGAAGCAAGTTAAAGACATGCTTAATTCTGGGGTCATTAGACCCAATGTTAGTTCGTATTCATCACCTGTGTTATTAGTTAAGAAAAAAGATGGTACCTGGAGAATGTGTGTAGACTATAGAGCTTTGAATGAAGCCACAGTAAAGGATAAATTCCCTATCCCAGTCATAGATGAGCTACTGGATGAATTATGTGGGGCAAAATGTTTTTCTAAACTGGATTTAAGGTCAGGTTACCATCAAATAAGGGTACAGCCATCAGACATTGATAAAACTGCTTTTAGAACTCATGATGGTCACTATGAGTTCTTAGTGATGCCTTTTGGCCTTACTAATGCCCCATCCACTTTCCAAAGCCTCATGAATGAAGTTTTCAGACCCTATTTGAGGAAATTTATTTTGGTTTTCTTTGATGGCATCCTAGTCTATAGCAAGTCTTGGCAGGATCACCTACAACACCTGCAACTTACTCTACAGTTGTTAAGACAACATCAACTGTTTGCCAAGAGAACAAAGTGTGTGTTTGGGAAGTCTAAAGTTGAATACTTGGGTCATTTAGTGACTGCTAAAGGGGTTTCCACAGAACCAACTAAGCTGAGTGCCATCAGTTCTTGGCCTCTTCCTTCCACGCTTAAGGAGTTAAGAGGGTTCTTGGGGATCACAGGCTACTACAGGAGATTTATTCAGAATTATGGTACCATTTGTGCCCCATTGCATAGCCTACTCAGAAAGGATTCTTTTTTATGGTCTCCTGAAGCTACTACAGCATTCCTTCAACTTAAGAAGGCTATGACTACCTCACCAGTGCTTGCCTTGCCTGATTATAGCAAGGATTTTGTCTTGGAAACTGATGCCTCTGGCACAGGATTAGGGGCAGTTCTCATGCAGAGTGGGCATCCCATTGCTTTTTGGAGTAAAGGACTGACAGCTAGGGAGCAAACACTCTCTACTTATGAAAAAGAGTTGATGGCAGTGGTTCTATCAGTTCTGAAATGGAGATATTACTTACTTGGTAGGCACTTCCTTATTAAGACTGATCATCAAAGTCTTAAGTACCTATTAGAACAAAGGGTAGGTACTCCCTTCCAACAAAAATGGATCACCAAATTGTTGGGCTTTGACTACTCTATAGTGTATAAATCTGGTAAGGACAATCAAGATACTGATGCCCTGTCCAGAAAAGGGGAACCCCAAGGTCTGGCAGACCCCATAGCTTCCATTCATGCCCTATCTTGTGTCACTACAAATTGGTTAGATGGAATTAAACAAAGTTGGGCAACTGATGCAAAACTTCAACAGTTGATTTCAGACCTCCAAAAGGGACAAGTTCATTCTGGTTATACATGGGAACAAGGTATACTCACCTACCATGACAGATTAGTTGTGGGAAAATCTGATGTCAGGAACCAACTCATTCAAGAGTTCCATGCTACACCTTTGGGAGGGCATTCTGGGGTCAGCAAAACCACTAAGAGGTTGAGCAGAAATTTCTACTGGAAGGGGTTATCACAGGACGTAGCTGCCTATGTTTTTGAATGTGACACCTGCCAAAGATACAAGGGGGAAAATGTCAAGTATCCAGGGCTGCTGCAACCACTTCCCATTCCTGATAGAGTATGGGCAGACATATCCATGGACTTTATTGATGGTTTACCTAATTCCCTAGGGAAGACAATAATTTTTGTGGTGGTGGATAGGCTGACTAAGTATGGCCATTTCATGGCTCTCTCTCACCCCTATACAGCTAAAGATGTTGCCAAGATTTTCTTTGATCAAGTGTTCAAATTGCATGGTCTACCTTCCACTATAGTATCTGACCGAGATGCTGTATTCACAAGTCAGTTTTGGCAGGAACTCTTTACTTTACAAGGATGCCAATTGTGCCATAGTACAGCCTACCATCCACAAACTGATGGGCAGACTGAGATCTTAAACAAGTGTTTGGAAAATTACCTTCGATGTATGTCTGGTGACAGTCCAAGACAGTGGGTCAAGTGGCTTCCACTTGCAGAATGGTGGTATAACACTAGCTATCACTCTGCAATTAAGACCACCCCCTATTTTGTAGTCTATGGTCAGGAGCCACCTGACCACACCTTCTGCACATCTAAACCTACTTCAGTGGCAGTGGTGGAGAATTGGCTCAGAGAAAGGGCTGTCATTATCAAAAAGCTCAAGGAGCATTTGGCTCAAGCTCAGAACAGGATGAAGCATTATGCCGACAAAGGGAGGTCAGAAAGGGAGTTTTTGGTTGGGGATTGGGTGTTTCTACGTCTCCAGCCTTATAAACAGACTTCTCTGGCTCTGCACAGGAACATGAAATTAGCCCCACAGTTTTATGGACCCTTCCAGGTGGAGGAAAGGATTGGAGCAGTAGCTTATAAACTACACCTTCCTGCTGGAGCAAAAATTCACCCTGTTTTCCATGTGTCCTTGCTTAAAAAGAAGGTTGGAACTAATGTGATGGTGCAGGCTACTCTACCCCCAGTAAATTCTGAGGGCACCTTACAATTGGAACCCATGGCAGTTTTGGATAGGAGAATGGTTAAGAAGGGAAATAAGGCTGTCGTTCAGTGGTTAGTACAGTGGCTTAACTCTTTTCCAGAAGACGCCACTTGGGTGGATTATCAAGAGATTTAGAGCAAGTATCCTGCTTTTCAGCCTTGAGGACAAGGCTGTCTTCAAGCTGCCGGGAATGTTATGACATGAAATGCACAGTGGGACTACAATGTAATTCTGTCATACTATTGGCATTACTTCTGTAATTTCTATTTTCTTGTAACTGAATAGAACTGAATAGATAGTTACAGGTAGTTACAGGAGCGTGAAGTTAGTTAGAGGGGAGCGTCTGTTGGAACATATAAGAGTAGGACTTGTGTAATCTGAATTCATTGTGTAATTTTTTCTGAGAATAATTCAAGAAAGTTATTTCTTCTTTCTACATTTCTGTTCTTCTTCCTAGTCATATCACTAAGGGGATTTTGGCGACTTATGTGCCTACCCACCAGAGACGTGAAGATCGTTTGTATTGGGCACGCACCAATAATGGTTGTTTTACAGTCAAGTCAGCGTACTTTCTTGCAGTGTATGCGAGATATCTGGTTGGGGTGGGAAGTTTTGATCCGGGTTTGCGGAAGAAATTCTGGGTGAGTAATTTACCTCCTAAATATGCGTTTTTTATTTAGAAGGTTCTCCATCAAATTATTGCAGTTAAGGAGGAGTTGAGGAAAAGGAATCTGACTCAGAGCACTACCTGTGCGTTGTGTGGGGTGGAGGGGGAATCCGTAGATCATGCATTTATGTATTGTGAGTTTGCCAAAAAACTATGGTGTAATACGGGAAGGGGGAGTAGTATTGGTAGTGCTGATGGTGATAGAGGTAGGTGTTTTGGGGATTGGTTTTTTGGGTGGATTAAAGATGGGATTGATGATAGAAGTTTTTGTAATATGTTGTGTGTGTTGTGGGAGATTTGGTGTTCTTGTAATCGTGCTCTTTTTGATATGGTCGTTCCTTATTTGAATGCTTGTTTGGGGAATATTGCTCATAATGTGGCTATGTTACTGAAATCAAGGAATACAGGTGGGAATGAGGTAAACGTCAACAGAACATGGGCTGATGGAAAAAGATATTCCTTTGAGGTGGGCAATATGGGAGCAGTACTGCAGGTGGAGAAACTGGTGGTAGATGGTGCGTGGAGAAAAGAGATGTCCAAGGGAGCTGCCGCGTGGTGTTATGGAAGGGATGTTTGGGGATGCTTGATTGTGTATGCGACTTCACCAACAAGTGTAGAAGTTTTAGCGGTTTTGCATGCGTTAAAGTGGGCGAAGAATGCAAGTTTCAAGCAGCTGCATATTTTGACGGATAGTTTTCTAGTTGTTTCTGCACTTTGTTGTATTTCGAATGCTAGTATTTCCTTTAGGAATGTAGTTCTTGATAGTTTGGATCTTGTCTCTTAGTTTGATTATGTTAAGGTATCCAAGGCCACACGCCAGGATGTGAGGGATGCTCATAATCTTGCGCGTAGTCGCCTTTGTAACTCTACTTTAGTCTAATGTAAGTTTAAGTTTTCAGTTCAAAAAAAAAAATAGGGAAATGCTATGCACCCGTTAAGAGTACAAAAAAATACAATTTAAAAGTACATTTGTACTTTAAAGTACATCTTTTAAGATGTACTTTAAAGTACAAATGTACTTTTAAATTGTATTTTTTTGTACAAGTGAGACCAATAAAAGTTTACTTTTTGTACCCTTAATGGGTGCACTATGGCACCCGTTAGCATGACCCTATTAAATATACATAAGGTTAGAGAAGTAAGAGGTTTCTACCTTGATGCTTGCAGTTCTAAGCTAAGATTGAAAAAAAAAAAATGGAGGTGAGTGGTGGCGGCAATGGTGACGCTTCTTTTCCCTTTTTCTTCTTTTTCCTCCTCCTTCTCTTCCTTTCTTAATTCCTTCTTTTTTTCCTTTTTCCCAGGATCTCCCCCACTCTTTCACTCTCTCTGCCGTATAAAATGAAAAAAAAAAATTGGTCTAAAGGCCAAGTTTAGGGCTTTAAATGGTGTTTAGTCCAGCTTAACTTATTTTAATGCTTCCAATACATTAATAGGAAATATTTGAGGGCTCAATGACAACACTAGACAAAAATATCCTTAATGATAAAAAAAATACAAACTCCAGTTTCACACCAAATGGACTCTGACGCGCGACTTTCCCGTACCTCACTTTTCCCGCAAGTGAGCACAGAAGCAGTAAGAACCTTTAATGCTTGTTGACTTTCCCATAGCTCACTGACGCATCACTTTCACTTTCTTTCTCTTTCTCTCTCTCTTTCTCTTTCTCTTTCTCTCTCTCTTCTCTCTCATCCGTGTGGGACAAATTGATGGGCTCCATGTGGGACAAATTGATGGGTGGGACAAAATTATTCTCTTTCTCTTCAATTTTAGGGGATTTGGCTCTTTAATGATAGGATATAGTGGGTTTAGGCGTTTAGGGTGCACTTTTCAATTATACGGCCCGATTGGATGAGGGATTATTTTTAAGGGGATAAGTTTTGGAGGGAGGATAAGATAAGAGGAGATATTATTTTTGGAGGGTTGGCCCACATTGATGTGATGTTTATGAAGGGGAATAAAAATGTAGATCGTTGGACGAGGGATAAACAGGGGGATAACTTTTGGCTTGGTTTTGATGACTTAAAAATAAGAGGGGGTGGATGGTGAAAAATGCAGTCAAATGACTGTTTTGCCCTTGTGGTGTCCCAAACTTGATTACGCATTAAATTAATTTTATACTTGCAAAACTTAATCTATTTAATTTTTTTTTTAAAACTTGTTGGCCTATCTATTGTTTTGTTACTGCTACCCAACACAATTTGGAAAGAAAGGCAGCAAGTAGCAAGCTTGTATGGTTATGGATTTGGTCCCAATTTAGAACAAGATTATACCCATGATTTTCTCCAAAGTGTACAAAATCAAGTTCTTCTCTATAGAAAATGTTAATGATGGATTAAATTCCACTACAAGATTATTGCTTCAATGGGTTCAGAGTATCTCGAGCCAGCATCTATTTATATACTTCAAAAAATCATTTTCTATTCAAATCGAAATCTACACGTCAAATACAAATCGAAATCTAGACTGGGCCTATATCGATTTTTTCGTATGTAGCTTTCAAGATACAGATTGAACAAATCGAAAAATCAAAACCCAGATGGAAAAAATCACAATCTCAGGTCAGCAAAATCAGTAAACATAGAGGTCTTTGGGTCGAAATCATCCATACCTGAGAGATTTCAATTCAAATCACCACGAAATCGCAAACCTCGACACCTCTGTTCGAATCGCAAATGAATCAACAGAACTGGTGTCAATCGACTGCAAGGAAGGGGATAAGGAGGGGTGGTTACGTCAAAATACTTCCCCTTTTACTCTCGGATAACTTTTGGGGAGGGTGAGGGCAGTCCAAAAATTATCCGGGAAAGCAACCTCGTTGGGGGAAAGCGTAGAGGGGGCGAAAGATTATCAAGGAGGCGATTGAAGCTGCCAAGCCAGAAATATGGGTGGGGCCCTCCAGCTAAGAGGGGGTGAAAAGTTATGAGGGGGAGATATACCCCATCCAAACGAGGCGATAGGGTTTTAGTGGTTTAAACACTTTCATACGATACCCTAGGGTCTTAGGCACTTTCATAGGGTACCCTGGGGTTTAGGCATTTAGGGTGCACTTTTCAATTATAGGGTTTTAGTGGTTTAGGCACTTTCATAGGGTACCTTAGGGTCTTAAGCACTTTCATAAGGTACCCTTGGGGTTAGGCATTTAGGGTGCACTTTTCAGTTATAGAGTTTTAGTGGTTTAGGCACTTTCATAAGGTACCCTAGGATCTTAGGCACTTTCATAGGGTACCCTGGGGTTTAGGTTTTGGCACTTTCATTAGGTTTGGGGGAGTTAGGCACTTTCATTGGCTAGTGGGGGCATTTTTGGAATGTGTAGGTGATTTGTCCTCTTGGCATTAAGGAAAAAGTTGATGTCCTTATTGAAGTAAAGACCCCTTTACTATGTCCTTCCCAAAAACAGAACCAAAAAAAAAAGGGAAAGGGTAGTGTAGAACAAGTGTCTCCAACATGGCTCCAACACACAAATATGGTGTATGGAGCCCACACACTTGAGTGTGAAGTTTGTGTCCGAAAATCATTTATTCCTCTGTTCTGATGCATCTCCGGCCATTGGATCACATGAAAATTTTAAAACAAAAAACAAAATACATACAATCCAATGATCCAAAATAATTCGGCACAAAGGAATACCAATTTTCGGAACAAGTGATCTCAGACCCCATGTGAATGTATTGGAACAATGTTAGAGATTAATTGTTGTACCTTTATCATTTTTGTTATATAGGAGCCATGAGGTTAAGATTGGTTAATATCCCATTGGATTATTTGGATATTGAGGTGGAGGAGGATAACTACTATCTAATGCTTAAATGAAGGTTTTAAGGTGTTGTTGGCCTATTGGTTGTCGGATAAAGGATTGACAAAAATAGAGAAACCAAGTTGATGGCTTAGATGGATGATGCATATGTATACAGTTTTATGAAAAATTGCTTGGATCAAATCATTTTCGGTCATTTTTTTTTTATAATTTCTCACTGGAACCCTTAAAAACATGTTTTAAACACATTGAACGTTTCAGATCATCAAAATATGGCCAAGAACCATGAGGCCTACACCATAACAAAGTACGGGATCCCTTATTAGAAGCTTGGTGTGTGTATATATATACACAAATGTATGTGTCTAAAGTGGTGGCTAGCTCATACGGTAGAGCTCTTGGATGCCCCACACTGCATCCCGGACTCGAGTCTCATTCTCCCTCCCCATGTAATAAATTAGGAATGACAAATGCCAAAAAAAAAAAAAAGCTTATCTACTATTTTAGTCCCTACAAAATACACCAAGTTTCAATTTCGTCCTTACAAAATATTTTGTGCCAATCTTGTCCTTATAGTTTCAGACGAATTTCAATTTTGCTGATGTGGCAAACGAAAAATGCTTAAAATACCAGAAAAATGCTTAAAATACCGGGAAAAATTATTAATCTCCAAAAAAATTATGAAAAATTAAGAAAATTTTAAAATACCGGAAAGAAGTCATTAGACAAAAAGTTTATGAAATTTGTCTAATGACTTTTTTTGGAGATTAATCATTCGTATCGACGAGAGGAATAAGAAAAGTACAAAAATACGGCCGAAGTTAAAAAAAAAATCATATAAGACGACACTTTTTTATTGAAAAAAAACTTGACAATGGGTACATCAAGTTGGAGGGAGAAAAGAGATGATTCCAACCAAGGTTGGAGAAATTAAAACATCCCTTGGGCCAAAGCCACCACTTTATAATAAAAAAAATAGCTATGGTATTCTTTCGTCTTTGAAAAATCTTTTTGTCTAATTCAGCCCATACTTTATCGATGAGAGGAATTACCTTTTTTTTTTTTATATACAGTGTCGTCTTATGTGAATTTTTTTTAACTTCGACTCATATTTTTATACTTTTCTGATTCCTCTCGTCAATGCGAATGATTAATTTTCAAAAAAAAGTCATTAGACAAATTTCATAAACTTTTTGTCTAATGATTTTTTTCCGGTATTTTTTAAATTTTCATAATTTTTCGTCATTTTTTTGGAGATTAATAATTTTTTCGGTATTTTAAGCATTTTTCTAGTATTTTAAGCATTTTCCGTTTGCCACATAAGCATTTTCCGTCATTAATTTGACCGAAGGGCAAAATTGAAATTCGTTTGAAACTATAAGGATGAAATTGACACAAAAAAATTTGTAAGGATGAAATTGAAACTTGGTGTATTTTATAGGGACTAAAATAGTAGATAAACCCAAAAAAAAACATTGTGAAATAAAAGTATAATATTCAATAAGGTCAATTTAGATTAATGAATTGTTTAAATAAATTGATTTTAAAAAAAAAACTTCAGACTTTTGCGGAACAAGTTCATGACGAGTCCACTAGCATTGTGTTGTCCATGCCCGTGGAGTTTATTCTCATTTTTGTAATCTTAATACTCATTTTCATAGGTCATGATGTGCATATTATTTTATAAGAACCAAAATTTAATCTTAGCCGCATAACTTTAGCAATCTTTACAAAATATATTGAAAACTGTATAGAAAAAGTTAAAAACCTATTCAGTTTAATTTTTTTACAAAATTGATCTAAAATACAGTGCTGGAAAGAAGTAACTAAGATTAAAAAAAATCAAAATTTATCTAACTTTTTAGTTGATTTTTTTTCTTTAAAGTTTTTGATTTTTTTTTCGTACTTTAAAATTCTTTCATCTAAAAAATTTGCTAATAATGTGAAATAATAAAAGTTCACGCAGACAAAAAATAGCAATAAAAATAAATTGAAACATAATCTTAATTAATTTTCTGTCAAGCTCATTTAAAAGTTAGATAAGTTACATCTTGACACATGAACCTATCACACTAAATTACAAAATCTTGCACTTAACTACTTTATATTATGTAAATAATTCAATTTGAGCCTTTTCTTATTCTTTAGTCTCTTAATAGCCGTCACAGATCTTAGCATATATATTTTCCAAATAATATTTTCTTCAATATACAGCGAGAATGTCGATAGTGATATCCATATAAACTTGCCTATCTTTCAAAATCAGAGATTAGACATTTGTCTATTTTTATTTTTTGGGTCAATCAAGAGCCATTCAAACCATGATGGTTTTGGTGATGCAAAGGTATAGCGAGATTTAGTGAGTATAAAGTCAAGGGAGGTCTATCGATGGAGATGAGTGGAAGAACACATGTCCAGACAAAGATTTGGCCTTTGGTTTGTAATTTAGAAAAGGGTAAATTACACTGACCTCCCCTGAGGTTTCTGACTTGTACACTGACCACCCCTACTTTATCTGAAATAGCACTGACCTCCCCTGAGTTTTATATTTTAGTATCAAAAGCACCCTTCAACAGTACCGACGGCGCCGGGGACCCCCTTGTGGGTCCCCAACGGTTGATCTGAGCCGTCCATTCATTCCAAAATCGAATTCCGAGTGGGTCGACGCGAGAATCACCTCAATCGGACGATCCTAAGTACTCGATCCAAAATCACCCCATTTCGTTCAAAAATTTTGGATCGAGCACTTAGGACTGTCCAATTGAGGTGATTCCTGCGTGGACCCACTCGGAATTCAATTCTGGAATGAATGGACGGCTTGGATCGACCGTTGGGGACCCACAAGGGGTCCCCGGCGCCCTCGGTACTGTTGAAGGGTGCTTTTGATACTAAAACATAAAACTCAAGGGAGGTCAGTGCTATTTCAGATAAAGTAGGGGTGGTCAGTGTACAAGTCAGAAACCTCAGGGGAGGTCAGTGTAATTTACCCTTTAGAAAATTTATCTTTAAAGGTTTTCTCTGTTTCATCATCCATTTTTTATTGGTCTTTAATATTTTATATCAATTATTTATTTAATTTTTAGTTTTTGATATATATTGCGTACCTCTAACCGAAAAAGGTAAAAAAAAAAAAAAAAAGACTAAAGACAAAAAATTACGCAATCCTATACTAGACTGCAATATTCAAAGCGTATCTCAAAATGACCAAACAATTGTTTGGTTGGTAGTTTTGAGATAAGTTTTAAAGATAATAATTTTGTATAGAGTTGCATAATTTTTCATCTTTTGTCAATTTTTTGAGGTAAGTTTTGGAGATAATAATTTTGTATAGGCTTGCGTAATTTTTCGTCTTTAGTCATTTTTTTTTAACTTTTTAACAAAAAATTTTACTTTTGAATAGAAGTACAAAATATGTAAGCACCTGTGTTTTTAAATAATTTTTCCGGAAATAAAATTGGAGAAAATTGAGGAATTGTTTGAAATGTTTAAATGTTGGATTAATTAGTGATATGAGTAAGTTGGCATCTTATTGCATTACACAAGCCACTATAGGGACTTGGGGTGTAATTTATTTGGATTATGTATGTGTGTGAGTTGTTTGAGAAGAGAGAGACATAACCCCTTCCCCTCCTCATCAGACGACCCATCTCTCCCTCTCTCTCTCTCTCTCTCTCTCTCTCTCTCTCTCTCTCTCTTCCATCTTCTTCAACCTCACTCCAAATTTCACTCAAAAACCTCAAATTCCTTCGAGATCCACGCTCAAACTAGTCTCCTACGCGTATTTGAAAGCTTGGGTGGTGTTTATTTCGCTCCAGAAGGTGGTATTTCGGTTGGAGCTCTTTGAAGAAAAGCTAGGGTTTGTTGGATTTTAAGGGTTTTGCTCAAAACCCTTTGAGGTAGGAGAATTTCTAACTCTTCTAAGGCCATCTCTAGTGGTAGAGTTAAATTTGTGTAGTTATATGACACAAAAGTGTAAAAAGTGGGACCCAATTGTGTGAGTTAAGTTGTTGTTAGTTAGTTAGATGCCTTTGTGTTATAATGGTGTAGCTAACATTTTGTTAAATTAAATGTTCCAACCAAAATTGGGTCCCATACATACAACGTATACTTTTTTCAACGTCTACTGATCGCAACGGCTGGGAGACTTGCAACGGCTACTTCTCCTTTTGCATATAAATGAAGAAAAAAATTTCACCACCTCCAGTCACAAAGAAAAAGAAAAAAAGCCCAGTTCTTCTTTCTTTTACACAAACAACTCATACTGCCTTCCTTGTATAGATTTTCAAACAGTTCAAAAGATGGCCTCGTCATCTAATTTTTTTCCCACGGTCGAGTCTAGTTCTTCAACTGATGAGAGTTCATCCGATGATAATCGAGATACGATTTCCCGACATTATCATAACCAGATGCAACAGATGACATTGGTCCTCGGCCCGCAAATGTTTACTCAATCATTACCGCGTCGGAGACAATATATAAGGCGTGATTGAGAAGGAAGTCATAAGAACTGAGAAGCACAATCAGTTTCAATCACATGAGAAGAAAAATATATGAACTGAACTTACCAAATCTTCAACATTGTAGCCGCTAGTCGGAGTCCTCTCTACAGTGCGTACGAATCCTGAATATTTGTTAAGGCGTGACTGAATAGCTGTCCAGCGGTTCATCAAATGAGTGCTTGTTCTTTCCGTTTGATAGCCCAAAATACAATTAAACTCGTTCTAAATTCGGTCCCATAACTTAGCTCTTGATTGATCGGTTCCCGTAGCGGCATCTTCTGAGATACAGAGCCAAGCCTTACAAAGTGCTTCATCCTCCTGCTTACTCCAATTTGGATTTCTCTCCTTCTCTGGACCCTTCTTCTTTTGGGGTTGCTGATTTTGAGATTGTTGTGAGATATATTAAGTGAATGCATTGGGTGTGGATTGGGAATCTGCTAAATAGTTAGAAAATGAAAAATTTCCGAAGAGTGGGTTTGGTGGTCTGTCCATTTGGGAATGATCTTTGTTGGGTTCAATTTTGGGTGAGGATTGAGGAAGCATGAATGAAGTTATATTTGCAGAGACAAGTTGCAACGGGTAGAAAATTTTGAAATCCAAAAACTTTTTCACCTTTTCACATGGTGGAGCCCACCTGACTCTTACTCTTGGATGATTTGCTCAGATGCTCCTGTTAACTTCTGAGCTAACATTTTTACTCCTCTTACACATTTTAACTACTCCTTAGCTACACCATTATGGGCAAAAAAGAGAGAATGCTAGTTAATTGTCCTAATAATTGACTAACTTAGGCATTTAACTCCGCCACTAGAGATGGCCTAAGTGTAAATGTAGTGTTTGTGTGTGTATAGACTCTTGATTGATAAACTTTCCTTTGCCTTGTTAGTTTCTTTGAGAAAATCACTTTCTTGTCAAGTTGGAGTTGGAAACATGCCTTAGTCTTGCTCTCATGTGATCAACTTCTCAAATTGGTTGTTACATTATCCTAATCATGTCTTGGTTCAATGATCTTACTTGTATTTTGAAGAAACCCACTTTGAACCTCATTTTTAGTCACCTTGTTTGGTTAAATGCTTGATTCATGTTGGTTATTTATTCCTTACCTAAATTGGGTGTTTAATCATCTCTCTCTAGCCCATTGCATTGATAATTGGCTTTGGAATCATCAAAATGGGTGTCCTGGTGCAAACCCCCAAAATTCCTTTTTTGTGCAAATTTTCATGTACAGCTTGTGTATTGATACACTAGAAATAGTGTATCAATACACTTGCTCTTTGGATTCTGTAGTTTGTGTATCGATACATCAGAAAAAGTGAATCAATACACTTGCTGTCTGCAACTTCGTAACCTGGGTATTGATGCACCCGAAATGGTGTATCAATACACTTATCCACTATTCTTTAATAATTCGTTCTCTTGTTCTTTAAACTTTCGGTAAGTCCAAAATCCTCCTTAAAGTTAGAAACTTTTGATTGCTCTTAGATAAACTTGTCCTATACTTGGTAGATGAACTTTATGTTGTTTCGTTGTTTGTTCGAAAAGTTTTTAGGACACAATGGTCGAAAGCATTTGTGGGACGCGTACGGACACATGAAATCTATAAAAGAGAGTTGTCAGTATTGGTTATGTGATGACACATGCGCAAATTGAGATGAACGATTAATTAAGACGATGAGACATATGGACACCATAATGATACTAATGAGCATGAAATGAAATTGCAATGTGGTAATGATGACACGGGGCCCGATAGGGTATGCCCGGAGTGACACAGGGCCTTTATGGTTTGCCCGGAGTGACACGGGGCCTTTATGGTTTACCCGGAGTGACAAGGGACCTATATGGCATGCCCGGAGTATAACCTAAAGTTCTAAAGGAATGAGATGTGTATGCCAAATGTTTATGAGACGTATGGTGTGTCGGGTATTTATCGGGTATGATGGATGATAGAAAAGGGAATCTAGTGACAAAGGGGCCTTTATGGCATGCCCGGAATATAATATAATGTTTCAAAGGAATGAGAGGTATATGGTAAACGTATAGAACATATATGGCGTGTCGGTGACGTGCCGGGTACGAGTTGGCTACGAGAGATGATAGTATATGGAAACCAGTAACTCATGAGTTGATTTTCAATCCTTTAACCATTAAATTTTCTTGAAACTTGTTGCATGATTTGTGCCTTACTCGTCTATCACTCACTTGCATTTCATTGCATTAGAATTTGTAGACTTTTCTCTACTGGGCTAGTGAGCTCACCCTAATAATTTCAGGTACTCAGCACGGAGTATGTTATGGATTGCTTGGAGTGTATGCATACATCTCTTTCGAAAGCTTAACGGAGGAGTTACTATATCTTTTTTAAACTTATATTCTGAAAAGATGGTTTGTAATTTAATTGAGTTTTCATCATTGACTTGGTTTGTAATAACAATGGTAACTCATGTATTTACTTTGGGCATGAGAATCCCGTGAATTATCTTGTGTTTGACTTTGATCTTGTGAATAAAGCTTGGATTTTGACCAAGACTTTGGATCTCATTGACTTTCTACGTGGATTTATATTACTTTTACCTTTAAAATTCGAGGGCGTTACAAAATATACATTTAAAAAGTAAAAAATAACTAAAAATATTATAAAAGAAATTATTAAAAACAAAAAACATGAATGACAAAATAATGAAAACTTTTAGGGATAAATTTTCTATGCTACAAGCCAAACAAAGATGTCCTTGTTCTTGTTATGCATTTTGTTCTGGGCATTTTAGTTTTATTTTGAGAAAACAAACGTTCGAACAATATTATGGTTCCTTTGATGTCATTATTCAATTTAAGACAATCAAAGGGCCCAAGTTTAAAAGTCTGAATAGTTTAAGGTAAGCAAGTGCCAGATTTTATAGTTAAGAGAATATGGTTTGAAAGAGGATGATTGTACAGTTCAAAAAAAAAAGAGGATGATTGTTGAGGGAGGCAGAATGTAATTAAACCTTAAAAGTTGGTAAAACCATTTGTTGCAGATCTTACGCGCTGCATACAATTAAGAGGGTGTTTGGGAGCCAACTTTTCAACTTTTCAGTTTTGGTTTTTTGGCTTTTTGGCTTTTTGAATTATGGCCAGAATGAGTTTTGAATTTTGGAAGAGTGTTTGGGAGAAATGTGTAGAATGCATTTTGCAAAAGTAGTAGTGTTTGGGAGAAAAATGATGAAAATGAGTTTTGGTTTGAATTTTACCAATTTACCCTTAAAACCATGCCGTTGGGGCAAACTACCCATAAACCATGCCATTGGAATTAACTGGACATTTTCACACAAATTGGGAACATGCGTCTTTGGGAAATCATTGGCCACAACAAGATTTTTTTTTTTTTTTTTTGGAAATTATGGTTGGAAATTTTTTTGTTAAAGAAAACCTTGAGATTTGAGGCTTTTTTTTTATGGAAAATATTATTAGATGGACCTTTTGTTTTTTTGCCATGCGTGTTTTCCCGTCTTTGGTATTTTTTGCAAATTTGTTTATTTATTTTCCACTTTTTAAATGTATAATCTAGTCAAAACGTAAAAAGGTTCTCGTTTTGTTTGAGAAAACCCAATTGCTTCTCTCTCTTCCCTTCGAAAATATCAGAATATCCTTGGGCTCTCTCTCTCTCTCTCTCAATTTAAACCTTTTCTTAAGCAAACTATTTATCAATCAGATCCGAGCACTTGTTTGTGTAATAAATCGAAGGGTAGACGATGGATTGGGTTTCATCAATTGCAGACTTGGTTTAGTAATTGCGATGGGTTGGGTTTCACCAATTGCAGACTTGGTTTCACCAATTGATTGGGTTTCACCAATTGCACTGGTTGGTGTAAATCAAAAGGTAGGCGATGGATTTGAGCACTGGTTGGTGTAAATCAAATGAAGTGGGAAGCAATTGGGTTTTACCAATTGCAGACTTGCAGTCCTGATGCATCGAGCACAGTTTTTCCATATCTGGGTTTCTACTTTCTACGATATGAAACTACGCTTGAAGAACAAGGGGTGAGGGGTAGGAATGGGAGAGAGAAAGGAGAGGGAAATCAAAATGAGAATGAGAAATGGAAAAGGAGGTCCCTAGCTCTTTCTTACTTCTGGCCTGGAAAGACGAAATTGGAAAAACAGTTTTGCCAGAATGAGTTTTAGGGACTGTCGCCCAAACACTCAGAACACGAAAATGGGAATGGGAAAATGAAAAAAACCGGCGGCCAAACAGGGCCTAAGTGAACTAGTAAAGGGTGTAATCAATACAGTTTTTGTTCTTTCACTAAAAACAGATAGCTGAATTGAAAGAACTTTTGATTGTGGAATTGAACAATGCCCCTTTAAAAATAGCTGCAACCACCCCCAAGTATACAACTAGTAGTAGTACAACTGTAATGTATGTGGGGTCTATACACAATCAAATCGAAAGAATTTTGATTGTTGACCTGAACAATGCCTCTATAGCAATAGTATTACAACCACACCCAAGTGCAGAAGCACGCTGTTTGGGTGCGATTATATCATTTTTTTGGCCCCTTAAGTCTACCTGTAGGGTGGGTTCCTAAATGCAAAACTTGAGGCACCCCAGCTCCCACTAGCTTTTAGCATTTTTATAAAAATTAGCTTTTAAAACTTTTATAAAAAATAAATTAGCTTTTAGCAACTTAATTCATCTCCAATAATAGAGTTAATTTGAATTGTAATATGATACTAAGGTGTAAAAAGTGAGACCCAATTATTTGTGTTATATGACAATTTATGTGTGTTAGATTACTTTGTGAATAGTGCTCCAATAGTGTTGTTTTTTGGTGTTAATATATACTGACAAAAAGTGTGAAGAGTGGGTTCTTATTTACTGCTTGTTTTCTCTCACTCTTCCCATCCTCTCTCGTGGGTTCCATTAAAATGTACTGCTATATATGTATTGTGCACCACACAGTTAATTTTTCAGTGAAACTCTACCAGAGCATCATTATCACACGCAAAAAAAAAATACCAAATTTAACTTCAAAGAACACCTTTTATAATTTACCGACTTACTTTTTCAAAAACTCAGAAAATCAGACTCTATATTCTAACTTCACTATATTAAACTATTATTTCTTTCTAATCTTACTCCCAAAAGTAATAATAAAAAAAGTGAACAGTGAGTGAATAGTGCCTTTGATACGTGGACAGTAGCAACTCAAATTCAAACCCGGCTTTGGGCTAAAGCCCGTAAAGCCACCGCTTTAAGTCTCCAAATTTTGGCTAATTTTTGAGACCTCCAATTTTATAAGTCTGTGTATTAATTATGCTTTTAAATGAGTTATTTATGAAAGTTTTTTCTTTTCCTAATTAATTTTAAGTTTGAACTACGATATATTGAGAGTTGAGGGGCCACTTTGGAAAAAATCGATTTAAGCCCCCTAAATTTCAAAGTCGGCCCTGCTCAAATTTGTGCAAATACTGTAGTTTAAACAAATTGGTGAGGGAAGATAGGGAGATTGATTTTTGCAAGTTTTTGGGGAGTTGCCTCTCTATTTTAGTTCAAAAGTTAATTTAAGTAGGCTGACATTGATTATACAACTTTAAATCTTCCTAACCAACACTATTGGCCACCAATAAAAGGGAAAAAAAAACTTGTACTATACAATAGTGCGCAAATTTGTGAGCAAATCAGTGGATAAGAATATTTGTCGGTCTATGGTGGTAATTACGTACATTATTAGGAATATAAGACAGAAACATGTTCCAATTGAGTCTCAACTATTGGTAAAGCGGTTATACTTCCTTCACCTTAACGAGAATTTAATTTAGTTATTACTAAACAAAGAAAAAAATTTGAAAAATAAAATTAGATCAATTCAGAAGCACTTTTTTTTATTAATTATTAAAAAGAGAGCCGAGAGAATTTCATTGGTCGAATTCAGGACCTTACGACTGATAATCTTGAATTAAAAATATAGCTCCATGAGCAAACACAATATGGGGTTTAGTTTGATTACTGAAGATGCCCTTAACTTTTACGGAGTAGCATTTTCATGAAAATTTACTTTTAACAATTGGTACTAAAAACAGAAGGGGTGATTTGGCAAAAAAACCAAAAATCATTTTTTTGGTTTTTTCGTTTTGCCCTTATTCAATTTTTTTTTCTGCATTTGTTAGTTTTGCGTCAAGATTTTGTGGTTTCTGAATTTATCTCGACGAGACGAGTCTAACAAGTATAAAATTATGGTCAAAACTCAATTTTTTTAATAAAGCCAAAATTAATCCAATAATCCAAGTATTTTCGGCTTTATTCAAAAAAATATTTGGTTTGACCATAAATTTACATTTGTTAGATTCGTCTCGTTGAGATAAATCCAGAAACCACAAAATTTTGACACAAAACTAATAAATACAAAAAAAAATTTTTTGAAGAAGGACAAAACGAAAAAACCAAAAAATGGGATTAAAAGGCCTCCTTTGGGTGAAAAAACCAAAATGATTTTTTGTTTTGTCTTTATTCAATTTTTTTTTTTTTTTTTTTGCATTTGTTAGTTTTCGATCAATTTTTTGTGGTTTCTTAGTTCGTACAAAAAATTGGTTTTTTGATTATTTTTTGTCTTTATTCACAAAACTTTAAATTTGGTTAGCAATTTTATACATTTTAGATTCATCTCGTCGAAGGGAGCTAAGAAACCACAAAAAATCGGCGTAAAACTAATAAATTCAAAAAAAAAAATTTGAATAAGGACAAACAAAAAAACCAAAATGGTTTTTTTGGCCAAAAGAGGCCTAAGGGGGTGTTCCACTAACTTGGTTTTTTGATTTTTTTGGATGTTTTAGTTTTGCAAAAAAACTAACTTGTTCCACTAACTAGTTTTTTTATTTTTTGGTTTTTAGTTTTGCAAAAAAAATAACTTGTTCCATTAAACTAGTTTTTATATGTTTGGTTTTGCAAAAAAACTAACTTGTTCCACTAACTAACTTTTTTTGTTTTTAGTTTTGCAAAAAAACTAAGTAATTTTTTGTTAGTGAAATGAGATAGTTTTTCAGTAAAACAAAACTGTTTTTTCTTAGTGGAACAGGGCCTAAGTTTTTTTTGTCAAAGAACCCCGAAGTGGGCTTTTATCTACTATTTCTCACCAATTTTCCCTCTATTTGAGTTTTGAATGTTGATCAAACAAAAAAGAAAAATTCATCTTAGTTTTGAAATAAAGATGAACTTGGAGCATACGAATCAAATGGTACTATACTGGATATTCAAATTACTGTAAAAGAAACGATAAAGAAGCAGAGTTGACTGTTGATTAGTCTTCCAAGTTCTGACACAAAACGGCAAAACAACGGAAGCGGATCCGCTGTCCCGAACTTTCCTGTCCCAACTCCCTGTCCCGTCCATCCGAACCATCCGTCCGAGCAATCAACGGCTCAGATTCCATCTCACCCCAAACAAATCTGAGCTATAAACATTCATCTGCGAATCTGAGCTGTCGAGTACTCAGATGGACAGCTCGGATGAACGGGACACGGAGTCGGGATAGGGTTTCGGGACAGCAGATCTACAACCCAAAACAACTTGCTTTTTCTCAGTAGTACAGTAAAAATTGGTAAATCACGTGATCTCTAGTCCCTTCTCTCACTCCTCCCTCCATGTTTGTTTAATTTTTGACTCAAAACCACGCGCTCCCTCCATCTCTCTCTCTCTCTCTCTCTCTCTCTACTTCGTTGTTTGGTTTCACCTGGTAGTTCATGCTGTGGGGTTTTCCCAGTACATACATTGGCTGCTGCGATAGGTTTCACTCGCCAGATCTAACTCAGCAGGGACGGGTATGCTTTTCTCTCTTCTCTATCATGCTCTTGTTTCATAGATTTCCCCTTTTTTTTTTGTGCGTTTCTATACCTTGTTTGGTTACATTTGGGCCTATTCTTCGTTTCAGGCTCTGGGTTTTTATGGGTGTTTTAGTTTTGTTTCATAGAAATACAAATCGGTGCTTTGGATTTGTTGCATGGGTTTGTTTCCTATTTTTTTGCTCTTCTTAATACCTGGTTTCTTGATATTATGGGTCTATTCTTTTCTTCATGTTTTTGGTTTGTTCTTTACTTGAAATTGGGTGAAATCTTTGTCATATTCTCATATGTAACTACTGTTTCAGTTGTTTGGTCTGTTTAGTCTTCACTATTTGTTCTGTGTTTCGTTTCCTGGCTGGGTTTGTTCTGTGGGTTGGGTAAATTTCCTCCCTTCTCCTTATGTGTCAGTGTCTCTCTCTGAACTACATTTTGGGTTTAGCATTTATGTGTACATTTTGCATGTGTATATGTCTACAAATGTGTGATTAGGCTTGCTGATTCATCTTCTGGGGCTGACTTTGAGGAAGTTTTAGTGGGTGTTCAGTTTTTACTTTTGTTTATACTTATTGCAGGAAAATGGGGTTTATTTCCCGGAAATTATTCCCAGCATGTGGGAGTATGTGTGTATGCTGCCCTGCTATGAGGTCAAGTTCTCGACAACCGGTCAAGCGTTACAAGAAACTGCTAGCTGAAATTTTCCCCAAATCCTCTGTTAGTATACTCATTTTCCATTTTGTTTAAATTTGACGATTTATTTCTTCTGATACATTGTCAATCATAGAATTGCTGTACCGACATGTCTCTGTTAGTGTCCATGAACTTCACAACTATAAGCCCAGTCTGATTTCAGGTTTGTAAATGCCCTTGGATTTATAGTTGGTAAGATTTGGGCTTTTTGTGTTTACATGGGTTGACATTACCCAAGTATCAGAATGCAGAACCCAAGGCACTTAACAATTTAACCTGATTGCATCTTCAAACCTTCTGTTTGTGTTGTTTTTGTTTATAGCTTGTTTGTTAGGTCAAAATTTAGAACCCCCCTTCACGAGCATAGGTTTTCATCTAAGTTCATGACCATAAATTATTTCATAAAAACTTCGGATGAGAAATATCGTGGGGTAGGAGTTCAATTCAGGTATTATAGTTAATCAGTGTAAATTCAGGTATAGTGGAAGTCAGGTGGCATCTTTGCCGGTGAATTTGGTACATTTATGTGTTTTTAGATGAAATCTTGGTCTCTGTCTTTGGCCTGGATATAGAGTTTGACCTTACACTTTATTATGCAGAAGGCCCCTCCAAATGAGAGAAAAATCGTGAAGTTATGTGAATATGCCGCCAAAAACCCTTTTAGAATCCCAAAGGTAGTGAACCTCCAATGCTATTCTTTGACCTTGGTTAATCTCGGCGACTGCTGATGTATTGCTGGTGCTGTTTTTCCTCAATAGATTGCTAAGTATCTTGAAGAAAGGTGCTACAAAGAATTGCGTTGCGAGCACATCAAGTTCATCAATATCGTTTCAGAAGCTTACAACAAGTTGCTCTGTCTGTGTAAAGAGCAAATGTAATTTGGTCTTTGGTTATGTTTTTTTTTTCTCTCTATGATGCACATTCTTGAACAGACTGCTTGTTTTGGGGGATGAAGTATTTGTCACTTGGCCAATCCTTGATGGATCATGGTAGTCATGTTTTTGCCTTTAGCTAGACATCCTTCGTTTAGTAAGAACTCTGAATCACATTCCCGTTTAAATTCCATTCCTTTCATTTTGTTTGAAAGTTTAAACCTTTACTGTTCTCTTTCACTTAGTTTTCTTGCTAGATCTGGAATCATGACATTCTATTGAAAACCATGGGGACACATTTCCGCCTCTTGCATATAGCTGACACGGAAAACTTTTCTTTATCTTTTTTACATTCATTTCTTCTTAAAGTAGCTGGCGTTTTAATGGAAACCGTTGGATTTTTCTGTTGATAGTAATTTGACTAACTAATTTACTTTATCTTATTGTGCAGGGCATGTTTTGCAGTCAGTCTGCTGAATGTTATTACTGAACTGCTAGACAGTCATAAGAAAGATGCTGTGAGGATAATTGGATGCCAGACGTTTACTAGGTTTATTTATAGCCAGGTGAAATAGTGCCTTCTATTCTAGCATAGAATTTATGTTCAATGAGGAAGGTATCTTGATGAATACTTGGAGTTCAGACATTTTGTTGAATGTCTTCTGCATAGAATGATCCAGCATTATATATATTTATAGAACAAGAATTTTAGCTGAAAACTTTTGTAATTTATACACCAGTACACCTTTTCTACGGCTAAGAAGAAGAATTTTTCAACACTGCTGTTATAGTCTGCTGATTTTGTCCCTTGGACTCATGGGAAGAGTGCCCTAACTGCAAAATGAGTGTTGTTGCTTTCTAAGTAACAGTAAAAAACAATAATATCCCCTTTTCACTAGCCACTAGGTAGTATGTCATCTTTATTGACAACATGTGATTTTGTTTGTCGTATTGATGCTTTATAGTAGAACAAACATTTGGATTATTTGCAAGTCATTTGAAGGTCGTAGTTATTTCTGAATTTGCAGAAGACTTCAAAATCAAACCAGTCAGTTAATTAACCTTACACACCATTTTTTAATCTGGATTATAGCGTTGGATTAAGCTATAAATTCAAGGGGCCCACATATCTCTATTTTTGTTTGCGACTTCTGGCGCCAAGATTACATATCCGGTGGATATTGTATGTAATGCCGCAACACGTGATATAATATCCCACAAGGCATGTGTTTATATTCTTCCCTTCGGTATTTGTCCTATGGAATTTTTTTTCATATGTGATATACCTCTTCATTATAAGTTCGGCCTAACAAATAGGGCCATAGATCTTTATATCTGGAAAGAACAAGAATGATCTGGATTCTATATGATCTGCATGCTGTTCTCAGTGTTCAAGTGTTTGTTATTACTCGCATATGCATATTTTTCACCTATATCTACCAACTACATGACATACTTAGCTGTAGTTTTGACCTGATACATGAATAGGTAGATGGGACTTATACATATAACATTGAAAATTTGGTTCACAAAGTTTGCACGCTAGCTCTGGAGAGTGGAGAAGACCATGAAAAGCGCTGCTTGAGGGCAGCAAGTTTGCAGTGCCTATCAGCCATGGTAATATGATACTTTAAGTGCTTTTTGCGGTGTAAATGAGAGCCATTTTTGTTAAAGAATTCTTGTACTATATTTTGCAAACTTCCTTCGCTACTTGCAGGTATGGTACATGGCAGAGTTTTCGCATATGTTTGCAGAGTTTGATGAGGTTCGTCATTCTCTATTAATGTTGCTTACTTATGGCTATCTAATGCTTTACTGGACTATAGGGTTTCGGAGAATGGTTGGGTAGTTTTTGGGCACCCCCAAGTTGTTATCAAAGTTCAAGAAGGTTAAATTTAGCATCTTAACGGCTAAAGAAAGGAAGAAACAAGACCACGTCTTAATCCAATAATCTCTCACTAGAGTCTCATTTGCTTTCTATCCGTATCTCAAATCACTCTTTTCAGATCGTATACTATACAGAAAGTATGACCTAATGTAGCATGTAGTTTTTGTTTTAACAAATCGCTCTTTTCAGGATCCTGTATTATACTGGAAGTACGACCAAATGTAACATGTTAACATGGATATTTTTAGTAACAAAAACACTGCTTCTCTATTTATTCAATTTTGTCATTTGACTTCACTTTTGGTAATCTTGATATAATGGTAAGTTAGTCATCAGCCAACAAAATAGAAAAGATGGGAAGTTCATTAATCTTGGCAGTTGTCTACCTTAACCATTTTTATCACTAAAAAGTTTTCTTACTAAGATTTCTCTTCATTGCCTGAACCTCGACTTATGTTGCTAGAAACTCCCAATACCCTGTGTTAGATATTGGAATGCATTTTCAGAAACATGGTACAATTCTCTTCCAAGACGATGAACTTAGCGATTGGCTGGCCCCACAGTTTTTACCACAAATGCAATCAAAATATACTGAGAGATTCGCTTTGTCATAAAAATGATTAAAATACTTCACAAAAGGTGTTTTGCACGACTAATATTGAAATAATACGTTGTTTATCAAATGGTGTGTCATTTGAAAATAGATTTTGCGTACTATAATGTATAGCAGTGTACACTGTATAAAAGAAGTAGATTTAGCTCCAGGTAACCATGACCTGGCCAGTGGCAAGGTACTGTTTATCATGTGTTTCTGGAGTAGTATCCAGTGGAAATCGAGGAATTAGTGCAGCGTTTTTGCATGTCTTGTATAACTGGATTCTGCCTAAATAGCAAAACCTTCAGAATAACTGAAAAGAGGGGGATACTTGCGTAAGTGGTGCCCTAACTCGGTCCACATCAACGGTAGGCCTTGCATTGACATTGTTGCCCAGAGATTGCACATCCTGGTATTACATTCATTAATAGTCGAATACTTGTCTATGACTCATTTTGATTTATGACTCAACGTGTTGCCCTTTTTTCTCCTCTGTAAAGTGTAGCTTTAAGTTCCTCAGTTCTAGTCAACTCTATGAAAGCTATGTACCTTTGCAATTTGAGCTATTTTTTTGGGTAAGACCGTAGGAAAAGTTATGATATTTTTTATGCCTTTATGAGTGGGCAAACTTGAGTTGAAACCATTCTTGGCTACTTAAAGCAAGGAAAAAGGTTTTTAGAGTCTAGTTTGTAGGGGAAAATTTACTTCAGCAATATAGGGTTTCCAAATTGATGATTTTTTCACTCTTAGTGTCAATTTTGCGGAAAAATGTTTGAAAACCATGCTCAATGTGGTCAATTGACCCCACTCATCTCAAACTGGGCCTCTGCTCCTACTTATCTCGTTAGGGCCCCCACTTGCGTTCAGAGGATGTGTCCTTACCGTTTGAAGCAGCTCTGAAGTCTGAATTCACAGCTATTTTGACTGTTGTTCTGATTTAGAAACATATCCGTAGGCTTCTTTTCGAACGACCATGTGTCATTTTTCTTAGCAGAAAGACTCAAATTCTGGTCTCTTGAGTATTAAACGAACAGGATTAGTGTGTGAAAAATGTTCTGTTCACTCAGTTTGCCTATGGCGATAGATTCATGTAATGTTCGCTTTTATGGTTAGTAACTTGTAACGTAATGTGGAAGCCTCTCTTTTAGTCAATAGGTTAACATGAAGTGACGTAATGTGGAAGCCTCTCAGTCGATAGATTAACACGAAATGACACACTTCCAAACCATTATCCCACTGACTTGATATGAACTGTGAGTTGAATCTTTTCAGTATTTCGTTTCACGACTTTTGTCAATGTTTGTGTTTCACACCCCTTTGTTGTTTATTTTCTACAGAAGCATCACTTTCCATTCTAAATCTTGGATGATTGACAAAAATGATATGGTGTATCAAGTTTATATGTTTATAGCTCCATCTTGCAGATTGTGCATGTCACTCTGGATAACTATGAGCCAGATACACCAAGAGAAGATGATGATGAAAGAGGGGAGCCACATCATAATTGGGTTGATGAAGTAGTTAGATGTGAAGGTAGAACTGTTGCTGGTGTTGGTAGTGAAATCTCTAGCTGCATAACCCTCAGGCCACGAGCAGAAAAGAAAGATCCTTCTCTTTTGAACAGGTTCAAAAGCCAAAGCTTTTTTTTGTCATATTCTTGTTGTCTTTTCTAGTTATTTTACTATCATCTGTTTTGAATTTATCTACTACAGAGAGGAGATTGAGACACCAAAAGTTTGGGCACAAATATGTATCCAAAAAATGGTTGAACTGGCTAAAGAGAGTACAACAATGCGACGGGTATTAGATCCGATGTTCGTCTACTTTGATACCAAGCGCTACTGGGTTCCTAGGAATGGGTTGGCAATAATGGTTTTATCTGACATGTGCTACTTTATGGAAATTCCGGGTACCTAAATATATCACGCCTCTTTTCTTTTTTTTCCCCTTTAAGTCTGTAGATAAATTATGTTGTGCGAAATTTAAAACACAGCCTCTTATATTTTTTGTTACCTTTATTGCTAATTTTCTCTTTTTCTGCTAAATAGTGTGCCTTAGTGGTTTTAAATTGCAAGTATTTTGTTAGAACGTGATACTTTTTGCATTCTGTCACTAGACTTTTTCCAGTTATCCTTCTAATTTTAAGAAAAGCTGAATTTGGTGCCTCTTGATAATGGGTAAATTGTTTACCTTCCCTTGGATGGTTCTAGAGTGTTAGGAATTTGCACAAGTCTAACACAAGATCTAGGGGATCCAAATGCAAAGGATACGTAAATCTAATGCACAAACATGGAAGAACACCAGATTCATGTGGTTTACGTAATGGGGGCTATATCCATGGTCGTTGCTGCTATCATGAAGAAGTATAAGGAAGATAGATTGTCATTGCGCTATCGTTACAACATATAACAAGGGTTACAAGTATGTAGAAAATTCCAAATGTAGCCATGTTGAAAATGCCCATATTTAGTACAGCTAACTACTAAACAAGCTAAGGAAGAAATATGTGTTAGGTGTGGAATAGTAAATGTAATAGTTGTGATGTAATATATGTGGTGGCTGTAATAGAATTGGTTGTGGTAGTTGTAGGGGTAGTGAATTTAGTTTTTAGTACCCATGTATAATTACATCATATAGTATGCAACACATAATTTTGAGCTTACTAGTATAACATACAACTATGAACCAAACCAAACCAAACCAGTCCTTAAGTCCCAATTAATTGGGGTCGGCTGCATGAATTTTGTTATTCCATTGAGCTCTATCAATGACTACATATTCACTGAGATTTAGACTACTCATATCCATGCGGACTACAGCATCTAATGTCAATCTGGGTGTAGCACCTATAGAGGAGAGTTGATATACGAGGAAAGGAAGACCAAACCACCTTAGTCTATTTTCCTGCAACTTCTCCTCTACAGCATCTACAGGTCTACGGTAAATATGTCCAATCCACCTTAGTCCATTTTCCCGCAACTTCTCCTCTATAGGTGCTACACCTACCATCTCACGAACGGTTTCATTTCTAATCCTGTCTTTTCTAGTCTTACCACGCATCCATCTCATCATTCTTATCTCAGTTACACCCATCTTACTAACTTTTTGTTTCTTAATAGGCCAACATTCTAACCCGTAAAGCGTCACTGGTCTTATAGTAGTTCTACAGAATTTCCCTTTCAATTTTGCGGGTATCCTCTTGTCACATAGTACACTAGTAGCGCTTCTCCACTGAAGCCACCCCACTTGGATCTTATGAGTCACATCCTCTATAATCTCACCATTTTTTCTAAAAATAGAACCTAAATACCTAAAATGATCACTTTGTGGTATCTCTTGATCTTGAATCCTTACTTGTTCTACAAGAGCACTTCCACCGCCACTAAACTTACATTCCATTTAATCAGTCTTGCTTCTGCTTATCCTTAAGCCTTTTGACTCTAATGCTTCTCTAAATCTCTCCATATTTCTAACTTGGCACTAACTCCTCTAACAGTGTCAGATTCACTACAACTATGGCAAGGTAAACAAAACCATCATTCTTCACCACATGCAATTGGTACTATTTAATGAGGATCAAACAGATGGTTATGTACACTTGGATATTGTTGCTCTGCAAGTTGTCTTCTTTTGTTGGTTTATGCATATGGTAACTTGTGAATCTAGTTTGAGTAAGTGAACTTTATGGTTTCTCTAAATCTATCTAATTCTTGTTTTTTCGAAGTAATTTGAAAAACATCGGTATTAGCTGTGAATTCCTTGAAGGTCCTATGACAGCTGCTGTGAATTCCTTGAAGGTCCTATGACAGCTGCTGTGAATACCTTGATATGGTCCAAATGAAGAGATCAGGGGCGTTTGGTAATTTCATATGGCTGGAAGTTATGGCCCTTATGGATTGGAAGGGTAGTCCATTGGCCTATAAATGGACCTAACCTAGTAGATGGAATGAACGTAATACATGAAGAGTCACAAAGCCTTTAAACTAGTGCATGACTAATCCTTTATCATCCAGCATATGCCAAATGAAGGCTTGGGCCTTAGAACCTTCCAACTTTTGTCTATCTTGTATTAAACTACCCGTGACCTCTTTGTATAGACTGCATCACATTTACAGTTTTTTTTTTATATGTGGGGTATTGCGAGAATCGAACTTGGTCACATTATCTTGATGTGGGTATTAGCGAATGCAGCTGAAGCATAGTCTTAATCATCTAAATGCCAAATCATGTGTGCATTGGTTGTCCTCTCACTGTTTAACATATTGCTTATAGTTAGGTATTCAATAAAGACTGCAAATGGGATTATGGCCTTTTTTTGGGGTTTCCCTTTGTTAATTTTTATTTTTATTTTTATTGGAAACTGGCTAATCTACTAGAGATTTGCTTATGCTTGTTTGACTTCGATTTCAGGGAATCGGCAGTTGATTTTAAGTGCTGTGATTCATCATTTGGACCACAAAAATGTGTCACATGATCCTCAAGTCAAATCTAACGTTGTCCAAATTGCTACTTCTTTGGCTCAGCAAATTAGATCTGAAGCTGTACTTACAGATTCCGGATTAGTCAGTGACCTATTCCGACATTTGAGGAAATGTCTTCAAGCGACTGTTGACTCAGTTGGAGAGGAAGTATTAAACTTGAATATCTCCCTCCAAAACACCATTGAAGATTGCTTACTAGAGATTGCCAAAGGGGTAAATCCTTTTACAGCACAAAATCTGTCTTTGCTTTCTTCGTTTTCTTTTCTTCTGTTTCCCCTATTAGGTAATTAAGTCCTAAGTTGATCGTAATATGATGCTGTTAGATTGCTGATTCACGACCAATATTTGACATGATGGCGATAGCACTGGAGAAGCTGTCATCTGTTAGAGTTGTTGCCAAGGCAACAATTGGGTCGTTGATCATTCTTGCTCATGTGGTTTCATTGGCATCTGTCTCTTCACTTTCGCAGCAGGTGAGAGGGCTATGATATTCTCGTCATGTGCTTAATATAGACTCTGTGCCTGTTCATGTATGTGCTTCTGCTATTTCTTGTTTCCTAGTTGAGTTTGCACCCTCCAACATTCTTTTTCTAGTAAGAACATGTTGAAAGCAATTTCAAGTAAGAATTTTATTTGCTGTTCAATTGGATATTTACTGATTTCATCCTTCATCTGCTGAAGCACGGACACGTCAATCCGTCTTACATGTCTGTGTCGAACATTCCTTATTCTTTTATTATATTCTTTTAGTTGGACGCGTCGGGGAATCTCTAGGAAATGGTGGGGACATGCTGAGGACACTTGTGAGGTCATCTGAATGCAATTTAAAAGTTCTGGGGAGGGTCAAATCGCCATGCATGCTTAGTTTAAATACTTTATAATGGCTGTTTTCATGAAGTTATGGAAAAACTAATGTTTCCCCAACCAAGGTTGTCAAATCGTGAATCAAAAGGATTGTTTTTTTAATCATGAATCAAATCAAATAGTGAACCACTCCGTTTCACAACTACTTGTATAATTATGGTCTAGCAAATTAAGACAATAACATTTTAAAGACATTGAGTCCATATATTGACTCGTATGATAATAAAGAATGAAACTTTCATCAAACTAATGTCCGATAATTCATGAGAACAAGTTATCTTAGCCTTGAGCATATCTGGAACGATAATCTTAATGTCTGAGAAAAATTTAAAAAAGGTTAACAACATGCTCGTAATAAGTTTAAATATTCTAATAAACAAATTATGAGCAAATTTTTTAGGGGATGACATTTTTTTCAACTTAACTCTATGAAGTTATATTCTTGCTTTTTCCCAAGGAAAATGAAGGTAGATGTTACATAGAATTCAACAATTGTTATATTTGCATGAATTGAATCATGAGTCAAACTGTGAATTGTAAGTTTCACCACCAATTCTGTCTAAATCCTTATTCACCTATTGATTTGTATGGGTTTTGTATAAGTCGTAAGTTGAAGCGCAAATTGAATCGTGAATCGTACAATTTTGACAACTGCTTTCGCGAACGCATCCTTGTCCTAATTTCTATAAGTATGAGGTCTTCCGTATCGTGTCAGGGTCCTGTTCTGTCCTCTGTCTATATCCCTGCTTCTTAATTCATATCTGGTATATTTTGGAGAAGTATTGAACATGGCATCCTAGTTGTGGGCATTTGGCTTGTGACATTAAACTAATAAACTTGTCGTTAGCTGGAGAGATAATTTTGAATAATTTTGAACATTTCTTTCACAGGTGTTTCCAGAGTCACTTCTTGGTCAACTTTTGAAGATAATGTTGCATCCTGATGTTGAATTACGTGCTGGGGCGCATCAAATATTTTCTGCTCTGCTTGTCCCATGTTCTAACGCACAACATGGCATTGGTAAACATCCAAGGAGATGGCACTCAGAGTCTGCATCTCCATTTGCTTCTATGAAATCACTACTTGAAAGGCTTAGGAGAGAAAAGGATGGCACTAAAGTACACAAGCCGGGGAATAATGGTCAAGATAATTTCAAGGACAGAGAAGTTACTGAGGAAGAATGGAAGCAGGGGCGGGCTCCCAAGAATTCACCTAATTTTCATAAAATAAGTTCCATCATTGACAAGACAACTAAAACAACCAGCTGGGCTGAGGCTGTAAGAATTTGTTTCCCGTTATTTCTTTCCAAAAGAATTCCTTGAGTTTATCAACTTTGTGGTATACGACTATACGCCTGTATTTTTCAGTTTTGAAGGAATTATAGTATATGGATTTTCTTTCTAGGCTAAACTCATGATCTTTTTTTTTCCCAATTTAACAGGAACCATCAATTCTGAAATTTAGTGAGGACCAATTAGCACAGCTGTTGTCTGCATTCTGGGCACAAGCTAATTTTCCAGACAATCTGCCTTCTAATATTGAAGCTTTAGCTCATTCTTACTGCTTAACACTTCTTTCTTTACGCCTTAAGGTAAGGATTTTGGTGTTTATTCTTCTTCTTGCCTGCTTTTCCTTCCAGCCTATTCATACTGCATTTTTTTTTTCTTTGCTTTGCCTTGCTAAAGCTGATATTGGTTAACTGCAATTGTTAAATGTGAAAATAGAGTTGTTCTACTATGTCTCTTGCTTTTGGCAAATATTAATAATCAAGAATGGTGTCCATTGTAGAAAATAAGAGCCATTATGAAAATGAAAAACATTTTAACAAGTAAATTCCCAAATTTGTTTGGTCGTACAGACAAAAAAAATTGATGGCTCTTTTGATGTATATTTTCCTCTTCGCCTATGTGGAAAAGCAAATGGAACTTGTTTAAATGGTCCACTTTTTTTTGCCTTTATGGGCTTCTGTTTCATTTTTTCAAGATTCTTTTTGAGGTGGATGTTAATGCATGCCCTAGTATAGTTTGTATTGGGTTGATCTTACCTGCCAATTTACATTGTTGCAGAACCCAAAAAACAACATTGTGCTCCGGTTCTTTCAGCTTCCACTGTCACTTAGAAATATATTGTTGGATCCTAACAATGGTAGGGGAACTTTATTCTCTAAAATAGCCTTACAAGATTAGAAAATGTGGAACTTGTGTAGCTGACACTTTCCTTCTGCATAGGTACATGGCCTCCAGCATACCAGAGAACTGTTCTCATCTTATCAACAGCAATGTTGACTTTTGCAGCTAAGATATACCAGATTCCTGATTTGATTGATTTAGTCAAATCTCTAGTTGAATATGAGGTGAGTTGCCTTGGATCTTACTCCAGTTATCTTGATCAACAAGTAGATGTTCAAAAAATTTTATGGCAGAAAACGCTTGCTGCCACAACATTGATTGGTGGCATTGCGCTACAATATTTCCAAATGCTCTTGTACCAGCAAATGGTCTAAAGTAGGAAAACCAGAACAACTGGTAATGGGGTTGATTCGGTTGATTGTTTGTGCTGCATTTTCTTTTCTTCATTTTTGGGAATTGTGACGTTCACATTTGGCAAGGTTGAAAATTTTTGTATCACTCGTCTCAAAGTTTCCTTAAGTGGATTCCAACTTATGCAGCTTATAGGATCAATTGTGTTGGTTTGTGTTTAGGAATTTATGTCTTCATACTAATAGGTATATCTAACCACAGACATGTTCAAACACTCGTTCAAACCTGTTTGATACCTTTATTTTGTATTCCTTCTGTTTGGCATAGGATTTCATTTCTTGCTTCTGTAGAAGTTCATAAGAAAAAAAAATTATTTGCTGCCCCATGTGCCTACATAATCTACAACAAATAGTAGCTTATGAAGTTTCAGAGGATATCTTGTACAATTTCAGGTGGATCCCTATCTAGGCATCAGTGATGACTTCCAAGTATATGTGAAACCTTGGGCAGATGTGAGGGAATTTGGGTCCGCAGCTGATAATAAAGAGGCAGCATCATTACTACATGATTTGCGGAATCAAGTCTATGAAACTGACAAGATTGTTGTGGATAGTTTAGTTCAGAGTTTATCCAGCATTACTGAGGTGCGGTTTGTAATGTTTAACCATGGCCTCCACTTCTGTGTTTATAAGTTTCTCTCTCTCTCTCTCTCTCTCTCTCTCTCTCTCTCTCTCTCTCTCTCTCTCTCTCTCTCTCTCTCTCTCATGTGTACTGTTTGGAGTCTCACATCCATCTTTTCTTTGCTTGTTAAGTTGGAGGCAGATGACTTAATTAAGCAACTTTCTGAACCCTTCACGCCTGACGATGCATTCATGTTTGGTCCACATTCGATACTCGATTTCGATGACCTTCTGGCGGCTGAAAACTCCAAGGAAACTCTTTCCGTTGATGGGGTATGTTCTTTTTTTATTATTGTCTGGTAATTTTTTATGTGTGAATGGTCTGGATGAAGTTCCTTCATCCGATCAAATTTCTAATCTTAGCTATGGAATGAGATTCCTCTTTTTCTAGGGTCTAGTTTTTGAGTTAATTTGTCAGCTGTTGGAATGTCATCCCTCAAATTTCAAACCTAGCTACACCTGAGTGCTGACCACAACCAGCATTTCCTGGGATTGTTCTTTGTTAGGACAATTGAAGTTGTTTTATGTTGTTTTTTATGCTATAGGATTTTACGACAAATCTGATGGCTGAGGATGATCTGAGAAGTGAATCTTCTGTTGCTGACCTCTCTCGCTTCACTCCCCAAGTGGCAGCATCCCCTTCCATGCCTCACATCATTAGCATCGGACAGCTTCTGGAATCGGTAATCTAGTGCACGTGCTTGCTAGGAAATGCATTTACAAGTTGAAGCATGTTTGTTGAAAAGACTGCAAAACTTCACTTAGTTATTGTGTTTGAATGAAATATGGAATGTGGGTCGTGGTTTGATATTTCTTCTGTTGCTAAACACATACACCCTCCGTCCCTCTTTTGTATTTCAGGAGTTCTAACTATTTTAAGGGGTCATGCACTTAATTCACCTATGCACTCAAATTAAATGTGGTTCCTGGTTTGATATTTCTTCTGTTGCTATACACATACACCCTCTGTCCCGTTTTGTATTTCAGGAGTTCTAATCATTTTAAGGGGACATGCACGTAATTCACCTACGCACTCAAATTAAATTCAACTAAATGATTTTTTGGTTTCCAAAATGGCTCCTTCATCTAACGCTTTGACAACTTAAGTAAAATAATTTCTAACGGATAAAACTAACAAATTTTGAGCTTTAACTTTCCAAGTAGAAATGCATTTTGGAGTAAAAAGGAATTTAGGGTGTCATATTGAAGAAGTCCTTCAATATCCTGTTATAGGAATGTGGTGGTTCCAGTTCAACAATGTTGCGTGTCTTGAAGATCGCAAGTGCTCCTTTTACGGGCTGATGTGAATTCCATCTGTGAAATCAGAGCCCAGGGCTCTTGGCTAAGGAAAAGCTTGTGTTGTGTTTTTTTTTTTTTTTTTTTTCTGGCTCAGCAAAAGAAAGCTCGTGTTATGGTTTGCCACTTTTGTTTCTTGAGACTTGTTTTCCCACCAAAGTAGGTATCCATGTGTTGGCTGTCAGACAATTATTTGCGGACACTCGTCAAACACTCAGAGCCACATCCAACACATTCAAATTGGTGCATTTATTTTCATTTTACATTAGTTGAAGTGGATTCATTTTGAGACTTGGGGACATGACACGTGCTTGCTTAAATCCGCATGAAACACATCTTAAGTTCGAAAACAAAAACTGTGTGGGAATTCTGAAGTTTGAAGTTTTCAACTAATTTACTAATAGTCTAATAGCTTTTTAAAATGTACAATTAGGAGGCGTTTTTTACTCACCCACCTTCTCCAAATTTATGGAATGTGGAAAACTATTCACTTGGGGTTTTTTTTTTTTAATAGATATGTATAAAAAATGTGTTTAATGTAAAGTGAAAATGTTTTACTATTGTTGAAAGCCACACTTTTTTTTCTTCTTCTTATTTTAGGGTATTCATGTGCAATGTGTCTGTGCAGTGTGCAGGGATTCGTGTCTCATAGATTGAAATGATCAGTTCTATAAATTGAGATCTTTCAACTTACTTGGTTATAACTACCAGATCTCAGATTCTCGAAATCATTCTCATCAAATGTTGCTATCCACTGATTACTTATTAGGATTTTGATTACTCATACCATGAGTATTTTCCCTGCCTCATTGGCAGATTTGAATAACCTGTCCAAAAAATAAGTTGGGTATGGTTGCGGCCTACCATACCTTCCCAACATATCCTTCAAGAACAGGCCTTGTGCACTTGTGATAATTTAGTGCTAGCAGAGCTCCAATGCTCTTCCGCACCACACATTGGCGTGGGAATCACATTTTGTGATGGAGCCCTCACCATTACAAATTCCACAACACAAATTCCATTATGTGGTGGAGAAGAGCTCTAGAGCACACCACTAGGCTTAGCTCCGGAGCACTTACTAATTTGTTCTTGTGCACTCGGTGTCAAAAGATAAAACGGGAGATGTGCATTTATGATTATGATTTTATGTTACATAAAATGGTTGGTTAGGCTTGTATAGAAGATTTGTATGATTTAGCGAGTACATGATGGCTTTGGTTGAACATAACAGAGAGTGAAAAAAGTGATTTCGATCTTGCTCAGGAACTTTTATTTTCAATTGTTTTTGGGTGGCATGTGACTGTATATACCTGAAAAAGGTTTTGTTCCTGCATAAAAAAGTAGTTGATAATTTTCAGGCGCTTGAGGTAGCTGGTCAAGTGGCTGGAACTTCTGTTTCAACTTCACCTCTTCCATATAGCGCCATTGCCAATCAGTGTGAAGCTCTTGGCACTGGCACTAGACAGAGGCTCTCGAGTTGGTTGACCCATGAAAGTCATTATGCTAAAACATCTGAAAAACTGTTTCCAGCAATTTCTGCGGATGGGCATTCGGAAATCAAGAAGGTGAGCTTATTTTGAATTTTTCTAATTTATCCATGGTTTATGGAACATAATGCTATTTCTAGGGAGGAAAATACAAAGAGCTTAGGTTGTGTTTAGATCATGGGTTTTGGCAGCTTTGGCTCCGTTCAATTGTCGGGAATATTGTGTGGGAAATGTATTCTTGGGTAAAGTAAAGTGAAGTGAAAAAGGAAAAGGAAATTTATTTTCCCTTATGTGTTCGGTTGACAGAGTTTTGCAAGAAAACTAGAATTGTTCTTTTTTAGTTTTGCAAGAAAACTAGAATTCTTCATTTTTTAGTAGGATAGTATTTTTGCAGGGAGGTGTTTCCTAGTGAAAAAGTTGAAGTTGTGAATCCCACATCTTTCTTGGTAACTAAACTCAAAGGAACTAGCTAGAAAATTAATTTTCCCATCATTTCTCATCCTTCCTGTGCAACTGAACGGGCCTTTGGGTATTGAAAGGGAAAGAAAATGGAAAAGTTAGAAGGATCCAACCGTTGTGAGCTGTAAGATCCGTAGAACTTTTATACTTCATTGGGCTTCCCAAATACAGCTTAATGGAAAACAGGAATTATAGGGACGCCAAATTAAGTTTTTTTGTTTCTTTGTTGTCTAACTAGTTTCTCTACATTTTCCTTTCTCTTCATATGTCCCTTCATAAATCCATCAAACACCACCTTAAGGTCTACAAAATTGCTATGGTGATGCATGGATGGATGTATGAAATGAGGATGCAAGTAAAAGATGGGTTCTTTGGTCTAACTTAAAGTTCGCCAAGTTACTTCCCGTCGTTCTCTAAGCATTTTGATTTTGTGCTCAATATCGGTCAGTTGCTACCGTAAAATTTTGACACGAGTCTAGAGTATATTTAGTCGTATCCTTGTATGTTCATTTTCTTATGGATGATGATGGTGTTCATGTAGGTTAACGATGGAGGTGGAGCTGTTCAGGGAGGAATGCTGCCGATGGACCCTTGGTTGGCTCTGAGGCTGCCTCCTGCCAGTCCATTTGACAACTTCCTCAGAGCAGCTAGGTATTAGTAACAAAGAAGAGGCTATATAACATGCAGTCTGTTGACCTAATCTTGTAAAGTTGAAGGCATTGTAGGATGTTCACAGATTTGTTCATGATATCAACTTCATTAACATTTGACGGGCTTCCATACCCTGTGGAATTTAGGTTATCGTATACTACATTTTACCTATCTCTCTCTCTCGTGGGGGTGGTGCATGGATGCACCTATTTGTTTACCTATTCTACTTTTGGCTGCATGCCTGCTGATGTTACTGTTGGGAGGTTATTAATCTTTGACGATACGTCACATTATACTTCGTCTGCTGATCTTTTCCCCTGTTGGTTCACCCTTTGTTCGGTTTCCCACGGCGTACCGAGGGAGAGTTGGGGGACTTTAGTTCTCAATGCTAGTTTAACATAACCGAGTGATAGTAACTATGGAAGTTCCTCGTCTTTCATAGACAAGAAAAGGTATGTGCTTATTGTTGGTTTCTACTGCATCGTACATGAGACTCCTATTCCTATACGGGAGATGTGGGGTCCATACGCATTGGACGGTTCTAGAAACATTTGTCCCAATTTTCGCACTACTATTTGTGTTTGTATCATTTTTGTCGGTGTATAAATCCAAACGAGTGCAAGTGGTGGCTAGTTCATGCGGTAGAGCTCTTGGATGTCCTACACTGCAATCCGGAATCGAGTCTCAATCTCCCTTCTCCCAATGTAATAGATTAGGTATGACGAATGGCAAAAAAATAAAATAAAATAAAAAATCAAACGACTAATGGAAATAATTTAGGTAAATTAGATTTTTGGTAATCAATTCTCCATTTTATCCTACTGGCATCCCAGATTCCAAACATATTCTAACAGTAAATCATAATGAAACCAAACCTGGATTTCTCCCTTTCGGATCATCTCTCTTCTTCAATCTTGCCTATTGCAATAACGGATTTTTAACCATAGTTGTGAGCCCACTATAATCTGTATTTAGGATCGGAATAGTATGATTTGTAAGAAATATTGAGTAAATTGTTCATGTAATTCAAATTAATTAGATATTGGTAGCCATTTGTTTGGATACCATTCACATGGATGGACAATATCATTTGCTCATTTGGAGAATACACTATTAGACAAATTTGCCTCAATTATGTGCACCGATCTTCGATGATCATAATGTGCTCAACATTCCTGAACAAATGAATGATTTCGATCCCAAATAAAGATTTTAGAAAACCCACAATTGAGGTCACTACGGGAACCCAAGTCCGTTGGAGGCATACATTGGCAAGAACATACTTTTGGGCTTTTTTGTATGCATAAATAAGGCATAGGTTTCCAAAAGATTTTAGCAATTTAGTTGCTAAAATCGACCATTCGATTTTAGCAAATGAGCTCAGCATGTGCTAAAATCGTGGTTTTGAAATCAAAAAATGAAGTGGTTCCATATATCGTTTTTCGATTTTTTTTTGCACCAAATTAAAGTACTTCTCTTGTACTTTAATTCGGTGTGAAAATTCAAAAAATAATACACGAAAACACTTAATTTTTTTTATTTGATATACCATGATTAAAAAAAATGTTGAACTCATTTGCTAAAATCATAGTTGATTGCAACCTTTTGGAAAACTATGCCTAAGCCTATAACTTGGGTTGGGTTGTCTTGTTACACAAGCCTGGCCCAATCAATAAAAAGCCCATAAACCCTTTAGCTAACAGGTGACATCCCGGATGCTTGAGGCATCTGCAAACCGCTAGGGTGAGATCATTCGCAAGTTCGACGCTCATTTCCGGTAATGACTACTCTCTCTCTCTCTCTCTCTCTCTCTCTCTCTCATATGCATATGGAATTAAAAATCTTGTATCCAAATGGTATGCATGGCACCTGTTTGGTTAAATGTCCTTTATTTGGATTTTGATGTTTGTGGGGGCTATGTCTTTGCAGGCTTTTCAAAATTTCTCTTCTTTTTGAGTTTCTCTTTTATGGCAATTGGAATCGTGTACCTGTATATCTGATGGATTGCTTATTTTGGTGTAAAATTAATTGGGCTGGTATTATTGGGGAATATTTGCCTTTTCGTTTGTTTCAGTGCTAGTTTATAGGTTTTCTTTTTTATGGACAATGCGATAAAACTCCATAGACTTTGATTGGCCAGAGTAATTGTGAGGGATATATCTTTATGACGAGAATGAATGATCCATTGAACAAATAGTGAGGAAAATTAAATAATGTTTCATGTTTTTTGTTGGATTTCCTACGGATCTGGCTAATCACACAGGCCCGGGGATCATATAGTGCAAACCCTGTAGGCTGTAGTGCACCATATAGTGCGGCATCCGAGCAATCCGCCGCAATGGATGATTCATATTCTCAGAAGCACTTTTACAGGTTAGAACGGGTAATAGTGCACAAACATATCTAAACCATTGATTGCCGATATGGACAGCTCAGATGCACACTACAGGATGCACTATAGGGTTTTCGACTCTCAATCACAATGCCCGAAGTGTTGGGTTTGTGAAGCCTAATAATGGTTTGGACTATGGCAGGGGCTCGGGGGGCTTTGCCCTCGAAACCTAAACAGCATTTTTAAGTCAATTGGTGTTGTAAAATACTTGGATATATAACACAACCCTGTTCGATGCAGTTTCATATGGCTGACTTGCTCCATGTTATCCAAGAGTGTCTAGTAAAGCTCTTTTTCCGAGTTGTGCAAGGGAAATGAGAAATTTCCATTCGCACAAACTCCATCATCGTTTTCTTGAGTTCCGCTTTGCACAAATTGTAAAACCTAACTGAAAAAATTGATAGTACATCTAGAACTTTACCAAACTAAATTTAATTGATGCTGAGATTTTAAGCATAGGAATATCACGAATTTTCTGCTATAAAAAAATTTAAGAAGCAACATAGGGCTTACAGGTGAACAGTTGTAATAAATTTTCCGTCGACTGGTAACATAGACAGGAGTGTGTTTTTTTTTTTTTTTTTGGATGTAGTTATTTGTATTGAGTTGCCACTTTTATGGTTAAATCATCATTCAATGTGGTTTAGTTGGAAAAGGCTTTGAAGTGGTTTAAAGATTACAGGTAGACACAAGATCCAGGTAGAGACAAGATCACAGGTACACGCCAAAAAAGCGATAAAAAACCAAGTGTTCGACGGAGGACTAAATGTTCTCGTGATAAGAATGTCCATTACCTCCATTCACAAGATAAATTCACTCGAAGATTTCACGTTTAAGCATTTCAATTCCACACTTGGGGTGATCAAATACTGGATTAGACTTTTCCGGTTTTCCCTTTCTTTTGGAGAAAATTGAGCTAGTAGTCAATTTATGTCAGTTAACGATTACCACATGAGCTGTGATGTGCCTTTTCTGATCCTTCTTTGAACTGCAGCAATTGATTCTTTAAACAAGAAGTAAAAATGGCTGGCCATAAGGTTGCTCATGCCGTCTTGAAAGGTCCAAGCGTGATCAAGGAGATTGGTTATGGGATTACTCTCGCTCTGATTTGCGGTGGCATGTGGAAGACAATGCAATGGGAGGGGCAGAGAAAAGCCAGAACATTCTACAACTTGCTTGAGAAAGGTGAGATCAGCTTAATTCCTCAAGAGTAGCTGTTCTTGAGCCCTCCACATTTTTTGATTTTTTCTGCTAATAATTTTGTTTTGGCCCGGCTCTGTTGTCTGCCGTTTGAGACTGTGATGCAAATCAACCTACTTTGAATGATTTTTTTTTTTGGCTTCAAGAGAATAAGTTCTGTTAATGAAACCCGAGGGCAGATCTCTCATATTTATTCTATATATTTTCTTACGCTCATTCCTGTGATGATTTTATCCAGTTTTGCTTGGTTTTGTGAAATGTTTATAAATTATTTCCATGTTATGAGCATGATACGTGTTCATCAAAATAGTCATTGCTTCGGAACTCACCTTATACTATCTGGCACAATAAAATTTGTCACTTGTGATTGCTATTTAATCTTTCGGTTCCTACATGAGATAAAGGTAGGGAATAGCTCCAGGGTAATGGGTCATCTGATCCTAATCGAATTCATCATTTCGGTTCTGTAGAAGCTCATTGAGCTTACGATAAAGGAACAACGAAAATCGTCTCTGGCTTATGACCCATCCTGTTGTAAAAACTTTATGGTGCGTTACAGTGACACGGTGCACTATTCAGAACTTGCGAGTAATGAGTTTGCAACTCCTGGTTGATCGCATCATTACATGGTGAATGCGCAATCTGGAGGCCACTATTCGCTGCTCTATGGTGAGAAACTAGAGCACTTTTCGGCTTCACCTATCTGACGGTGAAGCCCTTAATTCTAGACCATTGCACAATTGCCACCGTTGTTCCTCCCGGATGCTTTGAATAATATTTGTGCCCCGCATTTGTCTTGGCTCGAACAATGACTTTCATTAGAGATGCTTCCTAACAAGTCGAACATAAGCTCAAACTTGAATAACTTGTTCATTCATTGGTCTTTCCTTTTGTGATTCTTTCTTCTTCTTTTTTGAGAACTGCCCTTTAGTCTAGCACCCATATGATGCTTGTTGGTTCGTGATATCCGAAGAGTCATCATATTCATATATGTTCTCAGTCTATTTTTTTGTTTTTGTATTAAAAAATAAATAAATAAATTGGCCCATAATTTCGAGCAAGTTAAAAATTTGACCAAAAATTAATAAATCTCATCCAGTATGAAAATAAGCTGATTACAAAGAAGATAAATGAAGAGAGTTTAAACTCAGTAATAGGAGTATAATTTTTCGCATAAAACAAGGTTTTTTTTTTTTTTTGCTGCTGTTTTGAGTCTTTTGACCCAACATCTGGAATATTTACCATAGTATCTGAAGTATTTACTTTTGAGACACAATATACCAATATCACTTTTGTGTACCAAAGCCAGACTCCTAAAATTGGGTGGGAAAACATGTCAGGGATAGCATAGGAGGCCTATAGCTTCAATATTTTATTGATGGATCGATGAATGTAAGTTTGGCAAAAAGTGACGGTACAAATACCAGCCTTCATATGAATTTCCTTTTCAGATGCTTTGGACCCATTCAATTGTTTGAACCCAATTTGCTAAAGGCAATCTTTTTTTTTTTTTTTTCCTATAGGGTGTCCGGCCCAGTTTCCGTGCACCCCTCTACAGTCCGGTCAAAAACAGGTCATTCACATCGGAACTAGGGTATTCACAATAAATTACTTTCTCATGGCCTAACTCAACAAATCGATCTCTGGTCAATTGTGTGAAGATCAAACCCACAAACCGACCGAACTAACCCTTCGACTCGGCTTTTTTCACACACACACGTACTAGTACCTAAACTCAAAACAAGTCGAGAGTTTTCTGATCCAGGAATCACGGTCAATGTCTGGTCCATTCCACGAATTGTCTCAAATCCTTTACCTTGTTTAGCTTCACCTCCAAGGTCTGCACTCTTTTGAAGTAGTAAATGCTTCAGCTGTCATGTGCTCAAAATTCAAACTCCATTTATATCTTTAGTTGTACGAATGGTTGGAGCTCTGGGAATTCTACTTCATCTCTCATAGGACAAGGCCACTATTTGCATTGAGGGATTATTGGTATTGGGTAAATTACACTGACACCCCTTCTATAACCATAAATCACTTTGTCTCCCTCTCTAATCTCTGAAACGCCAATGAACTCGGTTTAATGGTATGTAGAAGTTAACTACTGGATTAGCTCACTTGGGCATCCTTGCCCACTCCCACATGGTGAGGGGGTTTATCTTTACCAGGTGCAAAGATTTATTGGCCCTGCTCGTTTTCCAGTTTAGTTTTAGTTTTAGTTTTAGTTTTGATGACATCATTATTTCCCTCATTTCTCTCTCTATCTCTCTCCACTCATTACACTTGCTGACATCATCAAAATTAAACTAAACTATCTAACCAAACACAGCCATTATTTCTTCTCCTCAGTCTATTCGTTGTTTACTATTTTAAGCTAACAAGTAACATTTTATTGATCTAAGCCCCGCAACACTTGCATAAAAGTGGATTACAAATATTTTGGACAAAGTAAAGTAATCATCTAACAAATGCAAAACGAAAAAAATGCAAGGTAGTTGATGTCTTTCACCCTTACTTAGGCATCACGCCTGAAGCTTATTCTGTCGAAAATTTATATCTTTCTAGTTGTTTCAAACAGAGATAAAGTGCTAGCCAAAGACAAATACAACAAGTATTCAGACAATCAGATGGACACTAATAACTCCTCAAGCTACAAATTTGTCAAAGCCACCACGAGCCGAACAACCCCCCCGGCGAAAGACATCATGTAAGGTTAAAGCATTGTTTGCACAGATATCATTGTGAAGTAAAATTCATATGAAAGAACCTGATTCGTACACAAAATATTCATCGAAAGACGAAACTAACTACGCTGACAAAAACGAGAGACATATATCTCCCCGATCAAATGACAGGTCATTGATTTGAAGACACGAGAGAAAAACAAAACAAATGCCAAAACATAGAAGAAGAGGTTTAGAACTAGTACCATGGCCTTTCCCTCCCGCCACCCGTACAAGGGTAGTGAAATCCTAGGGGGAGGGGATGTTGGGCTTAGTGTGATTATTGACTTGTTCAGTATAATTAAATACGGGGGTGTTCCACTAACAAAAAACTGTTTTTCCCAAAAACCGAGACAGGTTATTCTCTCACAATACATCACATAAAAAACCGTGAAAAACCAGTTTTTTCAAAAAACCACCTAAGTGGAACACCCCCTAAGAGTATTCTCCTACCGCTTGCAACTGGAAAAATGGTTTGTCAAAGTTACCACATTACCCTTCTTTGAATCAATTACTAAACAAAAATGCTACTCCGTACAACTATTTCAGCTTTGACCATTTGTAAACTCCCTCAAACTCCCTCACATACATGTGGAGCTTACACCCATAATTGTGTATGGACCCCACATGTATGCGAGAAAGTTGTAAATGGTTGAAGCCAAAATGATTGTACATGTAGCATTCCCTCTCTCTTTCGAGCACCAAACTGGTGAATCTTTCCACAAACTACAATGACCTTGTTTAGTTTTAGTTTGTTTTGTAATCACTGTCGTTGAATCTTCTCCTTTTTCATTTATGTAGTTAAAAGAATACCAAGAAAATCTTTTAACAATACGCACACAATAAAAATAATAGCGAACGTTAAAAAAAGAATGACATGACATATTTAGTTTTTTTTTTCTTTTTACTATTACATTAAATATGGGCCTGGTTTGGGTAAATTGAAAAAACTGGTTTTTTGGTTTTTTTGGTTTTGTCTTTATTCAAATTTTTTTTTTTTGCATTTGTTAGTTTTCGGTCGATTTTTTGTGGTTTCTTGGCTTGTCTCAACGAGAGGAATCTAAAAAATATAAAATTATTAGCCAAACTTAAAGTTTTGTGAATAAAGACGAAGGTGACATCCAAAAAACCGGTTTTTTGGATTATTTAAAAAAATAAAATAAAATGTCACCGTTAGGGCGGAGCTATGTAGGGGCCGGGGGTGGCCTCGGGCCCCCTCAATTTCCTATTTCAAAGTATATTTTAATAAATTTTTATAAAAAAATTATAAAATAGTTAACAAGAACAATTTTCATTTCGAAAATACTAAATTATAGTGAATAATACAGTGTGATAATAATATTGCGGTTGTCGAATGATATAATAAAAACAATAGTCGAAAATAATTTTTTAATTTATCTAAACTGACCTATAAAACTCGGATGACTGGACTTAGTCTTGGAAAAAAATACAAAATCAAAGATTTCTTTAATAATTTGGCCCCCTCCGATTTCGATTCCTAGCTCCGTCGCTGGTCACCGTCACATTATTTGGCTACTTTTTCTGAGTGAAAGTTACGCAACATTATTTAGTCTTAAAAATGTCGACACGAGAAAAGATAGAAAATCTGCAACACCCGCAAACCCACTTATATGAGCTTGTAGACATAACACGAGGTTGTCTTTCCTATTAAAAGCATAGTGCTAGAATTATATGACTATTGCTTCGTTTCCTCATTTTTTAACATTAGAAAATACAAACATAATTTACAACACCTGCACATCATTTCCTCAAATGATACTCTTCGGTCCATAATGTTCTGTCATTCACAAGCCTAACCATTGATTTGAAACTCACCTAAGCTAGAGCCCGTTTGGGAGCCAACTTTTGAATTATTCATTTTGTATTTTTTATGTTTGGGAGCCAAGTTATAAAATGCATTTTCTTAAAATACATTCTCAAAACCATACAATGAAGGCACAATTTGATAATTAGCGTATGAGAACGTTTGCATTCTCATTTTGCATTTTGGGTAAAGACTTTGATGATTACTTCTAAAAACTACACTTTTGCCAAATCTATTCCACACGCATCTCCCAAATACTCCACAAATTAATAATCTCTTCTAGCCATAATTCAAAATCTACAATACGCAATCCAAAAAAAAAAAAAAAACCTCTAAATCAACAGTTGATAAGATTTTATCTTTTGATAAGAAAAGAAATGGTATAAAGGACAATAAATGCCAAAAAAAAATTTAGACGGAAAAGTATAGGTATTGATTTCCGTAGAATAGCTCTATCCAATATGAGAGTGTATTGTAGCATCTTTCATTAGTTCGGTGAGACCATCACTTTTTACATGATATAGCATATTGCCATATTGTGGAATAAACCCCAAGAGATTGGCTCGGTGATTTGAGCATGAGATCACTTAAGTATTGTTTGCTCCCTAGGTTCAATTCTTGTTGCAAACAACTTTTAAGACCACATTATCTCACGTCCTGACATCCAAGCATGTGAAAAGGTTGTACGAGTTTCAGAAGGAATTAGTTCGAGGTGCAAATAAACTGTTCCGAGACACCCCGCATTGGACCTGGGGTTGCTGCTGTGCAACTTGTGCACAACAGTTGTGCACAATCCTGATCGTCCACAAATATTTTCAACGGTTCGGATTGAAACAAACTATTTGCGCAAATAATTCTCTTATTTTGTTTGAAATCTAGGTCGTCCATCCAAGCAATGGATGTCCCAAATTCTTATGCAACAACTGCTGTGCACAAGCTGCACATCAGTAATCCCCCATCCCCTGCATTATCGTGAAATATTTTAAAAGAAAAAGTAGACAGAAAGAAGAAAGCAGTAAATGAAAGTCTAGAATCCTATAAGCTCTCAGCCATATTCCCGATCTACTGCTAGCTAGCTTGCATTTCAGAAGCACCTAGTTTGGAGGATCTTCAACAATAAAAAGTGCCTTTATTTTTTAAAGGAGGTTATTAACCTCCGTCCATAGGTACAAAAAAAAAAAAAGTGAGTTCGAATTTTAATACATATTTTACGGATAAATATATATTTTTATGAATATTAATATATTTTTTTCGGATATCTATACATTTTTTAACACATTCTTCCCGCGTAAAGGGCGGAGTTTAGCATTTTTTTTCTTTTTTAAAAATAAGCAATGATGACAAAGAAGACTACAAGATCTAACATATTTTAGTGGGATGATTTAATGCTAATTTAATTCACATCCGAATCTAGAGAACAATCATTTGGTAAAGTTAAAGCTGGCATAATATTATACCATTTGTTCGTCTTTATTAGGACAAATGTTGTAATATTTAATTGGAGACACAATTAATTATGATCAGACAGGATAACAAAACCACCTGGTGGTGGGAAAAGATTTACTAGTATTTTTTTTGTTCCAGTCAAAGATTTTGCTCCATTAATTATCTTCTCCCTCAAGCATTTATTTCCAGACTCTGCTTCCTCTAATTCTTTAAATTTGATTACCATCACTATATGTGTACCCTATCGCATGTATATAAACGAGCCCAAAACATCTCTTCCGAAAACCCTACGTGCTTCTGTGCCAAGAGGTTTTTTGACCTTTGAATCAACCAGAAATATTAGAAGATAAAAAAATTTACAATCAAACAACCTAGAACCCTTCGAGACAAAGGCACAAGAGTTTTGGGCAAAAAGAATCTAGGACAGTACATAAACATAGATATGTCAGAATTTCAAGTACTCCCTCCGTCCGTCTATGTTTGTCCATTTTCACTATTTCACACCTCTTAAAAAATCGTACATTGTTTTTAATACGAATCTCTAAAAATATTCAATATGAATCTTGTTTGATAGATCTCAATTAGCTCTATTATACGAAATTTTCAAAATCATGAAACTCATTATAATTGAACGATATGGACAATTTAAAACATGGCACGAATGCCGAAAATGGACAAACAAAGACGGACGGAGGGAGTATTCAATTTACCACTAAGGCCTGGTTTGGGTAAATTGGTTTTTTGGTTTTTTAGTTTTATCCTTATTTAAATATTTTTTGCATTTGTTAGTTTTTGGTCAATTTTTTGTGGTTTCTTGGTTTGTCTCGACGAGAGAAATCTAAAAAATATAAAATTATTAGCCAAAGTTAAAGTTTTGTAGATAAAGACAAAAAATAATCCAAAAAACCGGTTTTTTTGGATGTCACCTTCGTCTTTATTCACAAAACTTTAAGTTTGGCTAATAATTTTATACTTTTTAGATTCCTCTCATCGAGACAAGCCAAGAAACCACAAAAAATTGACCGAAAACTAACAAATGTAAAAAACAAAAAAATTGAATAAGGACAATTTACCCAAACCATCAGGGGAGGCCTAATTCTTTGAGGCATTACCATTATGTGTCCTCTGTCACGTGTATTATATACTAGATGAGGTACAAACTCTCTTATCCTTTCCATTTTTAAACTCTAGGGACTCGAACCAACACTATATATATGGACTAATTATAACACGTGGCTGGAATATTTTGAATTTGAGACCTGGGAAGGATCAAAGCCAAATCTTTGGTTCAACCCTAAATTTAGTTGCCCACAGTAGTTTAGTTTAGTAAAAAAAAAATCAAGGTTGCATTGGCCTTGTTCGTTTAGTAGTTTTAGTTTAATTTAGTTTTGGAGATAGAGTAATAAGTGGAGAAAAATAGAAAGAGAAATAATGGTAATGATTACAAAACTAAAACTAAAACTAAAACTAAATCATAAAACGAACAAGGCCGTTATATTTTTAGCTTGAGTTGCATCAAAAAATCAACATTAACCCGGTTATAGTGTTATCCACTTCAACTTATTAAAAAAACTCATCGACACAAAAGCAACTATAATCAGTAGAGTTAAAAAAATTCAATAAGCAACCTGCAACCTATAACAATAAGACCTTAAAAATCAAGGATGTAAACCGATTTTGTCATTTTTCTCGTCAATGTTGTTATCAAATTTCTAAGTTCTTGGGACAAGTCAATATTCCAAGAAAATTGGTTGGGCCTCTCAGTAGGTATATATATATTTTTTGTTTGAAGTCAAAAAAATTATTGTTGTCTCAACCCAGAGGCTCGTTGTGCTTACTTTTGAGCCGGCTGCGGGAAGGACCAGATCCCCCAAACCTCCAGATATTGACAACATGAAATAATTTTTACCAAGGTAATTTTGCTTCATTGTTCCAATTTGTTGTAGAGCCTTGTTTGACACGACTAACAACAGAGGAATACATACTTTTATAAAGGAGAAAATGACTTTTGTGCTCCATATTTTTATAAGTGCATTTCAAAATTTGTCTTTTATTGATTCCGTTGTTGTATCTAATTGAATAAGCATTAATAAAAAATAAAAAAAAAGCTTGTAGAGTGTTCAAAACACTTCCCTTTCATAAAATTTATTACCATTACATATGAAAGGATCAATATTACCACAGCGCACCCTATTAGTATAACTTTTTAGCACTCTTCTTTCCTCTTTTTTGCGTTTGTTCATGTAAAGACCCGGTTTTTTTTATGAATTATATAAATAGACTTTTAATTGTTTTTATTATGAAAACAATAAATTTTAATTCAAAATTTTTGTTAGCTAGTGGATAATAACTATATAATGTAGATATAGAGATAATTTTGTAGTATATATGTACTAGTGATTTGTTTTGAAAAGAACTCTATTTTTTTTCTCCACCCTCCTAATAACTCTCCAACAATACTTATTATCATAAAAATCTCCTTCACTCTCTCTCCCATCCGGTTCCATCTCTCTCTCTCTCTCTCTCACCTATTAACTCGCCCTCTCTCCTATTAATTCTCTTTATTTGTTTTACCCCTTTATCTTCTATAAATTCCCTATCTCCATATATTTAAGTCTCCCACTCCTTTTCACAACCAACCATTTATCTCTCTCCCTCTTTTCAACAGAATTTCTCTTGCGGTGATTTGATCGTTCAACGATCCCTAACGTTCATAACTTTCGTGTCCGTGCTAAAATCATCGGAGGAGAGGTAGGGCATCTTAAACCTAACCATTACTTTAGTCTACTGTTTTATAATTATGTGTACATGGGAGAAGTGTGGAAAATTAGAACACCAGAAATTGGACCGTAATCGAATGGGTAGTAGAAGTATGACGTTGGAAAATCGAAAATTCTACGCACAAATTCTGTTATGTTAAGTACTTATTGATCGAAATGTTTTACGTATAAGGATGAATGAATTTAATCGCGAATTTGGGATTGGGACGTGTCCGGTATATGTCTTGAGTCATGCACAGTTTATACTTTTAGGTAGCTTTGTTGTGTGATCAGGCGCCGGAAGCATAATGTGGGTGAGAATCGATGCCGGATAAAAATTGGTGGTGACCGGTATGGGTCTTGAGCTATTCGCAGCATACCCGAGGTAGCTTTGTTGTGTGATCGGGCACCCTTGGTATACTGTGGATGGAAGCCGGTGACGGAAAGTATATGTTCAAAGTTGGAATGAGATTAATAAAATCTTGTGAATCCTGTGTTGAGGAATGACGTGAAAAATTGAGTATTTCATACGAAATATAATTTCAATTATGTGTGTAACTGTTGCTTAAGTAACTTTAGTAAAGGGGTGGCTTAGGGCGCCCTACTGAGTGTAATTTTACCACTCACGTGCTACTTTTTGTGGTCTTGGCATCCCCAACGCCAAGTACAGAAGGAGAGGAAGAGCCGCCTACTGATTTCGAGGCGATGGAGCAGCTAGATGGGGATCAGGTGGAAGACCGGTGGCTTTATCAGTAGAATTTTAGCTAGATGACTCTGTCATTTATTTCAGTTGGACTTTAAATAAATGTTTAAGTTTTTCCGACAATGTTAAAGTTCAATTTATTTCAATTGCAATGAGTTAATTTACTTTAGTTTTCACTGAATTTTTTTTTATTAAGTATTATTGGAATTTAAATGAAATTGGTATTTTTATTTAAATAAATTATAAAATTTATTTATTAACGTACTCAAATTTTTGGGCGTTACAGTTAAAGCAATTTACAAATTCATCTTTTCATTGACAGAAAAGTGCATGGCGACTTTTGGAAGAGAAGAATCTTGTTAGTTTTACTTTACATTACAAAGAATGATTTTTAATTTCCATCTAAAAATAGGAGTGTGAAAATTATTTTCCAATTTTTACCATGTGAATGATCTGGGAAGAACTTGATTTATACCCCATCTCCTTCTTGTCCAAATAAGACTAAGTTTCCACTAAAATTATCGTCTTCCTAGTTCCTGCTATAGTCTAAAGTGGATAATGTTTTCGTTAAATAATATTTTTGTGACGCATGCGAAGAGAATGACTTATGAAAAAATATTAAAGTATCATTCAATTAAAATACCGAAAATACCACAGTGAAAATTCAGTCTAAATACATTGAAATCAGTCCTTGTTCCAGCAACTGACTTAAGTCGGAAACTGGCCTAAGTTGATTTTTTGAGATACTGGAGTATGAAAGAGAGACATGTCTCGTAAAGTGTAATAAAATAAGTTTTTCAGTCAATTAGGAATAAGTCAGTTTTTACGATAACCCCAGTGTTTCCTATTTCTTTCCCGTGAAATAGAGAGATGAAATAGATGTGTATGCTAGGAAAATTTATCATTTGCTGCTGAGTACTTGGTACTTGGTAGCACTATCTCGTGGAGCTCCCACCAAAAAGGTGTGACTTCCATACAAGTATCCGATGGAGAAAGTAATTGTAACAACACCAGCGGTGCTCCGCAGAGCCGGCTTAGACATGAATCTCAAGAAGCTTGGACTTTAGACTCACAAAAAAATCAAAATTTTAGGAACCCCAATTATTTAGAAACCCTACATATATATATATACTAGGCATAATATAATTTATGCGTAAGCCATCCATACAAATAATGACCCAATTCGAATCTAGGGCCCAAAATTCATGCGGCGACAATTGTGAAATAACAAACAAATGTTCAGATGGTGGATTTTGAAATATTGTAATGGTTGTGTATTTTTTGATAACTATGAGTTTGCACTTTGAAATGGTAAATCTTTTGTAATGGTTTTTATAAAGACTCCTTATTAACTATAATTTTTATATGCAAAATATAGTGTGGGCCTCGTTTAATTAATAAGTTCGATTTAAACCTCCAAAATCTATGAGCCAACTCTGGTGCTCCGCAACGCTAAATAATCTCTCCTATGCTTGAGCAAAGCGATAGCGTTTTGGCTTTTCCTTATTGCCTTTAATAATGCGGGGTTGGGAACTTCCCCGGTTTAATAGGGCGGTTTCAAAAAGAAGAAAAGGGGACACCTTTATTTCTGACTTGAGGGGGGAAATGAACAGATGAAAGGCGTGTGAAGTAGAAAAGTCCACAATCATACCCTAACACACTCACATTAGTGTTGTGCCTATTTGATCCACGGAAAAAATTACATTTTTATTTTTCCCAGATCCGTATATTAAACGTGCACAACGCTAGTTAATAAAGTTAATGATTGTATTTTAGTTTTTTTCGGTCCTATGTTCAGTGCATGCTAGTGGCGTTTCCATGCACGAGAAGACATCTAGTACTCCCGTTGTCCCAATTTGTTGGGCCTAATTTTTTTTCCGACATCTCAAAAAATTGTCTATATTTTTTTAATCTATAACAGTTTTTATATTGAATATGGATCTTACTTGATAGATCTCAACTAATTTTGGTAAACCAAAATTCCGAAATCATAAAAAACATTATAAATTATGAAATATAGATAATTTTTTGAGGGGTCAAAAAAGGAAATAGGCCTTACAAATTGGGACAGAGGGAGTATCTATTGTTATGAATTAAAACTTTAAAATGTGGATTGAATAACTTAGGATTAATTTGTAACCGTAGAAAATGTAAGATAAATAGAGCAAATAAACCAAAACTATAAAGTATAATATTTTTTTTTACCTAATAAAACTTAACTCCACATTTTCCTAAAATCTCTCCGTACATATTCACAAAAAAAAAACTCATATCCCCATGCTCTCACCCCTTGAAAAAAAAAAATCCACACACACCTCTCTCTCTCTCACACACACAATTTTTATAATTTAAAAAATCAATAATTTAGAAAATAGAATTGGGGTTGGATATTTTTTAAGGCAAAATACATTTGCGTAGAGTATGCTTGCGTTGTCCTCGTTCAATGCACGAGATAATAAAAAAATAAGTGCATATTTAATGATGTTTTTACGTTTTCCATGCATTAAATTGGCACAACACTACTTGCTGAAAAATAGAGAGATACAAAAGGCATGAAAGAGAGACCGAGACATGTAAACTAGTGAAGTATACACGGTGAAAGAGAAAGAAGCGGAAGAAATTATTAAACCATGGCGATTTATCTTATCATGGTGAGTAAATAGTAATTGTCTAACAATTACCTTTTTTCTCAAATTGTAATTAGGAATGGAAAAATTTACAATATATTTATGATGAATATATTTTGATGAATATTAATACATTTTTTTCGGATATTTATGAACTTTCTACTTGTTAACCTCGAACCTTTGGGTGGAGATTATCATTTTTCAATTTTAAAAAGCAAGTTTCTTAAGAATTAGGATGGAGTTTGGAGGCATTTGTAAGAAAAATAGTTTTGTATATGGTATTGATTGATTAATTAATTAAGGACCACAAACATTGGTAGTGATGCACACTGCTGGTATTGTATGTGTGAGCTTCACACATTTATATTTGCATTGTGTGTGCAGTTTGACGAGTTTTTTGGCTAAAGAAATAGAGCCATATTTTTTTGTCCTTATTCAATTTTTTTTTCCTCATTTGTTAGTGCCGCATCAAATTTTTATGAATTATGAGTTCATCGAAAGGAATATAAAAAGTAAAAATTTACAATTAAAATCTTAAAAATAATTCACTAAAATAATTACTTCAAAAGAGACAGATATTGGCTTTGTTTGGTTGAGAATTTTGAGAGGAATATTTTGAGAAATATTTTTGAGATAGTGTTTGGATGAGTTTTTGGAAAAAGTAATAATTAGAGAGGTGTAATAATTGGAGAGAGATAGAGAGAGAAATGAAAATAATGATTGGACAAAGAGGTATGAGTAGAGAGAGAAATGTGATTAATGATTGGGAAGATGAGAGATCAAGAAAGAATCTTTTTGGAAAAATTTTTAGAAATGTGAAGTGAACACAGTGATTATTTTTGTCTTTATTAGCAAAAATTTAAATTTGGTTAATAATTTTTTACTTTTTAGATTTCACTAATATAGACGACCCAATAATTAAAAAAAATTAATGCAAAACTAAAAAATGTAATTTTTAAAAAAATGAGGACAAAAAATTAATTTGACTCAATCAGATAGCCAAAACAACCTAACTCTAGATTTTTTTTGTGCTAATAATAACGGGTCTTGCTAACCTCGGCACACTAAGTAGAGGGTAATATGGACATAAAGATAATTAAGTTTAATTTCAAAACACATCTTACAAATAAAAATATACGTATTTTTTATTTCTATCCTTCGCTCGGAAGCCGGAGTGTAATACTCCGTATTTTTCAAATAATAAATCACTCCACTTTACTAGTGGTAGTAGTCTTTAAGTCGTACACAGCACCACAGCAGATTTCAGACTCCTTAACCAATCCAGATTCGAAACATTGCAGAATGTCATATCGAACAGTTCCCCAGGGCCAGGGCCAGGGCCAGGGCCATACTCTGAGCTGACCCCACCAAATTATGTACTCCTACTAAATCTCTTTTTTAACCCTCACCCAAAGCGTCTCCCCCAGTTTCTACCCGAAAACGCCCAATCAAAATGTCAAACTTTTATGTTAGGGTAGACAGCCACAATCCAAAGAGAGAGTGTTTGGTATTGGAAAGGTTTTCCATAAATTCACCCAGAAAATATATTTAACGAGTGAAATTTATCCGGTATACTATTTAAATAGTATATCGGGTGGATTTCACCCATTTGATGTATTTTCTGGATGAATTTATGAGAAACTTTTCCTGTACTATACCAGACCTCCAATCCAAATTAACCTCATTGCAGCATTCTTATCCGCCTCAATAAATTTTTAACATTCAAAACCCACTTTTAGTAAAGATAATGTTAAAACCATTTTAGTTTGTGTCAAAAAGCCCAAAACTATAGTGCACAAAAGACTTGTACATTGTGACTTGCACGTGGTACAAGGTTTTTAAGCATTACATTTTTTGCACAAACAAAAATAGTTTTGACATTAACACCATCCACTTTTGACCTTTTAAAAAATACACAGAATCAAACTCTCAATTTTAATTTTACTGTATTAAACTATTTTTTTTACTTCTACTTTTCTATTCAAATATTTTACTCCCTCCGTTCCTAAATAAGAGCCCAATTTTCTCGCTTACCATTTTTCAAATCAAAAAATAAAGTACTTCCGTATATCATTTCTTGAATTTTTCGCACCAAATTAAAGTACTCGTCGAGTACTTTAATTTGGTGCGAAAAAATTCAAAAAATGATACACAGAAGTACGTCATCTTTTGATTTGAAAAATGACACGACTTTTCGTAGCGGACTCTTAATTTGGAACGGAGGGAGTATATATTTTTCTACTTTTAAGCAAACAAAAAAAATCTTATTCAATAGCATAAATAAAAACATTCTAATACTCTGCATTACACTTCATAATAATAAGCACCTACGGTAAGTCAATTAAGCTGATTTTTTTACATGGCTATTTCAAAAAAGTTATTTTAAAATAAAGTAACGGTTTGAATCATTTTTGTGGAATATGAGACTAAGAGCATCCTTAGAGCATTTCCAATAGGCTTGCTACTTGCACTTTGTTGGCTACTATGCCTAGCCAAACCAAAAAATCATGTTCCAATAGACTTGTTACTTGGCTATCCACTCTAGCTTTGTCCCTTGTGGCTTGCTACTGGTAGTAAGGTATTTGTCTCTCTACTCTACCTTTCCCTCCTTTTTCTCTTTTATATTTTCTCATTTCTCTCCATTTTTCCCTTAAAAGTAGAGAGTGAAGAGCAAAAGTAAAGAGTGGTGTGGAGCCTATAGGGGAAAAAGTGTCTAAACAAAGTAGAAGTGTACATTGTTTTATAATTTTGGCTAGTTAAAGTGCCTAGTAGTGTTGGAGATGCTCTTATCAACCTAAAAACACCTTTCATTCTTTAGTTAGTCACTTTTTCAAAAACACAAATAATCAAGCTTTCTATTCTAACTTTACTGGATTAAATTATTCTTTCTTTCTACTTCTACTATTCTATTCAAATATCTTTCTAAATTTCTTTATTCTCATATTTTTCTACTTTCGAACAAACAAAAAAAAAAATCTAGAACTTTCCAAAGGGCAATATTTTAACGGCTGTATTTGCAACGTTGTTGTAAAAACACCTTTTCTACGTATGTTATGATTTTAAATTGCGGCCTTTTGTGATTATTTAATTGGGAAAAACTACAATACATATCCCTATTTGTGTGCGTATCATACACACCACTAAAAAATAAAAATGTTACGAATCAATTACCTCTTATAAATAAAAAGAGGAGTTTTTTTGTAAAAAAATTACGAGATAGAGGGAGTACGAGACTCTAAAAAATGTATGGTATGATACTAAAACACTCATACCGGTTACTGATATCCAATTGAGCTGATTTTTGTAAGGGTATATTTATTTAATATATTGAACGTCCATTTAAAAAAAAGGAGCTCAATCGGATATTGATAGGGGTATTTTCAAAATATACAACTTAAAAAATACCACTACAAGGCTGTCCAAGTTAGAAAAACTGCTACCGGTATTTGATATCTGATTGAGATGATTTTTATAAGGATCTATTTATTTAATATTTTAAACGTTTATGTAAAAAATCAACTCAATCGAATATCAATAAAGGTGTTTTCGAAATATATACAACACCAATACAAGGCTATCCAACTTAGAAAATACTCATACTGGTATTCGATATTCAATTGAGCTGATTTTTATAAGGGTTTGTTTATTTAATATTTTGAACGTCTATGTAAAAAATTAGCTCAATCGGATATCGGTAGGGGTGTTTTCGAAATATACAACACCAGTATAAGGTCTTGTCATTTTACAAAAAATGAATAAAATATGTTTACCTGATGAATAGTGACTGGCTAAAAGAGACTAAGAACTGTAGCAAATGTAAAATTTTACAAACTAGCTAGTAAGAGTATTGAGCTTGATATTCTGGCCTGGGCTAATGATGACGCTTTAAGCCCCACAAATCTATAAGTTCAGATCATTTATGTGAAAGTTCTTTTATAACGATAAAAATAAAATAAAATAGTAACCGACCATAGAAAGTAATATGTGTATTATAATAATAGTAAACTAGTACGTAGCAAGTGAACAGTGGCTAGCTAGACAAGAAAATTGAGCCACAGTAACAATTGTATTCTATTGTGATCATGAGGCAGCCTCGTGCGGACTGCGGAGCAGTTTTCCCTCTTCCCACTTGCTAGTATAGCGAAAAGCAAATTTTGAGGAGCTTGGTAATGATGCTCTAATAGATTGACCAAAAATGGCTATTGAACAACCATTTTGGGTGTTATAGTGAAGGGAGAGAGAGCAATGTTGCAGAGTGCTATAATGACTCATTGGGAGTAGGGGTGAGGGCATCCATAATGGGCTCTCTAAAAATAACTCCTAAGTTGTATCCTAAAGTGTCCACATAAGCATAATTGAGGTCCATTTTTCACTCATAAAGCTCTCTAAATTTGGAGAGAATGCGTGCACTCAATGGGCTAACAAGAGCATTCTCTACTTTGTGGAAGAAAATTCAAAAAACGTGGGACCCATACATTAATAATTCTTATTAAAAAAAAAGGAAATGGCTATAATACACACTCATTAAAGGTGTGTACCATATGCACCTATTGTATGATCCAGATTATGTCACCTCATTGACAATTGTAACATTTTTTAGTTTTTTCGTAACTATTCAACAATATGATTTGTAACATTTTCTATGATTCATAACATTTTGATGTGTCTCGTAACTTTTACAAAAAAAAAAAATCATCACTTCTATAAAAAAAAAAAATTCATAACTTTTGTAAGGGGTGTATTGTAGCATTTTCCTAAAAAATATTACTCTTGCTCCTTGAAAATTTCATATTAAAAAATGATTTAAAGACTTTGGGTACCACTTGGAGTTAACTGGGCATCCACAGTGAACTCTTAAAATGGCTCCTAAGTGAGGCTCCTAAAATTTAGCAAGCCATTTGATCAATTATGGTCTTCAATGGGCTCCCAATATAAGCTCCCAATGGTGGCTCCTAAGCGTGGCTCCTAACTCATTAACTAAATCTAACTAGCCTTGTAGCTAGCTCCAAGTGAGACCCAAGCCCTTTTAATTCTTTTTTTTAAGGGACCCACACTTTTTTTTTATTACTTTCTTCATAAAATAGAAAATTTTCTTGCTAGTCCATTGGGTGCATGTATGCTTTCTATATTTAGCAAACTCTAGGAGTGTCAAATGGACCCCAATTAAGCTTAGGAGTCAACTTAGGAGCCATTCTTAGGGAGCCCACTGTGGATGCCCTAAGGCTACTTAGATTTAACTAAAGTGGTAGGAGCCAAGCTTAGGAGTCATCCTTAGGAGTTTGTATGAGGAGCCCATTGATGACAATAATTAAGCACATGACTAGGTAAATGGTAGGAGTCTCACTTATAGCTATTTTGAGAGCGCTGTGTCACTGTAACAAATGGTGGAAATGCCGAGCATGGGCGAGGCAGCGATAGATGCTTTTTGGCTCCGCAAATCTCCATTTTGGTAAGCAGCAAAGCTATTAGAGATGCTCTTAGAAAAATTTATTACACCATCCTTTCTTATGGAAATTATTTGTTCCCTTAATGGGATTTCAATTGGGTTTAGTATCATTGTATGCTTATATCAGATTTGAGATACTTGTATTTTTTTACCACTTGTGAAAAATAAAAAAATAAAAAACTTCTTCATAGGTGAATGTCCACGTAAATTGAACTTAAATTCAGCTACACAATGGTTTGGTTTACTTTTGCAATTAGTAGCATTGTATCAACGCCGTTAACTAAAAGGGCGAGTTGGCCAATTTGGTGGCTTGCCACATTTGGCCCAATTATGTCGATTTTGCCGCTGTCAGTTGTAGCTTGATTTTTCTGACATTGCCCCTCAATTTTTTTTTTTCAAGAGTCATAAAAACCAAATTATCCATAACCTATCTTAATTCGCAGCCACATATTTTTTTTTCCTATTCTTCGCATCTCTCTTTCAAATTATTAGACAGCTCAGATTATTTGTATAAGACCCCAAAGTCAGACCCATAATACCATCCATACCATACGAAAACATTCGTATGGTATGGATGGTATTATGGGTCTGACTTTGGGGTCTTATACAAATAATCTGAGCTGTCTAATAATTTGAAATTTCTTGTTTGGGTGATGTTGTAAAAAAATCATATGAATGTCCGGATTTGTTGGTCCGTTGTGGAAATTTCAACTTTTTTTCCATTACCTTTTTAGTTTGTTAATTTTCTATTTAAACCTCAATCTCTCAATTTAATACTCCCTCCTTTCTAATTTGATAATCCACTGCTCCCTCCGTCCCAATTTCATAGTCCCTCGTCCTATCCTAACCGGATAAAAAAACGATTATATCTTTCAATAGGTAATATATTTTATATGCAATATGGATCTTGTTTGATAGATCTTGATTTAATCTAATAAATAAAGTATTCAAAATCACCTAAAACATTGTAGATTATAAGATATAACATTTTGAAAAGTGACACGAACTCCCAAAATGGACTATAAAATTGGGATGGAGGGAGTACGAAACTACGTACAATTTTCAAACTAAAAAATAATGTAGTTGCAATTTTTATTTTTTTTTATCAATATGGATCTTGTTGGATAGATCTCATTGAGAACTTTAATACGGTGCAAAAAAATTTAAAAAATGTAAACACATTATTTAAAAAAAATAGTTTTTGAGTTGTTATTTTAAGTTTTAGAAAAAGGGCAAAAAAGTAAAATTTTCATACTTTATTCTTTGACTTTTGAAAATGGACAAACATTTTAGGACTTGAAAAAGTATGTTTGTGGACTAACAAATCTGGATGGAGGGAGTAGATAATTGTAAACAATTGATCTAATCTTCAAAATTTTCATTCAAAATTTAGGATCCTAAATACCTAAATAAATTTTGAAATAAAGTTAAACAAACGTGTACTTGGTGTTCACTTTGGGGTTTTACTTTTTATGTTATGCATTTTGCAATTTTGAATTGTGGTCAAAATGTATTATGAATTTGTAGAGTGTTTGAGATTTATGCACGAAATGCATATTATAATAAGGCATAGTTTTTCAAAAGATTTTAGCTACTCAGTTGCTAAAATCATGGTATTTCAAATAAAAAATTAAGTGTTTCTGTGAACTATTTTTTGAATTTTTTACACCGAATTAAAGTACCGAGTGGTGCGAAAAAATTGAAAAACGATACACGGAACCACTTCATTTTTTGATTTCAAAACTATGATTTTAGCACCCATCGAACTTATTTGCAAAAATTATGGTGATTTTAGCAACTGGGTTGCTAAAATCTTTTGGAAAATTATGCCTAAGAGCATCACTAGTGGTATACTCAAACACAAAAATACTCAAAGATGAGTATTTTGATACACAAAATAGGCTCACAATGGTATTTGGATAAATACTCAAAGTTAACAACATTTGGTACAAATACTCAACTTTTGGCATTTGGATACTCAAAATTACCAATCTTTCTCAATAACCAAACCCCAATAACCAAATTTTGGGGACCACACTGTATCAAAAGTAACAACATTCTCTCTCCATATTTCAAATACTTAATTCAAAACTCAATTTTTTTGCACTTTCTCCCAAAAATTGAAATTATCAATTTTTAATCTTTACCAAAATTTGTTCAAGATTGATCTCATTTTAAACGTATTGTGAATATCTTTTAAATGGTAATAATATTATAAAAATATATCTGAACAAATTTAAAGTTATACCCATTTTATGAATAAAAATAGAGTGAATAATACTTTTTTTTTATTATGGACACAAATGAACCATTGTAGAAGGGTAGATAGTCAAACTTATAAACTCATTAAATGAATACTCAAAATGTGACGTGGCAATATTTGAGTATCCATATTTGAGTATACCACTAGTGATGCTCTAATAAGAGTAGTATTTGAAAGATACGTGCAAAATAAATGCAGTAACATTTTATAGGTGTTTTACCTTAATCAAAATGAGAAGTCAAAAGCTCACCTCTCCGTACATTTGCATTTTGCTCTCGCCAAAAATAAGAAGATGCATTACCTGAAAACTCATTTTGGAGAATACGTAATATGAAGAAAAGAGAATGTAAAGAGTTTAAATATCGAAACACCCCCTAACAGATTGAGGTAAAAAGAAAAAGAATTCTCATATTGTCAGCCTATTGAATTGACAATAAATAATTACGAAAATAAAAAAATACCCACTCCAATGTATTTTTTGATATACATTCACACATTTTTTTTATATTTATACATATTTCAATACAATTCAATGAGCCAATATTAGCATTTTTTCAAAGAAAAATACCAAAATCACCTATCAAATAAAATACTATATTCTACTTTATTACCTACCTATTAGGGGCAAAAGTGAGGTTTTCCATAAAACGTAGAGATGCCCCCCTCACGGCATGGCATGAAGTTTTCCACGAATCAGTAGCAGTTCATTACTGTTTAAGAGCGTGCGAGAACGTGCGGTGCCCCCGCCCCCCATCCATTCATCTCTCTCTCTCTCTCTCTCTCTCTCTCTCTCTCCCCCTTCCCAAACACAAAAGCTAATCATCTTCTCCCTCCCCCCCCCTCTCTCTCTCTCCTCTTTCTGCTTTTCTTCCCCACTAAGGTCTGGTCTTTGTCAACTTCCAATTTCTCAGGTGTACAAATTCCCTCACAGGTAGTTTTCTCTCTCGAATCGAATTTGAGTCTTTCGGAAGTTTATCTGTGAAATTCCCTATCGAGATTATATTAGCAGTACATATAACTGTTGAAGTTTCTGTTCAGGGAATAGGGATTCAGCACACCAGTTGAACTTGCTGCATTAAAGGGAGCCGACAACAGATTTAAGCCTAAAAAAGCTCAGAACTATTCTTTCCAAAATCACAGCCGTCGATCTTTCCCAGACTGTTGTTCGTTAAAGTTCTGCCGGCCAATTCAAATCGTATCGAATGAAGCTTTGATCGGGACAGTTAAGTTCCATATTCTCTCATTCTCAACGCACTAATTGTGCACAAAGTCTCTTTCAGTCAATGGACGAACTGTATAGGCTTCACTCGTCAATCTCGTTCTCGAACGATGTCAACGGAATCGGAAATTTCCCGACGACTATGAGTGGATTTCACAGCCAAGTCGACAACATGCTCCGATTCGAGATGGTAGATATGGACGCCGCCGCCGCAGCCGGCGGATCGGAGGTATCCGATCTCGTAAAAGCTCAGATCGCTAGCCATCCACTGTATCCCAACCTTGTTTCTGCGTATATTGAATGCCGAAAGGTGATCGATCATCTCTCGATCGTCGAATTAATTGTACATAACCGCGCGTATGTGCTTGTAAAATAAGTACACGTAAATTGTTGCAGGTCGGAGCACCACCAGAGATGGCTTCAATTTTAGAAGAAATTAGCAAAGAGAATCTTCCGATCAGCAATTGCAATGTGATCGGAGCCGATCCGGAACTTGACGAATTTATGGTACTAACACCTCTCTCTCTCTCTATCTCTCCATCTGAAAGAATGGCTGCAGTGTAACACTACTAACGAGTTCATCGCTGCACGAAGCTCACGCAACTTTACTCAGCAAACAGAAGAGACTATTTTTCCCTAACCAAAAAAATTTGTTTCGCGATCTTCAAGTTTTGAGCCCCTTCAGTCTTTTAATTTTTTGAGTTTCATGAATCACGGTGTGACGGGCGGTAAGATTGGTACACAAGATTCGGGAGGTGCGTGCAGGTTGACTCGTGCATCCAATTAACAAAGAAATGAATCACGGTAGAACTTTTATGTAGTTTTTGTGAATAAATTGTAAAAAGGGCTTACATATAGTTCTACCGTGATTCATTACATAGTTTTAGAAAAATCATTACTCAAACATGACCTAATCTTATTTTAAACATGTTTGAGTAATGATTTTTGCACTTTAGTACTTAAAATTACCCATCATAAGAAGTATCAGAAAAGAAATTTTGGAAAGCATTTATAGAATGTCCTTTTAAGCTTAAAATGATATAGAAAAAACTCATGTTTTAGTGCATTTTTTTTTTTATAAATTTTAATACACTTTTGTATACTTTTTACATATTTAAATAGACTTTTAAAACCTTAAAAAAACATTTACAATAGCCAGGTTGCTTTTAGCATTTTCTTGATAAGGGATGCTGCAAAAATTATTTTTCCGTTTGAATGTTAAGGTTTCCTAACTTTTGCTGAATTATTTGAAGGAATCGTACTGTGAGGTACTCCACAAGTACAAAGAAGAGCTGTCGAAGCCGTTTGACGAAGCGACGACGTTCTTAAGCAACATCGAGTCACAGCTCAGTAACCTCTGCAAGGAGACGCTGACGTCGACGACGTCATTAACCTCCGGGAACTACCATTCGGGTAATAGCCTGCTCTTACTGCGCATTTTATCCTTTATTTCATGCCTAACGTACAACACACTTCTCAAGCTATAGCATGGTCGGTATGTTACCTGTGCTGCTGCGCACGTTAGTAAAGTGGAATGATATACAGTCGCTTGTGGAGAAAGTTTTTAGTGAACGGTGACACACGTGGCGCGCGGACTTGGTGTTATAATTCCTCTTATGATGTGCCGTGTGTGCATAGTGTGGGATTTGAGGCCAAGCTTGCAGCGCTAAGTGTTCGGCCTGCTCGCCTTCGGATCCCACACTGTGCACACATGGCACTCGCGAGTGGAACTGTGATACCAAATCCGCGCTTCATGTGATGTTGTGATCGATGTCACCGTTTCACTTAAATACCCTCGTTTCACTTAAATACCCTCTTATCGGTTGTCACGGTGGGAAACCCTAAACTGATGGGTCTTTCAATATCTGTGTGTTGTCTTTTCCAAACTTTTTCTCTGATTTCTTGCTTTGTTTTCTTTCTTTCTTTTCTGTACCTGACTGACTGACTGTTCCCTGAGCACACTGGTTATTTGGATGATCTGTTTTTCTTTTCCACCCGGGGGACACGCATGCGATTTAGGCCTTTCAAGTTTGATAGGGGTGCACAGACCAGTACCAGATCCTCTGTGCCCAAAACTCTTGTGTTTCTGTGCTGAGGGGTTTTGGGCCGTTGGATTGTGATTTTTGTTTTTATGTCTTAATATTTTTGGGGATCCAACGACCAGAAAAACCCCTCGGCACAGTGGCACGCGAGTTTTTCGGCGCAGAGGATCTAGGCTCGCACAGACCCGGGTGCTGGGGTGCACTCTTGGTGTGCGGCTCTGATGTGCACATCAGGGCCGTTGATTTAGGCGATCAAGGGTTTCGATTTTATCTCGGCAATATACGGCTTGGATTTACGAATTGCCTAGATGAAATCCTAGCCGTTGAAAATACGTCCGACGGCTCTGATACTGCACACTAGGGAGTGCACACCAGCACCCTCCTTACTGGGGTGCACACGATCCAAATTGGTGTGAATCTCCAAAAATTCAGTAATCAAAACATCCCAAACGATTCTAGAAAATTGAGAACTAAAGCCTAAGATGTGTGTAGAACTTGTCTAGATTCACAGCGCACGACCGAACCGGTTTTGATTCGATTCAGATTCCACTTGATTAACATCCAAAAACTTTTTCTTTAAACATGAATTCATAAAATTATTTACTATTAAGAGCATCAATCAACTCATAAAATAAATCTGGGGATGTTGTTAAGATTCAAAACTAAATATGTTTCACAAAATACTTGACAATTTAGCCATAACTATGTACAGTAATTAGGGTCCTTATCGGGGTAAAAGGAAATTGTGAATGTAGAAGGTGGAATAAGAAAATATTGAAATTGGGTATTGGGTCCAATACGCTAAAAACTTCCAAACAAAAAATATTTGTTCTCTTAATAGACACAAAATAATAACTTGCTTGAAAAAAAAATTAACTTGATACATAATTACGGTCCAGTTCGGTTCTACCCTTAGTTCTTTTAATTAAACTAAAATTACCCGTTCTTATATTTTCGGAACTATAACCAAATCAATAAACCGCAGAACCGGTCAAATAGAAGTTAAACAATCAACAAAGTACGCCCACAAAAATTAAAAAAGGAAGACGCTGGTATATCTTCTCAAACGATTGTCTTTATTGCCTTGGAAAACGAAATCTCATACTCCCATCTCATAAAAGGAAGGAAACTCTCTGAAGAATACTTTGGATTAATATTTATTGCTTGTATTTCTTTCCATTAAAATAGGTTTGAACAATTTCAGACGTATGATAATATTTTTGGGTTTCTATTTTAACCTAAAAGAAAAAGAAAAGTCATCGAATTTAAGCTAGACAAAGATTATTCTCATATCCATGGTTTAGATTTACTTTCAGAATTTAAAAGTTCTAAAAGATACTCAAATTGATGTGCTAGGTCATTCTAAAAAAATAACTTGTTTTCCAAATGCGTACATCACTTATAGAATACTATTAACAATACTTGTAATCATGATTTCAGAACGTTTTTCAAATTAAAATGATAAAATCCAATACTTACGATCAACAATGTCGCGAGAACATCGAATGGATTAGGTGCCATACTATAAATTTAGCATGTTTCAGGAGCAAAACTTTGACGACAAAGATCTCATTACTTATGTTGCAACTACGAAAGCTATAAAATTAAATGTTAAATTAATTACTTCAAGCAAATATTTATTCAGATTTTTACCTCTAGGTCTAGAAAAGAAACATCTAATTACCACTAATGCAAGTCACTTTTTTTTAATTACATTAAGGTAAGTCACTCTTTTTTGGGGTTTAGGTTTATGATGCACTTTCCTATTATAGTATTTTAGTGATTAGGCAATTTTTCAGGGTACCCTAGGATTTTAGGCGCTTTCATAGGGTACCCTAGGGTTTAGGTTTAAGCACTTTCATAGGGTATCCTAGGATTTAGGCACTTTCATAGGGTACCCTAGGATTTAGGCCCTTTCATACGGTTTGGGGAGTTGAGAAGAGAGAAATTGTGCCCATATGGGGTGGAGAGAGAGAGAGAGAGAGATGGGTGGGTGGGGGTCATGACTTGTTGAAATACCTTGGTGGTGCTTTTCCAAAACTCAGTTGGACCTATCTGTGTATTGGTTGAAGGTTTTATTACGGGCTAATACAAAAAACAAATATTTATTACCACTAACTCCAATCATTCTTTTTAATTACCACTGACTCCATTAAGGTCAATCACTCTTTTTGGGGGCTTAGACACTTAGGGTGCACTTTTCTATTATAGGGTTTTTAGTGGTTTAGACACTTTCATAGGGTACCCTAAGGTTTAGGTTTAGGCACTTTCATAGGGTACCCTAAATTTAGAATGTACATTTTAGAATTTAGACTGTATATTTAGAATTTAGAATGTACATTCAGAATTTAGACCATACATTTAGAATGTACATTTCAGAATTTAGACCGTACATTTAGAATTTAGACTGTACATTTAGAATTTAGACCGTACATTTAGAATTTAGACCTTACATTTAGAATTTAGACTGTACATTTAGAATTTAGACCGTACATTCAGAATGTACATTTTAGAATTTAGACCGTATATTTAGAATTTAGACCGTACATTTAGAATTTAGGTTACCCTAGGGTTTAGATTTAGACACTTTTAAAATATAAAATAAAAAAAATAAAGAAAAAGAGGAGACAATGTTGATGGGTGCTACTGGGTAGCAATGAAACATAGAGAAAGAGACGAGCAGTGTACAGTGGAGTTTTCGGTGCTTTTCCGGAATGGGGCTGGAGCGGGTGGGAATAGCCCACTTATTTCTGAACCGGCCTGTCATTAACTGTTGGTTGAATTTCTTGTACTAGCCCGTCATTCACCCATATTTATTTATGTGAAATGAGCCCTTTTTTTTTCCTGCTTGAGGCCCCAATTGTCTTGAGCGGTCCCTGCACCGGTACGAATTTTTCTGCTCCGTAGAAGTGCATATGAAAATTGTATGCATCTTTTTTCTTTTTTATGTGAGTATTTATCAATTTTTTTTAAAAAAAAAATAGAACTTTCACGGATTGAAAAATTGATCTACAAAAAACATTGGAAGAATATTTCATGGTTTCTATCTATTTCAATTGGAAATGTCTAAAGGCACTAAATAAGTTACTAACATATATACTAAAATGTCATGTGAGAGTTATTTAGTGGATAGACCTACCCATGTATTGCAATATGCATGAATGTAGTTTTGCTATGTGTACATTTAGTGTAACTAGTATTTAGTGCCTGTAGCATTGCTCATTTGAATTATTTGCTCAAATTAAGTTTTTAGTGTGTCTATTAATTGAGATTAAATTCTTTTTGTTTTATATTTTAACAGATTAAGCACAATATACAGAAAACCTATGATTCATGAACAAGTGGACTTGAGTGCTATGTTACATAGATCCTTCATTTTGGCTCAAGTACCCGTGTTGATGTGCCCAACACCCGTATCCATTTTGGATACTCGGATACTATTGTATGATATTACCAAAACATAATAGTATGAAATTAGCTAGAAAAGCGATATTTCTAGACTTTCAAATGGTCAAGAATAGGAAAAACACTTTCTAATTACTCCCTCAGTCCCATAATTTTAGTCCCCTACGAAACTACGTGCAATTTTCAAACTAAAAAATAATCTACTTATGAACATAATTTGTTCAACAATATGGATCTTGTTTGATAGATCTCATTGTGAACTTTTAAACGGTGCGAATAAAATCCAAAAATTATTTTATAGATGCGTTATTTTTTAGTTTGAAAATTGCACGTAATTTCATAGGGGACTAAAATTATGGGACGAAGGGAGTATAATTTACCATACATAATCTGAAAAAAGTATGCAATATATACTACTACCAAGTGTTCATGACGTGTCTCTTTACCCATACCCAATTTGGGGACACATATCCCAGTATCTTAAGATTTAAGTTTAGGAAGGTCCAAAGCTTGGACTTCTACCCACACACGAATTCATGTAACATAGGTTTTTGGGAGTAGATTTGAATCATTTGATTGGGTGTTCAAGGTTTTGGGTTGTTCCAATTCCTGGCTTAAACTCAAAATTGACTTATTGCGGTTATTCACTCACAATCGACTTAAAAACTTATTTATGCCAATTCTTGACTTAAGTCAACAATTGAAATATCAATTTGTTAAGACAGCCGATACGATTTAGCCTTTATTTACTTTTTTTTTATAATATGACGACCTTAAAAGGCAGTTATACACACACACACACACACACACACACACACCGGTGATCCAGTCAAGGATCCCGGATTGAAGGAAAAATGGTATTTTTGAGGTTTTAAACACATTGGACGATTTGGATTGTGAAAATTTGATTCGGAACTATGAGTCCCGGATTCGGGATCCCTGACTGGATCGGGACTGTATATACCGGGATCTCTCATTTTAAATTTCATGAGGACCGAGCAATTTTTCCATTTTAAGAACTGAATTTTGACGATCCGAACCGTTAGATGTGTTTAAAATGTGTTTTTAAGGTCCACCGCGAGGATTCGTCCGAAAAAATACCCAAAAGGGCTTCATCCGATCAGTTTTTTGTTAAAAAAAATATTGAAATGTGTTAAAAGTATATAAGAAAGTGTAAAAGTGTATCCAAAAAAAAAAAAAAAAAAATACATTAGAGTGTTTTTGTTTTTGGCTGCCTTATTGGTGAGGGTGTTTAGGTGACTACCCGAGGCAAAGGGTAGCTCTTCCTTTGCGATTAGAGCGTGGATATCTTTTTTTTTGCATGACCAAGTTAGTCCTTACCTATTGCAAAGCTGTACAATAGAGAGGGCTAGCCGGCTATGAAAGGGAATAAAACACGGATTGGGTTGGGGTGGAAACTTTTAATCCCGCTCCATTGGGATATAATAGTCCATTGGCGGATAGTTTGGATGAATGATGAGGAGGGGTGTTATTTTTGGACCTAGATGACGATTCCGGGTCCACTCCTGATCATCCATAGTTTGTCAAAATTTGAGAAGGTGTGGATGAGTTATCCTCCATATTTATAACCTTGTAGGCCCTTGGACCCTCACTAATTAATAACAGGTCTGACCCTGTTACTAAATTATACCCCTTGTATAATTTCGTCCTTACCTCGCTTATCAGTTATCACCCCTTACCCTTTCCTAATTTCGTCCTAAAGCCACCGACCCCCTTATTAATTGTTGAATTGGCATTGGAATATCTTTCGGATAAAAAAATGAAGTACTTCCGCTCATATTTTTGAATTTTTTTGCACCAAATTAAACTACTAATAGAGAAACTTAATCCAATACAAAAAAAATTAAAAAATTATATACGTTAGTAGTTAAAATTGTTGGCTTGTTGAGTTACTTTTCAATATCATTTGGATAAAAAAATAAAGTAATTTCACCCATAATTTTTTATTTTCTTTTGTACCAAAATAAACTAATGGAGATCTTTAATTCGATGCGAAAAAAAGTCAATTTTTTAAATTAAATTCATCCTAATTACAAAATTAATTAATTATAATTAAATATTATAGCTTAATTAATTATTATGTTTATATAACAAATTAATTTATTATTGGATTTACCTAATTACTAAAAAATGGATAACTAATATAGATATGTACAAGGGCAAATAAGATTTTTGATAGCTTTTTACATCATCCACCCAAACGTAATCTCTCTTCTTACAAAATCATCAAAACAAAGTATTAATTTATCCCCCCTCCATGAATGTCGTATCACTGTGAGTCTCCCCATCATGAATAATACTCATATTATCTTATCCCCTTCACTATTTTATCTCCCAAAACTCATCCCGCATCCAATTGGGCCCTGAATTTCATATCCAGGTTTGAAGATATACTAATTAACAAACACCACATATAATACATCTAGATTTTTTTAGTCAGGTAAAATATATCAGGCTCCATTTAACTCATAACAAACCTGCAAGTAAGGCTCCATTCAGTTGTCGGGAATATTGCGGGGAAATGGATTCTCGTGATCTATCTTTGCTGGAACATGTTTTCCAATGAGAGAGTTAAAATTGTGAGTCCCACAACTTTCTTAGTAAATATACAGAAAAACAGAAAATTATGAGAGAATTAATTTTCCCATCCTTCGGTGGACGAGGATCAAAGCATGCTTTTAAATAAAAAATGATAGGTACACTCCCTGGGAGCCACTCCCAGCCACACTCTCTCTCACATGGGGTGTGGGGCTCAGATTTGGGCCCCACACCCCATGTGAGAGAGGGTGTGGCTGGGATTGGAGTGGCTCCCAGGGAGTGTATGTATCGCCGTTCCTTTTAAATTGTATATAGTACTATGCTTCTTAGAAATATTAATAAATGCTCCAGTGAAACATCGTGTAACACTGAGGTGGTCTGACTGACTCCTTGGGAACTAGCAGCCAGTGAAACATCGCGTCAGAAATCCCACTCTTGGCTGTGTTTTCTTTGAGTCTTGTCAGTTCATTTCTTTGGAACTTGAAATTAGGAAAGCTGAATACCACCATATACTCCATTTATCGATATATTGACCATCAGTGAACAAGATAATAAACGTGCCATTCCTTGTCCTAAGTACGCAGCTAACATGTGTAGTAAAGTAGTGGCTACTCTTGGAATTTTGATCTTGTAGTTGTAAAAAATTAAAATATTCATCCTATATACTTGAGACCATTAGCACCTTTGGGTTTTTAGATTTGGTTTTTGGATAATTATTGGAGTGAGAAATGAGGGTAATAATCGGACATATGCGTAATGCTTGGAGAGAGAGAAAAATGAGAATAATAATTAAAAAAAGGATAATGATTGGAGAGAAATGTAAGTAATGATTGAGTAATAATTGAAAAAACCAGTATGAAAACCCTAAACGAACAAGTAATTTTAACATCAAAATAAGGCCTATTTTAGTGGGCCTATGTTTCATTTGATGTAATTCATTATTCTTGTACTGCTTGTAGTAATAATAATAAAAAAAAAAAAGACCCAATATATTTGTATCAACGATTTGAGAACATGTCTATGCCTAGACTATTAGTCAGATTTGTAAAGAGTAATATATGACTTGAGATCTTATAGTTAAACCTTGGTCCTAATCTTGGGTACGTAAGTTTCCATCCCAGTCACTTTCACCGGTTATATTTGCATCACTTTTTACATATAATTTACCAATTTTACCCTTATTTGGTGAAACATTTCTGTATACATAAATGTTGTTACCTATTTTGGTTAGATTTAATTGAACTTACTCACTAAAATTTTAGGACATTTTTAATCATGGGTGAGATGTAATTAATCTTTAAAAATGGGGAATTCAGAACAAATATTTCTTGCCAAAATATATTTTTGTAACCTTGTTTTCCCGATTATGGGAAACTGAATACTATGGTATTTTGATTATATTAACTTTTATCGTACATAAATGGGATGGAAAAACTTACGTTGGTACAAATTTATCATGATTATTGATATACACTTGTGTTTTACCAGAATTTCTGGGTTTACAAATTCAGTCCAAGTCCTGGTGGAAAAACTTACATTGGTACAAGCAAACCCAAATATTTTTCCCATGATCCTGGAACAATTTACATTGGTTCAAATTCATCTTGATTACTGCTATGATATTGGTTTTTACTACAATTTCTGGGTATTTATAAATCCAACCCAAGTTCCTTGCAGCTTTGATGGATCAAACATATTATATTTACCATGATCCAAGTTTATATTTAAATCCCAAAAATTGTCCTTATTTAAAGTATTCAAAAAAAGAGGTAATACAGTGAAAGACGGGCGAAATTGGGTTTATTTAAATGTAATGCTGAAAACATTAACCTCCAAAAGTGACAGATAGAGACATGGGTGCCTATGTGAGAAAGGACTAATATTTAAGTACCCCATATTATGTGCCATGACATTAGACTAAGGGTGTTCATGATCAGTTTCTTAGCGCAGTCAAACTATATACTAGAGCTTGAAATCATCCTAAATTATATTCATATTTCTTGCAAAGGATGTTCAACTGACCAGTACCCTATGATACATGCGGAGCAGCTCAGATGCAGACATTATGCTACGACAGTTTTAACCTTTTGATTTCTTTTCTATTTCTTCTAATATTAGAGAATTCTAAAATCCTCTAATAGTTGCATTTGTAATTAATGTTTGACTCAAGGGAAATGCAGCAATGGCTCCCATTTTTAGGTGTACTGTATGACCCCCCTTGAAGTGCCTTGAATTCGTGACATTTTTGCAACAATTCTAAATTTTTCCACAGAAATTCATTACATTTGATTAAAAAATTTATAATATCAAGACAACAACTCAGATCACAAAATGTCATCTATTTGAAATAATTTTATGAATTTATGTGGAAAATGTCATATTTTTTATACGGTCATGTTATGAATTTTTATACCATATAACCCCAAGTAGGTCCCCTAATTAAATTGAACTCTACAACCGCAGATAGTACTAAATGTTGTTAATTGGTGTCCAAGAGCAACATTCATGTCTTTGTGGTGAAGCCTATGAACTTGAAGTCCAAATGAGTCCATTATAATAAATAATTTCGAGACAATTTTGGCTCACTTTTGAGGTGGTACTCTAAAATGGTGCTAAAATGTCAAATACTGCATCGTTGGTTGACAATTTTGGTGCTACAGTTATCAATCAATTTGACTTATATTAAATATAAGCTCTTCTAAAAGTACTCATGGAGGACATTAAACACTCATTCAAAAAGTATCCTTCTTTTTTGAGTTTTTATAACCTTATGCATAGGATTTTGATACACCATTTGACTTGGAAATAAAAGACATATGAATAGACATGATTATTCTATCATGTGTTCGTGTCTTGAAAAATTTATTTCATCTAACGCTCAGCGTACTTGCACAATGTCCATGTAACATTGTAGTTGTCCGCGCTGGAAGTTGGTTTGATAATTTTGATGCCACATTGGCACATTGATCATTGCCGCAACTCTTGAACTTGGTTGACATACTTAGCGGTGCTCTACATAGTCATAAATCATTTATATTATTTGGTAACTACATCAATAGGCAATTAATTTTGCATGTTACAACCAAGGAAGGTGGAATTTCGCGAGAATGGTTGTCTTCGTGTTCTTAGACAAAAATGGTCTCCCAAATATATAATACGATGGGTGTGGATTCTTAGGGAGTTTTTCCTTCTTTGATTGTTGTTGACAAAATAATATTAGCGGCTGGCACAGATTAAGGTGTGCTATGTGCTGTATGTGTTCTTTTAGGAAATCAGAAAGTGCTCAACCTGGAATCCAGAATTTATTTGTGATGCTTTGTGGGGCCTAGACTAGCTATGTCTTCTTATATGAGACGACTGTGTTAGCACGGTAACTAGACTTAGCAGTTGCGTCTCCTATGCAAACGGTAGAACAAGGGTTGCACTGGCAAATCTTTCTGTATGAATTAAACCTTAATTTCTTATGATGATAAATGCTCTTGCATTCTTCTTGTAGTTTGTTGATTATGCTCCACGTAGATCTTGAGTCCATGTTACAGATTTTTTCATTACTCTTTAAGTCTTTTTCCTTTTCCACCATTTTTTCTCCTTTACAATGTACTTCTACATTATGCTCAGAAAATCCTAATTAGAATGCAGCTCTTGGTCTTATCCTATTTACGTAGCGCAAGCAAGGGAGAGATAGAGTAATGTGCGAGTAAACTGCTTTAGTAGCCTTGAAAGATAATGCGATGGTGACATGTCATTTTTTCTCCTCTGTGCTTCTCTCTGTCAAATCCTAAGGAGAAAATTGCAGCAGTGATTCCAAGAATATGTGTAGATGATGTCAGTCAAATCATGAGAGAAGAAAATCTTAACTACCTTATACTATTGATCTTGACAAAAACAAAAACACAAATTACTGAATCCAAGATATCTTTCAACCTTAGTAGCAAGGAGCTCCTAAAGTGGTGCTACTCCCACCTTAGGTATGCGCTCCTGCACTATCAACTAAGGAAGCTTGACGGGAGCCCACTCCATTGAGATGGGAGCTTGCTTCTAATGAAGATGGGAGCTTTTGTACGATCCTTGTATAGAAAAAAAGAAACTCATCACTTGGCTTTATTAATTGTTCCTTTATTAACTTGTATATTTAGCTCAAGTCATGGTATCTTGAAAAAAAACCTTGTACTGGAGCACTAGCCCCTTTCTTACACTTACAGTGTACTTTTAAGGGGCGTATTATAGGCTACATTGTTTTCGTAATATCTGTACACGCTCTCATACATTCGGAGCTTCTCTATTCCCGCTCCCACTTCGTGCAACTAAGCTTTCAACTACTGTACAATGTTTTTCCCATTACAAACACACTACCCGTATGATCACTACGTGATTTAATAGAAATTTCAAAAAGATTTAGGCCCCAAAAAAGTGATCCAGGGTATCTGCTTGTGCTTAAATGGTGACCTGCATGTAATTGGCCATTATTTCATAGGTTCTGTGTTTTCAGATGAAGAAGCCGGATCTTCGGATGGGGACTTGAGCTGTGGAGAGGGGGAAGCAGCTGAAAGTCAAGAATCCTCTGGTGCCCGACCAGGCGACCAGGAGCTTAAAGAAATGCTATTGCGCAAGTACAGTGGTTATCTCAGCAGTTTGAGAAAGGAGTTTTTGAAGAAAAGAAAGAAAGGAAAGCTACCAAAGGATGCAAGGACCGCGCTGCTGGACTGGTGGAACACCCACTACAGATGGCCATATCCTACAGTAATTTGAAATATGACCTTATTGTCATTCTTTTCTTTCTAGTTCTTGATGAGGAAGATGCTTAGATCCTATGTGAGAAAACCACAGTTGTAGTTAGCAAGATTCCTACTGAAGTCTCAAATCCCTTAAACCTAATTTTCTAGTAGTGATCACTGACAACTATTTTCGCAAATTTTCTGCCTGTCAATGGGTCTGGTGTTGTCAAGAACAAGTTTTACCTCTGGTTTGATTTGATGGCAGTCTTTTCAAAATAAAAGTTTGGATCAAAAGCTTGAAAATATTTTTGTTCAAGACTATTTTACCAGCTTTAGAGTTTCCTAATTTTCTACCAGAAACAGAACACGTGTAATTAGTAATGCCATTGGTTATTTCGTACGCTTGGTCACTGAAAGCAAACATGTAATTAATAATGCCATTGGTTATTACGTGCACTTGGTCACTGAAAGCAAAATAATGCTCTTAAATGTTGTTGGACTCAGGTCTTTTGGTGCATATTGGGTGTACCTCGGATGTTACTTCGTTAAATGTTTTTCATCCATCCAACAAATCACAAACATAGTTTGAATTTCAGAAAAATGTTTCAACGAGACTGTGAACGGTTTGACCAGAACTATTTGACTTTGATGAAGCTTCAGTTCACTTTTATTGTTCCTAATAATTTCTGTGTAGGTCTCTAAATACAAAAAATGAATGTTTGGTACAGGAAGAGGAGAAAACAAAATTGTCAGAAGTTACGGGATTAGGCCAAAAGCAGATCAACAATTGGTTCATTAACCAGAGAAAAAGGCATTGGAAACCATCTGAGGACATGAGATTCGCTCTCATGGAAGGTGTAAGTGGCAGCATTGGATACTTTGACAATGCAGGAGGGACTGGAAGTGTGGATGTCTGAACTGACAATGAAGGTTTGTTCAGAGCACTATTCCCTTTTTGATGCCTTATCAGTGCACTTTCTGGAATATTAATCTGTGTGCGTAAACGGAGCATGCGATTGGTTCATTCGGTTTCTTTCAGTTTTCAGATACTCAAACTCTGCATGCTATAGTTTGGTTTTTTGTTCAGCTCTTCAGTTTATGCTCAAGGGCATGTAGTGTCTCCACCTAATTCTTTACCAGTTTTGAAGTTAACATATGTAGTGTATGAAGTGGTGAACTATTTTCCTAGAAATCGTCCTTTCCAGTCATCTTGTTCTTGTGGAAGGGTACGAACTCACACTATCACAGTTACTTGAATAGGAACATTAAATTATCATGGAAAACAGTTAAGCACTTGCAGTAAAATTGAATGGTTTCTCTACCGTAGAATGAGGCCCGACTGAATAGCTTCTCCGGCTATAGATAGAAATAGTTCTTTTATAAGACAGTATAGAACATTCTTGGAGTTAGTGTAGCTGCTGTAGATATGTTGAGTGGAGGTTGTGTGTGGAGCATTACTCATTGCCTCTCTGTGGTGCTGAGGGTGCGATATTCCTTGGCAGATATGTGAAGTAGCCAATTCCCATATTCATATTGTGTATCGACGGGAAAAAAAAAGGGCTTATCTCATTGTCATTTCCTGTTGTTTCTCTATGTTTAAGTTTATTTCCTGAAAGATGAGACTTTTCCCAAAATTTTACTGTCATTAAGAGTTTCTTTTTCCTATGCACGCAGGTTATAGTGAAGTTGGTATTTTTGGGCACATCCTATGACTCCAGTCATGGAGCCTACTACCTGAGGGGGGAAATTGATGTGCTTTCTCCTCCATTAAGTGAAAAAGCTAGGATTTTCACTTTCATCTAATTTATTATAGTACAGTATGTGTGTAATTTTTCCTGTATAATGGGCAAAACTCTTATTTTGCCCTCTTTATTTCGATTTCATGTCGCACTCATTATTTGTATTCCATAACTGATATCATCAGAAAAGCATATAAAATCCCACTTTCTCAGGTACAATCTTGTTTCCTTGTTTTGTTTATCTTCTAAACAAAACAGAATGGGTATAGAATACAGTTTTTTTTCCCGTCATTCTTAATCTATTACGTGTGTGGGGGGGGGGGGGGGGGGGGGGGGGAGGAATGAGACTCGATCCTTGGATGCAGTATGGGGCATCCAAGAGCTCTACAGCATGAACTAGCCACCACTTGCATCTGTTGAAACAATTTTTTGTGACTTGGGGGAGTGTAGGAGTCATGCTATTTCTTCTCTTCAATATATAGACCGATGGAATGTTGTTGGCCAACTTTTTCTTTTAGATTTTTTGGTTACTCATAGAAAACTGTATATGTAGTGGGCCGAAATCTAGCAACCCCCAGATGGGCCTCGATTGGAGAGCCCAGAGTGCGGTGAGCCCAAACGGGCTTCTGGACCAACCAGGGAACAAGACACCATGGGCCGGTTTAGCGTGGCCCATCCGAGACAAACCGGTATCTCGGCCGGTAGACCGAACCGGACGAGCCATCCGAGATAAACCGGAGACTCGACCGACAAGCTAAGAGCCAGGCAAGCCGTTCAAGACCGATCATATCCGAAATGGCTCGATAATCCGAGATCTCGGTGATGACCCTCATGACATCACCGGAGGCGGTTAACGCTCATAACAAACTAGGCGAGGCACATGTGCCTGAGACAGCTGTATCTACGTCAGCCTGATGGCATCCGAAGCGGTTATACTACGTGGCCGACTGTGATTGGAGAATGAGAACATGCAATGCATGCCGGATTGGCTCGTGACGCTCGGTGACGTCATCCGAGCCAGATTGACTGATCTACCCCTGTACTTGGGTAGCCTATAAATACAAAGCAACGAAGCCCTAAACAGATAGACAACACTTTCTCTCTCTACCATTACTCTCTACATACGTCTTTCTTCTCCGATCACTTACTAGACCGTCGGAGTGCCTTCCCTGGCCATACTCCGGCCAGGTTAGGTGCTAACGGCGTGTGCTCAGTGTGCAGGTGTTCGTGGAGGATCTCATTCTTTGTTCTCTCGCCGCTCACTCGGGTCAGAACCACCTAGAAGAGGCACTACTGGATTTTTGAGGACACCACAATTGGCGACTCTGCTGGGGATCCACCCAGAACCTCCGGTGCTCCTCCCTTTTACCCTCTTTTCTTCACTCCTCCTGACTCGATATGGGTGGCGAGCCAACCCAACCACCAAACCCCACCGACCCGCTCCACCCCTCCTCCTCCAGAGACCCTAAAGGAACCCCCCACATCTCCGTCTCAATTCCGACGGGTCACGTCGGACTCACTCCGAGTCCAGACTCGCAGGAACTCACCATTCAGCAACTCACTCGCCATCTCGAGGAGCGAGATGCCGAGATGCAGGCGATGCGAGCTCAGCTTTCTAAGCTGACCGAGACGGTCAAAAAGAAAGCAGCGGTGGAAACTACAGCGACGTCCTACGGAGGGATATCAGGACAGCGACGCTCGGCCAAGGATCGTCTCAGTAACCCCAATGATGGAAGGGCTCACAGCAAGGCTCTCGTGCTGCGGCACAGGAACCTGTCGACCGAGCATCTTTCAAGGGGAAACCGTGGCGATTCCTCTAGGCATACCTCCACGCAAATCTCGGAATCAAGTGCCCGCTCACCTTACTCACAGCTCTCGGCGTCACACGAGACGGTCTACTACTTCGAAGACGGTCAGTACAAACCGGTCCACCTTCGAAAAGATCCCAAGGAGTCCACTCGGACCGAGCGTTCTCCTGGTCGAAGACGCCACAAAACGCCTCCTCAGCCAACGACCTCGGCGGATCTCCGAGCTCGGGTTGAGCGTTTGAAGAAAACCTGTCCACAGGAACCAAATTTGACGGTCTTCCGAGATGGAGATACGGGAAAACGTAAAACCTATCGAACCGAAGAGCAGGCTCACCATGACGACGCTGGGGGGAGAAGGAGAGAGCATGGCCACAAAGAGAGGTCTCGGTACCAAGACGAGCGTCGCAATGACGAGCATCACCAAACAAGTACCGAGAAGCGTCCTCGTACCAGACAAGGTTTTACCCTTCCGTCCCTTCCCCCTCTACCCTCTCTCCCTCCACTACCGAGCGTCGATGAGCGATTGAAACAGTTGGCCAAATCACCCTTCTCAAAGGAGATCGCCTCGGCAACGTTACCAGCCGGGTTCTCGCTCCCAAAGTTCAATCGTTACGACGCCCTAACGGACGCGTACAACCACCTCATTTACTTCAGGCAGATCATCAACCTCTACACCTCGGATCAAGCCATTATGTGCAAGGTGTTTCCAACCAGCTTAGGGACTCTCGGATCCCTCTGGTTCAACAAACTTGAAGAAGGATCCATCGGCAGTTACGAGGCCCTGGAGAGAGTTTTCCTGTCTCGGTTCGTCACGAGCAATATACAGAAGAAAGAGGTGGACTCTCTTCTCGGTTTGAGAAAGCGCCCGGACGAGACGCTGCGCCAGTACGTTGCTAGGTACTGGGAAATGTTCCACCAGGTCCAGGGTTGTGATCAAACTCTCGCTGCGACCCACTTCAAGCACGGTCTGGAAAGTAAGAGCCCTGTCTTTACTGATCTGATGTTGCACCCACCGAGGAACATGGATGACTTGATGGAACGGATAAATAAATATATAGAGCTTGAGGAACTCTTAACCGAGCGTGATGCTCCAACCTCCTCCTCCGTTCCAAAGGTTATCCATGTCTCGGGAAATCAGAAGAAGGCAGTGAACACCATCAAAGCAGGGGCGGCAAAGAGACCCCCGAAGGCGAGTGACTTTGTTGCCGAACGAACGGTATTTACCGAGCCAATTTATATGCTCCTCCGAAAGATTGAAAATGAAGGATTCTTTCGCTGGCCGGACCATAAGATGGGAACCCATGATAAAACTAAAGACAAGAAAGTCTACTGCACGTACCATCGAGAGCAGGGCCACTACACGACATCGTGCAGACCGTTCAAAGCCTATTTAGAAACCCTTGTCTCGGCAGGAAATCTGGATGCTTACATCGACCAGGATAAGACCCTGGCTCGAGCACAAAGCCAAGGAGCAGCTGCAGGAGGGGGCGCCCAGGAAGATGTGGTGGTAATGCATGTGATCCACGGCCCGGTTACGAGAATGTTGGAGGCTCGAGTGTACAAGGAGATTGAGCAGGCTACCAGAGCGCTGGAGGTGCTCTCGGTAAAACAACAACCAAAGCGGAAGCTTCCGACCAAGGGCTCCCAGTGGGCAATTACCTTCACCGAGAAGGATCTGGAAGGGGTGCAGTTCCCCCACAATGACGCTCTCGTGGTTACTCTCAAAATTGGGAAAGCTAAGGTGGAAAGGATCTTGATAGATCAAGGGAGTGCCGCCGAGGTAATGTACTATTCTCTCTTTAAGCGGTTCGGATTTACTTCTAAGGACCTCAAGCCATCCGAGGTCCCACTCGTTGGCTTCAGTGGTATGCCCGTCTATCCTCTCGGCACGATTACCCTTCCAGTCATCGCTGGATCGGTAACGCAGCAAGTTGAATTTATCGTTGTTAACTCACTGAGTCCCTACAACATCATATTGGGGAGAAATTGGCTGCACGCAATGAAGGCCGTAGCATCAACGTACCATCAGGTGCTACGGTTTATCGGAGCAGAAGGGAAACAGGAGGATGTGAAGGGAGATCAGATTGCGGCGAAGAAATGCTATATTTCAACCGTGGGCAGAAAGGAGAAGAAAAAACCGAAGCAGGTGCAGTGGGTGGAGATACCCAGGGCGCCCGTTTTGGAAGATGTCGGTCGGCCAGCCGAGGCCAAATCCGTGGAAGACCTCGTTATGGTCTCAATCAATGAGGATGGAAGCCGTTTCTTCCTGATCGGCTCCACCCTAACCGAGGCCGAAAAGGAAGAGATGGTGACCTTTCTCAAGGCAAACATTGAGGTGTTTGCTTGGACTCCGTACGAGATGCCAGGGGTTGACCCGAGATTCATTAAGCATCAGCTTAACGTTGAACCCTTGAGGCGCCCGGTTATTCAGAAACCGAGAAGGTCCTCTGCTGTTCATGCCGAGGCGGTAGAATCAGAAGTTGACAAATTATTGGAAGCCCAAGCAATCCAGGAGGTCCAGTACCCTACTTGGCTTGCAAATACGGTGGTAGTCCCGAAGAAGAACGGGAAGCTCAGGGTCTGCGTAGACTACACGAACCTCAATGATGCCTGTCCGAAGGACTGTTTCCCCGTCCCTCGGATAGACCAACTCGTAGACGCTACGGCTGGTCACGCTCGGTTAAGCTTCATGGACGCCTACAGGGGCTATCACCAAGTCTTTATGGACACAGAAGATATGGAGAAAACAGCCTTTATCACACCTAGAGGTCTCTATTGCTACCGCGTCATGCCCTTCGGGCTGAAGAACGCCGGGGCTACCTTCCAAAGGATGGTATCCCGGATGTTCAAAGATCAGCTCGGGGACACGATGGAGGCCTACATTGATGACATGGTGGTGAAAAGCGTACAGGAGAAGGATCATATTGCAGACCTCAACAAGATGTTCACGGTTCTGAAGCAACACGGCCTTAAACTCAACGCCGAGAAGTGCTCTTTCGGAGTGGGCTCAGGGAAATTCCTAGGCCACTTGGTGACGAGAAGGGGTATTGAAGCAGATCCGAGCCAGGTTACAGCTATTCAGCAGCTCGTCTCACCAAGTACGATCAAGGAGGTTCAAAGGCTCACCGGGATGGCGGCAGCTCTCAACCGTTTCATCAGCCGCTCGGTTGAAGTATGCCGCCCTCTTTTTCAGTCAATCAAGACAAGCAAAAGGAAGTTCCAATGGACTGAAGAATGTGAGAAGGCTCTGCAACGCCTGAAAACCTATCTAACCGAGCCTCCACTACTGGAGACGCCTCGGGAGAACGAAGACTTATACATCTATCTCTCTGTCTCTCCACACGCAGTCAGCTCGGTTCTAGTCCGAACAGAGGGAACCGAGCATCGACCTGTTTATTATGCAAGCAAGACTCTGACTGGAGCCGAGACAAGGTACCTTCCTCTTGAAAAGGTTGCCTTCGCTCTCGTGGTTGCATCTCGGAAGCTACTTCCTTACTTCCAAGCTCACACAATCATTGTTCTCACCGAGTATCCACTGAAGGCACTTTTCCGAAGAGCTGATCTCTCAACACGAGTCTCAAAGTGGTCATGTGAAATGGCTAACTTTGACATCCAATACCGACCAAGAACAGCTATAAAGGCACAGGTGTTGGCTGATTTCATTGCCGAACTAACACCTGGAGAAGAAAAGCAAAAGAAAGAAGACCCCAACCCATCCCTACCCGAGCAACCATGTGAAGACTCTGATGCCCCCGTGGCGTTCGAAGATATAATCAATGCCACCTCGGACGAAGACCCACCCAAAGAAACTCAAACAGCCGACTTCACACCAACGCCTCCCTCGGAAGGAGAACCGAGTCCGAGCACGGACGAAGACCAAACAGCGGTGCCATTCTCTACTTGGCACATGTTCCATGGTAATGCTTGGAAATTACATGTAGATGGTGCATCCAACCAACGAGGAGCCGGAGCTGGCGTAGTCCTAATCTCCCCCGAGGGAGTCATTCACGAGAACGCAATCTCCATAGAGTTCCCGGCCTCTAACAACGAGGCCGAGTACGAAGCCTTGATCGCTGGCCTTCGGCTAGCCGAAGCAATGGAGGTAAAGACTCTAATGGTTTACAGCGACTCTCAACTCGTGGTGAACCAGTTCAATGGAGAATACGACGCTAAGGATGAAAGAATGGCAAAGTATCTGAACCTTGCTAGAAGCCTAACCGAGACGTTCGAAGATATTGAGGTACATCGGGTGGGCCGAGAGCACAACGCCCACGCTGACGCACTCGCAGGACTCGCCTCAGCATGCAAAGCTTCCGAGCAGAGATCAGTTTCCTTTGGTACAATCTCTTCACCGAGCTTCGATCCCCCTAGGTATCAAATAATGAATATTGAGCTCGGTCCAAGCTGGATGGATGAACTCGTGTTCTACCTCCGAGACGACAAGTTACCTGAGGACCGCCGAGAAGCCCACAGGATCAGATGCAAGGCTGCAAATTACTGGCTGTCACCAACAGGTTCTCTCTACAGACGCTCTCGGACGGGCCCGTACCTCATGGTAGTGCATCAAAACCAAGTCCATACAATACTCCACGAACTTCATGCTGGCAGTGGGGGCTGCCACTCGGGGGGGCGTTCTATCGCCCACCGAGCCATCACTCAGGGGTATTGGTGGCCGAAGATGAAGGAAGATGCTGAAGAATTCGTTCGGAAATGCCACAAATGCCAACTGTTCAAGCCAATGATTCACCAGCCAGCTGAAGACCTTCAACCGATCACTAGTCCATGGCCCTTTGCCCAATGGGGCTTGGACATTGTCGGAGAGCTTCCACTTGCTCCAGGAGGATTTCGCTACCTTATAACAGCTACAGATTATTTTTCCAAATGGGTGGAAGCCGAGCCTCTGGTTTTCATTACCGAGGCAAATGTAAAAAGTTTTCTGTGGCAAAATATCATCTCTCGGTACGGGGTGCCATACGCCATAGTCTCGGACAACGGCAAGCAGTTCACTGGGAAGCAAATGAAAGAGGTCTGTGACAAGCTCGGGGTACGCTTCTTCAACTCCACACCTGTTTATCCTCAAGGTAACGGACAGGCCGAGGCGTCTAACAAGACGGTCGCGGCTGGAATCAAACGTAGGCTAACTGCCAAGAGAGGAAAATGGGCTGAAGAGTTACCACACGTTCTATGGGCATTCCGGACTACGCCGAGGCGCTCTACAGGCCAGACTCCCTACTCTCTCGCGTACGGTATTGAAGCCGTAATCCCTATCCAGAAGGGGCTACCTACCATCAGAACCGAGTATTTTGATGAAACCACCAACGACACGGCCTTGAGCAAAGACCTCGACTTGGCCGAAGAGAAGAGGGATGCAGCTCGGGTAAAATTGGCAGCTTACCAGCAAGAAGTTGCTAAGGGATATAACAAGACGGTCCGGTTGAGGACATTTTGCCCGGACGACCTGGTTCTCAAAAAGGTCACAGACAAACACAAGAAAAAGAAGCTCATGCCTAATTGGGATGGTCCCTACCGAGTCATTAAGAAGGTCGGCAAAGGAGCTTATCAGATTGAAGACATGGACGGGAAGCTTGTGGACAAGCCATGGAATGCTTACAATTTGAGAAAATATTATGCTTAACAATATCGTTCTCGGATGATGAATGAGAAATTCCGAAGCACTTTTGATGTATTACTTCCTCGGAAATTTATCAATGAAAAGACTTTTGATCTCCACTACTATCTTTCTAATCGTGCCTCGAAATCCGTACCCAACGGCTTCGGCCAAAGGCACAACTTAATACATGGGTTTCATCCCATAAGACCGCTCGGTTATAACCAAGCCAACCAAACGATTACGTCACTAAATCACACACCCTCGTGGTGGTACTAACGATAAATGTCTCGGCCAATAAACCGAGCTCGACGTAAAAACCCATCTACGTGGGTATTAACCATTAAATTAACAAATTGTCTCGGTATACTTTCACCGATTTAATCAAACTCTCGTTCAGGGATATTGATTCAATGATAACGTATATCCCTAATTGACTCGATTATCCGAGCAAATGAACCTCTCTATAGGGGTATTCAGATTACATAATCATCTCTCAAAGGCATGTTTGGACCGAACCTGAGATATCGCTCTCGGACTCAACACTTGTAAAAATTTCTCAAAGTTTTTGTAAGTCTCAATTATAAACAGTCAATCGACTCGGCAATATATCCGAAAAGACCTATCAATTGCTTCGGTTACATTCTATGCCTTAGCAAATTTTCTCAACATTTTTACAAACCTTAACGGTAAACATTCAGCTGCCTCGGCAAAAAATCCAAGAAGACCTATCGATTGCTACGGATATTTTTCATGCCTTAGCAAAACTTTCTTAACACATTCATCTCAACTTAGGCCAGGGGTATTTACTTGCCCTAAGCCGAGACGAATGGGGGTATTGATATAGTATCTCGGAAAGTAACCATTCAACAAGATGCAAACAAGAGAAACAAAAGATATCCAATCATTCATTCAGCAAAACGACTCGGCGTAAAATTCTACCGAGCCACTACAAAAAGAAGAGATTGTTCGGGGAAGAAAGAGAAGTGTTGCTTCAACAAACAGTAACAACGGTCTGGCATATAATTCTACCAGCCGTACCCAAATAACAAACCACAGAATTAGTTCGGGGGGGAGAAGAAAGATTGTTCAGAAATAATTCAAGTATACGAAATAACAAACATCAAACAGTCTTTCCGAGCTCCTGATTGGCAGCCTCGGTCTGATTATCAGCATCAATATTCTCGGCATTTTGTTCTTCGCCCTCAGCAACGTTCTCTGGAGATTCTTCTTCTTCAACATCTTCCTCCTCCTCCGAAGGGATTTCGATTTCGGGGGTTTCAACAGCAGGGACGGCTCGGAGAGCAGATTCAGCGGGGACGCTGCCAGCTTCCAATCCAAGCTCATACCCCTTAGCTACCCCCTTGAAGAAATAGATCGCAGCACCCCGACGGAAGCCCATGTTTTTTATCTCGGTGACCTGACCTTGATAATGCTCCACAACCTTCAGCTTCGCCTCCTCGAAACCCGCCGAGTGCGCAACCCGAACGGCATCTTTGGATCTCTCAACCTCCTTGGACAGTTTCTGCTGCAACTCTTTAACTTGCCCCTTCAAGGTGTCCAGCTCGGAAAGTTGCTTCTTCGCTTCATCCAACTCCGAGAGCTGAAGTTTGGCTGCGGCCAACTCGTTCTCGGTATCCCTCTTCTTCGTGACTGCTTCTCGGTACTTCAATTTCAAGGAGCTAAAGGAGGAGGAGAGGTTGACAACCTTCTAGTGGTAGCCAAGAATTGATTGGTTGGCCTGAAACAACGAATGATAATAAGTAAACAACAAAATAATTGAAGGACAAGAAGCTCGGTTCAAAGAAATTACCAGTGTCAGGTGCGAAAACATTTCGACTATGTTACCCTCCAGATCAGCAGGGATCTGCTTCATGTCTTCGGGCAAGCATACCCCCTGGAGCACGGGAAGACCGAGCCTAGGATTAGCCCGGACGCTGTCCGAAAATAGCACCGGTTGTCCCTGCTTGATCTGAGGGGCGAAAATATAAGGGGTCGGAGAGGAGGTGTCGGCAGTCAAGTCTCTCGGAGGAGCTTCCTTCTCGGTCAGAGCCTTCTCAGGGGTGCTCTTATCAGCAACGCCTTTATCTTTCCGCACATCCTTTCCCGAGCCCGATCCCAGCACGAGCCTTTGTTTCTTAAGCTCGGCTTGGTCGGTCTCGGGGGTAACAGGAGCCCTCTTGGGTTGACTCGGAGTACCCTTAGCGGTCGAGATCACGGTCTTCTTTGTTTTCTTGCTCGGAATCAGACTCGGCAAATCGCCGAGGTTACCCCCCATTTCTTCCTCCTCCTCTTCTTCAAACTCTTCAGCAAGGGGCTCCCTGATCTTTCCAATCAAATCTTGAATTCGAGCTCGGTGTAGATCGAACTCGGAATCCGAGCTCACCTCCACAGGATCGACCGATTTTCCCTTTACCGAGGACCTCTTTCTTTTCCTGCTCGGACCTGCGCGTTCGGCGGCGAGCTGTTCCTTGCTCTTCTTCTTTCTCTGCTGGAGGTAAGACGTATACGTTGGCTCGTAGTCTAGCAGAGCGTGAGCATACCTTTCTTGCAAAGGGACTCGGTATGCAGCTCGGATGTTATCATCATTCTTGGCTTTGAGTAATCGGGCTGTCACGGGGGCGAACTCTGCAAAACAAAGAAAAGAGGGATTAACAAGGTAAACAAGGTAACAATTCAGCAAGACATGAATTAGACAAAGAACAAACCTATCAGATTATTCTGCCTCGGGATGGGGTAACTACCGTCGTCACCAGGACCAAACTCGAAGTTGCCCCGAACCTCAACAAAATCATTGGCCCAGGGGTCGGAATCTGGGAGATGGTCAATCAAGTATGACCCGGGCTCCTTAGGGGTACTTCGGAGGGATAGGAACCGGCGCTCGGAGGAACTATTTTTGGAAACATTGTAGATCCCTACCAAGTCACTCAAATTAAAAATAAGGTCAAATTTTTCCCGAAGCACGGATACACTGTTGATGATTCGGAAAGAATTCATCGCCAGGAACCTCGGGTTTATTTGGTACTCATATAGAAACTGACGGAGAAGCAGGTTAACTGGAAACCGCAGACCTCCTTCCGTTATCGCCAGGAGGGGCACGGTGATATGATCGTCGGAGAAACGGATATCATCCTCTCGGACCAGACGGAGCTCAACGTTGGGAGGGATCCTATACTTCCGGCAGAAGGCTCGGTAGCTCCCGGCCTTCCCGTTGAAATATTCCAAGTACGGGTTAGGCCCCTTCACCGAACCTTTAGCCTTAGAGGGAAGCGCCTCCTGCTCCTGGCTCTCGGTATCGTTCTCGGGTGAAGGCTCGTATAGGGAACCCGTGTTATCCTCACCAGGCCGGCAAACCTCGATGATCTGAATATCGGGGACTCGGGCGTGAGCTCCACCCCCGGCTCTATCCGTACCAGGATTGACGGACTCGGTATGGTCACTACTTATCTCTCCCTGATTTACCGAACCCTCGCTCCCGGAACGAACGTCCAGATTAACTTCGACAGGGTTGAGAGGACCGAACCCCTCGTCCACCGGCCCTAAGTCTACGGATGCCATCCCAGCGTCCGGTCCGTAAACCGCTTGCCAAAGCCTATAACCGAAGGTCCCCCGACTATGAAGTGGGGACCCGGTAGATTTCGAATGGTTCGAACTCCCGGATGACAGAACTATTCGCTCCAGGATTTCCGAACCTGAAAAGTGCACGGGTGAATAACAGTTAGCCATATAACTGATGGTGGTAAAAATCTGTCTCAGATGCTAAAAATCTGGTTCGGATTAATTCCGAGCCAAAAACCTAACCGATGCAGACGCAGTCCGTGCGCCTCGGAAAACCTAGACGAGAGGGGGCTACTGATGGCTCGGGTTTTCACACTCGGTCAAGGTCCAGACCTCGAGTCTCAATTATGTCTCGGTTGACAAACAAAATTGAAAGCTGAAACCTATGGATTGACAGATCAAAAAGCGATCCGAAAGGTCATTAAGAAGTTCCAGCGAAGAACACGATGAACAGTAGAACGTTTGAGTTCACTGTTCATCGCAACTTCATCAATCCCTCAACGGACTTAGAAAAAATGTTTTTCACTAAACAAAAACTCGCTCAATCGTCCTAGAATGATGAAACAACGACAGAATCTACGATCGAACAAAAAGAATCAAACCAACAGACAGGAAAAACGTTACCTGAGTTTAGCCGGAAAAGAGAAGCGACGGCGGCGGAGATGAACAGTCACGGTGATCTTCCCTTACCAAAGGTTGAGAAGATGGAAGACAATGGCGGAGCAACGGCGGAGCAACGGCAGAAAGCGGCAATCTTGGCTTCACCAGAAAATCGGGAGTTGCAGAAATTTCTCAAAGCAAGAGGAGAGAGAGAGAGCAAAAGTATTTCTCTCTCCAAAGGGGCCCTATTTATAGAAACGTTTGAATCAAGGCGCGGGAATCGAGGTTACCTCTGGCGGCGCGACTAAAACGTTGACACCTGGCATGATGGGACGCGCCGAGTTCGTCCCCTGACGTTTCACATGCTCATGTCCCTTCATGCGTAGTTGCAATCCGTGTGCTCCTCTCTCGACCTGTGGATTCCAACCACGTGGTGCAATCCGAGACCATCTACGAACGACCACGGCTGGGGCTCGGTGAAAAGAAACACACCGGATGGGACTCGATACTCTCGGATACATTGTGCTCACACCTCGGCCAAATGCAGCGGCCCAACAAGGGATGATCAACTCCTTTCTCGGAATCAGATGTCTCGGAAGAAATTGAGGGGCTATTGTAGTGGGCCGAAATCTAGCAATCCCCAGATGGGCCTCGATTGGAGAGCCCAGAGTGCGGTGAGCCCAAACGGGCTTCTGGACCAACCAGGGAACAAGACACCATGGGCCGGTTTAGCGTGGCCCATCCGAGACAAACCGGTATCTCGGCCGGTAGACCGAACCGGACGAGCCATCCGAGATAAACCGGAGACTCGACCGACAAGCTAAGAGCCAGGCAAGCCGTTCAAGACCGATCATATCCGAAATGGCTCGATAATCCGAGATCTCGGTGATGACCCTCATGACATCACCGGAGGCGGTTAACGCTCATAACAAACTAGGCGAGGCACATGTGCCTGAGACAGCTGTATCTACGTCAGCCTGATGGCATCCGAAGCGGTTATACTACGTGGCCGACTGTGATTGGAGAATGAGAACATGCAATGCATGCCGGATTGGCTCGTGACGCTCGGTGACGTCATCCGAGCCAGATTGACTGATCTACCCCTGTACTTGGGTAGCCTATAAATACAAAGCAACGAAGCCCTAAACAGATAGACAACACTTTCTCTCTCTACCATTACTCTCTACATACGTCTTTCTTCTCCGATCACTTACTAGACCGTCGGAGTGCCTTCCCTGGCCATACTCCGGCCAGGTTAGGTGCTAACGGCGTGTGCTCAGTGTGCAGGTGTTCGTGGAGGATCTCATTCCTTGTTCTCTCGCCGCTCACTCGGGTCAGAACCACCTAGAAGAGGCACTACTGGATTTTTGAGGACACCACAGTATATACTATATATACAAGTCACAGTATTATTTCTCAAAAGATATTGACTTGGCGTAATGGCAACCATTAAATCCCGAAGCTTTCCTATAGTTATTTTTTTATTTGTCTGTGTATGAGTGACTCAGAGTTGGAATCACTAAAATAGGCTATGCATTAAGAGAGCTGTAAGGTTTGCCTTAATATTTTACTCGGTAAATGTTTTAAATTGATACCAGGTTTTAGAAACAAAAATCTTTCGACGCTAACAGCAGAAGTTCGTAAAAAATACTCTCTCACCACAGTCCCGTTGTCATCCAGTTATTGCTGTAAGCTCCGTCGTGGAATATGAGTTGCACAACTAGGCATTTTCTTGAAACAATGCGTTTCAGAACTAGTTATTTTCTTGAAAATGATATTTCTGTGTTCGAATCCGAATTTGTATTTGGAGTGTTTGAATTGGCTGGATCCTGGGCACCCAAGCGGATGAGCCATGTATCTTTGTCACAGCCATTAATTCTAGCCGGTGGATCAGAGCCTCAATGCACCTTACAGGCTTACAGGCCACTCGCCACTGACCTGTCCCGGGTTCGGACGCCATGACTGATGGAACGAAGCACTTATTTGCACCATTGTGTGACTAAAAGTATTTTGGTCAGTAGTGTCATATCAACAATTTTGCAGCAAAGCCACAATCATATTCAATGCATATTTCAAGCTAAATTAACTAATAGATTTAACACTTCTCAAATCATAGACAAAAGTAGTGTATTTACACACGAGAACATTCTTTACGCCGGTGGTGTAAACCAAAGTTTCTTTCAAATCTATTACATTATGCCATGTGTCCAAACAGTGGTCCCAAAAGGTAGAACATGGACACATGGCGCAATACAATCAATTTGGAAGAAACTTTGGTTTACACCGCTAGTGTAAAGAATGTTCTCTCTTTACGTGTATCCAAAGCTTTGAGCTCTGAAGTGGTGCACCTCTTGTCGGGTCACGTGTTCAAGTCATGGTATCTACATAGAACAACCAAAAAAAATACTCTTGTTTGACAAAAAACCAAAATGATACGGATGTTTACAATTGTCCTCGGTGAGTTCTTATCTCCCGAAAACTTTGCACAGTAAACTCATTGTACAAAAGTACTATAAAAGGAAGTCAGAGAGGCTGAGTGACAATAAGCTAATGAGTTTCCACTAAGGTATTTTTGGTATATTCTCTCACAAGTTCTTCTCCTCACATATTGATTTAACAACTTGTAGTCTAAGCATTCCGAAAATACCGTGGAAACTCACCCAAAATCTGTTAGACATCTTGTGATTTAAAATTATTAACGTTTGTTGATTTAATTATTAGTTTATCATGTCAGTTACTATATGACACCACAAATACAATCCAGGGATTTCAATGTGGGTAGTCCTAGGATTTGTACTCCCTCCGTTTCATTTTAAATGTCCCCTACGTAAAGTCGTGTCATTTTGACTTTAAAAGAAAATGTATTTCTAAATAATTTTTTTTTCAAAAATTTTTACACCATTCAAAAGTACTTGTTGAGATCTTTTGAACGGTGCAAAAAATATTTAAAAAGTAATTTCCAACGTATTTTATTTTTTTAAGTCAAAGTAGCCCGGTCTCCCATAGGGGACATTTAAATTGGGACGAAGGGAGTAACTGATAGTCAAAGGGTTTAAAAGCATTAATTTGGTATTACTTATCCTCATTCCTTAAAATGGGAGACTCACGGTGGAAAGGTAGATCCAAGTAAGAGTGGTTGATCAATTGATATGCTCTCAAAAATATTACGAGTTCTATATATATACATTGTGAGTTTATATGTGTAGATAATGGAGATATATTATCTTATTTCATTGAGCACACTGGCGGATCTTGGTTCACGGAGAAGGCTTTAGCTACACACAAAGTTTTCCGGATAATCGTTGTATCTTGGCATTAGAATGTCACACAACTCGGTACAAGCGGCGACATATCTTCTCTTAGGAGAGTGCTTTACACGTGGCTCAATCCAAATAAGTTCTCCTAATCTCTCTTATTTTATATTTGTAGTATGGCCATATTATTTGTTTGTTGTGTTCAAAACACTTTCAAACGTCTATGTTCTGCATGTATCCACATAGTAAACTTGATCCCCAACTTTCCAAACAGTAACTAGTTGGTTGGCCCCTTTGTTTTTTTTTTTTTTTTCATTTTATGACCATCCTATAGATGAGATTAATTGATTGCTTAGTCAATTGATATATTTATGACATTTGACTAAAGTATGTCAGTGGAAAAAAATATGTATATTTCGATTGGATTACAAGACTTGTTCTGAAGCTTACAATGGCTCAATAATGACGACGCATGGGAAATTGTTAAATGTGGGGGGTTCGAAAACTATGGCAATTTTTGAAGGCATTTACAAGTTATTTTACAAGACTCCTAGTAGTGGAAAGACTACTGGCCTTATAATGGAAAAGACCCCAGATAGAACTAAAATGAGTGATTCCTAGAAGGTATAAAATCCTATTGATCACTTGAGAGATAAGAACTCCGAAAGCGGGCATTATATTTATGATATCGTAAAAAAGTTATTCCTTGTGGGGTTAAGACCACTAGCCAACATAAAGTGAGAAAACAATTTATAAGATTCTAAATGAAAGTGGGAAGTGCGATGTCGGTAAACAGAGGAAGTGGTTCCTAGTAAGTTATTGAGACTACTAGCCACTATATGTAGCTCCTAGTAGAAAGCTATTGATCGTTGGCAAAGTGATTCCTAGTAAAGAGCTACTGGCTACCAAAGACGGAAAGCATCAAAATAATATTAGACCGAATTCCTATTGTGGGTCTCATATACATGTTGCTTTGATTCAAAAGAAAGGCCTAAATTCATGTTATGAGTTTAGTATTCAAAAAATATTTGTTGCCTCATTTGACTTTGTAACATGTGGGCTCGCTGTTGCGGCGCTTTAATCGTGGATCAAATTTACTACAAAGATCCAAAACGAAAATGTTGCCTCAAATAGATGTTGCTTTCGGTGAAAGAATTGGATTGTTGTTTAGATCCAAAATTACAAGTTGCTTTGGTTGGAAACAAAAGGACCATGTTTGCTTGATGGGTTCTAAACATCAAATCTTTTGACGAGTCCCTTGGAAAAAATGGCACGCTGAAAAGAAAAAGTAAAATGCTATATGCATAAGAAAGATTAGTGTGGAGGCTAATAGGAAATCATCGAGGCATTTAAGACTGAAGCCTATAAGTTAGTCATCACAGTGAACACCCAACCTTTGTGATTGGAGATCCCATGAAGACAGTTCAATGGGTAATAACGAAACTGTAGGTTGAACTAGAAAGATCACGATTTTTATATTGAGGGGTATTCTCTAGTCTCATTCCTGGGTGATAGTGATCTTTATTGTGACGCTTGAGGGAGAGCTTAGCTCTGAATGAGTCAAGGCAGGATTTTTTTGTGGGGTCTCAGTCACAGATAACCCTGAAGGTCTCACCTAAGTGAGTGTGGTAATGGGGTGGCTACTGTGGGAGATTACGCTACTCCCTAAAGACACTCATGATACATGATACGTGCGCATGACTGAAACTCGCAAACCAGACCCAAACCAAAATGAATTGCCCGTACTGTGCGTGGGGTAAGCAGAAGTTTGGCTCAAGGACCCAGTTCAAGACTTTAGTTCACTGTGGCGCCTTCAAACGGAACTTACTTTCACTAAGTGTAAGTTCAAACCCGGAAGGTACCTACACCCATTGCGCAATTGTAACGTCCCCAAAATTGAGTACGTTAATATTATTACAAATTATAAATAAAAAGTAATAATAAGTCTGAAACATAAAATCCTCCTTCCACAAATTACATTTATTTCCTCATGGTGGGATCTACGGCTTCTCCTATCCCTCAGTATGGTCATTCCCCATGTTGGCAGCTCCTTTGGCTCCGTAGTTCTCCTGGTTGTAGTACTCCTCCTGTTCATCTCGATAGTCTAAGCATAACACGTCACATTCGAATAAGCAACATCATGGTATTATGCCAAGGTTACACTAGTGCAACACCGTGAGCGATAACGCTCAACAGACAGTTCTACCTAAATCTTAAACTTTCAATTCTAGAACAATATATATGGCAGGAGAAATAAAGACAGGAGTTATAGAAAACAGTTTCTTTCATGAAATATGAATGTGTCAGTGCTAATGCAGATCGGAGTGTGGCGCGCGTAAATAAGAAGTGTCTCGTATTATCTTTCGACGCTGGCATTCTTTTTCAAATTTAATTTAGTGTGGACTTCTTCCGATCTAAGAAGCATGGATACGGATACGACCCGACATGGATACACAGATACGTGATTTTCCCAAAAACTAGGATACGATATGTAGGGGATATATATTCAAATATTTTTAAAAAAAAACACATTATAGATACAAAAAGACATTCTAACCAAAGCATCTATGGAAATTTTCATTTCACAGTATTTTAAAATGAGAATTACACCATTTACCATCATATGCCAAAAGATCGCCCACCAAAAAGATTGCCAATGACTACACAAAATATGCACTAATAGAAGACTACACAAAATATGCACTAGTAGAAAGCCCAAAAAGGATTATCCTTCACTAATAATTAAATCCAAAGGCTTGCTATAGCTTTCATTCATCATTCGACCCAACTTCCATTACTTCATCGCCATCGTGATCCACATCACCATCATTTGTAACGGCCTCCAATTCCGGTTCATCGAGAGAGAGATGTGCAATTGCAAGTTCTCCAACATCCTCAAAAGAATCAAAAGAATCTTCCGCTATATCCCACATCTTGGTTGGTCCTTGCATATAATGCGGGGCTCTTCTCGATAAGAGGCGTAGATTGCTATGAATGAAAATGAAGTCTTCAGCACACTTTAGAGTCATCTTATTCCTTTTCACCGAGTGCACGAAAGAATAAATACTCCAATTTCTCTCGGAACATGATGAAGATAAAGGTTGCACAAGTAGCTTTTGAATCAAAGGGGCACTTGCACCATAGGTTACCCACTAACTTTTAGGATCCATTTCATAGCGATCATTAATAGCATCACTCTCTCCAAAGTCTCCCGACTTACTTGAGAAGTTGGCAAATTCAATTTTAGCCTTTGAGCGATCCGTCGTATTCGGAAAATATTTCTTCATGCATTTCATTCTTTCTCGAACAACCTCCATATCTCTATGTGGGGGAACTCGACTAGGATCCTCACCAAGCCATTGATCACTTATAGTACCTAGGAACAAGCAATCTTGACAATTAAATTATGACTAAGAGTCTAAGACAATTAGACAAACCATACTTTTCAAGAAACTATGGATAAAGTTAGAATTCACCTTGGATTAAGTGAATGAGATAAGCAGTGAAGGGGTGTATTATTCTTGTTCCGACGATCAACAAGTATCTCATGCACCACATTATAAAAGCTACATGAATCCTCAAGTTGCTTCTTTTCATGTTTGTATATTGCCCTCTTTACATTTTCTATCATTGTATCCCACATGTCACACACCAAGTGAAGACAAGGCCTATCCGTATCGCAATAGAAAGAAAATATAAAAGAAGGTGGGCAAGGAAAGTTGGAGAAGGAGGAATATTATTACGGAGGAAAATGGGAAACTTTTTTACATGCCTTTCTTGAATGGATCATATGTCCATTTATAGCAAAAGTAGATACATAAAGACAAGCACTAGTCAACATCTAAACCTATTTACAGGCTAATAGCCTTTTCTCATCTAGACTTTACAAATGTACAAAATGTAAAAGGGGGCCGAGCCCTTCTTCACAGATGTTCAAGAGTTAAAAGGGGGTCCTAGTCTCCTGTTTTTAAAAACCTTCCATGTAGAGAATCTTCCGTACGAGTTCTGGACTCCTCTTTTCTTGACGTTATTGCTTGCGTCAATTTCAATGATACGACTTTTCTAGCCTTCCATCTGGTTGATGAGATTTTGATAGTCGACATCGTCATAGTGTTCGGATGACACAAGAGAATCTGGGTCTTGACTGAATTGCATATTCCTGTCTTCTTCTATGGAATCAACTTGTATAGTTAATTCCATTTGCAGATCAAAATTTTCTCTTTTCTTGATATTGTTCAAAAGAGCTTCTACTTCTTGTATTTGCTCTTCACTTCTTTCGTAGGATATAGGAAAATTTGTAACAAATATCCTGCTTCCATTAGTTACCATGAAGGGAGATGGAACTGTCCCTTGAATCTGTGTTGCATGCTGGCTTAGCTTCAACAGACTTTCTATCCAGTATTCTACTGGATCTAGATTAGGAAGTACAAATTTGGAGTGTAGTGGATTTGTTTCCTGCTCAAACTCCCAATCTTCAGTGGATTTGGAGTGTAGTGGATTTGTTTCCTGCTCAAATACCAAATCTGATATGGCTGGTAGAAACGTTCGCGTTCTCGCCATCCAACTGAACTTGAAACCATATTGTAAAATATTTATTCCATGTGTAGTTGCTTGTCACACCTGAGAGCATTGTCCTGATCATCACTGGGAAGGACGTCCTATATAATGGATCCAAAATTTGAAAAATAATTTGATTTGTTACTCCCCAATTTATTTCATCATCTGTCCAATCATCATGATTCAGACAAATAATAGTTATAGGAATTTCTTCCCTAAAATTAACCCTGCCTTTCTCATTAAGCAAAAGCTTCTTAATTTTCCTTTGATGGTCTTCTACCATCACATGAATTTGTATGAAAATCTCATGAGGCAAAATTGACCTTGATTTTTTATAAAGACAAATCCTTTTGATTTTTTCAAAAATAGGATCCGGAAACTCATTGGCTATGAGATCCGATAATTGAAGAAAATTATTTATTTTCTCGAAATTAAAATCCATTGTCCAATCCACTTGTTTAATGATTTGGAAACAAAGGTTTTCTAAAACATTTTGTTTTCTTTTTACGCTGGATATTTCAGCAGCTTGCTGGACTAGTTTGTCTGCTTGCTTGGCTAATTCATCAGCCAATCCTGCAATGCTTTGGCAAAATTTTGCCTTGGCTCCAGAAATATGGCCTATTCAAATGATCATATATGCAGGGCTTGGAATCCCTGAGTTATAGAAATCTTTTATTTCTGGATCTGACATAATATTTATTGGAACTCCAATTGGTCTAATTGGAAGGATGACCATAGGTGGTGTATAGTCCATTTGTGGTGCAGAGACTATTGGTGGTCTACTATACCAAGCTCTTCTAGCTTTAGCCATGCTATCATAATTGCGATAGCAAGCTCCAGGGAAATTATTCACCTGTGGATGACATTCTTCCCAAGTTTTGTAGATCCTTGGTTGGAATCCAGAAAAGACTACATAAGTTTTTTCTTCTCTAGGTTGTGCCCTTCTAGCTATTGTTACCCAATCTCCTTGTACTGGCTGTTTGCCTCTATCCACCATAGCTGTTTAAGGTATGTTTCCCCACAAGTATAAAAAGGTCTACTTAAAAAATCTGCAATAAAATTATTTGCTCCTTTGAGGTGTTCGATCTCAAAAGTATATTCTACAATTTTATTGTACTAACTTAATCATCAGCCTTGATCAATAGATTTTTTATTAATTAAAAAATCTCTTATAGCTTTATTGTCTGTTCTGACATTAAAGTCTTCTGGAGTAAGATAAATCTTGAACCTTTCTAATGATAATTTTATAGCTAATAATTCTTTTTCAAAAATAATATATTTTTGCTGGTTGGGCTAAAAACTACCCGAATTATAGCCACAGATTAATTCTTCTTTTTGAAGGATTTTTGAGATAGGAACTTTTCTAGCTCTTATCTTATTTTCACTTAGTGGAAATGTTTCTTCCTTCCAAAAAATAGCTGGTATTGCTTTTGATACACAACCCCAACATGTATCAGAAGCATCTGTTTCCAAAATAAGTTTATCACCCTGTTTAGGTAAATAAACATTAGGCAATTTAGTAAGACTTTCCTTGAGTTGTTTAATCAAGATAATGTCTTCTTTTTCCCAAGTAAAATCGATATTTTTCCTTAATTTGACTAATAAAGGAGTTTCGATTTTTGAAAGATTTTTAATAAAATTTCTTCCATAATTTAGAATTATCAAAAGATTTTGTAATTGAGTCTTATTTTCTAATATATTTGGGAAATCTCTAACTTTTGAAAGAATATGATCCTGTAATTTTAAATCTTGTTGGTCTATTAGACCAAAAATTCAATTGATTCTTTTTCAAGCTCAATCTTTTTTGGAGATAAAATAATTTCATGTTTTTGAAAATTTTCACAAAGTATTCAAATGCTTTTTATGATCCTCCCAGGTTTTGGAAAAAATCAATATATCATCAATATAGATTTTTAAGATCTTTGAAAATACTATCCATCCATCTTTGATAGACATGTTGATAGGCGCGTGGGAAGCTTGCTTACAAGCGCCTAAGTAGGGGGTTTTGAGCATGTTAGACGTGCGTTTTGAGCCTTATTTTCCAATTAATATGTGCACGTGGTATTTTTGGTGTTGAAAGGGATTTGCAGGTATTTGAGGAGCTAAAGTGTGATTTGGGTGCGTTGGAAGGGCATGCACGTCGATCGGGAGTTGGAGGCGAGCGGATTTTGCATGGAAGAGATTAAAACCCGTCGGGAGCGCTACCCCAATTCCTTGGAGCGCTCAAATTGGGCACAAAGAGGTGCAAAAACTGAACAGAAAGTTCTTGAGCGCTACACCAAAATAGGTGTAGCGCTACCGGAGCGTTAAAGCTGAAGGTCAACGGTCAACGCCGCTTGATAACAGAGCGGTAGCGCTACATACATTCTTCAGTAGCGCTACCGGATGGCTATGGTACACAGTGAACGGCACCGTTTGGCCTATGCGCGGAGGTTTTCGGGAATTGTCGTTCGGATTTCATTAGGATTATTAGGATTAGTATATATACTCATGTTCTAACCTATATTGGGGTTCGACAATTTTTACCTAGGTTTTTGTTTTGCAAGTTTTCGGCTACGGATCTCGTTCTTCGTTCGATGCTTTACATTCAAGTTTAATTTTCAGAATTCCCGTTCCAGGATTTATTTTTGCTTGTTGAATATCAGGATTAACTTCCCCCTTGCAGTTACGGTATCGATTTCCATTGTTTTTATATTTTATTCATTAAAAGCATGATTAGTTTTAGTTTCGAATCATCTTCTGCAATTTTCACCAATATGTGTGAGTAGTCGTATCGGGTGCGGCCACGGGGCGAGGGTGTCCCGTGGCTAGGCAGATTCATATTCCACCTCGGTGCCGAATCACTTTAATTAATGCGCAGTTTTTGAATACGGAAGTTTTTCTAGCAAACAAAGCCCGGGCATCGCCCATTCCAAATGCGCGCAAGAATCGGTGACAAGTGGTGTGCACTTGTTGGAAACTGTTTCCATATTTTTAAATCAATTAATTAAATCATTGTGGCCCGAGTGAATGTGAATTAGACTAGCTGCGGGCACCGTAGTACCCACGGCTGTGCTCTCTGTTTTAATTCAGAATCCAGTAATTAAATTAGTTCAATTTAGTTAGTTAATTAAACCCATTGAGCAAGGGGTGGCTACCTAAGAGCCATTTACAAACATAGAGCTGACATAGTTTGAGTAAGCACCGTAGACCGTCTCTGTGGTTCGACTCCGGTACTTCCGGATTTATTGTGCTGCACTGGTCGATAGTCCTACGCTTGGGACGAAATCTTAGTTAATTTCTAATCACCCGAACGGTCAAGCACATGTGGTGCTATATTTAATCCAAAAGGCATTACATTCAAATGATAATGTCATCTAGGTGTACTAAAAGCTGTTAATGGTTTTGAATCTTCAGTAAGTTGAATTTGCCAAAAACCACTTTTACAATCTAATTTACTAAAAACTTTTGATCCTTTAGTTAAGACAATCAAAATATCTTTACGAGGTATAAAATAACCATCAAAGACTAATTGCTCATTTAGTCTTTTATAATTAACTACCATTCGGGCTTTTCCTCTCTCAATCTCAGCATGATTTCTTACCATAAAGGCTTGACTAGAATGTGGACTAGTAGTCTCCTCAATTAACTTCTTATCTAGAAGTTCTTTTATTTGTGTGTCAAACTCATCTATATCCTGTCTGGTATAGATTATAGGTTTTACTCTAACTATTATGTTAGGGTTTCTCAATTTTAAGCTCCAGTAACGAGGGCTTGGTGACCATAATTTCAAAGGATCTTCACTAAAGTTTTCTTCTAAACCTTTATATATCGAATGGGTTTCATCAATAGCTTTGATGATAGTAGTAATTTCTACGCTAAGAACAGGTGCAAAATCTCTGTCACAAATATACTTATGTTGTTCTAGCAAAGGAATATGCACTAATGTATTTTTTATAGTTAATGCTAATTCTTTTTCATAGATATGCATAGGCAAATATTGATAAATAAAATTATTGCCCAATTGTGAACACCCCGCGGGAATGTCCACGAAATTGATTTGGTTTGGAAAGTGGCTTTGGTTGATTGAATGGAGTCGCCACCCGGGTTTGAGGACCGTACCCGAGAAACCTTTTGAAAAGTGACTCTTTTGCCCTTGGAATAGAAAATGCTTTACCGGCCTCTCAAAATGAGATTTCTCGGGTCCGGGAGCTAGGTTACGAGAGGGGAAGGAATTTAAAGCACCCCTCTCGCCCGGTGTGACCACCGGTCTCTACTAAATTTGAGGGATTTTGAAAATGTTGTTTGAATGGACTTTGATCACATATTCATACGAGAGCACATAAATGCATCAATAAGATTAATGAAATAAACGTGGATGCTTGTGCAAATGTCGTGAATGATTATCCTACATGCTCGAAACACTTAAACTTCATTTAATCACCCTTAAACTGCCCTGTGATGCCTCAGAAACTGATCACAAACATCAAGCTTGACACACCTGGATGGCAATCTGGGCGCCTGGAGTAGGCAGATCCAGGCACCTGGATTGAATACAGGCGCCTGGAATGGGCCAATCCAGGCGCCTGGATGGCCTTCCAGACAGCAACTTCAAAACTTCATTTTCAGTAGTGAACACCAAATGTAATGCTCATGACTTATTCACACATACTCTAAATGATATTTAAGGGTACAATGAGTGGAATGAACCTCAAGCTCAACTCAAATGCATGATATGAACTTAAAAGAGGCTTGATTTTAGATGCTTTATGGATGCAATGAAACATGTCAAACTGATTCTTAGCAAGCACCATGATCTTCTATGCATATGATGAACTATTGAACAGGTTTATGACCATAAAATAGAAAGAAAGAATGTAAAATGATCTTAATCTTTGGTATAATGAATATGCTAACAATGAGCTTGAATGCTAAAAATGATTTTCTTCCTTACATGTTTCAAACCTCTTCCAAGTACTCCACTAGCATAGAAAGATTAGTAAGAACTTGGTTGAGTCCCCCTCAGGGCCATTTGAACACAACTTGGTAGGTAAACTACCTTTTAGGCTTGATTGATGAACTTGAATGAGTTTTGGAGTGAGTTTTGTGGACTTATAGCTACTGGACTTGGGTTTTCAGAACCATTGAGAGCTGATTATGGTTGAATGGTGGGGGTTTGTGTGTAGAGGGTGAAGTATGGATGGGATCAAGTGAGTGTATGGAGCTAGGATGGGGAAAAATTGGGTTTTGATGGTTGAAAATGGATGAAATTGAGAGGGATCAGTTGGGGATGAGTTTCTGGAAATATTTGGGCAGAATAACATTAAGGGAGAGAGGTGAGAGCTGATCCTCTTAAATGGAGTGGGAGGGGGGTATATATAGGGAGAAAATGGGGTAGTTTTGGGTAAAAAAAGGAGAGGGAAAATGATGTTTGAACTCAAAATGGGGAGCCAGGGTCTGTTGGAGGGAGATTTGAGTGAAAAAAACGTGGGACGATGTAGAGAAGAAGCCCATGGTTTCATCAAAAATCAGCAGCAAATTGTTCACTGGAAGTGATTCCAGGCGCCTGGAATTGGGGAATCTAGGCGCCTGGATTGAGTCCGGGCGCCTGGACTGGGGGACTGCACAACAATCCAAACTTCGCGGGGCCATTTCGGGTGCTACCGAACTCCGTTTTGTGCATGGTTTGAACCCAATATGATTTGTACATCAAAATTCATGACCATTTTACCCTCAGAAGGTCGGAAAAATAACTTTGTTTTGGTAAAAACGGGCACATCTCCTTCATTTCAAAACGGATCACGACATATTATATATCGATAAAGAGGGTTTTGAATGTACTAGAAGGTGGTGTAGGTTTGGGTTTATTTTGAAGAGGTTTAGGAGGGGTTTCAAAGTTCACAATCAAGCTCCGCATGCTCTTATCAGGCATATTCATCATCGGGGATGCCAAGGACTTTCATGGGTTTAAATTGGGGTGTCTACACCAATAAAATATCGCCACACATATAAGGAAAACATATACTCCCTCCGTCCCAATTTCTTGGCCCCTTTTGGGGATTCTAAATTTTAAGGGGACAATGTTGGGACATCCATTTGGTATTTTCTTTCCAATTTTGCCCCTGGATATCTTAATTCTTCTAAAAGTCTCATCCAAAAAAGCTGAAACTTTCCAACTTGAAAGAGGATTTTTCTCCTAAAATTTTGAACTTTAAAATTCGGCAATTCCCGCATTTGAATTCAAAACACGTGAAAACCTCGAGCTACAAATCTGGATCTTTCTAAAAATTCCCTCCTGAAATTATGGCACCCAATCAAATTTAATCAAAATTAATAGCGGGATATCTTGTTCTTTTGGCGGGATATCTTTCAAAGTCTCCCCAATATTACTCCACGCATGATCATTCCATGTTTTCCAAATCCACTCAGCTCCGTATCCTTCTTTTACTCCAAACTTTTCTCCAAGCCAAAAAAAAAAAGAGGAAAAATCTTATCTCCAATGAATCCATATCTTCCTTCTCCCTTATTTTCTCTATCACTTCTCTTTCTTTCCATTTCTCTTCTAACCAAAATGGATCCTTTACTTGAAATAGGGGTACCTTCTACCCACCACAGATCAAGAAGGAATCTTACCAATCAACAACGACAAATGATTTTTGAGATGCTGGTGATGAAAGTTGAAAAGGGAAAACTAAAAAGAGGTTCCATTCCAGAGGTTGTTGCCATATTCTTTGCCAATTTCGAAAACTGTTCGAAAAATTTGGCAACAAGCAATGGCCTATTTCACCAATGGATTGGTCGTTGATGTATCTTCTAAACTACCAAGATGAGCTGGCCGTAAGCGACTGCAAATCGATCTCAACAAAGTTTCAGAAGTTGATCTCAATTGCCAAACTAACATTCGGTCACTGTCGGCGGCCATTCAGGTGTTGAAATCAACACTGCATAGGCGGATTAAGGAAGGTGTGATTAGGGCACATACAAATCCATTGAAGCCGTATCTATCTGATGAGAATAAGAGGGCACGTCTTCAATTTTGCTTGTCAATGCTCGAGCCATCCAGTCTTCACACCCAACCAATTTTCAAAAATATGTACAACTGTGTGTATATTGATGAAAAATGATTTTTCATGACGAAAGAAGCAGAGCGGTATTATTTGCTTCCGGAAGAACACGAGCCGTTGCGTACTTGCAAAAGTAAACGGTTCATTACCAAAGTCATGTTACTTGCCGCAATAGCTCGACCAAGATATGATCTGTAGGAAAGGTCAGCGCGTTTGATGAATGGATAGTTGACCAACCTATAATAACTTGCCACGTGGTGAGAAGAGCCACATCGGACACGTCAGACATTGACTAAAGTCAATGGCCGGAGCAAAACCCCCTTCGCGGAAGAGCACAACGGAATCACGAATACCCTAAGCAAGGGATGCCCTGATCAAGGGAACCTCATTATGGAATTTACTCAGCACGAACCCCCTGAAAAGGAAATTGGTGCGACAGGAAGAAGTTAATACTTACGCGTACATATACATCGAACTCGCAACTGCACCTGGCCATAAGGCAGGGGCAAGGAAGTCATTTCGAGTCTCGAGCGAGGTGTTGACGCGAGCCAAAGAGCTCACGACCATGCCTAGCACAGCGGGAATAGGGGAGATACAAGTGGTTTGTTGGCTTTAAAGGATTAGGGATCGTCGCGATGGAATGGCGTGCACTGGATAAGCCAGAAGAATCTTCCTAACGGCCAGTGACGTCACCCACGTTGCCCAGGTATACGGAGAGAGAACGTGTCATCATATTATAAAGGGAATATCCGCAGCCCAATGATTGGGTGCAGATCCTTATAAATATGAGACATTCCTTCACAAATTCTCATATAGATTGATTCATCCCCAAGGCACGGAAACCCTAGAGAGAGAAAGTGTCTTAGAGTTCTGGAATCAAGAGCATTGTTCTTGCTAGTGCTCACGAGCCCATCTTTCTTCTAGAACCGTGACATAATGATGATGATGATCTAAGTGAGATTGGATTGAGTACTGCTGCCTTCTCTCTTTGTGTATTTGGCCCTTTACACACTCTCTTATTTCTTGCTTAACCATTAGTTATTGTTTGCCTCTCCAAGATAGATTTATTTGACTAACCAAGAACCTATCCTACATGATCCAAGCCGAAACCAAGAGTTCTTTGGTAAAATTGGGATTTTTCCATTCACTTACAAAGAACTTGCTAAACGGAGTAGCAAGAATCGTGTGGCAGCTACGTTGGCTGTAATTTTTGTGACAAAAGAAGTCTTTCGCTCTTGTTTAATTGAGAAAGTTTTGCCGGCTATTCGAGCTAAATGGCCCCTATGCAGTGATAATAAAACTATTTTTATTCAACTAGATAATGCAAGGCCTCATGGATATGTAATGGATATTGAATTTCTTGAAGCCGCGTGTCGAGACAGATTTGATATGCATTTATCATTTTAACCTCCTAATAGCCCAGATTTGAATGTCTTGGATCTTGGTTTTTTTCCGGGCAGTTCTATCTTTGCAATATCAATAACCCCCAAGACAATTGACAAGCTTGTTCGTGCGGTCAAAAAATCGTTTGAGGAACTCTCATCTAAGAGTCTCATTAATGTTTTTTTGACATTGCAATCATGTATGGTTGAAGGCATGAAAGTGTACGGGGGAATCAATTACAAAGTGCCTCATATGGGAAAAAACAATTTGGCAAGGAATGGTAATCTTCCCACTCAAATTCAATGTGAGCTTGATGTTGTGGAAAAAGCATTGGATCACCTACAACAATGATGACTGGAGTTTAATTTTAATCAAAGGTGACTGTTTTTTTAACCAGCAATCTGTTGGTTTTTTGTTTTTTTTTTTGTGCCTAAAATGAAAAGCTACATTAGTCTCCCCCTCCCCCCCCCCCCCCCCCCATTTTGTCCAGGTGAGTTCCATAATAGTGGCAAGTTTTTTTTTGGAGAATGCTGCAGTTGGAAAAGGCCTTTGGGGTTTTGTTTAAAGCTTGTACAGTTCAAATCTGAATAGGCTCCCTCGTCTCTCTTTTTGTTTTTGTTTTCTTCATCAGCCTTTCACTTGTGAGAGATGAAATGCAATCAGTGTTTTTGGTGCTAGAAGTGGACAAATTGGAACATCCTTGTGTATTTTGGCTATGCAATCAGTGTTTGTGATACTCTGTTTTTGATTGGTGTGTTTTTTTGAAAGTTAGAATGCATTTTTAATGATTTGTTTGCAATTATTAAATGTTGGGAAAGAAAGGGTAAAAGAGTAAAATTACAAGAATATCTTTGTTGACTTGGTAAATGGACATTAGTTTTGGGACATCCAAAAAAGGAAAGGACCAAGAAATTGGGACGGAGGGATTAATTTTTGGAATGACAAATTTAGTATTTCCCATCCAAATAGATATTTTTTTGCCTTAAACTGTATTTCAGTATTACCTCCATCAATTCATGTAACTAAAATTGGGTGTTTCATTAATACCCATTTTTCTTTTGGAATTATGTTTCATTTACAGGTACAAATCGTAGCTCCTGTATCTATTACAACATTTAGGGTATATGGTTTATATCCCGAAAAATTAAAAGTACCCATTACATAGGTATATCTTTTCTTACCTTGACTAGGAGAAAAAATAATTTCATCATTGTTTGTTTGAAAATGATAAATTTGTGCAGTTTGAATATCTTCCATCTGCTTATTTTTATGGGAAGTACCACGCATAATAGGAACTTGCATAGTTTTTGTGGCAATAGCTCCTCTTGATGGACTAGGAAAATCTTTTTGCCAAACATTACCAGGTATTGATTTATTATGAAAATACAAACTTTTTCCTGAAACTTGTAATTCACCACTGCTACTAGAAGAAGATTGTCTTCTATGTTCTACCAAATCGGTAAGTAGCTAGTTCCTAGAGATTTCTAGGTCTGTTCAATTCATTAACCTAGGTTGAATAATATAATCAAGTGGTCGTGGTTCAAAAATTTCTACCATATGTTTATCTATGAGTTTCATAGAGGTCTCTGGAAATTTTGTTAGTTCATGGATTGTTCTCCATTGAATTGCCAGATCATTGGAATTTGATTTCATATCAATCCCTCTGGTCTTAATTCTCATTCGAACTGTATCTTCTAAGTTCGGGTCATTAATGGAGATAAAGAAATTTGGCTTTATGTTAAACCAAATTACTCCATTTACTAAATTGGACTGAATTTCTCCAATGACTGCCTTCATGGGATCACTAAATCTTTTATCAAATAGAACAGACAAAATAGGATTATCTATCCCTTGTCTAAATAAAGCATTAATCCTAACTTGGATTAATCCAATATGTATATAGTGAACTTCTGGATATTTCTTTTGCCATCTTGCTAATTTTTGTTTGTCAAAAAGAGCAATATCTGCATGTCAGTCACTAGATAATTGAAAAGTGGTGTTTCCACTATATTTCTCAAAAACTCGGGCTGAGAACATATTAAATCTTGAAATTTTATAAATTTCATCCTCTTGAAGTTTTTCAAAATTCTCTGTCCTGTTCAGTAAAGAGTGCTTCTTCACCCATCACATCTCTTAATCTTAATGTTCCTAATTCATCTGTAGGACTAGGATTAATATAAGACGATAAGTCTTTGTTTGTTTGACTTGACTCGGTAAGCATAAGGACTAACTCTTCATCATCAGATGAACTTTCGTATTCACTATGAATCTCAAATAGAATTTCTTCTATGTCACTAAACTCTTCACCAAATAAGACTTCAAGCTCTTGTTCTTCAAGAATCTTGACCATTTTCTTTGCACCTTTTTCCCTTGTTATGACATTCAGGTGCATAATGACCTTCTTAATTACAAATATAATAACGACAAGTCTTCTTTTTTGAAGTAGTCGCCTTAGTATTTTTCTTTTTACGAATATATTTTTTCTTTTTAGAAAATTTTTATGTTTTGTCTAAGGTTTCCATTTAAACATTTTCTTCTTTTTAGAATTTTTTTTTTCTTTTTCTGAAAAGTGGGCTTACAACCAATTTTTCAATTTTCTTGCAAAATACGATCACAACATTTTTGTTCAGTTTTTGTATTGGAAATCTAGTTTTTTACATGCTTTTTAGCTTTTATTTCAAGACAGTGGTCTGCTATTTGTTTTAAAACAAAATTAATCCTAAAACCTAAATTATCATCTTTTCCCCCTTTTTTTTAGAAACTCAAGGTAATTTTTAAAACTTATTTCATCCCATAGACTTGGGAGTTTAAGAAAAAACTGATCAAGCCAGTGAGCAAGTAGTTGACAGTTTAAGTTGGTAAAAATATTTTTTGAAAGTTTTGCAATACTCTTCAAAAAGACATATATTACATAATTCCAACTTTGACAAAATATAATTTGCATCTTCTTGCAAATTTCGATCACCAACATATCCACATAAATTTTCTTTTACGAGGACAACAAACTGTGACAATATTTTATCATGGGAATTAAAATTAGCTAAAAAGCTATTTTTTCTAGCTTTCCTTTATCTGATTCTTCCCATTGTTTTAGCCACTATAAAACATTTCCTTGTAACGTTGCTACATAATCAAGAAATTTTTTCTTAGTCCATGTATTTTTGTAATTAGTGATAATGATAGACAAGGAATGTGCCCAATCATCTATAGTTTGAAGTTGATCCTTAAAAGGAACATTGGCAAATCTAACTATGTCCCATTTTGGGCTATAGCATATTTATTTAAATCATCTCTTCGAGATGGTGTTGGTTCTGAGGTTGACGAAGTGTCCCTTCAATTTTAATTTCATTTGCAAATAAATATTCAGACGTATCTGCATCTAAAATATAGTCAGGGTCATCTGGATGCATAGGGGGTATCCCATCTAGATTTTGGTATTACGCCTTTCTTTTCCCGAAAGATGAAGAAGTTTCACCTACTAAATTTTCCTCTACGTAAATTTTTTTCAAAAGGGTCAACTAAGGTGTCATCTTCATTCAAAGTGTCTTCGGTACTTTTAAAATAAGTTCTTTCTTCTTTTTCCAACATATCAATTTCATAGTGAAATTGATTTGACAAATCTTCATTTTGAAGATAGGTTTCTTGAATTTGTTTGAGAATACGGTTCCTTTCTTCAACACCTAAATGGGGATCTTTGTATAAGTTCCTCCAATAGTCTAATATTTCAACTATATTATTATACTCAGTCCTATTATAGGTTCGAGTATTAAGGACCATAACATCCTTTGTGCAATAAAATAATCCAGGAGTTTGGTGGTCTCTTGGACTATTCATTCCATTAGTTTCGCTGATTTCAAAAGAGTCTAACTTGTTTAGTAAACTCTCCATAGCAGTCTTTGTTTCAGACTTTAAGTCAACATTAAAAATACTAACAAAATTGTCTATTTTGGATTCTATAAAAACCAGTTTTGCTTCAATATAATTTTGATTTATTTTTGAAAACCAAGAACACATAAGATCAGTAATATTATTAAGACTAGCGCCTATATAATTAACATTAATTCCTTGTTTACGAATATGAACAAGATGCTCATAATTATCTCTAATATTTTTTTCTACAAAACCTACAAAAGTAGTGTCTTTTTTGTTTAGTACCATTTTAGACTGATGCTAGTACCTAAAACCTCTTAGAGTGGTGTGTTTGATGCCTAAAACCTCCCTAAAGTTCAACTGACCCTAATTTTTAATGATAAAAGGTCTTGAACAAACGTGTAATATGGGCTTTAACACGCTCTAAGCATATGGGTTTTACAATAGCTAAAAGTGTAACATCAAACAAAGAACACAAAACAAGTAAAGGATTTAAGTAGAGAAATACTCACAATAATTTACAGCTTGGTCTTGCTATTGACCTTTTCACCAAGGTTGGTTTTCTTCTAATTTACTAACTACCAGTAGCTCTGATACCAATGACAAAAGAAAGAAAATATAAAAGAAGGTTGGCAAGGAAAGTTGGAGAAGGAGGAATATTATTACGGAGGAAAGTGGGAAACTTTTTACATGCCTTTCATGAATGGACCATATGTCTATTTATAGCAAAAGTAGATATATAAAGACAAACACAAGTCAACATCTAAATCTATTCACAGGTGTAGACACCCCGATTTTGACCCGAGAAATCTTTCGAGCAATCCCAATGATGAAATAGACCAACTATGCATACCTGAGACTCAGAACATGGCTTGAACTTGCTAAACCATCCAACACCGCCATAAACCCTCCTAGAACAACCCTACACCAACCAAAATGACCAAAATACTCTTCAAGCCACCCAAAAAAAACTCTTCAAAACAAACCCAATCCTGCACAATCTTTTAGTACATTCAAAACCCTCTTTATTGATATATAATATATCTCAATCCATTTTGAAATGAGGGAGATGTGCACGTTTTACCAAAACGACTTGATTTCCCGACCTTCTGAGGGTAAAATGGTCACACACTTGGATGTACAAATTATCTTGGGGTCAAACCACTTGGGTTAGAAAGTAGACTCGACAAGCTTTCCAACGCTTCAAACCACGCACAAAACGGAGTTTGGTAGCACCCGGAGCAACCCTGTGAAGTTTGGTCTGTTGTGCAGACCCTTTGAGCGCTCAAAGCCCCTTGGAGCGCTCAAAGCCTGCGCGCACCAGAAACTTTTTAATGCATCTTTTAGCTGGTTTTCTAGCTAAACTATGGGCTCCTTCTGGTTTCTAAACCTCATTTTTTCTTCAAAAATCCCTCCAACAACATTTCTCTCTCCAATTTGACTTTCAAACCCATTTTTCCTCTCTCAAACTCTCTATTTAGACTCCTCTCTTCACTCTTTTTAGGATTCTTGGATGATTGTCTCTCTTTCACACCTTCCATCAGACCCAAACTACTCTCTCTCTCATCCTCCAATCACATTGTAGCCTCTCTCTCATCCATTTCCATCATCTTCAACCTCCAAAACACCCAAAAACCTTCTTTTAAAGGCCTAAATCACATAGGTCTTTGAAGAAACCATCTTTCACCAAGCCTATTGCCCTCAAACTTCCTCAAATCCATAAATACATCTCAATCAGTCCTTGTTCTTCATTGATCATCTCATTGCAAGCACTCAAACACTAAAAAATCCCATCTTTAAGACCAAATACACATGGGTCTTTAAGATACCAACTACAACAGCCTCTCTCTCACTCTAATAAGTCATTTACAGCCCATACATTCCATTAATTTCGTCCAAACCCAGCTCTTCCATCAAAACCCACTTCATACAAGCTAAAATCACCAATCTAAGCCCAAATACACCCCATCCATCCAAACAATCATCCAATCAGCCCTACACTTACACTCCTCTGTCCAAAACACTTCATTTATAGCCTATAACAAAGCCATTACACTCAAACTTCATCAAAAGTTCAAGTTCAAGCCTTGATCATAGCTGAAAAGGTAGAAAAGCATGTGAAAAATCACGTTTTGGTCAACCTAAGGGAGACCAGTAAGTTCATGGAGGTTCTATGTACCTTCTATGAGCTTACAAGGTCCAAGAAATGAAGAAAAACAACTTTTGAAAATATCAAGCCAAAAGGGTTTGAGTGCTCAAACACCCCCTTCGAGCGCTCAAACTGTTTTGGCCATTTTGTGATTTTTGTGGTTTTTCATACTATATCATGTTGATATCATCATTTGATGGTTCCTTGTTGGTTTAGATACTCTAAAATCAGTCTACTTCATTCATGATCATTGATCAATGAACTCAAAAGCCATGAAAATGATATTTTATCACCATCAAGCAATGAATAAGCTTTGTTTGTGGGATGAATAAGTGTATCTCAGTCTTTTTAATAATGATCAGAAGGTTAAAGTTCATGAAAGTACCAAGGAAAGCCAAAAATCCACCAAAGCTCATATCCTCTGAATAGGGTTTGAGTGCTCAAACCCCATGCTTTGGGCTGTGTTCGGATGCCTACTTCAGTAGGTTTTTGAAATATTTTTGGAATTTCTTGTTCGGTACAGTTTTTGAAAACATTTTGGGTTTGAAAATGCGGGGCCCACTGGCCCAGTGTTGCAGAGAGAGAGAGAGAGAGAGAGAGAGAGAGAGAGATGCATTCTGGGTTTGTGGGTGAGGGGCCCACTGGCCCAGTTTTGCAGAGAGAGAGAGAGAGGAGGAGAACTGGGGGGGCCCACGGTTGGATTGCTGGTCAAACTGTCTTGTACGATGGAATGGGTTTTGCAAAAGTGGGGGCCACTACTCTGGCTTGTATGAGTGGGTTTTGCAGAGTTCAACTTTCAACTCCCCAAAAATTTTTCCGGACAACTTATCCGAACAAGGCCTTGAGCGCTCAAACACTATTCTGTTTTGTCATTATTTCTTGTTTATTTCAGTTTATATCATGTCTTAAGCTTATCACAGTGCGTGTACGTTGCTACTGAGTTCATATCAGTCTGATCCTCTCTTTCTCTCACTCAAACCATGTTCATGTTTGGTTTATGGTTCATTATCCATTCATGCAAGTTACTTTGTTGATGTTTCTGGAATATCAGAGATCATGTGCATCATTATGTACCATCATGAGGTTGTTGATGATCCAAATAAAGGCAATGAGGCATGAGAACACTCAAACCAAGAAGATGGTTTGAGCGCTCAAAGCATCCCTTTGAGCGCTCAAACTGTTTTCTAGCTCATCAAATATTTTTATCATCTATGCTTATTCCCTGTGCTTTGAGTGTTCTTGAATGTCTCACAGTATTATATTTTCACTCCTTTTGTATTTATTTCCTTGTTTGGTTCATTAATAAGTCTTAAATCCGTATTTGCACGATCATTATGTTCTGTTCAACCATCAATATTCAGTTTTTAAGCAAATAATAGTGTGCAAACCATGTTGCCAGCAAACCAGAATCATCATGAGCATGTGTAGGTGAGGAGAGTTTGAGCGCTCAAACCCTCTCTTTTAAGCGCTCAAACCCTTGATAGAGGATCAGAGTGGCTTTGTCTCATATCAGTTTGTAGGGTCATTTTGGGTCATTTTGCTACTATTCAACATATACTAATATTGTTCTCTGCTGTTTGATGTCTTTAGTAGTTCATATTCGTACATCATCATCATCCATGTATTTCACAAGGCACAAGCATCCACTGTAATCCTTTATTGTGTTCATTATTGTTTAACTGGCTTCCATTCCCTATTCCCCATTTATTTGCTCAAAGTTGGATTACAAACACCTTATATAATCCCACAAAATGCTTAGTAGAGACCAGTCTTTGAACCGGGAGAGGGGGGTGCCGTAAAACCCTTCCCCCTCGTAACTGAGCTCCCCAACCTTAGATAGTATGGTGACGACGGACCGGTATCTAAACCTTATCCCAAAAATGAGGCACGAGTCAATCGAGTTCAGTTCCTCGGGGACAATCCGATAAAACCCGAGTGGTGACTCCAAATCGAAATACATGATCGCGACGGGGCGTCCACAATAGGCTAATAGCCTTTTCTCATCTAGACTTTACAAATGTGCAAAATGTAAAAGGGCACCTAGCCTTTCTTTACAGATGTTCAAGAAGCAGTAAATAAAAGCACATAGTTAATGTCATCCCACCAACCATCATCTATCACCTTAGCTTTCACGGTTCTAGCTTTTTCCACAGCATCCTCTCTATAAGAATCCCACCTTTCACTAATCACCATGGTTTGAAGGCTACCTTTGAGGAGTTTAAATCTTTTCATCATGACAAGAACCGAAGCAAATTGAGTACTTACAACTGAAAATAATTTCAAAGGAGAGAAATCATTAAACATGGCCAACCTCATAGAATGATTCATGATAAAATTTTTGATGAACCGAATCTCTTCCGCAATTTTGGTGATCCAATGACAGTCATTATAAGTAACTTGATTGTTTTCAAGATTCTTCGCCGCACAAATGTTTTGCAATGCAAGGTTGAGGGTGTGAACCACACATGGTGTCCAAACTATGTTAGGATATAAACATTCAATTAGAAGCCCCGCATCCGCACAATTCTTGGCATTATCTATGATTACTTGAACAACATTGCCGGGGCCTACATCCTCTATCACTTCTTTCAGCAATTCACAAATGAAATATTCATCTTCGGTAAATGTTTTGCAATGCAAGGTTGAGGGTGTGAACCACACATGGTGTCCAAACTATGTTAGGATATAAACATTCAATTAGAAGCCCCGCATCCGCACAATTCTTGGCATTATCTATGATTACTTGAACAACATTGCTGGGGCCTACATCCTCTATCACTTCTTTCAGCAATTCACAAATGAAATATTCATCTTCGGTGTCTCCGCAACAAGCCATAGCCTTAAGGAACATAGGCCCACTTTTCTTCACTGCCATAAAGTTAATCAATGGTCTCCTTTGTGAGTCACTCCATCCGTCACTCACAATACTTACACCTTTCTCTTTCCATGTTCCCTTAATTGGTTGAAGCAATTTCTCCACATTAAGCTTTTCTTGTTGAACTAAGGTTGTCCTCAATAAATTATCCCCTGATGGTAAGTAACCGGACAAAGGATTGCTTGCTGCAAATGTGTAGGAGCTCACATAGTATGGGGGATCCTTGCTAAATGTAATGGTAAGCCAGCAGTGTAGAGCATCCTAGCAATTTATGCATGTAATTGATCGCGCTTCTTCATGTCGAATGCTTTCTCAACAGCTGATATACTCCCACTAGCACTTGTTTTTCTCTTCTTTGGATCATAACCTTCTAGTACAAAACTTGTAAGAGCCGATGACACACTTGAAGGGGGCAAAGGTACTTTCCTGGGTTCATTGTTTTTCAATCTTTGTTTGGCTTCATCCTCTAATTTCTTCTTACAAGCTCCAATTCCATTATGCAAATTCAACAAATGACCTTTAACCCTAGTGCAAGAGCTCTTTTTTATCGCACCACAAAAATTGCACTACCATGTAATACTTCCCCCTACATCATTTAATTTTTCCAGGTGTGTTACGTATTTTTGGAGAGGGTTATTTGCATCAGCATCACTAGTCATGAGGTAGAAGAACTATCACCCATAGAAGCCATTTTTCCTACGGTTAAAGGATGGGAGAAAATAGCATATCAGTTGAGGGAAAAGATTCATAAAATAGACAATAATAGTCTTAATTTTTTTCCCAGAAGGTAGGGTCTGAGAGAAGAAGAGGGGGAAGAAAAGCAAAGACCAAAGAAAGAGAATAGAAGAAGAAGAAGAAGAAGAAGAAGAAGAAGAAGAAGAAAGAAAGAAAGAAAGAAAGAATAGACCAAAGAAAGAGAGAAGATTTCGAGTTTTCTTTTGAGAAGAAGAAGAGAACAGAGAAACAATAAGAGAGAGAAATAAATACCTAATTTCCAGTCTTCTATCGAGTTCTATCCTTCGTCTCTCTCAGACTCTCAGTCGATCACCATGGCGCTTTCTCTCCCCTAAAAGATATCTAGGGTTTTAATTTGGGTTTAAGTTTAACGTTGAAAGAGAAAAACGTATATGTACTAATTTTAATTTCTATTATTACACTTTTTACCTCTTAGTTAATGATATTTCTTTATTATGTTGTTTATAGTTCACAAATAACAGTCTTTACCCCTTTCACATTTTAAAAATTGTATCTTGACCCAAAACGTGTCCCGCAACGTGTCCTGTTCGTGTCCATTGTGTGTCCTAGCATTTCGGAAACGTATCTGATGCAGAAAAAAATAAAAAAAATAATAGGACACTTAATTTAACGTATCAGACACGTATTGGGAACGTGGCAGAGTGTATCCGTGTCCGATACGTCCACGATACAGATTCGTGAACCCCGGGAGAGTGTCTGTGCCTCGTAGCTTCCGATCACCGGGTTAACAATCATCCACTCCACTCTATGGCACTGCTTCCGACCATCGGGCCTACAGTCGATCACACAAAAGTTATTGGCCCGTTTACGTCTCCTTTCAAATGATGGTTACCAACCTTTTTGCTCGAGGTCCTTGTTCTCTTGTATCATTGATCATAATAGTCTGTTTACAAGATCCGTCCACTCCGCGGCTCACACGTACACAGTCCTGGTTGTCTTGTATCACCGATCTCAACAGTCTGTTTACAAGGTCCGTCCACTATGTGTTGTGCATGCTTACCCCTAACCACCAAGTTCTCTCCGCGAAGTTGGGGTCGCGCTCTCGCTGCACTACTGTATTCATTTAAATCCATTTTCATCTCTATTTCTCCTCAACGCTAATCATTCATTTTCTCAAAAACCGTGTCATGTCGATATCGTATCGTATCTCATGAATATGCAACATGTCTCGTAAAACACATTCCGTGAATATGCATCTTTTCTCGGAAAACGTGTCGCATAAAATGATAACTTTTCTACGCGCGATTCTTTTGAAAACTAGTCGAGGATTAGTAGAAAACAGTATTGAACAGCTACATAGTCACTTTTGAGAAAATCTCGTGTCACGCGATTATCCTTTTAAACAATGCATTTAATAAAAAGTTTAGTCGGCTACATGTTCTTTTCAAAAAAAATCAGTCGGACATTATAATGACATAAAATTGATAAGTCGAATTCCAAATGGACATTATAACGACTACGTTTTCAAAAAGTATTTTTAAGAATTATTGACAAACTTTTTCTGTAAATTAAAACAAGTTAGTAATGACTAGAAATTTTAAGTAGAAAATCGAGCATTATAGCAACTATGTGAAAAGTAACTAGATTAAGACTAGGGGTTGAATCACTATCTTAGTTCCAAGGTAAATCGGAAGACGCTAAAGCTAGATTGATCGTCGGGCAAAGTAATGGCTAGTTGTTTCGAAAGGAAAAAAAAAAAAAAAGTCTTTTCCTACTAACAAGAAACTACTAAACTTTCTACTAAATTTTGGATCGAAGGGTGGTTTTGGGTGATGGAGAGTGGTGGTTTGAGTTTGAAGGTGAAAGAACACTTTGAGTTTTAGCTTGAAAACTCAAAGAAACATGAGAGTTTCTCTCTCTGGAAAGCTACTACAAGAACTACAAGTGAGGAGAGGTTTTGGTGTGAGAAATGAAGTTGGCATGGTCTCTATTTATAGACAAATGGATGGCAACCCCCCCGCTCTCAAATCCGGGGGAGGTGTTGTGCGGTATGTGATGTGCGCCGTGTTGTGCAGCAAAACTTCATTTTCTCGGTACACTTCTAAGGCCTTGTTTGGAGCGTCAACTTTGGGTTCAATTTTGAAGTTCAATTTTAGGGGATTTAGGCTCTTTGGGATAGGGCATAGTGGTTTTAGGCTACTTGGATTTAGGCACTTTGGGTTTAGGGTTTAGGCACCTTGGGTTTGGCACTTTGTAGTGATTTTTTTCTTCCTCCAAACAAAGCCCTTGGAAGCTTCAAAGGTGTGCCCAAAACTAAGTCGTTTTGCCGCACAACACGGCGCACATCACCTACAGCACAACACCCACCCCAAATCCCCCTCCCTCCCTCTTTGGCCGACTCCCCTCCCTCTAGGCAATGATTAGAGAATATATTCGTATTTCCTTATTAATGAGGGAATATATTCTCTTCATAAATGAACGAGAAATATGAAGAATTAGGGTTACGGTTTGTAGTAGAAAATCCCAACTAGAAAGGGTTTTAGTGCTAGGTATACAAATAAGAGTACAACAAATAGACACATGCCCATTTAGCTAGGGAAATCTAATAGAATTCTAGGGAATCTTAGGTTTAATGAGGGAATATATGTGTAAGAAAATCTAGGATGAATCTTAGAGAATATGTACTAGATACACATAAGTTTTCTCGGACTCCTATTTTGTGCTTACATAATCATTTCAATACTTTTATTGTTGTGTTATTGTCTCCTATAATTTGGATTTACAGAAATTCTAACAAATATTTTCAACAAAATCTACATTAGAGATGCCTACAACAAGCGTCTACATGCCAAAGACTACCGATATCAGAATTAGCGCCAAAAACTGAGATTAAATCTTCCAAGGCTTCTGCTGCTAAAGTATGAGGCAGATGGACATCTTTGTGTGGACCTTCGCGGGTCTAAAAAAAAAAAAATTTTGAGCAATCTCTGCAGAAATGTGTCGCAAGAAAACATTTGTGGCATAGTGAGTCTAGTGACTTTAAATTTCCCATTTATCTGCAAGATGACATTGTTACTATTAGAGTAAACTGTAAGCAGCAATGAAAGTTATGAATATTAGACCACCTGACAACGGGAAAAATAGCCCTTAGTTCTGTTAGAACTAAAATAAGAGCATGTGGGGTGGTGGATCACGTAAAGCTTGAACAGTACTTTAGATCCAACTTTCTTCTTGCTCCTAGCACCAACAAATTAGTGCCACTCCGGCCGCACTTGCTGAATTCTCTAGGGTTTATCCTTGGGTCTTTATAGACGTGAGTGTACTTGCCCTCCAAGCTACCCATGCTTGGCACAAGCACATGATGTTACTAATAACTGCCTCGACACGTGACGTCACATGTAACCGTGCGCCTTGCCACGTGATGTTTCTAGAAGGTTTTGGAAGACTCTGCTTCACAACCACGTGGCTTGGGCCACGTGCTGCTCGTATGCCATCCATTAACCTCTCTAACGGCCTCCTGGTTCAGTTTATAGGTTGGGTCCTTGGGATTGAACCGAAACTACCTAGCCCGGATGACTATCCAATGGGCTTTGGACCAGACAAAATGGTCTGGGCCATTCGGCCCAACCCATTTCCATACGTTGGGCCACACAGAACAGGTTGGGACCTAGGTGTTAGATATATGAATGACAAATTCTAGTCGATCCGACCATAACAAGACAAAATTTGACAAATGCATGATTGTATTCCACGTGGGTTTTTATTTGAGCTAGTTGGCTGCTATGAGTAATATTGAGTCCATGTGTAGATATGAATTGACTCGGGGAAAATTAAAAACAAATCAGAAGAAAAATCAAGATAGTAATATATAAGGATAGGTGTCCTTTATTCTTGGGTCTGCCCTCTCTGATGCCTTTTGGCTTTGATTTGAGGGCATGATTCCGCAACAAATGCGACGGTATAGGGGGATCACTGTTTCAGTGGTATTCTGTGAGCAGCCACTTTGTGCATTTATTGTCAAAGGTTAGGTCTGTCTCCAATCCATCTGTTTCAGTGGTATTCTGGGAGCAGCCACTTTGTGCATTTATTGCCAAAGGTTAGGTCTGTCTCCTATCCTTCCCCCGCCCATACCCCCAATTATTGGGGACTAAATGGGTTATGTTATTGTTGTTGTTGTTGTTGTGAGGTGTCCTTTATTTGGGCGCTCACCTTGGTGAGTAGTCATACTCCATAAAAGGGGAGAGGAATGCACATTTTGGGAGAGGGAAAAAAAAAAATTGGAACGATAACAATGGGGTCTTGGTTAAGGTGGGAAGACTAGGAGTTGGACTGGAAAGGGCAAAAAAGGGGACCAAAGAGGAAGGTGGGGAAATGGGAGGAGATAAGGGCTTAAATTTGAAGCATAATTTTTTTTTTTTTAATAACCGGATATCCGGGCTAGTTTGCGCGTAACGCGATTAATTCTGAGGCTCTGAAGGTAACGATTGGGCATAATCCCTAGTGGCTCAAGAGTTTGTTGGCAAGGGGATTCGAACTTGAGACCTTAAGTGAGAGCAAACCGTTAAGTCCCAAGACAAGGCAACTTCGCCAACGCCTTAGGGTTTTGAAGCACGTTAAAGATGAGAAATGTATTTGGAAAGTTATGTAAATATGGAAGGAAGTGAGAATGACTTTTAAGTAATTTTTTGTTTGTTTAGGGTGTGTTGGTGTTGTAAAGTCATGCGATTTTATTACTTTGTTGGGTTAGTCTGGTAGAGTAATGTTGAGGTTTTATTACGGGCCGGTACAAAAAATAAATATTTATTACCACTAAGGTCAGTCATTCTTTTTTAATTACCATTAAGGTCACTCTTTTTTGGGGTTTAGGGCTTTAGGCACTTAGGGTGCACTTTTCTATTATATGGTTTTTAGTGATTTAGACACTTTCATTGGATGTCCTTGGATGTTAAGCACTTTCATAGGGTACCCTAGGGTTTAGATTTAGGGTGCACTTTCCTATTATAGGGTTTTTAGTGGTTTAGGCACTTTCATATGGTACCCTAGAGTTTACGTTTAGGCACTTTATAGGGTACCCTAGCATTTGCCTCTAAAAATGGAGCGGCTTCGGCCCAACTACTTTCGGCCCATCTTGGCCTGGTGAGATCTGTGCTGCTTATACCGACAGGCCCAGATGGGGCGGATCTCCGGCCCATTAATAGTCTTTTTCGGCCCACTATAATCATGAAACCCAACTACAATAAGGGAACCATTGGGCCGATTAGTAGTAACCGCAATACCATTCCACAGATTTCCAGCCCTCCAAGCCCCATCAACCACCAAAGTGATGACATTAAGCTGCAGGGATCTGCTTTCCGAACATGGCACATGACCAGAGAAGGGAATTTCTACTGTCTGGGGAGCTAGGATGATCAAAGTTGTGAGTCTTGTGACTAATACTAGTTCATGAAGATGCTTTTTGAAATGATCATTGGAGAAGACAACTTTACTCCTGCTTTTCCGAATAGGCCAGAGGGTGGCGGAAAAGATGAAACGCTCGTCTTTCCAGTTTTTTTTTGTATGATCCAATCTATCAGCCATTTCTTGAACTACGATTCAGACACAGCCAAAGTATGAATTACTATGAAACCAAAGCTGAAGCGTGGAATTCTTTATGCTTGGACATGGTATTCCATGATCCTTCGGTGTGTTTGCCGATTTGTTGGTGCAAGAATTTCTCTTTGTCAAGCAATGGGGAAAGCACAAAAAGGTCACGCCCCATACAAGGATACATTGTTGAGTTTGTTCTGTAACTAGAAGAAACTTCACGAACGAGAAGTAAAAGAAAGTTAAAAAACCAAGACAACAGCCAATGACAACGCAAATATAGAACCACCAAACTAACGCTACATGTCGCACAGTACCCTTCAAAATCTGGAATCAAGAAGGAGGGAATTTATTTAAACGGGGGAGATACCGAAGATCAAGAAGGCACAAACAACAAACTCGATCCTGCTGACGAGTCAGTATCCAAAAACCTATCTTAAAGTACCTTATCATTACACCCTAACCAAATAGCCCAACGAAGCGAGAATTGCATATTCCTTAACATCTTTGCTTTCTTGTTACTCCAAAACTCTGAAGGTCAACCAAAGGAATTTCAGAACAAAAAATAGGAGCCACCCAACAAATATCTGTGTCCATTGAAATAGCAGGAACAATCTCATCATATTAACTTTATAATTGGTTGCGTATGACCGAAAAATGATACAAGGAAATAATGCCCCACATCTGTGCATTTCTAATACGTATAATACAAGTAACAAAAACCTATGAAATGGATGGAAGATTACAGGTGATCCAGAACTGCTTTCCATCCAATGGGCTTGGGCAATGTATCTCCTTTTTCAATCAAAGTCCCAGGAGAAACTACATGGATGAAGTCTCAGCTTCCCGTTTGGGCCGATTACGAGTTCGAGGACGTGAAGGTTTCTCCTCTAATAAAGACATGCCAGCATCAGCATCAGCAACACCATCCTCTTCCTCTCCTTCCATTATTGCTTGATTGATTGCCATCTGGTACATTGAAAAACAAAAGTTAAGCACAATAATAAGAGCATAAACATTTTCCAAAACAAGAAAACTTTGACAACCCCTATTATCACATCACATGATGCAGCCTCATTTATTTCCGAACACTCCAATGTTATCCTACTGCTCCTTATTAAAGATGTGATGATGTCGCTAAGAACACCTCCCAAATAAAACATGATAAGACGCTGTTGTAAAAGAGAAAACGTTGTTCCATGAATGTAGGGCAGTTGATCAAGAAAATAAAATTGAGCGCCCTGTATCTAACAGAATGGCTTTAAAGATTTTGGTTCTCATAGCTTTCTGGAAAGTGAAAAGTCACAATAAAGACTACATATAATGTTGGAAAGACATCAAACATGATGTCCACTCGAGTAATGGCTTTAACTATTTTATTAATTGAGCCCCGAGTAGAAGTGATAAGGAGTAAGGACCTGTTTACTTGAGTTGTATTGTATCATTGAAATGATATTAGCCCCATCTCACAAAGAGTAACGTAAATCTTTATGATAAAAAATACCCACTGATTAGTTGCCACGGGAAAAACATAAAAAAAATCCCAATGAGGAAGAAGTTGAACAGAGCTATTACCCAATGGCTTGGAATGAAGTACCTAAAATCCTAGACTCCTAGTCTAAGTAGCACGGGCACGGACACGGACACGGACATGGTAATTCTAAAAAAATGGACATGGACACGACGGAGGACACAACAATATATATTAAGGGTAAGTTTCCCATTTGCTATAAGCAAAGTTTTTAGCACCCCTAACTCCCATTTGCTAGCAACTTGAGTATGTGAGAGAAAATTAGCTTTTAGCTAATGGGAAACAAAAGTGATTTTAGCAACTAAGCCAAACTCAGCTTTTATGAGAAAACTCATTTTAGCAAATGGGAAACAACGCCATAGTATATTACACAGACACACACACACACACACACACACACACCCCAATGTTCTAGTCCACTACCCTTGAACACATTGGACGGTTTAGATCACCAAAATTTGATCGGGAAAGACTTGGTCCGGACAATCCTGGACTTTAAGAGTCCGGACTAGAAACTGACTATATATATATATATATATATATATATATATATATATATATATATATATATATATATATATATATATATATATGGGTAAATTTCAATGACCTCCCCTTTGGTTTCTGACAAATCCAGATATCTCCCCTCAGGTTTCTGAAAATGCACTGCCCCCCCTTGCTTTTGAAAGTATTCTCCAGACTCCCCCCTCTACTAACTGCCATTTGTTTTTTCCACTTCAAAAGATGATGTCATCCTAATATTAAATCTAAATGGCCATTCTACCCTTCGTCTCATTCTTCAAGTATAAATAACATGAAAACACACCAAATGCAAGGAAGAAAAACCCAATTCCACTTTTCTCTCTAACCTGCACACCAGGTGTTTTAAATAAAATATAATAAAAAAACTAACAAATCTCTATTATAATTTTACTATCGTTTCTTAAAAGTTCAAAACATGCTTCGGCTTGTTTTGGCTTAATAATCATATAGGATTATATAGTCATTATTCCAAAAAAAAAAAATGCATTTTTTTCTAATAAATAATGTAAATTTTTTTGAATAAAGACAAATAATCCTTCAGGATTATCTAGTCCAAACAGGCATCACCTTTTATCGTTATCATAGAATGGATATGCCATCTTCGTGCAGAGTTATAGAATGAAATCGCAGAAGTCCAACTTAATTCCAAATAATGACCACAAGGATAAACTGACAAGAATCCTTAAACTACAATTTGATTGATGAAGATAGCAGTACTTCAATTTAAGCATAGGGATAATGATGGAATTTTACTAAGTTTCTTAGAGGTAATAATGGAATTACCAAGTTTCTTTTGTTATTTTGGAAAGTGGACATACATTTTGGGATGTCCCAAAATGGAATATGGGACTATCAAAATGAGATGGAAGCATATTTATTTAGGTAGATACTGATCATGGCATAAACCATGCCTAAATACCCGAAGACCGGTTTTCCTGAAAAAGCCATGTCCCTTGCCCTTTCTTTTGTCTATTTTGGAAAGTGGACATGCATTTGGGACGTCCCAAAATGGAATATGGGACAATCAAAATCAGACCGAAGCAGTATTTATTAGGTAGTCATGTACTTTGACCATGTATAGATTTACTGTCTTGGCCCCGCATAATAACATAGACTTTCAGTAAGAGTAGGACTCTTGCGTGCTAGAATAGCCTTATTCTCATTATATCTAGATAATATTTATTTATGTAGTCATGTCCTACCTTATGGTTCATCTATAACTAGTCTGTGCTTGCATTATTTTTCTACCTTGCATGATGACGTTCAATACAATACTATGCTATGCGCGTTCAGCCTTTGTTTGAGGGATCCACATTAGCAATGACAGATTACTTTGAACTGCTAGAATCTTGTTTTAGGGACCATATGAGAACTTAAAAGGACGGTAGTTGATCATCATTTATCTCCAGGCTCTTATTCATAGACTGCATTCATTTGTTTTCTTTTTCTATGTTGCATACAATAGAGGTAACATTTATTCAAATATCATCTCTGCTTGCAAAAATGCAACTTCAAAATGATTTTCATACTAATACTACCAATGCGTTTGCTTGTATTTCATGTATATTAAGATAGAAACAAATAATCCAATGATAATAAGTACTGGCCAATCATTGGATTGAGCAGAATGGCTACTCTTCCCACTCGGTACCTTAACCTCCATACCTATGTTTGGTGACGTAAGGATCGAGCCTATCTATGGAGTCGTATGTTCTTGGACCTAAACCAAGTGGCGGCTCTGAGATTAACTGAGTGCTTGCAGTGCTTGTTGGCTACATACGAAATGACCAAGGCCTTCAAGTTGAAAGTATTCGGCAATTCCATTTCAAATTTAGTATCAAGCAAAGATAATTGGCTAACAAACCGCTCAATTTCCTGAGTCCTGCTCACAGGAAGTTGGTTTATCTCACAGGGTGAAGAGCAAAGAACACAGTAGGGATAAAACATGGCTGAAAAATCTCCTCCGTATATTCACAGGAAGTTGGTTTATCTCACAGGGTGAAGAGCAAAGAACACAGTAGGGATAAAACATGGCTGAAAAATCTCCTCCGTATATGGATTGCCTCTTTATATTATGTAGGGTAAACTCTAGCAACACCCAAGACTCTCTCCTCTATAAGGAATTTCCTCTCTATAGTAATTTTCTTGGGAATCGTGTAAAAAATTGAAGGAATTATTCTTTTTTAGGCAACATGGACTGACCTTTGAGTCCAAGGTAACAAATAAATCCCGCCACATATGGCATAGAATAACACGAGAATATTCCTTCTGTAGGCCCCATGTGTTGGGATATTTGCGGGTTTCCCATTAATGCTATTCTGCAATGCGGAGACCAGTTGCTCTTTCAGCCACCAAGCCACTCGATACCCATCGTTGTCATGTGGGTTAGGTCCAGACCTTGTTAGGTCTCTCCAATAGCACAACCAAGCCTCAAAGGGCCCTTCAAGTTGGAAGATGACACTCAACTTTTGGGCCAAAATATCTCCAACGGACTTGGCGCAAACTCCTCCACTACTTGGTGGGACTAGTCTCCTCCCAACGCCTTGTTTGCCTTCCCCTTGGCATTTCTGCTCTTTTATCCCTGCTCTCCTATATTTGTAAGATTGGTTAGTGCCGCAACATTCCTCGATTGCAATGGACATCATGGCAGCGAATTTCCTGTGCTGTGGTCACTGCTATGTCCCGATTGGGTAGTCCATGTCGCGTGGATGCGACAACTAAATAACGAAACTAATGGGATTGATGTTTTTGTAAAGAGAAACTCAACCATCCAGATGGAAATTAGTGAAAAAGCTGTCCAGACGACTGTCTGGACAAGAAATACTGAGGCAAAACTGTCAGGACAGGGTCTTAGATCGTCCGTACGAACAACCGAAACCAAAAAAAAAGCCAAACTCACAATGCTCATCAAATGGGAACCATCACTTGTCACTCATTGATTCCTCCCACAGAACGTAACTATCTTTGAGATTGTACATCACATAGAGCAGAGGCGGCTCTACACTATGGCATGGCTGGTCACTTGAACACCCCCCCAAAAAAATTTAGGAGTATTGTTTAGAATACATGTAAAATATTTAGTATTAGTTTAGCCATTTTTTAACACCCAACCTAAAAATATTTTGAACACCCTATGCATAAAAATATATTCTCTCGGTGCCAAAATATTGTCCGGTCCACAAACCGAAAACTTCAAAAAAAAAAATGCATTCCTATTGTGAAAGATTAAAACTTTTCTTGATAATTAAAAGAACTCATTGGTCTTTAGTAACCAGTGGTTAAAGCTTTGAAGTACATTATTTTTAAGTTTTCGTTTTTCCGGTGGTACAATTCTTTGGGACAGAGGGAGTACCAAATTTGTCTCAACCCAAAACCCTAAAAACTAGTACCTAAGCTCCAATTCAAGCAAAGCCCCAAGGATATGATTCATATTAATCGATTATCAAACTTAAAGAATGCCCAAGAAAACAACAAATACATAAAACATACCTCCTCAAGGAAGTCTCTGTCGAGCTTATCGGCGATTCGGATGGAAGTGAAGACAGTAACGGCGAGGAGGGAGAGAGGTAAGAAGAATGCGAAGATGTAAGTGCCAGTGCTGGGAGCTCCTCGAGTCACCACAGACAGTCCTCTGGTGTTTCGGCGGCAAAAGTGAAGAGAGGAGGAACTGGGTAATGATGGAGGAAAGGTGTTTGTTTGAAGGAGGCGCAGTGGTGGTGTTTTGGGGGTTACATTAGAGTTGCAGATGAAGAGGCTCGCCATGTCTTTCCTCCTCCTCAACCCCTGGTGGATGGAGGTCGACTTTGGATCATGTATTGTTGCTACCTTATCCATCACTGTTATTTGTTCAATTGTAATTAATACAGTATTAAGGACAGTTTCCGCACATTCCAATTAATTTCTTTAGAAAACGCAATTCTCACGGGAATTAGGAGATGATACACCAATAAATATTTCTTGCATTCTGACCCCAAAAATCGAACAACGGGCAATTATATATGAGGTTTATTTGTTCAATTGTACTCCCTCCGTCCTAATTTTATAGTCCCTCGTTTTATCCTAACCAGATAAAAAAACGATTATATCTTTCAATCGGTAATACATTTTATATGCAATATGGATCTTGTTTGATAGATCTTGATTTAATCTAATAAACAAAGTGTTCAAAATCACTTAAAACATTATAGCTTATGAGATATAACACTTTGAAAAGTGGCACGAACTCCCAAAAGGAACTATAAAATTGGGACGGAGGGAGTAATTAATTTTTAAGTCAGCTTACGCACATTCCAATTAATTTCTTTAGAAAACGCAATTCTCACGGGAATCAGGAGATGATTCACCAAAAAATATTTCTTGCATTCTGACCCCAAAAATCGAACAACGGACAATTATATATGAGGTAAATCTATCGATCCACCGGACAACTGTTATGGACTAGAATCAAATTTCTTAAAGAAACTAAAATCCATGTGCTATTTTACCAAAATAGCCTTCCATACGTTGTCATGCGTAATTATTATCCTCGTGTAATTCCTAGCAACTAAACCAAATTTTCGAGAAGAGGAATCCTAGGCACATTCATTTTTAGTGAGAAATAATTTCCCAACTCCCCTCTTGCATTCTTTTTATTACTCTTGTTCACACGTGTGAAGTTACAAGATTGATATTCATAAAGTATAGAGGGGAGGTTTCGGGAGGAATCAAATCTTGTGTACCCGAAAATCCTTTATACTTCTGTACTGATGTATTTTTGGTCATTAAATCACATAAAAATTGTAGGAAAGGTTAGCGCGTTTGATGACTGGGCAGTTGACCGACCTATAATAGTTTGCCACGTGATGAGGAGAACCGCAACGGACACAACAGATAGCGAATAAAATCGATGACTTAAGTAAAGCCTCACCATGAAGAGGATACCCTCGCGGAGAAGCACAGTAGAATCATAATTACCCCAAGAAAAGGATGCCCTGAGTAAGGGAACCTCACTTGATGAGGATTCACTCATCACGACCCCTCTGCTAAAGGGAATGGGCGCGACAGGAAGAAGAAGATACTTACACGAACATGTATATCGAGCTCGCGACTGCACCTAGCCATAAGGCAGGGACAGGGAAGTCGTTACCAGTCTCAAGTAAGGTTTTGGTGCGAGCCAAAGGGCTCGCGACCATGCCTAGCACCGTGGGAATAGGGGAGATGCAAATGGCTTGGTGGCTTTAAAGGATTAGGGATCGCCGTGAGGGAATGACATGCATTGGATAAGCCAAAGGAATCTTCCTAATGGCCAGTGACATCACCCACGTTGCCCAAGTATACGGAGAGAGCACGTGTCATCATATTGTTAGGGAAATGTCTGTAGTCCAATGATTGGGTGCAGATCCCTATAAATATGGGACACTCCTTCACAAATTCTCATAGAGAGATTGATTAATTCCTAAGGCACAGAAATTCTAGAAAGAAAAAGTGACTCCGAGTTCTGGAATTAAGGACATTGTTCTTGTTGGTGCTCGCAAGCTCATCCTTTCCCTAGAACTGTGACTTAAGGATGATGATGGTCTAAGGGGAGTGAACTGAGTACTGCTGCCTTCTCTCTCTGTGTATTTGACCTAATTCTTCGCCGCTTTACACACTCTCTTATTCTCGTTCTAATTATTAGCTATTGTTTGCCTCTTCAAATTAAGTTTGTTTGACCGAATGAAGAACCTATCCTACAAAAATTTTAAAACAAAACACACTCAATCTAACAATTCAAAACCATTCGGTATAAAGGTACGCCATTTTTTAGGTACAAGGGATCTCAGACGGCTCTAGGAAGAGCAAAATGGTACAAGCATGTGTTAACATTTTTTGCATATGTATTCAGTTAATTAGCAGACGATTGCTATCAGGTGGAAAAATGGGAGTCTTGGGGGGAAAAACTTTGCGAGCATTTTTGTTTAAGATACTCGAGAGATTAATTGGTCTCAATGGAATAAGTTACTCCTCAAAACTGTGAATGAAGATTCTCTCATGTGGTTTCTCATATGGCACAATTTTATACCCATTGCGGTTATGATTGACATTACGATTAAATGGACATGAGATTTTGAAGAAATCTTACTGTATTTGTTATTTGATGCACAATTCAACTACTCTTTCAATTGTCACAGAATTCTTTTATGAATTAATGAACACATTTCTTATGTAATTTTACTAAAATTTACTCAAAACACCTTTTCAGCCACTATAGATAATTCCCGATTTAAAACCTTTTTAAACAATTCTTTTGACCATTATAATTTTTTTACTAGTAAAGCAAGGGTAAGAGCATCTTCAACCATTACACAAACTTTTAATCAAATTTGAGTAAAAACTTCATTTGATATCACACACTCCAAGGCCAAAACATCTCTCTCGTAGTGGGAGCTTCTCTCTCTAACTGAGAGCTATTTAGGGTATTATCCCTACCCTTCCCAGCCTTCCACAGTCGCCACCCCTCCTCTCTCTACCACCATCACCCCCCTCTTACCCTCTTTCTCTCCTCCTCCGTCCTTTATTTTTGTAAAATTAGACAAAACAATTGAGAGGCAAAAAGTAGGGTTCTGTTCTCATTATGTGGAACTTATACAAGTGTGAAAAAGATAAATTACACTATGATCCTAAACTATTAACTTAATTGCATGAGTAGACAAATACAATCTAATTACACATTTACACCCACAACTTAACACTCCCCCTCAAGTTGGTGCGAAGATATCAATCAAGCCCAACTTGAACACAATGGGATGGAAACTCTTGCTGCCAAGCCCTTTTGTGAAAATATCAGCTAATTGATCTTCGGATCGCACAAAAGGCATACATATCAACCCCTTGTTCAACTTTTCCTTGATGAAGTGTCTGCCAACCTCTATATGCTTTGTTCTGTCATGTTGAACAGGATTGTGAGCAATGTTTATGGCAGCTTTATTGTCACAGTAGAGTTTCATAGGACCATTATCAAAAATTCCCAAATCGTGTAATAAAGTTTGGAGCCACAAGAGCTCACAAACACCATGAGCCATAGCTCTATACTCGGCTTCTGCGCTTGACCTGGCAACCACAAATTGCTTCTTACTTTGCCAAGTCACCAAATTTCCCCCAAGAAAAGTGCAATAGCCAGAAGTAGAGCGTCTATCATCCACAGAACCAGCCTAGTTAGCATCAGTAAATGCCTCCAATCGTAGGTGACCATGATTAGAGAACAGAATTCCTTTTCCTGGAGCTGATTTGAGATACCTCAAAATACGATAAACTGCATCCAAGTGTGAAGTACGAGGATCATGCATAAACTGACTAACCACACCCACTGCATAACTAACATCTGGTCGAGTGTGAGCTAAGTATATCAGTCGACCCACAAGCCGCTGATATCTCTCCTTGTCAGTTCGCTCCCCCATATCAGCACTAAGGTGATGATTTCCCTCAATAGGAGAATCTGCAGGTCCACAACCCAACATACCCGTTTCTTCCAAAAGATCAAGAATATACTTCCGTTGGGAGATAAAAATACCTCTAGCAGACCTTGCCACGTCCATACCAAGGAAGTATCTTAGTGAACCCAAATCCTTAATCTCGAATTCTTGTGCCAGACTAGACTTAAGATTAAGAATCTCCTCCACATCATTGTCTGTCATTATTATGTCATCAACATAAACAATAAGGACAACAATCTTACCAGTACCTCCCTTGATGAACATAGTATGATCTGCATGGCTTTGTCGGTAACCAAACCTCGACATAGCCTTTGAAAATCTTCCAAACCACGCTCTAGGTGACTGCTTCAATCCATAAAGAGCCTTTTTCAATCTACACACTTTTCCCTCAGTCTGAGATGAAGAAAAACCTGGTGGGATAGCCATGTACACCTCCTCCTCTAACTCACCATGGAGAAATGCATTCTTCACATCAAACTGGTGAAGAGGCCAATTTAAATTGGCAGCACAAGAGAGTAGAGCTCGCATAGAGTTCATCTTTGCTACGGGGGCAAACGTCTCCTCGTAGTCAATACCATAGGTTTGAGTGAAACCCTTGGCAACAAGTCTTGCCTTGTATCGCTCAACTGTACCATCCGCATTCTGTTTAACAGTGAAAACCCATTTGCATCCCACTGGTTTCTTCCCTCCTGGAAGAGATACTAGCTCCCAAGTGCCATTCTTTTTCAAAGCCGTCATCTCCTCTACCATAACTTCTTTCCACTTAGGTATTATGAGTGCATTCTGCCAATTCTGTGGAATAGATATAGAAGAAAGAGACGAAACAAAGGCATAGTACGAAGGAGATAAACAATCATAAGAGAAAAATTGGGAGATAGGATGCTGAGTACATGATCTAACACCTTTCCGAAGGGCAATAGGAAGATCATCAGAATTAACAAGAGGAGGTTCAATGGGAGAAGAGTCGTTACCAGATGAGTCAGCTGAGGAGTTCGGAACTGGAGCAAGTGATTGTGATTGACAAGGTGGTATTGCATAGGTGGACTTTCCTTTTTTCCTGCTAGTGTAGGTCTTTAAGTTAGACCCTTGCAGTCGCTGTATACCTTCTCCCTCATCACCACCAATGTCATGTGTAGCTCGTTCGACAGATATTGGTTCCTCTCCCGACTTTTCATTCTCCCCCTTACCATGATTATTATAAAACAATGTCAATGTCTCCCCTTCACCATAAAACATCTCTTCCTCCTGCCTATGCTCCCCCTGAAGAGATAGAGTGGAGGGAGAGAAAAACGACTCTGTTTCCCAAAAGGAGACATCCATAGAGACAAAAAAATTCCTAGAATGAGGATCATAACATTTATAACCCTTCTGGGTAGGAGAGTATCCAATAAAAACACATTTATGGGCTTTATGACCTAACTTGCCACCCGAGGGATGAGGAACATGAACAAAACACACACAACCAAAAATATGTGGGGGAAGAGTTGTGGCATGAAAACTGCTAGGGAGACACTCAAGGGGAGTTTTAAAGTTAAGAACACTGGATGGCATGCGGTTAATAAGATAAGTTGCAGTCAAAATGGCTTCTCCCCACAAATATTTGGGAACTTTCATGGTGAATAAAAGAGAGCGAGCTACCTCAGCTAGATGACGATTTTTGCGTTCAGCAACTCCATTTTGTTGTGGAGTGTCAACACAAGTCGTCTGAAAAAGAATACCATTTTCATCCAAAAAAGCCCGAAAACTCTTATCTATATACTCAGTACCATGTCACTATGGAGAATTTTGATATGCATATCAAATTGAGTGCGTATCATCGCATGAAAAGATTTAAAACAAGGCAAAACTTCATTTTTTGATTTAATTAAATACACCCAAGTGACACGAGAATAGCAATCAATAAAAGTGACAAACCACCGATGACCTTTTAAAGAAGTAACAGGTGAAGGACCCCACACATCAGAATGGATAACCATAAATGGAGAGTCACTCCTTCTATTGATAGGAGCATAAAAGGAACGTTTATGTTTACCAAGCTCACATGCTTCACAAAAAAATTGACTCCGAGAACAATGTTTAATTAAATTAGGAAAAAGTTTTCCCAAAATCCCAAAAGAAGGATGACCTAACCGACGGTGCCATTGATGTAACATAGAGAGAGTTGAACCAGTATCTGCTTGCAAAGCTAGACCACATGATCGGGGTGAATGAGATGGGTGAGGTGCAGATTCCAAAAAGTAGAGGCCACCATGTGCTTTACCACTGCCAATCACCTTCCCTGTAGCCAGTTCCTGAAAAACACAATGGGTAGGAAAAAATGTTACTGAGCAATTTAAAGATTGGGTAAGACTACTAACAGATAGAAGGTTAGTAGAAAAATTGGGAACATGAAGAACTGAAGAAAGGGAAAGGGTTGGAGAACAATGAATAGAACCTTTCCCGGAAATAGCAGATAGAGAACCATCAGCAATTTTGACCTTATCCTTACCAGAACATGTAGAATAAGAGTCAAAGAGTGATGAGCAACCTGTCATATGATCTGTTGCACCGGTATCTATTATCCAGGGAGAAGAGCTAGAGGCAGTAAAAACATTAGCATGAATGTCTTTGTGAGCAAAGAAATCAGTGGCAGTGGAAGCAGAAGCGGTGGTAGTGGAAGTAGAAGCGGTGGTAGATGGAGCATCAAGCTTCGCCAGAAGGCGCCTGAGAGTTTGCAACTCTCCCTGAGAAAAAACATCAACCTGGGCAGTTTTGAAAGCCTCCATCATATTAACAGAGAAAAAACGGTAACGAACTGCTAAAGAACCTCAAGATAATAACCGGATAATACTCCAGAAGTGTGGAATAGTACTCAATACTGTCCAAACAATATTGAACAGTCTCCAAATGGTTCCAAGCAGTGTCAAACAGTGTCGAACTGTGCCAATTAACACCCAGATATCCAATAGCAAGCCGAGAGCCAGTGAACGTGAACAACCAGTCAACTTCTAGTGCAATAGAAAGCAAAACGCGACCTCCCAGTCAATCTTGAAGCAAGTCCAGTTGATTTTAAGGTCAAATAGAGTCAATCCAGTCAACTTGAGTAAACCCAGTCAACTATAAGACCTAAAAACGAGTGGTGTTGGTGTTGTAGAGACTAAAAAACAGCAAAAACGAGAGTACCAGTTGATCTTAATAAAATGGCACCAACTTGAATGAACAGTGATTGATGAACAGTAATCTCGATGAACAGTAGCGCGATGAACAGTAACTCGATTTTAGGGTTTTCTGGTCGTGGGTTTCATTGATGGTGATAGTGATGACTAATGGGTTTTGTCGTTGAAAAGAATACTCACTCAACTCACAACAGTGGTGGAGAATACTCACACACGACAGTGTAGCGATTAGATCGAAAGCTCTGATACCATGTAAAATTAGACAAAATAATTGAGAGGCAAAAAGTAGGGTTCTGTTCTCATTACGTGGAACTTATACAAGTGTGAAAAAGATAAATTACACTATGATCCTAAATTATTAACTTAATTGCATGAGTAGACAAATACAATCTAATTACACATTTACACCCACAACTTAACAATTTTATCCCCTTCTAATTTTTTGTCCAGTTGATGTTTTGAGGGGTGGGCCTGCTGCCTCTCCACCCCACACCTCCTCCTCCTTTTGTCGGACACCCTCTTTCAACCCATGGCCAATCCGCCACTGAACATCAACCACCATAGACCCACTCCGCCACAGACCCTCACCGCACCGCCACAAACCCACTCAGCCACAGACCATCAACCGCCATAGACCCTCTTTTGCCAGACCCTCATCTCCCTCCACCACCTTTAGAACCTCAACCGCTCTTCCATAATCTTTACCGCTCCTCTATTAGTTCGGATCTGACGATGGGTTGAATCTTGGGTGTCTTGGTCCCCTCCGACTAATAAGGTCTTCCAATGCCATGGGCGGCGGCTGAGGGAGCTTGGACTTGTCTGGGGTAGCGACTGGTTGGTGAACTCGGTGTGACTCAGCCTTACTCAGTGAGACTCTGTTATATCAGTTTATTTGGGTCTTCTAATTAGTTGTTTTTTTGTTAGTTGTTTTTTATTTTTTCTTTTTGTTTCGAATTACCTCTGTTGTATTGTATTTATGGTTTGAGATGGGAATCCTTTGGATTCTTTACCATTACCATTTGGATTGGATTCATCATTCCGTCTCCTAGGTGTCGGGTCTGGTTAGGCAAGTGTGTCTACGAGTCGGCCAAGTTGCCGTTCTCATTTCATTTGCTAGTGGTTTTGGCTTCATTCCTGTCTTTGGTTGTAATCGGTGTCAAATGGCGTTTGAAATTATATGTTGACATTTTCAAAAATATCACACACTCTAGTGGCAAACTCATTTTTTACTCAAAAATATCAACCCCAAATCCATTCTGCCTGTGAACACGCCGCGGGAGCGCGATTTGTCCACGAAAACGGTTTTGATTTTGAAAATGATTTGATTGGTTGAACAGAGTCGCCACCCGGATTTGAGGACCACACCCGAGAAACCTTTTTGAAAAGTGACTCTTTTGCCCTTTTAAATGGAAAATAATTTACTGGTCTCACAAAATGAGATTTCTCGGGTCCGGGAGCTAGGTTACGTGAGGGGAAGGAATTTAAAGCACCCCTCACGCCCGGTGTGACCACCGGTCTCTACTAAATGTTGAAAAGGGTTTGAAAATGCTATTTAAATGGACTTTTGATTCAAATTTATATGAGAGCATAGCAAATATATCATGAATGTCGATGCAATATGAGTGCATGCTTATGCAAAGTGTTGTGAATGAATGATTTATACATAAAAGATGCAGAAATTACACTAAAATGACCCCAAAATGCCTTAAAATATCCCAAAAACTGATTACAAATGCACATTTTATCACACCTAGACATGATCCAGGCGCCTGGAAAGGGTCAATCCAGGCGCCTGGATTGGGTCCAGGCGCCTAGAAGGAGTCAATCCAGGCGCCTGGATTGCCATCCAGACAGAAGCTTTAAACTCTCATTTCTTGTAAAAACTAGCAAATTCAATGTTCTAATCGACTCTCATGCATTCTGGACAATGTTTAACTACACAGCAGCGGGTTTAAAACTTGAACATGACTCATATGTAATGAAATAATGCTCAAAATGCAACAATGATAACATGATGATGCTCATTTTAGACACTCATGAGAGATTATGCTGAAGTATCATATGAAACCTCAAAGTAAAACCATAAAGCTAAATGAACAGAGCTCAAGAGTAATGCATAAGCCTATTTAGATTATTCTTTCTTATGAAATCCCCCATTCAAAGTAAGAATGTAAGCTCAAAATGCTTAAAATGAACATATAAATGATGATTCAAACATAAGATGTAAAGAACCATGAATCCAGACGTGCAAGTGATGTAGCACAAATGATCAGAATGTGAAAGAAAACAGAAAACATAACAAAGGAAAAGGGGGTTCAGGCGCCTGCATGGAGGTAATCCAGGCGCCTGAACTCAATGCAGGCGCCTGGAAGGTGATGATCCAGGCGCCCGGATTGAGTGTCTGATGCACAATCTGATTACTTGCTTTGATGATTTTCAGACCACTCTCAAACCCTCTACTGGTATAGATGACCAGAAAGGACTTGATTGTGTCTCCCTCAGGGCCTATTTGGACAAAATGATAGAATGACTACCTTTTTGGTTTGATCAAGAACTTGAAATGGTTTTTGAAGTGAGTTTTGTGAGAATGTGGTTTGTGGTTATGGAATATATGAGACTAAGAGGATGGTTTATGGAAGCTTTGGTGGGATTCAGTTGTTGGAGGTATGTAGATGTTGGATTAATGAAACAAAAGAAGGTGATTTTTGGAGTTGAAATGGGTTGAGCTTGAGGGAGAATGGATGAGTTGGGTTTTCTGGAAGAATTTGGACAAAGTAACAGCTGAATAAGAGTGTGGTTCTTCAGCCTCTAAAAATGAGAGAGGGATGCTCAATTTATAGGCAAACAAGGGTCCAAATAGGGCCACCTGGACCTTTCAAAAGGGTGAGGGGTCACCTAGGGGGTAAGGGATAGGTGTAATGATCTCCCCCATGTCCTTCTCTAACTGACCCTGCAGAAAAATCCCCCAAGATCTCGTTCTCGCCCACTAACAACTTAAAACACACTCAACCTGGACTGATATCTAGGCACCTGGATTATGCATTTCCAGGTGCCTGGACTGTATCCAGGCGCCTGGACTATGGAATCCAGGCGCCTGGACCCCTTCCAGGCCCCTGGATTTGACCAATCCAGGTGCCTGAAAGACCAATCCAGGTGCATGTATTTCAAGGTTTTTGGGACATTTCAGAGCTCCAAAGGATGTTTTAGTGGTTTGATGGGAGATTATTGGTGAGGTTTTTCAAGTCTTTGATCAAACCTTGTTCGTTCTCATTAGGCATTTTCATCATCGGGGAAGTTTCGGAATCCCGTGGGTCCGGATTGGGGTGTCTACACTGCCATTGAAAAAATTACCTCTTTGAACGCCGCTCGAGGCTACTTGCTGCCACCTTCAATGTTGTCCAGATCTTGTAGAAACCCAGATTTGTGCAGAAAACCAATTGAGAAATGGATCGCATTTTGCTGAATGCATAAATTAAAACATGATCGGACGGTCGAAGAGTGCATAGCACCCCCCATTTCCTTGAGAAATCAACGCGGACCAAATCTGTGGAGAAATTAGGGGAGGGTACCACTAGCTACCACCACCACCTTCAATGCTCACCGACCGCCACCAGCTACCAACACCACCTTCACTCGACACCACCAGCTGCCACCGCCAACAACTATCAAACTCTAGCGGTTGCAAATTACGTAAATAAAAAAAAGGGGGTAAAACTATATTTGGTATGGGTTTTGTTCACTAACTAGAGTTGGATTTTGGAGTTATTTACTCATTTTGAATTTGGTTCAAGATTTAAGTAAGGGCAAAGATGTTCCCCATAAAATTTAGGTTAAATTATCCAAAACTCATCTTCCATGCTTGATCCAACTGTGTAACAATTTTGGATTTTACCCTCTTGCATCCACAAATTTGGGGTAGCCCAAATCCTTATCTATTTTTTCCGATAGTTAGTTTGAGAGACCTTCGCCGGAGCAACTTAACTCTTTTAATCCCTCATGGGAGATTCACCAGAGTTTCGTCAAATAAACCCAAACCCTTTTGATATGTTGTCAGAGCTTATCTATCACGCCTCATTTTTAATAATCAAAATACAAATATAATCCATGTGGGATAATTCAAAATCAAGCATATCTCTGTTGAAAAGTCAAAGTCAAACATACAACTTCCAAACACAAGTTCCACGTGTCTCTCACCAAAGAGTACCCGTACCCAAATACTTAAGCATAAAAAATAATTTACAGTTATTACATATTTCGAATGTTGCCAAAAGATTGAAGAAATTAAAGTTACATGATCATCTCCCAAAAATATACTAAGTATGGAGAGGAAAAAGTAACTTCATGATCAAATAAGTTTCATGTCATGCATCCACACTTCAAGCATCCAACTCAAGTCCCTTGCCGAATACCTGAAAATGATAGGGTGAGCTCACTAGCCCAGTAGGATGGTCATTCTACTAACGCTAGGAGTATAAAGTATTATGTGATCACATGAAGTTGAACACCAGAAATAATTTGAGCAAAGTATGACACGGGAAACTAAAGCGAGTGTTAAATGACCACAAAGTATCCACGTGTCCAATGAATTACCAAAGTGTCCAAAAATAACTCAAGTGTCCCTCATTTTCCTCTTAACCGTCACTAATCGTGTCGTGTGTCCAAACGCGTATCCAAGTATCCAATTTCACCAAAATACCGTATCTTTTATAAAATTCTTCATGTTCAAACATTTTTTAAAAATAATCACTTGTCTTTAATAGGGAATTAATCCCTCCGTCGAATTTCGTGGGCTCCATGCACCCTTTCACAAAACTATTTTTATACATTTAACACAATTCATTCACCAAAACGTTTTCAAGGATCATGTTTCTTTCCAATCGTCACAACTTTCATAAAAAAAATGTCAATCCGACTCAATGTGGTGCGTGTCCATTTCGTATCTCGACTGTCCAACCATTTTACATATCAAAATCTCTTTTTAATGATCATAAAATCAATTCGAGGGTTATCTCAAGGTTAAAGGTTTAATACACGATGATATGAGCAAACGGTGACTAACCAAGCATCAAAGAAGGATCCGAAACAAAAATAAAATTTGTGACCAAATTGATGGCTTGGTCTGGACCACCCCCATCCCCGTCTGGACCAGCGAGGTAGATTGTGAGGTAAAATGATAGCTTTGACAGATTTTTTCCTAAGGGAGGAGATTTCAACCCAATCCCAAATTTGAGGGTTTAAGCTCAAATTTGAGATGTCAAGTAACAATTAAACATGGAGGAAGAGTAAATCATCCGCTAAATGAGCAATTTACAAACCAAGTGCATAGATCAAGAATCACGCAAGAGAGAAACCCATTTCAACGGTGAAAAATAAGTTTTACTAAAAATTAGTGGTCAATAACAATGTATATGCTACAAATCAACTAGATACAACTAAAGGGAGTAGAAATGTGTCCCCTACCTCATAAATTGAGCTTGAAATATGTTAGAAATGAAAAACCCTAGCTTGGCAAGCCTCCCAACTGAAAAATGTTTGCTCCAAGTGAAACCACGGAGACCCGGCCTCCAATTAGGGTGTAGTTGACGAATCTAAGGTTGGATCTTGAAGTATTTGAGTGAGGGAGGTGGATTTGGTGGAGGTTTTGAAGGATTTTGAGAGAAGGAGAGAGAGAGAGAGAGGTCGGCCTAAAGGTTGAAAGAGAGAGAGATGATTTTTTTTTTGGCAAAAAAGACCCCTCACAATTGTATATACTCTTACCCTTATGCACTTTTACACCCCTAAAGTCTCAAATGTGTTCTAAAGACACCCACATGCAATTACTAACTCCACATTAACCTCTTTTTAATCTATTTCCATTTTCTCACATTTCTCCAATGTTATTTCCGGAATAATGCATAAAAATACTCATATTACATTTTATCCCCCCCGCGGTCTTTCCCTCCTACTTTCTTTCACCGGCCTACCACACCCAAAATTTCAAACCGCATTCTCTCTCCCTTTTTCGAAATTCAACAACATTCTCTCTTGCTACCTTCTCTCATTCCCCCTCTCTAAAATTCGAAGGACCATAAAGAATGGGCACGGACACGTGAACATGCGTTAATTGCTCAAGTCGTGCCTTTAGGCACGGCCACGGGCATGCATTAGTATGTCTACCGTATCAGATATTTTAAAAATACTAAAAATTTATGTCACAGTCGAGTTTTGTAATGGGAGATGGTCCTTTACAAATTGAGTTGTTCAAAATTTGTCTCAAATTTAGGGGGAAAATTGGTAAGGGCTTGTTAATCGTGATGCTCTAGTATGCAGATCAATAAAGCTGGTGAAGAAGAAGACACACCAGAAATACAAGGAGATACAAGGGGCACCAATAAACCCCCAAATGCCACCTCAGCCCCAACCCCCAACCAATCCCAACAAGCTCTACTTCTTCTACGGCCACCGTAAGCCCTCCCAGAACCGCCCCACCGTCCGCGGCGGCCTCTTCTCCAACCGCCAAACCCTAAACCCTTCAAAAAATCACCACCAGTTCGACAAGAAATCCCCCAGCTTATTCGAATTCCAGAAATGGGACCCAGACTCAGCCCAAAGCCTCTCAATCCCACCCACCAAAACCCCACCGGAGAAATTCTTCTCCGTCGCCCAAACCCTTTCTCCTGTCGCTCGGTACATCGTGGACACGTTCCGCAAGCACAAGAACAACTGGAGTCCTGCCGTTGTCGAGGATCTAAACAAGCTCCGTCGCGTGACGCCTAAGCTTGTGGCGGAGGTGCTCAAGGTGAATAATGATCCCAGGATCTCATCGAAATTCTTCTATTGGGCAGGTAAGCATGGGGCGGAGCCACATTTGAGCAAGTCGACTCCATTCAGTTTAGTTGTATTGTAACACTAATACTTTGGTGATCGCATTACTATTGCATTGGTAGAATGTTTCACATTTATCGAATGCAATGTTGACGCATCACTTAGTCACCAAACATAGTTACCATAGTAGTCGACTTAAAGGAAAATATTTCCAATTGCCAAATATTTTTAGGAAAAAAAATGCTAAAATATGTGTGTCGGTAGATACTGGATAGTGTAGCTCAACAATACAAAATAAATCAGGTCCAATAATTTTTAACCTAAAAAAAACTTTAATCTTTATAGTGTTTTGCATTATATTATGTACGATTTTGTCGTCGCTTTACTGAAATTCGTGAGCCTCCTTGGCGAAATATGTGGTATGGACTGTGGGCTCAGTTAGTATTACTTGGGTTAACTTCAATAATCTAATCCATATACAAAGTTGGGTACTTTGCTGAGTATTTTTCTACGGGTACATAGCATTGTTAATTGTATTTTTTGATTAAAATCCTCTGTGTTCCAAATTATTAGACTATCTTAGTGCTTAGTGTTTGTGGGTCCTCTCTAGAAGGTAAAAACTATAGCATTTTAGGTAGCCCTGTTTTGTTCGTTTGTAACTTTACCATCTTAAAGGATCTCCCTTGTCGTCCTCTGTTTGTTGAGTTTTCATTTGGAATAGGTGAAATTTAATATTGGAAGATTGGGAAGAAATATGAAGGGTTTTTGTGTGAAGTATTTAGTTAAGTTTTACCTCCACTGACCAAATCAATTGGCTCTGCCCCTACAGGTAAGCAAAAGGGTTATAGACATGACTTTGCAAGTTATAATGCATTGGCTTACTGTTTGAACCGGACAAATCAATTCCGAGCAGCTGACCAGGTGCCCGAGTTGATGAAAATGCAGGGTAAACCTCCTACCGAAAAGCAGTTTGAAATCTTGATTAGAATGCACTCTGATGCCAATAGGGGTCTTAGGGTGTACTATGTGTATGAGAAGATGAAGAAATTCGGAGTGAAACCGAGAGTGTTTTTGTATAACAGGATTATGGACGCACTTGTGAAAACGGATCATTTGGATTTGGCAATGTCGGTTTATGATGATTTTAGAGGAGATGGGTTAGTGGAGGAGAGTGTTACCTTCATGATTTTAGTAAAGGGTTTGTGTAAAGGAGGGCGGATTGACCACGTGTTGGAGCTTTTGAGTCGAATGCGGGAGAACTTGTGTAAACCAGATGTCTTTGCTTACACGGCAATGGTTCGTGTTTTAGTTGCGGTGGGGAATCTAGATGGGTCTTTGAGGGTCTGGGAGGAAATGGGGAAGGATCGAATAGAGCCTGATGCCATGGCTTATAAGACCCTAGTTATGGGCTTATGCAAGGGGAAGCGGGTTGAGAAAGGTTATGAGTTGTTCAGGGAGATGAAACAGAAGGGGTGTTTGATAGATAGGGCCATCTATGGGTCATTGATTGAGGCATTTGTTGCAGATGGAAAAGTTGGTTCTGCATGTGATTTGTTGAAAGATTTGGTTGACTCGGGATATAGGGCTGACTTGGCAATATATAATTCTCTCATTGAGGGATTGTGTAATTTGAACCAGGTTGATAAGGCTTTTAAACTTTTCCAGGTCACGGTTCAAGAGGGTCTTGAGCCAGAGTTTGTGACTGTGAATCCCTTACTAGTGTCTTATGCAGAGTTGAAAAGAATGGATGACTTCTGCAGCTTGCTTTTGAAAATGCAGAATCTGGGTTTTCACATCATTGATGATCTTTCCAGATTCTTTTTATTCCTGGTGGCAAAAGACAAAAAATTAACGATGCCTTTAGAAGTGTTTGAATACTTGAAGGTGAGAGGTTATTGCAGTGTTTCAATCTACAATATTCTTATGGAGGCTCTCCACAAGATCGGAGAGGTGGATAAGGCGTTATCACTCTTCGATGAAGTAAAGGACTCAAAGTTTGAACCCGACTCATTGACTTATAGCCATGCAATTGCATGTTTTTCTGAAGTTGGAGATATTCAAGAAGCATGTACATGCTATAACAAAATAAAGGACAAATCTTTAGTTCCCTCTGTTCCTGCTTATTATTCTCTTGTTAAAGGGCTCTGTAAAATTGGAGGGATAGATGCGGCTATGATGCTTATTCGTGACTGCTTGGCGAATGTTACTAGTGGACCCTTGGAGTTCAAGTATACTCTCACTATTATCCATGTTTGCAAATCTAATGATGCAGAGAAGGTAGTTGAAGTTCTAAACGAGATGATACAACTGGGTTGTCCTCCTGATGATGTTATATACTCTGCTATTATTTCCGGCATGTGCAAACATGGAACACTGGAGGAAGCGAGAAAAGTTTTTGCATATATGAGAGAGCGTAAGCTTCTAACTGAATCAGATTTGGTTATTTATGACGATAAACTGGTAGACCACATGAAGGAGAAGACGGCTGACTTGGTGCTGTCAGGGTTGAAATTTTTTGGTCTGGAAAAGAAATTGAAACTAAAGGGCTGTAAACTTCTGCCGACTTGAGTGCACATTCAGGTACTTGTTTTGTTTCTTTTGCTGTTTAACTAATTTCTATTTTTTGTTTTTTTGTTCACCTTTTTATCATTTAAATAAATTATTTATGACACTGAATTGATTCAGCTTCTTGTTTTAAGAGTGTTGATCATAGCAAGATCTAACCAAATTTTGTTTGACCTTCTTCACTGAAATTGGAAAAAATTTCAATACTCAACTCAAATTTAGAATCTTTTCGCGTTAAGCTTACAGGACAGTTCTCATCATGCTATTGTTGTCCTAGATTTGGTTTATGCTTCCCTCCATGATCCATGTAAATGGCTACGGATTCCTCCTTTTGCATATGGTTCGAAGAAGTATCTCTCTTGGAGAAAAGAAGAGAAGAAATGTCACTTGATTGGGGTGCTCTAGACATTCCATGTCACATGATCCAATCCAAAAGAACTTGAGGAAAAGCAAATCTCGTTTTTGCTTTTTCCTTTAACCACTGGTAAGTCAAGGGAAGGGAAATATAAGAGTATTAGTCTTTTTGACGTGATTTTGAGGGAAAAATTGCTTTCATAAGTTTAGATTTTGGGAATGCGATACAATGCAATGTTCTTGAAGACCTTCACAAAAACTACAAAATTTATGAAGTGCTACTCCACTAGTAACACCAATGAACTTTTGGAGTCCTGGTTTATATAACTTCCAATTATGATGGTTCCCCAAGCTATATTGGAAATTCAGGGTGCATGTTTTTAGAATATCGGGTGTTGTCCTTATTTGTACCCTATAAGCTATCATACTCCATTATTCAAAGTTGTAGTTCGTGTAATTGTGTGTAATAACTTGATATCCAATTTTCTTGAACTGAAGATGTCATCGAAGGGTACGGCAGCGAACTTAATAAGTACAGATAAATCTTGGAAGTTGTATAGTTTGGATCATGTGGGGACAAGGCCCACTTTGTTGGAGTTCAGAACTCATCCTCAACTAGTTCTGTACACTTTTTGTTATTGGGTCTTGGTATAGGCATTTTAGTAAGCTACGATGAATCCGCTAGTGTATTACTCGGTGGTATTGTGGGTATGGGTCATCGGTGTATTACCTTGCTGGTATTGTTGCATTTCAGCAAGCTACCATGAATTCACTACTGTATTAACTACACTTTTTGTTATTGGGTCTTGGTATAGGCATTTTAGTAAGCTACGATGAATCTGCTAGTGTATTACTCGGTGGTATTGTGGGTATGCGTCATCAGTGTATTACCTTGCTGGTATTGTTGCATTTCAGCAAGCTACCATGAATTCACTACTGTATTAACTTCCTAGGTGGAACAAGTAATTGTTGTTTTCTGGTAATTTTGGCTCTCACAATTGACATGCATTACAAATGCTTAATCCTGCAACCCCCGACACATGAGCTTTTCTCAATTCTTTCATCGCATGCATCCATTTTTGTTGCTCTCGGAGACGATTGTTACCCTCAGCTTAAAGGAGCTAAGGGGCAAATATTTGCTAATGGAGTAGACACGTCATACCAGCTTACAGAATCTATAACCTTGTCTGTGATGTTCACATTTACGGTGCGACTGATAAATTGCCTGCTGCTGGTGTTTGTAGATAGTCGATCATATCTGTGTGATTCAAAAGGCATAGGAATGCTTGAAGGCAGGTTTCAGCTGTTGATACAAGTGCTGCTGGCGAATCCAATGTGGTGATTAAGATCACTATTCTTTTTGGGTCCCCTACAAACATGGTTGATCAGTTTATGGCCCTTGGTGATCAAATTTCAAAACAGTACTACACACGATGCTGTTTGGAAGGTTGGAATAGTAATTTATGTTGTTGACCTATCGATGGTGATTCCCTTGTGCTTTGCGGCAATCATTGGACCAGAATTGCATATAATGATTCCTGTATGATGCTACTCAGCGCGGGTAATTGCCAAATCGAAATGGCCATCCTTTCATTGGATACGCTATTGAAGTTCATTTGGCTTTCTCATTATTTGGTTCTGGGAAGTAATAAGGTTCATTTGTTTCAAATCAGTGCCTCACTCAAGCTTAGTATTGAAGACAGTTGGAAACAAAATTCACCAAGCCCCAGTTTCTGATAATTATGTTGGAAGTGTGTCTATCTGGCACAAACTGAATTAATTGTATCTGCATTACTCTAGAGTCTGGACATGTAAGGTTGTAGAGGTTGATACAAATGAGTAGTTGTAAATATGGAGCGTGGATCATTTTGGAATTTTGCTGCTGCCAAAAAGAATCATAGAAATCAATAAGATTTTGGAACTTGTTTGAAATGAGTGTGATGCTTTTAATAATTTCCTTAATTACTTATTGTGTTTGTCAATTTGTAACGTATACAAGTTAACGTTCTTTTTAAATTTAGCCGAAACAGTATACAGATTACAATATGAATTCCGCCTAGAGGGTCAAGCATAACTTCAGAAACGAAATTCACAATCCAATATAACAAGAAGAAAAAGTAGTGGTAAGTTTGCATCAAGAAGTATAGTATCCACGAGTGTTAATTTTCAAATTAGTTGTTTTGTAGTATTCGTAGTGTTATTCTATGTTAAGTATAGTATTCACGAGTGTTTTCAAATTTGGTAATGGTGTCATCTTGATTGATTCAAATGGATAAATCAAGTGGTCAAACAATTAAGGTAATTAATAAGGTACCTACCACAATAAGCTAATGTTACTTAGGTCTCATTTGTGTTATTTTAAGGATTTATTACCTTTATAATTAATGAAATTGCCTTTATGATTAATGAAAATGAGACATTTCAATTTAGTGAATCAATAGTGGTCAGTCCTACATTAGCCAACTAATCAATGTCCACCATCATAACTATTAATTTTCAAATTTGCTAATTGTGTCATAAAAATAAATCTTCTGATTCTCTTCTAACTCGTTTGAGTTTAGGCTTGATTATCTATTCGTCCAACTAGCTAGGGTAGCCAACCTGCAATCGATTGACAGATAAATGAAAACTAATGGCACAATATTATAAGGTTGAGTTTCCACCAAAAATACAATCTTCTCATAGTTAAAAGTCGGTGTTGTGTGATGTATGTGAAGAAAATGACTTGTGGAAAATACCAAAAAATACCATTGAAGACTCGGCCCTAGAGCCAAGTACTTCTCAAATCCACTCCTTAATGAGTCCTTTAAATTTAACTACTAAAAATACATTCAACAATTTAGTTTCCAGTCAAAAGACAAGAATGAAATTTACTTCACTTAAAATACACCTGACCATATACAAAACCACCACCACCACCCCTCATTTCCTATACAAGTATCGGATGACAAAGTAATCCATGTAACTAGCACAAGTTCCACCCAAGAATTTCATGAAGTGAACTGAATTCAACAACCAAGTCTTCACGGACTTCAGAGCTCTCCAAAGGAGGGAGATTCGTAAGTACTCGAGTCTTCGGAAGCTTCAGAGTCGGAAGCTTCGGAGCTCATATACGCAGGGGTCTCATATGCGTACGAATCTTCTGAAGCTTCGGCACTTTCATAAGCAGGAGCTTCGTACACTTTTGTTTCCTCTGGCTCGACATTTCCAAAAGGAGACCCAGAAACTTTATTCTCCTCCGTTTGGCCAAAATGAAGCAAGTAATGTACTCCGTTGACAACATCATACACCATCAGCCCGATCCTCCCACCTACCCAACTGCCCAATTCACTCCCAATCAAATACCCAAACCTCCCAAACTTTTTTTCGCCAAGGAAACCTACAGCATAGGTGCCAAACAAGGTCCCAGTACCTCTGAGGAAACCTTCTGTCACCGTACCCCCAAAGTAAAGGGCTTCAAAAAAATCCCACCCGGAAGAAATTATGGGGCCTATAATGCGTTTGGCTTTCCGGGTTGCGAGTTTTGCTGCTTTTATCCCTTCTTTCTGGGCTATTTTGGCTGCCTCTTGAGGAGTCAGGCCCTGCGATAAAGCATCTACCAGGGCTTTCTCAATTGCTTTGTGCCTTGTTCCTTCAACATGCGCAGCTCTGATATTGTAGAAGTAGAGCTTCACACCCTCCTTCACTACGCATGATAGGGTTCCTGAATTCCCGTCAAAACAGTTGAAAACAGTGAACTTTCCACTCTTTGATGAAGCCTCTTCTCCCACCAGTTGCCTACATTTATCAGCTATTATATAAACCAAAGTAAGAACATCTCCATTAAAACAAAGATCTATCATTAGAAGACTTCAAAACTGCAAGGACAATGGCATGCATGGAAAATTGTACACAAATTTTGGAACCTATATCCTTGTACAACACCACCAATAATGCAAAAGTATGGAATTAGTAACATATTTCCCATTGCAATAGTATGGAATTAGTCAAAAGTGGACCTACTTCATTTTGGGTAAAATTAGAGTTGAAAGACATCGCACTCTAAAGTTTACAACTCAAACCAAAGGCAATGATACCCAGAGTAATCCTCCCCCACCTCTATAACCATGACATGACATTCAAAAGATGGCAAAAGAAGATGTTAATATCCCTCCTTCAATCCAAAGAAAACTTTTCAGCAACTAATGAACGGAAAATTAACAAACACAAAAAATGCAACACCGTTGTTAAATGAGATAAGATAGAATGTAACTTCGTTGTCTAGGTTGAAAGGTTAGGACAAAGTGTTTCAGTTGAAGACTTACACAAGTCGATACTCCTATGAACACATTACAATAGTTTTAAAACGCCAGTTCAGCCGGAAAAACTTAGTGCCCTCTAGTCAGTCCTATTTCAGGTTTGAGACTTAGTTTTGCAAACACACAAGACAGCCGAGCAAAAAGCAAGAGGCCTTCTCAATGATGACTCCATGGAGGAATGGAGTATCGCTCAAAACGCTCTTAGAAACAGAAGACCTTGAAGAGGCCTCGTGTGCTCTACAGTAGTACAGAGCTCTGTGCTCGAACCCTAATTGGAGAGTCTCAAGCGAGCCACCGTAATCTGTCTAAATTGAGGATCCAAAGAGGACCGCTAGGAAGACAAGAGAGCTGTGTCACCTGAAACACAGATCATTTTGGTATAGGGAATGGTACGAAAATGTATTATGCTACACAACCTAAATTGTGGTATAATAGGGCTAGGCATCTAACAACTGCAAATCTACAATACATGTCTTTCGAGTGGTAAATATCCAATAATAGCCAAGGTATTCTTCATTTTTTGGATGCAAAATAAAATTCAAGAAGCATGATGGCCATTTCTTTAGCATTTTCAATGCCAAAACTCCGCTATCAAGATATTTAGTTCTTACTCTTGAGAAGAAGATTTTGAGGGATCGCTTCAAATTGCTATTTTCGAAGTCCTGGAACAATGAACGAAGGTATACCATGTTTCAGAACATGCATTCTGAATATAATTTCTAACCTTGCTCACACATTTCTAATTTTTGGAATATTCTTAATTTTTCCTTGTGAAAACCATAAATCGAAAACTAGGGTTCTGGTTAAAACAACACGGACTTTGTCTTTATCCTTGCAGCTTCTTCAGATGAGGAGAACTTGGAAACCTTTTCTCAACAATCTCAGAAACAATTGACAACCGAATAGGCTTGCGGCTAGCCCTCTGGTTCACAGACAGACAGCTTCAACAGCCAGTTCGTTACAGGTTTGAGAGCACTGTAATTTATGTATGTTCAATCTCAGTTGAATGCTATTCCTGCCTGGTTTACCATTAGCCCTTCTTCACAAGAAGAATGACCTCAACATGGCTCAGCCATAGCAAGAATCCTTGGAATATACCCTTTTGTAAGAAGTACTCATAAAGAAATTACGGATTCTTTGGATTTTGCAAAACATATAAAGGGCCAATAGATAGTACTGCCTTTCTTTTATTTTCTATCTCATTTCCATGTACATCCTCTTAATACTTTTAACACAGGGATGGCAAATGGACATGTTTGCATGGGTTTGGGCGGGTCTGGTCAAGCTTACAATAACCCAACCGAATAACTTGTCCAAGTGTTCATCACAGTGTTCAACTTTACTAGCCGATTTGACCAGCAAATCCATTTCTCCCTCACAATAAGCCAACATACAGAAGATAATTGTATAGACACACATCTAAACATCCATGCAAAAATATTGTGCATATACATATACACACGAAGAACTGAATCCTGTATAGCAATATTAAGAACCTATAACATGCAAAAGGAGTAACTACAGAGACATTTACTTCCAAGTCTTTTTGTAGCCAACTGAAGAGGAAAGAAAAAGATATGTTGGCAGTTTATTTCATTGACATTGGATTTGCCGATTCCCGACCATACAGATGTATAGCAACAGATTTCTGCTCATATACCATATACGCAGATAAAACATTCACACAAATACAGTCATATGTAATAAGAAATATTCATGTACTATACTAAATATTAAGCACATGTGGTCTACCAGTAGTCCCTCAATTTTAAACAAATACAGGAGAAAAAAATAACTAAAAAGCCATGCGGCATAACTCTATTCAATACTCCTGCCTCCTGTCAATCCACTTTGAATGTCAAATTTAACTCTCTTTTCCTCCCGTAAAAAGGTTTTACCAAAAGATCTGATATGTACACAGTTATAGTTCATTAAAAGGAAGATCTTTTATTAAGTCTCTTTTTCCTCTACATGATTGGTAGGGTAATAGACAAATTCCGAAAGGAATGCTTTGAGATGATTGATTGCCCTTAAATCACACCTTCCAACAATTACGAAATAAGTTTAGAATCTATGATATATCTATTTGTACTGTATAACTTCACGGGAACTCTCTCAATCTCTCCCAATTTTAACTATTTAGAATGTTCAGATCTCAATTTTGGGTTCAATTATCCTTTTTTGTTAAGTCATTTCCAATTTCTAATATCAATTTTGCAGATTACTGTGCATCAAATGAGATACTGCTTGTATGTAATTATTTACCACATGCGGCTGTCTCACCAGTCTATAGTTGAAGCCAGTGTTGGGAGAGGAGAATACCAATCATGCAGTGGGGAGAACAGGTGGAGTTTCATCAACTTTCACCCAAACACCAAATCATTGAAGAATGAAGTCCTGCAGGCATTACTAAGAAACAGTACCATGCAAGTTGATCACATGATCAAATCAAATGCCCAGCTGGTAAGTATTCATTGTTTTACTACCTGCTCAAACCCAATAACCGAGCCATCTTAACCCCCCTTACATCTAGGTTTGGGAATAACTAAGTGGGGTTCAATACCTTCTCTCTTTCTAGAGGCTTTGACTTGAGATCAGGTCAATCCAACTAAGACAAGTATAACACAAACATGGACCTGAATCCAGTCAAACAGGGCGGGTGTATTTCTAGCTTTTGTAATGAAAGCCTTAATTGGTTCCAAAAGAAAAGAAGACCAAGAGCACTATCTTTCAAGGCCCAATGCCAAGATCAAACGCAGGATAGCATCTAGCCAACTCTTTTGGACTAAGAAGCACGTGAATGGATACCGGTACGATATGCATACATCAATACGGAAAAACCTAAAGAATGTAGGGTACAAGTAAGGCTGGGTAAAACTGTGACAAATGCTCTTTTATGATTTAGGGCAATGTATTACACATAATGGGCAATCAAGAATCCAACATCAAATAACCGTTTAACACTAAACTTAAGGTACAAATCAGACCAAAGAACCTATGAACCAAAATCTTTATTGTGCCACTTTTAGTTCCATAGCCTGGCTACCATCCAATTTATTGTCTTGACATATGACCATCCTTTACAATCATGCTAGGCATAGAAAAGGAAGTCCTATTTCCACCAACTTAGATTCATCTCTGTGTTGGATAGGACTTGATATCTATTAGGGTGCCTCCGGGGTAAGGCAAAAGCTATAAAGAAAAGTTTTGGTACATGTTTTGCATCCATCGTATGCCTTTGGAAGTACCATGCAAAGTACTGGTACCCAATATATTACGGAGCGAGTACGACAGGGTGTTAGAACTACCATTCTTAATAGCTTTTGGACCTGCTTTTTTTTCTTGTGTAACGATGAACTCCTCCAAGCCAGAGTCGCATTGGGTCCACCAAGGGTAAGGGTTTCCAAAAACCAAAATCAATGACAAACAAGTACAGTATTAAGCAAGTCATCGCATTGCAATGTGCTAGACAATTACCTTAAAATATGTTTTGTATTCTGAACTTACTATGAACTGTGAATCGAAGTCTTATACTATTTTGGCATGAAACGCCAGAAGGCACCGGGGGAAAAAGGCCCAAATGCACCTCGTGAATACCGTGTATCAAAGAAAATAACAAACAGATAAGAATTTTTGGTTGTGATCCCGTGACCTTGAAATGAAAATTAGATGAATTGACACTTAGACACATTCCTGTAAGGGGCAATGGTACCTGAATCTGTGTAAAACAGGCTGTAGGAGCGATCTCATACCTCTGTGTCAAACCTAGCGAGAATCGCAAACTTTTTTTTCATCCTCCTAAAATCATTTAATACCTGGATTTTAGAGATTACTTCTTTTTGCTGTTGTTTTTGTTGACTTTCACAGATTACTTCTTTGTGTTCTTGTTTTTGTTGACTTTTACAGATTACTTCGTGATACTACAACCAATAACTTCAAAACGCAGCCGAACAATGAAGCTAACGCAACCTACAACGATTTTAGATTACTGGAAACGAAAATAACAGGAAGTTAACATCATGAGAGGTAGAGCGAAATTGAAACAAAATTACAAATGAATTAAAGTGAGTTCACTGGAAAAGATCGTGAGAGAGATACATACACAAAACAATCTAAATAGGAGTTCAATTACGGGCGGGCGGAGTACCTGTGATACTGAGAGCGATGATCCCAACAATAAAGAACAGAGTTTGAACTCGCTTCTTCTGGAAATCCAAGGAATCCAGAAACCCTAACATTATTACTGCAGTTCACTTTGTACGCTTCGTGTGAAAGAAAGAATCTATCGACTGTGGGAGTCCACAATCGTAATACAGTCTCTCACAGATCGTTGGAATTTTTGGACAGATGGGAAGGAAGGAAAGAGAATGACAACGTTGAGCGTGATTGGCATTTATTACACGCCGGCTTTTTAGGCTGTGTTTGCAACTTGCGGAAGAGGAAAAAGAGGAGAAAATTTAAAAAAAGAAAAAGAAAAAGAAAATTTAAAAAAAGAAAAAGAGGAGTAAATGACAAATAAGAGGCCGTTTGGCAGCCTTTTTATCAACTTATTGATTTCTCCTTTGAACAATGATAGAGACATATACTTTGTGCCACACCCAACCACACCCCACTCACATGAGGTGTGGGCTCCACATGTGGGCCCCGTGTGGGTCCCACACTCCATGTGAGTGGGGGTGTGGTTGAGTGTGGCACAAAGTATGTGGCTCTAGCATTTTTGTTCTCCTTTTTGCATTTTGGGTGTTTGGCAGCAACACCCAGAAACTACTTCTCCAGAAATCGTTTTTCCATTTTTCCATTTAGAAGCCAGAAATCAAAAATAGGTTTGGAGGTGTTTTTTGATTTCTACTTCTCATTTTCCCTTCCAAAACACATTCTGCACATTTCTTCCAAACACTCCTCCCACATCCAAAACTTATTCTGACCAAAAGCCAAAAAACCAAAAAGCCAAAAAGTCAAAAATCAAAAGCTAAAAAGTAGGCTCTCAAACACCCCCTAAACCCTCATTGTTTCTTTCGATTGATTTTGTAAAAGAGAGAAAAATATGTACTCATGAGAGACAGAAGAAAAGAAAAAGAATAATTGATTTTTACTTTCTTCTCCTTCCTCCTCCTTTTACTTGGAAAACCAAATAAATGAAAGGAATTTTTTTATTTTTTCTTCTTAAGAGAAAAATAAAAAATTACAATGCAATTGCTTTTGCTGATGAAAGACTCGTGTAACGTGTAACGACCGTAAAAATAACGAAGTAGAGCTAAAGAGACATGTGTTGCATTATAATTCTCTCGCCCCTTCATCAGCAAAAGCAATTGCATATGACCTGAATACTCAGGGCATCCGCAGTCGTGGAGTTAAAAATGTGTTGTTATATGACCTAAAAGTGTAAAAAGTGGGTCTCATTTGTGTGTTTTTATGACACAATGTATTGTTAAAGTAAAGAGGGGTGCAATGGCGAGTACACAAATATATGTGTGTGTAGGCATATAGATGTAGGTAGGGTCCCATCAACCATTACCTTTTTGCTCACTTTTTTCTCTCTCTCCTCTCTCCCTCTCTTCCGTTTTGCACCTTCAAAGCCTTGGCCCCAGTTAATGTAGAAATAAAAGTATAAACACAGTTATGCCTGACCCCAAGTCTGCCACCAATTTCTCTTACACCCTACCTTTCTATTTCTTACCCTAACAACACTATTGAGACACAAAAAATGAAAAAAATCAACTACTTACACTAGTTCTTACCTAAATTATGACACTAACTCCATTACTGGAGATGCCCTAAGATTTTATCTGATTTTTATCGTCATCCTAGACGAACATACTAGTAGTAGTATATAATTTGATTCCTTAATCCCATGACATATACAAGTATGGACAGAAAAATGTATGAGCATGGACGACCACCCTACCTAGTACTAAATTTTTTAGAATTATAATAGTTTTTCCCAAACATTCTAATAAAATTATATAAGTTGCCGCCCACGACCCATCCAACATCACTTTGAACAATTTAACACCTTACTCAACCAAGAGTTTGAAGGGAAAATTTTATTTTTAGCAATATTTTAAGGTTTTGTAATACTAGTTTGATTTTTGAAATAAATAGGGATGCACAAGATTATATGCATTTACACTATCCTAATAATTGAATAAGTTTATTGCAACTTCATATAATAAATTTTTGCAATTATTTTAAGACTTTCTATAGGAAAAAATAATGGGCCTTTCATATGATATAATTTCTTTATATCTTCATCCACCCAGCCTTGAAATTTTGCGTCTGTTCTTGGACATATAGACCCCCAATATCAGGTTATCTTGTGACATTAGTCATTTATCCTCTACCAAACCCACACCAAAAGGCTTATAAGAGCATCACTAGTGGTATACTCAAATATGGATACTCAAATATTGCCACGTCACATTTTGAGTATTCATTTAATGGGTTTATAAGTTTGAGTATCTACCCTTCTACAATGGTTCATTTGTGTCCATAATAAAAAAAAAAAGTATTATTCACTCTATTTTTATTCATAAAATGGGTATAACTTTAAATTTGTTCATATATATTTTTATAATATTATTACCATTTAAAAGATATTCACAATACGTTTAAAATGAGATCAATCTTGAACATATTTTGGTAAAGATTAAAAATTGATAATTTCAATTTTTGGGAGAAAGTGCAAAAAAATTGAGTTTTGAATTAAGTATTTGAAAAATGGAGAGAGAATGTTGTTACTTTTGATACGATGTGGTCCCCAAAATTTGGTTATTGAGGTTTGGTTATTGAGAAAGATTGGTAATTTTGAGTATCCAAATGCCAAAAGTTGAGTATTTGTAACAAATGTTGTTAACTTTGAGTATTTATCCAAATACCATTGTGAGCCTCTTTTGTGTATCAAAATACTCATCTTTGAGTATTTTTGTGTTTGAGTATACCACTAGTGATGCTCTAAGGGTTTTGTAGATAGAGTAAATATAAATGTTTATTTACTTGTCGATGATATTAAGAAACCAGGGTATGTAGAGAAATTTTACATGTGTTTAGAAGCTCGTTGCCTCAAGATGGTCATCGTCACGACAAATGAGCTACTTCATACAAGATTATCCAAAGTCCTAACTTGTTTTTGGGAGAGTTTCGCTTCTAGTCGACCATGATTATTTTGTGAGAGATAAATAAGTTGTTCGAGCTCATTAATGTCTGAAAACGAGCCAAACTTTTAGGCTTATCTGGTTACTGAGTGGAACTTGAGCATTGACTTCAATTAGAACATAAGCAATTTCAAACATGTGATCTAGGAGGCAAATTCAAATCTCGTGGCCAAATTTATGATGATCCATTTTACATTAGCGATTTCAAACCTTGAAGTTAATTAATTTATCTTGTCCATTTATTCATGATTAAACTTGATAAGGTAAAATGGATATGCATATTATATATGTTAGAACTTTTATTCACAAAATATCATTCTATCACAAGAATTATTGAACCACATAAACATAGAAACACAACAAGTAAATCAAGAGAGTACGAAAAATAGTGGAAGTATGAAAGATGTTGCCTATAGAATGAGGGTCGTCTTGGACACTATCTTAAGACTAATATTCCTCCCATCGTGAAGGTTCCACCAGAGTATACTAGCCCCAAGATTAAATCCAAGCGCTCAAAAACATTCCTCATCTGATGTTCACGACAACCGAAAGGTTTGAATGAGTCACAAATAGAGTTGCCCAAAGTATAACATATAGATAGTATATAGAAAAGAAAAGGCTTTAAAATCTTTTGCACTATATCATCATTCTTTTGAATGTACGTATCTTATATCTCCCATATGGAATATCTCCAATCTACTTCCACCAAATCAGCACTTGTAAGTTGTAGATATATATAGTTATAATACGAGAGTTCTTCATTATTGTACATAATGATAAATATAAATTGCTTTTAGCATTTGTAACCGATATTGATTTTAAACTCACTTCATTTTGTAATGGTAAAATAATGAAGGAGATAATTGAAGAATTAATATTTAGAATTTATTTTCATTAAAAATGTTGCAACAATATATTCACGCATCGTCTCAATAGAGTGTGATAAACAAATAGAACACGATCAAATCGAGTCATGGTGAAGTAATCACGGTCAACTTGTGTTATTCAGGTAACAAAAAATATCTTTTTCCACCTTGGTTAAGACTCATAACCCCTGGTGTTGTTTGTCTGCTAGTTTTTAATTGCAAACAAACTTAAACTTAAGTAAATTAGATGCGTTTGATTAATTGGAGTTTCAATATACAAAAATTATGACAAACTTACCATAATAATTGAATTTATCACTATAATTTTACCATGCAAGGGTAAGGACCATATTTTTATTCGCATGAGCATTATTTTCATGCATCTTGTTTACCGTGCATTTGGTTCATTTCCATGTTGTTTCATGAACATATTCTCACTCGCAGAATGTTTAATTAGTTAACCAGATAGAACCACGTCGCGAAACAATTTTAGCAGAATACTTGATCGAGCCTTGTGATTGGCGACCGGAACCAGACCCGGACGCAAGCTAAAACTAACCCAACACACTACATTTTCAAATCAACCATAAGCCACCCTTAAACCTAAGTGACACCTAGATTGGCCCCTACATATGTTGTAATCATCAAAACTACCCCACATTAACCCCTTTTTTACCTTCATACTCAACCTCCGCTTCCTCTACATATACACCTTTTTTATTCTCACTTTTCAAATCCGAAAAATCACTCTCTCCCACGCTCTTCTTCTCCCCAAAAGCACACACAAATTTCGCACCTTCTCTCGAACTTTATTTTCTCAAACACTAATCTCCATTACAGCACACTTCAAGTTTTAAGCTCCCAACTCACCAACTTCCACCAAGCTCAAAATCCAGATGTTCATCATCATATTCAATCTCTATAATACTCGCCGAAGTTTTCCTAAAGCTAGCACACATTTAGCTCATTGCTTGAATAGAGGTAGAATATCAAAAGTAGCTTTTTGCCTTGATCACGCATTAGATCACCATTTTTATGATCCAATGCATGATTATAGTAATAAGAGTCTTAGATAATGCGATAAGGAAAATGCTAGGCATAGCCCATAGGTCTATAGATAATGTGTAAAATGTGTATTAATATCCGAGAAAAGCGCATTAATAATCGTGAAAGTACATTGATATTTGAACTTGTTTGGTATTATGTGCCTATTATTTACCACCTAGTGAGCGGTGGTTAGCAAGACCGGTACAATATTGAGGGTAATGTACTAAACGATCAGGTCTTAGATTGAAGAAACTAAAAAAAAAAAAAAATTGCTTGATAGCATAAAAACTTAATTGTCGGCAGTTCTGTCTAGACGCTTAATAAGCCACCCGGATGGTCGTGCCAAACACAATCCAAACCATATTTAATTACTCGTCCGAATGAAGGTCCTGACCGTTTGGATAGGACTTCTTGAGTCCACTCACTTGACTTTTTGTATTTCCCATCTGGATGCAAATCTCGACCATCCAAACGGTAGTCATTGCGACTCATGCTGAACTCCATTCCCTTCGGATTTTAATTGGTTTATCCCCGAGACCTTAGTTGTAGGGAGCTCCTAAAGTGGCGTTGCTCCCGCCCTAGGAGCTTGATTATGCACTCCCAAATTAGGAGCTTGACGGGAGCCTGCACTCAGTGAGAAGCTTTTTATACAATAATGGTATAGAGAAATTGTAATTTATTACATAGATTCATAAATTTGTCTTCAATTAAGCTCATGATATATAGCCCAAGTCATAATATCTTGAAAAGAAAACCATGTACTCTAACACTATCCCATTTGATTGTTATAGCTTTTGTAGGATTGTTTTGTTTTATTTTGTTTTCTTGTATCTCCGTACTATGATCCCCTGTGTTTGGCATTTATCTATGGAATTTCTCTCTATTTCTCCCCAAAAAAAAAAACACTATCCCATTTCTTATACTTATGGTAGACTCGACCCATACTTTTTAAGTTCCTAAAATAATTGTAAATTTGTAAAGTGTATTTCCAACACTATATTGTTTTTGTAATATATGTACACATTCCACTCACGCTTCCAATCTTGGGGGCTTCTATATTCTCTCGTTCGCACGCTCTTGCTCCCGCTTTTACTTCGTGCAACTAAGCCCGAGACTAAAAAATTTATTTATGGACATTAATATGCATGCAATGTATGAGACTTATGTGCTACATGTATGCCACAAAATTGAGCATGATGTTAGATTATGAAATTGGAAACTTGAATCACATGATTGGTTTGTTATTTGGCGGCCCCTCCTAAGAACCCAACCACAACCCAAGGTGAAGTAACAAACTAAACGTATGTGAAAATCACAAGCGGAGGAGTCAAACAAAAAATGAAACAAATAAGAGAGACCAAGATATATGTGGTTAGGCTTACGGATTTAAACCTACTCCACGGGACAAGCAAACAAGAGGTGATTCCACTGTGTGAAGAGAACAATTCTCCGAAGAGCTCCAATGGTGAGAAAACCAAACTCTCATCAAGACTCACAAAACCTAGGGTTTTTACCAAGACACACAGAATGGACGAAGTTTATGGTTTCAACCAAAAAGAATCGCTGAAACAAATGATGTTCCAGATTGCCAAGGGCCTACAGAACCCATTACGAATGGGGCAACAAGAAATAGATGAAGATCTTTCAAAGAACCCTAATTAAGGTTCTATAGATGAGAACCCCTAAGGGCCTCTCAAAAGGATTCACTCAAAAATTTCAAACCCTAATGGAGAGAATAAGGCTATATTTATAGCCACAAAATTATTCCTAAAGCCAATACTTTTCCAAGCAGATTTGCTTGCACCGCACGTCATAAACCAACAAGGAAACAAATCTTTAGGAATTCCTAATAAAGTCCAAAATAAGTTGAAACACCCGTCGACCATCTAGATAGGCTTGACCACCGTCCGAATGGGAATAACATATACTACATAGTCAAAAATTGAGTCGACCGTCCAGACGGCCGTGACACCTGTCCGGATGGAAATTCCAAATACGCCAATATCGAGCCAAATTTCCCAACATGGTTGTGTTTGATTATCGTTAATCAGCACATCAAGTTTCAACGTATGCTATTGTTTTAATAAGCGATAAATAAATCTTCGCAAAAACTAAGAGTTGGGCATGGTATATGATAACAAAGTGTATGTGCTAATAGTGAATAGAGCGTAAAGTATTGTAGACGAGGTAGATAAATCATAGGGCAATCAAGATGTCTTAAGTCCTGTTATGACTTCACCCATGTTATGTCCTAAGTTGTGTCATTTATATGGGGCGTCGAGTAGTTTTCCATGTTTTACTGAGTGCTCACTTGATGCAGGGAACTAATGGAAGTGTATTAAAAAAACAAGACAAATATAAGAACAAGCTCACAACTCACAGTATAGAGAAAAGTTCTCTGACTTCTTCTTTATTTAAACTCAACCAAATTTCCCTGAGGCTTACAATGCATATTTATAGGCTATTGAGGCCTAAACATATTAGGAAACAAGTAATTAAAAGGCAATACTTGCCAATCAAGAAAAGATCTAATTACCGAAAATAAAAATATGACTAGTACCTATGTATAACTTCTAGAGGATTCTAGAATCATGCCAAAACAAACAGCCATGGAAAAAGAAAACTACTAAAGGGTATCTCTAGTGGACTACCTAAAAGAGTATCCTAAAGTGTCGTGACTAGTTAGCTAAGAAAAACTCAAAAAATGGTCTCTAGTGAACAAAAAACGACTCCCTAAAATATTAGGTGTCACCCCTCACTCTCTAAAGTGCCCTAAGTCACTACCTAAATTTGGGGGGAGACTTAAGGAGAGAGATAGAGAGAGAAGAGAAGGAGGAGAGGGAAAGAGGAGAGAGAGAATAACTTTAAGGAGAGATAGAGAGAGGAGAGAGAAAGAAAAGACTTAAAGTTAATGAACATACATCATATAGGTAGTCCACTAAAGTGCATTAATTCTTCATTAGCTACCTAACTAAGTTCTTAGCACACAAAATAGGGCTCCACATGTGCTTAAGTGTACACTTTAGCAAACATTTTTTAGGTAGTCCACTAGAGATGCTCTAACAAGAAAAAAACTCGAATCAAACATTATTAGAAGATACGAGAAAATCTTTCCTAATACAAATAATCATGTGAAGATTTGAAGGCTTACAAAATATTCTAGAATTTTCTTGGGTTCTTCTCAAACCAGTCCATGTAATCCAGTGCAATCACTTCTGCATCATCGCTACTCCTGGTACTACGTTGCCCTAGTATTCCACGCCAGCTGTTGGTGGTAAAAAAATTCTAATGACGCTTCCATGAAGATCGCAGATATTGCAAGGGCTGAATAAATTGTGAAGTCATGAATGTACCAGTAGTGTAGTGGGATACGTACTTTTGAAACTTTTGTAACCTTACACTTACTTTTAAAATTTAAACCGAAAACGTTATCAATTATTTTGGGTAGTAATATTTAAATATCAACACTAAAGTCCGTCTCTTCAATTTGAAAAGTTAATTTATTTTGCAAATTTCTAATTTCTTTTAAATAATGAACCGAGTTTTTGGGGCATTAAACCTTACGAGTACCTAAGTTATTTAAGAATTAAGATATACTTATCACAAATACCGAATATACTACTATAGATCTATTGGTTTGTTTGGAACACAGGTGATAAAATACTGGTTTGGTTTTTGGAGGACTTACAATAGTTCAAGTCGCCATATGGCTAAATTATTTCTATTACAATAATGTTTCTCTCCTCTATAAGTTTTTATCCTATCGACATTTATGGATTAAGTTCCATTATATAATTGTAATACTAAAAGCTTAAAATGGTAAACTATATAATGATGATGACGCAAGGCTCCACTTGATATCATAATCTAATTTATCCTATACAATTATATTACCACTTATTCTATAGATTATCTATATTTATTACACCATGGGCTCAATTCGTTAATATGTACTCTCTCAATTTTAAAATAATAGTCCATTATGAAAAGTCGTGTTATTTTTTAAAAAAAAAAAAAAGTATTTTCATGTATCATTTTTTCCCACCAAATTATAGTACTCAACGGGTACTTTAATTTTGGAACGGATGGACTATTGAATTTGGTCAAATAATTTTTCGACTGCACTTTCGAAATTTCCTTGCAATTTTCACTTGACATTCTCACTCGTTTTTAGTAAAGAATACAGTAAATCGTAAATTGAAATACTATTCCCTATATCATTTATGAGAGACAATTTCACGCTCTCGGGTAAACAGAAAGATACCGACTCAATTAAAGGTTAAGCCGAACCGCCAGGCTAGCTTAGCTGATGTGTTCACTTGCCTCCTCAGTGGAGGTGGAGGTTCAAGCTCCACGAGGGGCGTGGTTTGTCTGACTTACTAATACTACTAACTCTTCTGTCCCGCTAATGTATATCATCTGGCAAAAAAATAGGATTAAAAAATTCAAGGTTAAGCCGAGATTCTCAAACATTCGAGCAGCCGAAATCGATTCCTAAAGTTCAACTGCCAATTCGAGAAAAGAACCCAAATACTAGAACAACCGCCTTAAATCGTACTTCCAGGGTAATTCCGTAAATTCACGAAAACAGAAGGTTCAACTTGGGGGACACACCGTGACAGCCCCACCCCCCAAGGCCCAAACACAAGGGTTTATGGAGGGCTTTGCTTTTTCACAACAAAATTCATTTCTTCCTCTCCAACCTTCTCAGCAACAATGGCGCTCTCTCTTTCCTCCTAGTAACCAACCGAAAACCCTAACCCCAAACGACAAACAATCGCAAAACCCTAATTTTTGCAAATTCAATACACAATCCTCCATGTTGAAGGTCTTATCCTCCTCGTGTTTACGAGGTAGGTTTCAAGCCACGCCTTCCGCTTTACCTTCGAATCTCCGCCGCCACGGGACTCAGTTGGAATCGCCTTGGAGTCGTGTTTTGGGGTCGCTCAGGGGTAGAAAAAACCCTAGTTTGTGTCAGAGATTGTTTTTCTGCTCGGATTCGACGGATGGGTCGGAGACAGTTGAGGCCGCGGCCGAGGCCAAGCGGGTGGAAGTCGAGGGGGAAGAGGCCGACTCGAAGACTTCTTCGGCCATTGTTCCGACCGTTGCCAGACCCGAAGATTATCTCACGGTTAGATTTGTACATTTTCATTTTAGTGTGGTACTCACTTTGGTTGTGGAGAACCATGAGAAAGGGGGAAAGGACATCTTAGTGTTGATTATTTTTTAAATTGTATGGGTGGTTTTAATCAAAGTTCCATCTCTTTACCCACGTTTTTATTCAATTTGAGTGTAAAGTTGTAAACTTGAGTGAAAAGTTGAGTAAAACATTCATTTGATGAAGCACGCCAATGGGCAGTGTGTGATTTTAAACATAAATACAGGAGTGAAAGCTTTGTTAGTGTTAAATTTGAAAGCTGTGAAGTGGACTTGAAAAAATTGAGTAAAAGAAAGAGTCCCTTAGTTTCATGCGAAAAAATTGAATTAAACTCATTTCTGTTCGGTTTCGATGATGGGTTGGAGCCAGTCGTTGCTGCAGCCGAGGCCAAGCGGGTGGAAGTCTGAGGGGGAAGAAGCGGATGGGAATTATAGGTGGTCTAAGATACATAGTTTGATGATTTCCATCTCTTCACCCACATTACTCAGTTTGAGTGTAGATTTGTAAACTTTGTTGAAAATTTGAGTAAAAAATTCATTTCATGAAGCACTCCATTTGGCAATGTGTGATTTTAAGCATAATATCCGAGTGGAAGCTTTGTTAGGGGTAATATTTGAAAAGTGAAAGAAACTGATTTTAATGCAGGTTGAAAGGAGTGGAGACTGTACTGACAAGCGTTTTTTTTTTTTTTCCCACTCAAATTTATATGAAGATTTGTGTTGGGGACTGAGATGCCCGTAGAATTTCGCTTCTAACTTTAAACCACTTTGGCTACTCAATACTGGCTAATTATCTTTTGTTTTCTGTTGTTTTTTGCTTTGATTTGACAGAACAACCTTTACTCTGATTAGTATTTGTTTTGTTGGGAATGAAAAGTTGATTGCTAGGCTATGCATCTTCTGAATAGGCCGCTCTTTTGGAGTTGACATCCCTATTTTTCCCAGCAGAATTATTTGACATGTGGTCTTCGTCTCCAAACTGAAGCTTTTGGTGCCATTACCGTACATGTTTGTGCAATTTTGTCATCAATATAAGACTGAAAGAGGTCCAATGTTTCTCTTATTTGGAAGTATGGACTTGGAGTTCCAAAGCACACATCTGCGTTGTTTCATTCATGGAATGATGGTCAATTATCCATGTAAAGGCTCTCTAACTATCTTATTGTTTCCTTGCATTGAGAGTTGCATAATTTTAAGAAGAGAGTATCACATTTCCTCGTTGAGCTCTCTTAGAGCCCCTAAGGACGTGATACTCCTTTGGAAAACCCTAGGGGGAGTTTAAGGTCCATAGCATACCACAAAGGATGTGATTTCAAATTCAGGCATGTGTACTTAGATTAGAGAAAAGGTGCCGTCTATAACTCCAAGAAAGGAGAAAGAGCTTTTCCTGTGAGGCATTAACGAAACGTGGGAGGGTTGATAACATGATAGCAATGCAGGAAAGTCTGATATTCAATTCCGAACCCATCCTTATAATTCATGCACATGCTTGGCCCATCTCTTGCCAACATTCTTTTTTTTGTTGGATAAGTTCCTATGTTATGCTCGCTATCTGCTCACTATCTTTCTCGAACATTTGTGTCTGCTGCACAACTATAGATGGCACAATGATTTAGGAGAAAGTCCATTCATAAGTGAAGACTTTCACCAACTGAAGAGGGCAAGGAACTCACCCCCGTAAGAGCGACATTGTGCCGTATGGCATCATTGTAAGACGAAGATTTGGCATCATTTTGGCTCTGACAAGACTTCGAATTTTTTTAGGTTGATCTTTCTATTCTCACCCAATATATGTAACAGTGTAGTGAAAGCCATGACCTTAGGGTATGCTTTTTCAACAGAAGCTAGTTTTCCTGGTAACTTAAGTTTTCATTCCAAAACAGGAAGACAATGGAGCCTACAACAGTGGCATGTCTAAAAGCAAACAAACACAATCTGCAGTCCTCACAGAGTCAATAAACTCTGAAAGCAAACAAACACACAACCACCCACACAACACAATCTGCTAGTTCTTGTAATCAACATCCTATTAGGAATGTTTCCAGCTAGGTAAAGATACCAATTCTTGCAGCTGTTTTCCACTTTCTTCCAGCTGCATATTCTATTCCTCATCCCTCTCTCAGTGAGTTGAACAAAGCTTTGCGACGAAAGATCCTTGCATTTCTCGCTAGCCAAACAAGATAAATCTCTGTTTCAAATCCCAGTCGAATGGTAGCTGTACAGAATGAAGCCCCGTAGTTAACTGACTTCCCATTGTTGCCCCCTTGACCACGGAAATGGTTTCCTACTTGTGTAGTATCTATCCATAACTGTAGTCCAAATCTTTTCAGCATACTCGCATCCAAATGATAGTGCTCGTGGGACTCCTCTGCTTGATTACATAGTTCACAATCATGTTCAATAGACATTTCCCAGCTTATTAATATCTCTCTCTCTCTCTCTCTCTCTCTCGTTGCAATTTCCCAGGACAATGCCAAGGGAAAAAGGAGCTGTAAGGAACGTTACCTTTATACCAAACAATAGCATGCTGCTGAATTTTCTCCACTGTAGGTCTAATACCAGTCCAAGCAGTTCTAACCCAGTATATCCCGTTAGATAGCCACACCACTGAGTCTTCATTTTGCACATGAGGTATAAGAGCTGCTGAGGTGTGCTCTATCATCTTCCACAAAAGCTATTTTTTTATTTATTTTTCCAAACCATATTGAAGGTCCATCTCTGAGTGATGAGTGGTGGATTTTAAGAAGATAAGTTTGTAACTTGAATGGAGCATTTCAATCTATGGATGCTTTGCACTGTTTTGGAGTAGATTGTGCTGCAGTACCATCGATAAAAAATGTGCAGATCATAGCCATCTGATATATTCTGAAACGATGCGGTCTTCAAGGCATTTCTATCTTGTTCAACCTGTTTAAATGTACTTGAATTGTAGTTACGCACTTATGGCCCTCTTGGAAGTTGGTTTTCCTTTTTCCGACCTATCTTTTTGTTGAATAAATCATTCTTAGAAGTTAACTAGTTTACAATTCCTTACTGCATACTGGGTTTTGCAATTTCGGTGCCTATTGAGGGATAGCACAATTGAACTAAAAGCAATTGTGAGACATACATGGAACGCATATGTTCCAATCATTGGGCTGGCGGGTAATGTGGGGTGACGGTTGCTCTATTATAACATTGTTTGACTCTCCGTCGTTGTCAATACTTGTCCTTGATTATCTTTTGTGTAACATGATTTTCTTATTTCCCCATGCAGGTTTTGGCATTGCCATTGCCTCACAGACCATTATTTCCTGGATTCTACATGCCAATATATGTGAAGGTTTGGCTGCTTGTCTCTAGTTTATTAAATATTAAATTGTTGTCTTTTTTTTTTGGAGTGTTACATGAATGGCCCAGACTGGGCGTAGAGGCACACAGGGGAAGTCCAATGATCTTCATGGAATCAAAAATTGACACCCTGACACCCAGGCCCGAGTCCGGGGATAGATTGAGATAAGTGAATACTCCGATTCACTTGTCCAGGCTATTTTGGTTGAGTCACAAATCTAAAAATTTTCATGGTGTGTCGTCATACATTGCCTCCTGTTTTGTCTCTACCAAAGACGCGAATGGTGCGGACAAGGGACACATATTGCCCACTCTATGGACATATCTTGCATGCATGTAAGAAAATAATTGTAAATGCATATATCATGACACTCAACATGGACTAGATAACCAACAAATTTGAAGTCTTTTACATGTGCAGCGGATTAAAATCTATTCACTTAACGGCAATACATTTTTTGTGATTAATGTAACCATATTCAAAATACTGCTTGGAACTTCTGCACATCAGGTTTTGCAAAGTAGTTATAGATCTTCCTGAAAGCATAACTCTTCCAAAAAGCCTACTAGAGTAAAAGTGAATTCACAATTCCCTTAAACCAAAAAATCAATAAATTTAAATCAAACTAGCTTTTAAGCTGTGTACAGGCTGCTGTGTCGCCTCAAAAGCATGCTTCTTCCGTTCCTGCCTAACCCAAACTGCATCAGATCAACATTGTTGTCTTCCACGTCACGATGACTATAGGACACGATTGCTGTTCCTGTTAGCACTCTCCAGGAGGGATAACCATCTTACCATGACTGATAGAGTTTGCAAATCAAGTTTAGTATAATCCGACTATATAACCTGCTTTCCTCTTGACAGTGGAGAACTTAGAAAAATCTAATAATCGATACACAAGAAACATATACGCAGTGAAAGAGACATGCTGATTGTCTGACACAACCTTGTGGAAAACAATTCAGGACACAACACTACTGGGACACATCAATAATACTCTTTTTGTATGTGTAAAGACGCAAATAATAACTACTAGGTTTTTTGCATTACAATTATGTTTGTATTTTATCTCTGAAAGCAGAGCATTGCACTAATGATTCTCACATTATAGAAGAGAAGTGTGAACTGTGAACAATAAGACCTGGTATCTATTCCAGAGCTTTTCTAGTAGAGAAATTGGAAGTTTTGAACTGTAGAATCTCGACATTCTAAATTCAGAGGCAAAGGGATCAATAGGAATAAAAGTACACTGTTTTCTTTTTTAAAATCGGCTGAACTTGTTATCCCCCATACTTTTAATGTGTTTGAGTGAATCAATAAAGGGAACTTTTTTTTGTAAAGATTTATGATTTCACGACACGTGTCTGGACACACAGCTCCAAGCATTCTGCCTTCCCTGTGCTTTCAGCTCTTTGTTGCTCTTAGATGGAGTAGAAGACGATCATCTGATTCCTTGTCTTCATTGAACATGAAACACTAATTTGGAGAAAGTCTTCTCTCCTAGTCTCCTTCTATATGATCAATGGTAAGTATGGCATCCAAAACAGGGGTGAACAAAAACAGACACCTTGAAAGGTGTTGCTAGCTCCTCCAATAAGCGGAAAATAATTACTTATCTGGAAACCTTCATCCACTACCTCTCCAGTTCATCATATCTTCCCATTACTAAGAAATATTCACACTACGTAGAGATCAAAAAATTGACCTATTGCTTCTATATCCCTATCCTGGTCTCAAAGTCCGCAGATCCCATACCAACTTATCAAAATTAGGTTCACTTCATTTGCTAAATTGTATACGGTAAAAAAAATGTGTCAGATAAAGTGTCCCTGTTCCATTCAAAGAGTAATTACTCATTTTATTTTTTGTATTGAAATAATTTGGGTCTATGGGTTGTTTGCCCCTGTAATTATTCTCTTGCAGGATCCTAAATTACTAGCAGCTTTAGTGGAAAGTCGGAAACGGCAAGCCCCGTATGCTGGAGCTTTCCTTCTTAAGGATGAGCCAGGGACTGATCCTAGTGCCGCTTCTGGTTCTGACGCAGATAAAAACATATATGAGCTCAAAGGAAAAGAGTTGTTCAACCGCCTTAATGAAGTTGGTACACTGGCCCAGGTAACTTGTGATGGTTTTTTAGTAGTTACACTTTGCAGTGTAGTATTTCCCTTTAAAATTCTTTATTGAGGTGATTTCTGTCCCTTGGTTAATGTTTTTTTTTTTTTTTTTTAATCCTAATATGATACGCCAGATAACAAGTATCCAAGGAGACCAGGTAGTCCTTATTGGTCATAGAAGACTTCGAATAACAGAGTTGGTGAGTGGAAGTTCTGCTTGATGTCATGCAAATTCGTTTTATCCATAGCACTCCTTGTGTCTCAGGCTATGCTTCCTATGTGTCCAAATATCAAGTCTATAATTTTGTGTTACTTTTCTAGATGTACATACAACTTGTTGATACAAAGTTCTCTAAATTACTTATCCACAAGATAAGAAGTTTTAGACTGAATTAATTGTCCTCTTTGCAGGTCAGTGAGGATCCGCTTACAGTCAAAGTTGATCATCTCAAGGCATGGCCTGTTTTTCAGATTTCCCCTCCTTTTGGATTATTGTCTTTAATCTAGAATTAAAGGTACAAGGAAATTCTAGATTCTTCTGCAATACTTTTATCTTATTAGGTTGCTCTCTATTTTGTAGGATAAACCATATGATAAGGATGATGATGTAGTAAAGGCCACGTCATTTGAGGTCATATCAACCCTCAGGGATGTTTTGAAGACGAGTTCCCTCTGGAGAGATCATGTTCAAACTTACACTCAGGTTTGGCCCTTCCTCCGCAATTTCGGGTGCTGCTTCATACTGATTAGTTTTTCTTGCTCTCCCCCATCCCCTCCCAAAAGAAACGATATGAACACAACAGAAAAGAAAAAAGAGAGTGGAGTCGTCCCATTCACGAATATTGAAAGAGTTTCAACTTACTTACGACTGACCTGTGAACCAAGTAGTTAGGGGCTTACGACCAATCGAGAATATCTCCCAGCCTCCCAGGACAACAAAACTTAAAAGCCCACCAATTTTATATTCCATTTATTCTGCCATCTATGGGTAGTTTTCCTTTCTCTCGCCACCCATTTCTCGTTCCCTCCAGAGTTGTGCCGGTGCCACCACCGGTTTTGCTGGCAATACACCAGTCACTGGTGCTGCCATCATGGAAGTAAGAGGGAGGTGGCGGTAGTCTTAGGGGTATCGTGGGGGAGGGAAGGGGGAGGATGTTGTTGTGGTCCAAGGTGCCTGTGGTCTTAGGGGCATGAGGGAGGAGGTAAGGAGGAGGGATGTGGTTGTGTTCTTGGGTGGCCAGGGAGAGGGTAAAGGGGGGAGCTGGCACTGTTCACTGGTGGGGCACAAAGGAAGGGGCACTCCAAAATAGGCCATAGGAGGAGATAGGGATATGGCTATATGTGAGAGGTAGGTCATTACGAGAGGGGTGTCGCTGGAAGGGTGAAAATTGCTAGTTGGGTTTTCAAACTAGCTGATGTTGGCAGTAGCCGTGGATAAGTGTCTCTTCTTGAAAAGCTTCGTGCGTGCTTTTTAATCCATAATCTCAATCATCAAATTTAAACGTTGCCCTTAACCATTTTTCATTAAGTTATTATCAAATCTCATAGTTGTTAGAATCGCACGATTCATGTGACATTGAAGACCTAAGGGAGGTGGATCTGGTAATTGGTCTGTTCCGATTCTGATTCTTTTCCAGATTCTTTCTTTGGCGTTCCCCGACTCTTCCTAAGATCAAATATTTCGAGCCTGCTTCCATGGAAAATTCAGACTTTCTTTTTGATGCCGCGATCGCATAAAAACATTAACTTTGAGGCTCAATAGCTAAATATGGGGAAGCTCACCCCTGCCTTTAGACAAGAAAGCCCTTTTCTACATGCCCCCCGAAAACCCCAGAACGTCCACTTTTCCCCACAACGTCGATTTCGAGTTCCACCCCATACCAAACTTTGCTTGTCCATGATTTGGATTGCAGGATCTGGAAATGGTGAACTAAATTTGCAATTCGATTCATGCAAACCAATACGAATCTATAGGTGATTAAAGATTTATATAAAATCACTGGTGAATCGGACTGATTCGCGATTCAATTACAGTTTATGTAAAAACGATACGAAGTTATTGGTGAATCAAGTTAATCACAGTTGTTGCGTTTGACTAATATCAATGTTCTAAAAATCTCTAGGCGCTAGTTGAGCGGGAAAGGGGTGCCTACCGCCTAGGTGGGGACTAGGCAACTAATGGGCTGTCTAGCACCTAGGCAGGGATTAGGCACGGACTAGTTGGCCGCCAAATCTAGGCGTTGTATTCTAGTTTTCTACGCGGGGACTAGTCGGCCAACTTTTAGAACACTGACTAATATCAAATCATTTTTGCAGTTTTGCCTTAATTTTTCTTATAGGAAAACTAGAATACAAGGTTATAGACCGGGGGAGTTCTTAGAGTCATAATTTCACAAATTTCTTTTTAATTCTTGTATTCTCTAAATAATAGACCGGGCACGGCTCAAAGCCTTGGACCAACCCACATACGTTGCCATATAAGCTAGTTTCGTACCAATTTTAGCTTTCATTTGTGTAATAAATCTCTAACCTCTATATGCACATATCCTGTATACTATTGTACTTATTGTCCTATTAGGTAGAGATGTCTTTCCTATTAGATCAAGTGATCATCAATTAATTATAGAAAACAAACTTCAATATTGATTTAAGCTCCAATTCTTCAATTTTACAAACATTTTCCTACGTACTTTAAAATTTGGACTGAATCGTTACTATTCTCGATTCGTGATTTGACAACCTTGTCAAATCATTATACTCAGTTCATTGTGCTCAACATGTCGGTTGTTTTATGCACTATTTGATTCTGAATTACTTCAAGTTGAACATTAAAGAAAGCTAAAAGGAAGAGGAAAAGCTGGTGCAGAATTAATAAGAGGCCATTGTACTATTGAGCAAGGCGTTGTTACAAAGGAAAGAACTGGTTTGTCAATAAACCCGGACATGGGTAGAAATGTAATTCGATACCTAAATTGTAAGGGTTGTAACGTGTCTGAAGACTATCACAAAAATGTAATTGTTTTGGTTTTAACTGGCAAATCTTATTGGTAAAAGAGCCAATTACATAAAAGGCTACCTTGTGAGCTAAACTATGTTATTCCATGAACTAACTGTTGGGCATTTTTTCATATGTGAATATTTCGTTTTCTACAAAATTAACTGATGAGTTTGAGAGACTGGAGATATTTGTGGCTTGTATGAACTCTGAGAAAAACCTTTCCCTTTTTGTTTAATCCTTATGCTTTCATGTGTGCTAAAAGTGAAAGAATTTGATTTTCATACTCCTGAGTGATACTTCTTTTCCACTATCGTGGTACACCATCCTACCTCAGTGCCAATATACAGCTTCTTACATTGATATGTCCCGAGTTTCAGGCCTTATGGTGCTTGGCATTTTTGAAAATGTTCTTAATACCTTTTAAAATGATTGACTGTTTCCCAAAGGTCCTTTGTATGCATGTTCATTGAGTAGATTTATTTTATTCATCTTGGACTATGATACGATTTGATTAGTTGTTTTAATGACGAGGTAAGGAATTAAAATTGGTCTTTTACTTTTATATCTGCAGCATATAGGTGATTTCAATTATTCCAGATTAGCAGATTTTGGAGCAGCAATATCTGGTGCAAACAAATCACAATGCCAGCAAGTGCTTGAAGAGCTAGATGTAAGCATCATCTGTTATGTTAATTTTTTCAATGAGCTGAAATTTCACTTTTCCTTCATTTTAATCTAATAGGATTCTGTTGCTTTTAGAGGGTTGCTAGTAAGCCAAACAGTAGATGCATGAATTTTACTTATCACTATATATGCTAGTATATTCGTGTAAGTAGTACTAGTAATACATTATGTGTCATTCATGTTATCCTCTTTAGCTTAATACGTGGTGCGCTGCATCCCTGTTTGATGCAAACGGTTTTCTTCGCGTATTGTTTTTTTTTTTTCTCTTTTTCTTTTGAAGGGGACCAGCTGCACTAGTGTTTTATTGACCAGAAATTTGTGCCGTTCAGTGCCTGTTGACCTCTGTTCACTTGTATTGGAGGGCATAACCAATGTTGATAAATCCATTTGTCTACATTAGATGATAAAGTTTTCTGTGAGTTGGGATTTGGGGGAAGGCGTGGGGATTGATTGAGTGTTGCGTAGTGTTTGGGATGAAGGAACAAGCAGAACTTGTGGAGCTGGGGGATCAATAACTTATGCCGGTTGAGGTGACAGGGGTTCTTTATTTTGAAAACATTCTGTCTTCTCCAGAAAGTGGTATCAGAAATAACGGTGGGTCTCGCTTTTGGAGGCGTTGGGTTCAATGTTTAGGTAGAATATAACAGATGCCAAGGTGTTAAATCTATATAACAGAGCTAGAAAGCTTGGATACAAAGTACATTGATTTTCAATTGGATAGCATAGGAGTACACTACATGGATAGAAAACCATTACCAAAACCAAAGTGTATCACATAGATGGGAGTTGAAGCCCTAACATGCAAGTTGTTAGATGTAGTGGATCGAATTAGCAAAGGTCCATTGGGCTCATCCAAGCCCTCTGGCCGTACAGGAACAATAGAAGGGGTCACCCACCCTGGGACCTGGTTATGATCAAGGAGGTTGACCCCAGTCACCATTGCCGAAGCAAATCCACGTGCTAACATCCATAGCGAAAAAGGGATCAAGCGGATGATAGCACAATCCACGCTCGGCACAACCCGTGGTGACATCCATAGCGAAAAGGGATCAAGCGGATGATAGCACCAAGCCGATGAGTTCATTACACATCGCCTAGAAACACCCACCTCAGAAGGGCATTGAAGCGGCATCCAAATCATCGTCCAGGTCCCCGAGCCGTGTCATCCAAACTGATAGGTTCCGAGGCATCATGCTCGGTATCAGTCGCCTTGCCTATCGCCTAGTCGAGCCACCGAACCGATAGGTATCGGACCTATCGGTGTCTCGGCATCTGGTGTGCTTGACATACCAGGTGTTGGTTCAGGCGGGGGGTTTGCATCGGGGAGTCCTCCCAAATCCTTTGACTTATTACGTGTGATGTTAGCTGAAGCTGCTTGTGTGTCTCACGCGCGCTGTCTGTACCTGACATTCCATGTGGTCCGGTCAAAGCGTCTCAGGTAGGCCCGCCGTAAAATGTCCCCTCACCAACCTCACTCTGAATCGACCTCTACACACTTTCTCTACATACGTAGAAACTCTCTCTCTAGAATTCCGGTCTACTTTCTCCTCCTTTGATCACTTACTAGACTGTCGGAGTGCCTTCCCGGACTCCCAATGGTCCGGGCTTGGCACTAACGCGGATTCTTGGTGTGCAGATCATCTTCTCAGGCCAACATTTTGGGTTCGGGTGCAGTTTAGCCATCTCACCACCTCCGTACAGAACCAAAAGCTCAAAGGGGTAACTCCGGTGAAGCGCCTCCCACATTAGAAGCCGTGATTTGGATGCAATTTATACTTCGTTTGATGTCGTCATGCTTCATGTTTCACTCCATTGGAGCCTAAGGAGATGTGTTTCGAAGGCAATCTGGTCAAGTTGTCAAATTGTGAATCGAAAGTCCTTTCCTGAATTGTGAATCGAATTGAGTTGTGAATCGCTCCAATTCGGTTGTTATTTATAAAATACGTGGAAAAGATTTGCGGATTTGGGTGACAAATGTATACTATAAATGGAAATTTTAGACCTAAATCAAAATAGCTTGTTTTAAATGGTAAGGTGCTTCTTTCAAGCAAGTGAGAAGTCAATTCTTTCGACTCAAGCCTTCCAACATTCACTTCAAACGTGCTATTGATTAATGGAATATAGTGAACCACATCGAACCACTGTGATTTATTGACATTCTCATTTCTCGTTACAAAATGTGAAGAACAACGAAATAAGACAAATTCTCAAAGCAATTGTATATGATGTTTGTAACTTAACCACACATTTTAAGGTCTGAATACCAATATGATGTGCTGCACTCCTCTGTCTACCACTATGTTGACGAGATCCAAATCTAATGAACATTCAAGACACTCAGTGTTTGAATATTCACCTGTATTAGATCCCTCCCGAACACGACATAGAACTTTATTTACGGAGGGAATAAAGTTACAAGTACATAAAATTGAAATGTGAAATGTAACCTCATTATCGTTTTGTAGCGTGTTGGAAGACAAGCTTTAGCTTCAATACTGCCTCTGTTAAAGCTATCAAACAAAAGTGATATCAGTTCTTGATTCTTCTTGAGGAGAGTGAACCGTATCCTTTTTGATGTCCGCTAGGAACTAGCAGTCTTTTTCACCATTGAGTTGAAACACGGACATCGGCATATCGATCCAATAAAATTCATTCTCAAAGGCTGTACTACAGGTTTTTTCTTTTTCTACCATCAATATAAAGCGATGCCTCTAGTCCAATTCATGATTCAAAAGAGGCATCGCTTTATATTGATGGTAGAAAAGAAAATGCCCGTCAAAAGAGGCATCGCTTTATATTGATGGTAGAAAAAGAAAATGCCCACATTACGGGCTTTGACGTTGAATTGACTGCAATAAATTTCTTACTAATGGAAAAGAGAACCTGTTGAATCGGTAAGTTGGTGTCCATTTTCCAAATTAATGGTAAAAAAGACCGCTATTTTGTTGTGTTCATAAAATTAAAAAAAAGAGCTGGCTCTTCTTGTGAAGAATCAGGAAATGATATCATTTCTGTTTGATAGCTTTGATAGAGGCGGTGCTAAAGTTAGAGCTCGTCTTTCAACTTACTACAGAATGATATTGTGGTTATGTCATATTTAATGTTATGTACTTAATATAATTTTATTTCTCGTGTTAATAAAGTTACACATTTTGTTTGTGAAAGGATTTAATAGATGTGAATGTTCACCAGACAAATAGTAAGGGTCTTGCATGTTCATTGGATTTGGGTACTACTAACATTTCTGGTAGAGGGTGAAGTAGAGGAGAGGCATCACATTTGTATTTGAGAATTCGAAATATGTTGTACGTTACAAACATCATAATTCAATTTTGTTAAGAATTTTATGGTCTTATTTCGGTTTTTTTCGTTTTACGTTGTGCAAGGGAAAATGAGAATGTCAATAATCAATGATGGTTCAATGTGGTTCGCTTTATTCGGTTAATCAGTAACATGTTTGACATTAATGTTGGTAGGCTTGAGTTAAAAGAATTGACTTCTCACTCACTAGAAATGAAGTGCAAGTCCTTGAGTCTATAACTTTCTTATTTAAGGTTGGGCAAAAGTATTAATGTGCAACTAGAAATTAGTAAAATGCAATAAAGGTTAGAAATTTGTTAAGAGACAATTGTAGCTAGTTGTTGGAAGGATTTTCTAGAATCATCTAGATTATTTATTAAGGGAAAATAAGCAAGAAGGAAAGAATATATATCTTGGCGTAGATTATGCTGTGCCAACGCATCCAGCTAAGAAGTGCCCATGCTTACATGGAGACTAAGTGATCGTGCTAAGAAGCATAGACACTTACATGAACACTCTTGGACAGTCATTTGGTATTCTTTTTTTCTTGTGCATAATGAACAAAAATACTAGTGGAGACATCTATCCAACACTTCTTTGGTGTCTATGAATTAGATAGCAATATGTGATGGAAGCTTCTTATCCACTTGCTACCATTTGATTTTCAACATTTAGAAGCATCAATATATATCTTGTAGAAGTTGTTTAAAGTTTAAACTAAATTTTACTTTGTAGAGAACTGCAAAAGGTACTTTAATGACGAAGGAGGGGGATAAAATGTGCCATTCCAGTTTTCAACTTTATTAGAGGTGCTAGATTAGTTGTCCCACATTACTTGGGTATGGAATGGGAGACCACTTAATAACATTTGGGACCTCTCCACTAATTGCCAATTGGTCTTGAGTTGGACGATTTAACATGGTATCAGAGCTAGGTTTCGGAGGCTTTTGGACTAGACTCTATATTGATGGTTGGTTCCCCCTTTGTTTGTCATTTATGGTTTGATAGTTGTCGTATGTGTTGAATTGTTTGTTTCACTTACCACGTGCGAGACGGGGGAAGTGTTAGAGCTTGTCCCACATCGGTTAATAATCACCTCCAAAATTAGTATATGAGCCTTGGTGGCCTCTCCCCTTTGTCGCCAATTAGTTTTGAGTTGGATATAAAGTTTCCACATGGTATCAGAGCGGGCCCATTCCATCTCAATTTTTATAACAAAAATTAAATCAAGCCCACACCCCATGATGGTAGAACCCACTCCTAAATAGGATGGGAGCTTCCACACTAATTTGAAAGACAATTCTCACTTCTCTTTCCAAATATTCAAGGAAGAAGAAAAAGGAAAAAAAAAGTATGAAAGATTTGAGACTCTCTCTCGTCTTGTATTCTACTACTTATCTACGTGTTTAGTCCATATATTTATATATTTGGCATAAAAAGATCTATAAGGATGTCATTTCTTATGTTTATATATATAAAATGTTCATATACACGCACCCTTTGCAACTATAAAACATGTATTTATTCATTTAATATTCCCTCACTGCTCCCAACCTAGGGAGCTTCTACATACCCTCGACCCCGTCCCTGTCCCCGCTCCCGCTCCCGCTTCGTGCAACTAAGGTTAGATTAGTTGTCCCACATTGCTTGGGTACTTTGCAACTTTATTTGTAAGGTATAAGTTGTGGTGATCTATGTTACACGGACACGGGTGGGAATATTGGTTGCGGGTGTATATCTAGGTGGCGGATACCTAGATTTTAAAAATATGGGATACGTGGATATGGATCTAAATTTGGACATAGGTGCGGGGATACGTTAAATGGTCCTTTTTAATAATATTTTTGAAATTTATTTATTAAAAAATAGATAATCTATGTATTAAAAATACATTTTATTCTTTTGTTTTTGTAATCAAAAGATGATGCCATGAAAATTATTTTTGTATCCTATAATATTCAAGCCCATTAGTGGCTCAAAAAGAAGTAAATAAACCCATCAGAGCCTTACAAGTCCAAACTAGAACTTTGTAGCCCAAAAGAATAAGCAAATCAAAGCCCAATAGAATAAAATAAACCCCAAGGACAAAACACCAACATCTGCTATCTTCTCCCAGTCGTCTCCCATCAGCGACAGAGTTCTCGTGTGAAGACAGAGCTCCACACAGCTGTCATCTCCGGCAGACCTGGTACAGTTTCGTCCTCTTCCTCTTCTTCTTTGTACCAGATCTGGAAAACAGTGGTATCTGGATTTAAAATGCTGTGTCGGACACAAATCCTGCGCCGGATCCGTGCAACATAGGTGGTGATATTGTTGCTGTTTTTGTGAGAGTCGGGTTTGCTATAGTTACTTGTCATGACGGGGGTATAATATAAAAGGTTAGGTAGAAAGGGCGTGGGGAAGTGCTTTAAAAACTAGACTGCGTTATTACTTATTAGTTACATCTGAAGGCGGTGGAAGAAACTGGTTAGGTACAATCTGAATAATTAGAGGCTTAGCTCATGCATTCTGGCCTTACATTTTTGCTCCCTTTGGAGCAATCTATTTTGCAAAGGAGTAGTTAGACTTTCTCCAGTTTGTTTTTATGGAGAGTTGTACCTCTTGCGGTTGTGTATAGTATTTGGAAAGTGCCTTGACGAGTTTTTCTGTATCTCTTTGTAAATTGGATTACTAATATATGGCTGTTAAATCATATTGGATTCACAATTTCTGCATATTAAGGATGGATTTATCTATGTTGAGAAAAGTTTGTTATTGCTATTGTATGACTGACTGCAGTCTTATTCTACTTCTTAGTTTACCAGAAACATATATTTTTCTACTGACCTTGTATTCCAAATTCTCTAGAATAATAATTAGAACTGGTGCAAAAGAAAACAGTAAATTAAGCGGGCTATTGGGCCTCCAAAAACCATGTATTGGAAAAGAGATCTGGTTGTTTTTAGTATCTTAAGGACAATGGAAATCAATAAGTTAGGCAATTATGTTCAAACATCTGAAACATATTAAGAATCCCATTAGTGGAAGGAGCCTCAACACCAAATAAGCTGATTTCTTAGATTAATGAGGGAGTGCTGGTTTAGCTTTTATTCGTAACTACTACACCAGCATAGAGATGGTACAGACGTCTCTTTTGCAGTTAAATTTCCCCTCAATTACCATATCTGATTGGGTGTTTGAGTTCCTAATATCCATCCATAAGAGATGTATAAAAAATTTGTTTCCCTTCACGTGAACATATTCTGTTAAATCTGTTGATGTTCTGTCTAACTCTAGAAATATTTGCCGTATCAGGTCTATAAGCGGTTAAAACTTACTCTGGAACTAGTGAAGAAAGAAATGGAGATTAGTAAGATTCAGGTATGCCCTGCTAGCATTTTTACATAAAGACTTTCATGGAAGTTGAATGCTATAGTTTCATTTATTTTCTGCCAATTGTTAGGAATCAATTGCAAAAGCAATTGAAGAAAAAATAAGCGGGGAGCAGCGTCGATACTTGTTGAACGAGCAGCTTAAGGCCATAAAGAAGGTATGTGAAGCTTTATCCCCCAACGTTTCAAGTATTTGTGCTTAGTTCAAGTTTGATTTTCCTGTTCTCTCTCAACAGTGATATCCTGATTTTTATGCTTAATTAAATGTTCGCATGGTGTTTTTGAGTTGCTAAGTTGTATGTTTTGATTATTTTGCTTATATCCTTTTGGAGACCTAATGTGATAAAATTTATTATTATTTGCCTTGATGCAGGAACTAGGGTTGGAGGCTGATGATAAAACAGCACTTTCTGGTAATTTCTTTTCTAGTTACTTACATCATAACTAGATAATCATCGGAAGTTTTCTCCGCTCTTGGTAGAGTTGGTAGTCTATTCCCTAGATTGCACTTTTAAAAACTGGAGGTCATGCGGCTAATAATGATCCATAGTGTTGTTTCTTCCAATGCGCATTCCTTCGGTATATACTATCCTGTAATATAACAATAAGTAGATCACATGGCTTGATTTTCTCTCATGTAAGTTGGACTGCTGCACTCTAAAGTCTGAAGTCGACCATTCTGCATGACTCTTGACATTCATACAATGCATGCTTTTTGTGGTTGATGAACTTTATGGTAAACTGGGGCCTCATTTCATGTATTCATTGAGTTTAATGTTCGTGGCTTTGTGTATGCTTTATTAGGTTAAATGACCCAAGGATCTTAGGATAGTTTGGTAACTTTTAGTTTGGCTGGACATAAGTGGTAGGGTCCTTCTACATACATCCCCGGATTTACTCTTTAGACCCACCAAAGATCGGCACAGCTCCCACAGTACCAAGACTAACCTCATCCTTAACTCACACATAATAGTTTCTCATCTGCATCTAGTTTCCATCGCCAATGCTCTGGATGCTGTGCAACGCCAATGCTCTGGATGCTGAATGAAAGAAGCATGGTAATGTGCACATAAATCAAAATGATTCTTGGGTCTGCCCTCTTTGATGCCTTTTGGCTTTGATTTGAGGGCATGATTCCGCAGCAAACGCGACGGTATAGGGGGATCACTGTTTCAGTGGTATTCTGTGAGCAGCCACTTTGTGCATTTATTGCCAAAGGTTAGGTCTGTCTCCAATCCATCTGTTTCAGTGGTATTCTGGGAGCAGCCACTTTGTGCATTTATTGCCAAAGGTTAGGTCTGTCTCCTATCCTTCCCCCGCCCATACCCCCAATTATTGGGGACTAAATGGGTTATGTTATTGTTGTTGTTGTTGATCTAGTTTCCATCGCCATTTAGACCATTGCCGAAGGCTGGCGAACTTGACACCGGCAATCGCCTGTATCTTCCATCACTAGCCATTTTCAGTTTGAAATTTGCTTTGCAATCTTTATGATTTGCAGTTACTAGTTTGTTGTAGAATTGTTGTTTAGTGCTTCAAATAGTATAGCAATATTTGGGGTTTGGTGTTTTTTGTAGAGTAATTCACTAATTTGTGAGTGGGTTGATGTGAAGGTTGACGAAGCTCCATTGTGTTTGGCATCTTCTTTTCAACCTTTTCCCCAATGTCACTATTTCAAATTCTATGTACAGCCCCAAGAAATAGGCCTGTTCACAAACTAAACTGTTCGAGTTTGAGCTTGTGTTCGGTCATTAAAAGCTTGTTTGAGATCGGTCTGTTACGTAAACAAATCAAGCTTGAATATGTTTTTGAAGCTTGTTAAGCTTTCGAACCAAGCTCCAACAATCTACTGCTTGGCTCATTCCGACTCATGATTTTTGAAAAATTCAAGCTACTCGAGATTTGTTTGTGTCGGCTCGATTAAAGCTCATTTGAGATCAGTTCGTCTCATAAACTAGCCAAGCTCGAGCATGTTTTTAAAGCTGGTTAAGTTTTTAAATCAAGCTTGAAAAATGGAATGTTCGGTTTGTTTATCAGCCCTACCAAGGGAGTATTATTTTATCCCCCAAACCTGAACCTATCACTCAATTGCTACGCCTTGCCCATTGCATTTATACCTAAAAACTCCAAAGTTAGTCGCTGTCCATAGAATTTCTGCTCCTAATTCCAAAACGTGAACCTGCCTTTTAGAAATTGACCCCAATCCCATTCATATTCCTATCCAACCCTCAGTTCTTTCTTCTCTGTTTTGGTATGCTAGTACAATGTTCTAAAAATTGGCCAAGTCGGCCGACTAGTCGGCCCCAAGTCGCTAGTCGAAGGTCCCCCGACTTGATCGAAACCCGACTAGTAGGGCAAAAGTTGGCGATTAGTCGGCCAAAAATCGCTTGTCGGCAGCCGCCCGACCTGGGACTGACTAGCATCTTTTAGAACCTTGGCTAGTAGCAACTTTCCATTGCCAAAACCTACCAAAATCCTATTGTAGTCACTCTCGGAAGTCGGAACAAGTTTCCTTAGTTCTCTCACATCAAGCTTGCAATCTTTGATGAGGTGACTGAAAGTTGACTTTGAGCATCTAGCCAGAATTCAAGATCAAGGAAAAGTGAAACAAGCTGCTCATGCTTTTCCTGTTGAAAATTTTTAGGCTTCGGTCCCCAAATTAAAATCCATATTCATTGCTGAAACATTTAGGTCAAATCAATCCACCTTCAACTTCCCTGGGTCAACAATGCTATTGGCAGCATTGATGAGTTTTTTTGATTTGGTGTCAACTTATATTGGAGGGGATCCAAACTTCTAAAGAGGATTACAAGAGTCATGTGCTAGGATTGGAGAGGTTCTTCGGACCAAAAGTGGAAACATGCTTTTGTTGTTGGAGGAATTTGGAAGTCTTGTTTCTTGAAAGTGTCTTTATGCCAGTTCTTTGGCCAAAACAATATGACAGCCTTGAAAATTACTACGGCTTCTCACTGTCTTTCAGTGGAAATCACATCGTAATACTAGGTTCCTTCTATTCAAGCATCAAGTGAGGGAAACTTCCTTTTCTTTTTCCCTCCTAAAATGGAGTTTGACCGAGTCAGCTCCGAATATAACCTAAGGTTGATCTAGCTGAGCTCTATGGCTTTACATTTATTCATTTTGTTTTCACTCTTAATTGATCCATCATGTGGAGATCTCCCAAATCCTTTCATCATTTGTGAAATATACTGAGTTTATCCACATGTGCGAGAACTCTGTGCAGTGGGTAAACCTTTTTTAAACTAAGGTTACTTATGAAAGTTATGATTGACCTCCAGGGTGAGAGTTACTACACACATGCACGAATGTTGGACTCTATTTTCGGTCCCATGTATCAATTATTTGTTTTGTGTCTCTGCTGCAGCAAAGTTTAGGGAAAGAATTGAGCCAAATAAGGATAAATGCCCTCCTCATGTATTACAAGTTATCGAAGAAGAACTGACAAAGCTGCAGTTGTTGGAGGCCAGTTCAAGTGAATTCAATGTGACACGTAATTATCTTGATTGGTTGACTGCATTGCCATGGGGAAATTACAGGTTTGTACTTCAATTTCTTTCCACTCACTTTCTGATTTTCCCTCGGGACCTTAGCGGTGTCACGTTATTCTTCTGTGTCTGCTGGTTATGCTGGTTCTTAGCCTCATGTTCTCACTTCAACATACACTGTTTTTCGCCTGCTATTTGGCCAAAGTGTGGTGTGCTTTAATTGACAAGTTTGGCTAGTTGTTCGTATATCTTCTTGCATTTGAATTTACCTACTTATGGTGGTTAGAATTTGGATTATTTTTTCTGATGGAGTCGGATTTTAAGTTTTTTTAGTATCTGTTTTTAGGTTGCAATATAATCCTTTCTATGTTTCTGGGTACATGCTCCCACAAGTCCCTTACTCCCTCCAGCCCTGTTTGGTAGCGATAGTTAGACCAGAAATTACTGCAACATTGGAGAGACCCTTCTTTTTTGTTTGAAATATGTTTCTTTATTAGGAGGAAGAACGTTTTATAACTCTTGATTGATTTCTGTCTTCTAATGTTCTTCCTTGTCCGGGTTCCATATTTTCATGCTTGTACCATGCCCTGTTGTAGATTTAGTACTTTCCATGTGAAATTGTCTACTTGGTAAATAATTCTGATGTCATATATTTAGGCTTAGTAGTATTTTTAGGATGTCATACTTCATGCTACAGGCTTACTCTTCAGTTGGCTTTGCTTGTCAAAATCCCGTTCACGTTCCTGTGGTTTCACCATTACAGAATTATACTCCCTCCGTCGCAAAATGGATTTCCAAAACTCTATTCCCACCTCTCAAAAAATTATCTCCGACATTTTTTTAATTATAATGTATCCTATATGCTATTGGTTCTTGTTTGATAGATCTCACTTAGTTTTATTGAACAAAGTTTATAAAATCATAAAAAGTATTATAAATTACAAAATAGAGATGATTCTTTGAGAAATGTGAATAGTGGTTTTGGACATTCGTTTTGGGACGGAGGGAGTAGTGTTTTTGCAGCCCAGCTTTGATAATAACAGGTCACATGGTTTTGAACAGTGAGTAGTTGTTAAGTTCTTGTACTATCCTTTCATCATCGTTTCTTCTTCCACCTCTACCACTACCATTCCTACTCATTACTAGATATGGTTCTTTTAATAAAAAGTTAGGTGCATTGTAATGTTTAACCTTGCTCTGGTGACCCGTCCAATGATTCCTCTCTTTAAAGTTGTTTTAACTGATCTTTTGTTGGGCTTATGGGAATAAATGATTTGGGAAGTGTTATTTTGAAACTTACAAAATGAATTCAAATATGAACTTTCGGGCATTTTGGTTTAAATGCAGCGACGAGAACTTTGATGTTCTCCGGGCGCAAAAAATTCTCGATGAAGACCATTATGGGTTGACAGATGTCAAGGAAAGGATATTGGAATTTATAGCAGTTGGAAAGCTCCGAGGAACCTCTCAAGGTTGGTTATGCATCCCTTACTGAATGGCTTTAAAGAGGGTTTGACTGTCATGGTTAGTATGGTGGACTATTCAGCTCATCAAATATAAAGAAAAAAGGAAAAGCAAAAAAAAAAAAAGAAGAGGAAGATGAACTGAAGAAATTAATGTGCCTTGCTTAACTATGGAATTGGGATTCCCAGTATCTGGTATTAGTGTCATGCTCTGCCTTCCCCGTTCCTACTTATGATCCATCTTATGGTTTCATCCAGATATTGTAAATGCATAGTTTGCCTTTCTGTGGTGTGGAAAATTCCGAATAGTATCGGTGATATTCCCCCCCCCCCCCCCCCCCCCCAATCATTTGTGAACGCGTGAAAACTTATTTCCCCCCAATACATCACAGGGAAAATCATATGTCTCTCTGGCCCACCTGGAGTGGGAAAAACTAGCATTGGTCGTTCAATTGCACGGGCTTTGAACCGTAAGTTCTACCGATTTTCAGTTGGAGGATTGTCCGATGTTGCTGAAATCAAGGTAACACATGATTAGAGATTCTCATCATGCAGACTGCATGTTGTCTTACTAACTCTGAAACTACATGTAGGGGCATCGTCGAACGTATATTGGTGCAATGCCAGGAAAGATGGTGCAATGCTTGAAGAACGTGGGAACAGCTAACCCTCTTGTCTTAATTGATGAGATTGACAAGGTATATTATATACCTGATACCTCAACAATTAAATGCCTCAATTGTTCTATACTGTTCTATTCTTCAAGATGGTTTGGCTTCGGGTGTAGAGCAAAACAGAACCTCTGCTGGGGACGATTTTTGTTCCTGACCTTTTGTGGAGCTGTGATGATTTGTTGGAGATCTTAAAAATGACTTATTATCTATTCTACTTTCCAAATGGCAGTTGGGAAGGGGACATGCAGGTGATCCGGCAAGTGCTATGTTGGAACTCCTTGATCCAGAGCAAAACGCAAACTTTCTAGACCACTATCTTGATGTTCCTATAGATTTATCAAAGGTTAGTGTTTGGAGTAGGGGTTATCAACGGTTTCCATTCCTGAAATTTGTCCTACAACTGGAAGTTTTTGGTTTACTCAAGTGGTCTATGGTACTATCACTTCAAAGTTTTGTGTGGAATGCTTAGTTTATGTCATTAAATAATCTGGACCCAGAGTTAAAGCTAACGACCTTCATCGAATGTCATTTTTTATTAGAAGAAAGAAAGGGAAAGAAAAGAAACAACCATAGCCCCACCGACTCCACCCACTTAAACCTCAACTGGGCATGAACCCTGTACTTCTTTGTGATGACGGATAAACCACTCAAGCTATTGGTAAATGGTTCTAGAAGTTGACATAAAGTTTACTGGACCTATTTTGATTTCATCCACTAATAACTTTCTTGTTTTAGATATCATTTACTCCCTCCATCAATATGGCTTGTCCTGTATTTGTTTATTTTTAACAGATATTGCTTGTCCTGTATAGGGAATCTAACTTTGTGAGGGCACATGCAATTAATACGTTTCTCATTAGAAAGTTCGATTATATTTCCAATCTGGTACCTTATCCTCTTCATTAAAAACTACTTTTAATCATTTATGAGGGCTAGTTTGTAGAAATTTACGCACTTTTTTAGTTTGGTTTGCGTTTTGGGACATTCCAAACTACTATACAGGACAATCAATATGGGACGGGGGGAGTTGTCAAAATGATGAGGCTTGGTTTTCTATCCATTATTTGAACTCTCAACGTGCCCATAATAAATAAATAAAATATACGTGTTTCAAGTTCAACGAAGGAGGTGTCATGTTCACACTGTGGTCCGTCTTTGATTGTCTGAGCTAAGGGTTTTGAACCAAGGATCTTTGATGGGGCATTCTTTTCGATATTGCTGATGCATCATGAGTCAGTTTTAGAGGCTTTATAAGAGGGTGATTTTTGACGGTTATGGCATATGATTGAATTTTTCATTGCAGGTTTTGTTTGTTTGTACAGCGAATGTTGTGGAAATGATACCCAACCCTCTGTTGGACAGAATGGAGGTCGTCTCCATTGCTGGGTATATCACTGATGAGAAAATGCACATTGCAAGAGATTATTTGGAGAAGACTACTCGTGAAGCTTGTGGAATTAAGCCTGAACAGGTATTCTGCATGTGTGGGTGCCCGTGGATTTTGCTACTTGTTAGTTTCCGCTTAGTTGCCTGAAATTAGGTGCTCTCACCTTTACCAAATGCTTTTTTGATGGAATGATCGAGTATGCAGTAGTTAGATAATGAACCTCTCGGCATTTTTCTTTATTGTTCATTTCTAATCTGGTTATTGTTTGCAACAGTAAAGCATGTCTGTGATTTATTTTTTCGTAGTGCAATCCCAGCAAATTTTACGTATTGATCTTGAAAGGGGTATCAGGATTAGCATTTGATTTCTTTCGGTGCCTTACTTTGCTCAAATTACAACTAAATGGGTTTTCAATTTCAAACTTGCTCATTATTCGTGTTTTTTTGTGTGTGTGTGTGTGTGTCTTGAAATATGGATTAATTTGAATACTTATGATAAGAGGGATAATTAACATTTACAAAAAACTAATTTGTTCCAGGTTGAAGTGACTGATGCAGCTCTCCTTGCTTTGATAGAAAGTTACTGCCGTGAAGCTGGTGTTCGAAATCTTCAGAAGCAAATAGAGAAGATTTACCGCAAGGTGTGCTAGGCTGTCCAATCCCATTTTTATTACTGAATTTAATTCACTTAAGGTGATTGAAGGCAGCTTTTGTTGAAAGTTGTACATGTTCGTGTTCTGTGGCTAGCTGACGTGCACATGAACTTTTTATTCATAATCTGTAATTTTTGTTCTTGACCAACAACCAAAAAATCTATAGTAGTTGTTTTCATCATTTTTCATAAATTTGAGCTCCAATGAAAATGAACTCTGTTTGGCATTCTCTTAAGACCGGCATATTCTGTGATTGCTTGGCAGATTGCTCTGCAACTTGTGCGAAAAGGAGCATTAACTGAACATCCAACTGCTGGAGATCACGTTGTGGTACTTGACGAGGCAAAAATAGAATCTGTCACCGACTTGGGTGAGACAGAGGTTGGAGGAGAGACCCAGGTTGTGGCTGATCCAGCGGACTGTAGCAGTAATGAAATGGCTTCTGACACCACAGTTGAAGTAGACCCAACGCAGAAGGATCTCCCAGTTGACCAAAGTCGACCTGTCACCGATCAGCATACTGATTTGCAGGTACCAAGGAATCAACTGTATTTCTCTAATAGTTGAAGTACCAAGGTTTGCCCTTAGGTATGGCATTTCTGTTTCTTTTTGTAATTGATTGAAGAAGTTTGATTTTGTCCGTCATTGAAAATGCAATCGACAGCCTCTCATGCTCTTTTACTTATTCCCCCTTGTTTCTCTTTAAGAAATGGATGAGTAAATCATGTACGTACATGTTTACCTAAGATGATGCATGTTATTTGAACTTTTTTGGTAGAACTACCCACCTGTTCCAGTGTTTGAGGTTATTTCGTATTCCGATTGTGCCATGTGGTAATTTGCGGTGAATTTAGCAATGTAAAAGAAAGGATGGTTGCACTTGGAGCATTGTGATTGCCCTTCATAATTGTTCTGAGACATATCTCTGAGTTAGGATTGTTTTGTCATTTCTTGTAAGTATGCAATAAGAAACACCATGAATAAGCAAAGAAGGTTGCTGCAGAATTGCTTATTTCTTTTATTCTTTGGAAGAGAGAAGGTCAGTCTTTTAATAAGCAACTCAGACCCCACCAAACAAGCATATTCACTAAGCAATAGGCAAATAAGCAAGCAAACCAAACAGGAATGTCCAGTTATTTTAACTACCTGAAACACTTCACGTTAATGAAGATTGAAGAAAACTACCGGAGATAAAGTATGAGCTTATTTAATCTAGTTCTTAAGTAGCATCGGAGGTTTTGGCACGTTTTCACATTGATGTTGCTGACCGTTGTTATGTTGACAGGTCAGTATAGAAAGTCATAAAAAAAAGGAAACTGATGCTGGTAAGGCAGTTGAAAAAGTGTTGATTGACGCTTCAAACCTGTCTGATTTTGTTGGCAAACCCGTTTTCCACGCGGAACGCATATATGATCGAACACCAGCTGGAGTTGTGATGGGTCTTGCTTGGACTGCTATGGGCGGTTCTACCCTTTACATAGAAACTACTCTGGTGGAGCAAAGTGAAGGGAAAGGGGCTTTGCATGTGACCGGACAACTGGGAGACGTGATGAAAGAGAGTACGCAGATTGCCCACACAGTCGCGAGAGCGATATTGCTGGAGAAAGATCCAGAGAACACTTTCTTTGCCAATTCCAAGCTTCATCTCCATGTCCCTGCAGGGGCCACTCCTAAGGATGGACCTAGTGCTGGTTGCACCATGATCACGTCCTTGCTTTCTCTTGCCTTGAAGAAACCTGTCAAGAAGGACATCGCAATGACCGGTGAAGTAACCCTAACTGGGAAAATCCTCCCAATTGGCGGGGTAAGCTAATTAAACCTTAATATTAACCATCTTTGCTTCATGTATTCACTTATTCGGTGATGTTGGTCAGTGTTGTTAGACTTTAGTGTTGTGATGTTGTCATGCTATCCTGTATATGCAAGGTTTTGAAATCGGGATACATATCATGTATTGTTTTTCTTGTTTTATAAATCGTATCAGGTTACGTATCGTGTATCTTACGATACATTAACCATAATTATTATACAATTAACAAATATTTTATTCCTAATAACACGAACAAACTAAAAAAAGATTTTAAGTTGCAAAATTTCAAGTCTCTCAACTGGGATTTATTAGATTGAGGTTTCTTGCCACCTTAGTCAAGGACAGAAAAGAAAATCCCACATAATATTTTCCCAAAACACGATCGAAGTATGATTTTTCTTCTATTCAAGCCCTACATTGATTGTTGCCTCAAACGACTTAGATTATTGCGTTTGATTTGATTAATGCATTTGAGGTTCCACTTGTTACAATAATGTTTGAATTTCTTCCATTGAGTAATCATAGGATACGTACTGAATCGGGATACATATATAAATATATATACAAAAAGGATACTGGACGAGATACGTATCTTGTATTGTAGGATTTTAACAACAATGTGTATATGATATTTTCTTAAGGCTATGTTTGGATCATCTATTTGTGGAGAGGTTATGGGAGGAAAGGAAAAGATAGGATAAAGATGGGAACTATGTTATGTTGGCTCTTATATATCTACAAAGTGCCTGTGTCCGACTCGGACACGCAATACTTGGATAAGGAATTCGAACATTTGCTTAGCAAGTATGATTTAGAGTTCAAGTTTACCACAAACCGCACGTAGAACTCTTATATATGCACGAAATGCCCTAATTACCTTGTGAACAATGTCTGTCACAAAAAAAAAAAAAAAAAAAATCATGGAGATACGTGTGTATTGTAGCATGTTCTTCGGTCCTTTGAGATGGAGTTACCTGTATCTGAGTACATGTAAATTATTTGAAAGATAAACAGTGAAGCTAAAAATTTGTTCCTTTGATTTTCCTACCTTCTCTCTCTTGATAAGGCCCTCCAGAAATACATGATCATCATACTTAACAATTGTTTGTGGTTATGGCTAACCTTGTTTGCTATTATCTTCTCTTTTGTAGTGGATTCATTGATCCATTTCTGTTTGGTTTTAGAATCGCTGAACGTAATTTAGGGAGCTTCGAATATTTGATTTCTAATACTAACCCGAACTGGTTCTGACTGCTATTTGTCAACTAAATTGCCAAGATATGTACTTTTATCTTAATTTTTTGTGGCCCGTGTTGTATCTGACAGATGCATCTCATTGTGCACAAAAACAGGTTAAGGAAAAGACAATAGCGGCGAGACGCAGCGATGTGAAAACCATTATATTTCCTTCAGCGAACAGAAGAGATTTCGATGAGCTTGCACCTAATGTGAAGGACGGACTTGAGGTTCACTTTGTTGATGATTACAATCAAATATTTGACGTGGCTTTTGCCAATGAACAGCATACAGAGAACTAAGCCACTCTTGCCTGAACTGTACTCTTAAGGTCTTCATTTTTCTGGGTTTAGATTTCTGCTTCATGACCTGTGGCATTGAGGCAGGGTTTTCCTTTTTTTTTTTTTTTTCCTTTTTTCCAACATAAGTTTTCAAAGCAGAGTAGGTATGAGGGAGGCCATAAATTTTCATTTTTTGTTATCTATGTAGCATTGAAATCCTCCATTTGTATCTCATTTAAATTGTTATTATATGAGGAGATATGGTCAGATATTGCATTGGCTCAGTATGAAATAAGAGAGGCAAAAACTACAGAGCATCCAATGGAGGACCCTTTTTTTTTTTTTTTTTTTTCTCTTTCGAATCTTCCCTTTTTCTTGATTCCAATGGGTGATTCTTGCAGAACCGTGAAACATTAAGTTTCTTGGATGGGCTGATATTTATAGTCTCGGGAAAGTTGTGGTTTCAACATCTATTGAAAACCCTGTGGTTTCTTGGATGGGCTGGTATTTGGTCTCGGGAAAGTTGTGCAGATTTGTAGAGTCTTGTTTCTAGTCTTTTCTGCTGCATGTGCTTGCTGTCACATAGATTTTGTAGATTATTTTACAATCTTTGGGTGTTATCGGTGTTTTTATTAATGTGAAAACCCTGTTCAAGTGTTAAGATAGAGGGGTAGGAGAAAGAGAGACATTCCGATCAAGAAGTATCAAAAAATAAGAAAAAGGATCACAAGCCAATGGAATAGCATTTTACACTTGCTCGAAAGCGGCGAACAGATCTGTAGATATCTGATGGTGCTCGTATTCTCGTGATAAAATAAATCTTAGTGAAATGTAAACAGTGTCATATAAAATTCCAAGCATTCACTCTAGCCATAAGTTTTTATTACACAAACATTAAACATTAAAAAAAAAACAGAGAGACGAGGGAGAATTGATTTACATTGCATTGATTTTCTCTGGATCACTTTTGTTTTTTGTGCATTAACCCATCTGGTATACTCAAATACCGCCTGGACTTTCCCAAATGGAAATGTATTTCCTGATCCAGAAGGATTATATATTGGCGCACAAATACTCCACGAGGATCTTAAATAACATAGACCCTCGACTCTGTATTCGTTGGTTGCTTCAATTCTTTTTTCTCCCTTCTTCAAACTGTTTCAACACACAATTCACTATACCATAACATCCTCGATGTAAGCACACACTATGATATTGTATTCCACAACATCACCAGTACATCCAATGAAGAAAGTTGCAGGTTGAGACGAGGTTTAAAAAAACCCAAAATAAATAAAACCACGAGAAGCAAAACGGAAATTAAAGCATAGGACATCCTCCAAATAGTTTGAAGCAGCAACTCATCTTCAAGACCAAGTAGATCTTGGAAACCTAGGACATGTGAAAGAGAGTTAGATCACAAAATCTGTTGCATGGGACTTGATGAAAAACTTGTGTGAAGGCACATTATCAAATAAATGAGAACGATGTAAGAAGTTGTAGCAGCTTGAAAAATCAAATTTATGGGCAAAATGACAACTGTTTCAAATAGGTATTTTCTCCTCCTTTGGAAGCCGATGAACATTGATAAGTACTTCCCATCTCAAAATAAATAGTTTGCAAATAAGATTGAAACTATTGTGTGCTTGAATGACTTGGATCATAGTCGACTTTGAAAATCCAAATTGATGAAGCTTGGAGCCGAATACCTCCTAAGTGAAGTTGAATAGCGGTAACGAATTTTGTGCTTTCAGCCGCCATAGAGCAAACCGACATTTCTAGATTAGACAAGGAATTCAATGGTTTCACTACTGGAATACGTTATGTTTCTCAAGTCACTAAGTCAGTCAAGGGATCATACCTATCCGTGATCACATTGCATCCGTAGCTTTCCCGCCTCGACGAGTGCCAGCTTCAAGCAAACTATTTTTGATATCATGCAATTGGGACACGACGTCTTTAATGTCCATGCGATCTGTTGGCAGCTCTTCTGAACAAGTGATTCCTACTTTAAGTATTGAAACCAAGCACTCATGCATTTTGGTATTGCTAGGAGAGTTTTGGGTGCTAGTGCTAGCCTCTCCCATGTCCCGTTGTTGAAACAACACTGGATCCACAATGTTTGCTACTTGTTCTGGAAGAGCCATCTTAGCAAAGGTGTGGAGATTCAGACCATCACTAAACATGCTATCCGTAGGTCTCTTTCCCGTAAACATCTCCAATAAGAGGATACCATAACTGTAAACATCACCAAAGGTTGATGCTTCATTTCCCATGCCATACTCTGCAATTCATGCACCATATACAATGATATAGTTGTAGAGATAACCAGTTAGAAGCATATCAATGAAGAGTATCATACTTTCTACGAACAATTAATTCTTTGATAAAAAAACAAGTATAGTGCATTGCAAAATGTATTGTTTCTAGAAAGCAAGGAAGAATATTCATGCATGCCTCTTCTAGGTGTAACTAGAATGCTTTGACTTAAAACGAGATCGAGTAGTTCCTAGGAAAACACACACACACACACACATATTGAGTCAAATAGACGACTATTCAAAATCTTCCTAACAAGTCAAAGTTTTATTTCACGGATCAACTAAACCAAAGTAAAAATATTGTAGCGTACCCAAACCATCCCATCAAATTGGTGTTGGATTGCTTTCTTGCATGGATTTGTGGAGAGATGAATGTAATGGACAACTCTCTCCTTTCATGAAATATTGAAGTGGAAATAGCTTCTTGCTAGCTAGAGGCAACTCAATTTCCACATGATTTAGCACCATACAACCAGCTGGTAACATAAGCTACCAGATTGTTCCTTTATATCATTCAGAGTATTGGCCCTACTGCTGACCTTATAACGAGAGCTGACTACCTAAAAAAACGAATTTATATTTCTTTATTCTACATAAGTACTCCTGTTTTTAACTTCTGTTCAAGGAAACAAACAAATATCACACACTGTAAACTATTATGCATTCACCATTGATTCCAAGTAAAATGTAAACTGTTAGTTGAAAAAAGAAAGAAAAGAAAAAAACACATAAAATTCAAGTACAAAGGCTTTTAGTATTTTCTAATGTGCCTTAACAACATTTTTAAATAAGAAATCATAAGCTATGTGCCTAATATTGTGATGTCTCCAGGGGTAAAACAAAAGAGTTGTCAGCTTTATTACCGTGATCGAAGTTGCAAACTTGTTGGAGAAGGGAATAATAAATCTAAATAGAAGTATGGTCAAGAGGAAACACAAAATAGCATAAGGGGTACATTTACCTGGAGCAACATAACCTACAGTCCCTCTTATGCCGATGGAACTTGATTGGTTTGCAGAAGATTCACATGTTGCTTCTAGAAGAAATTTTGCTAGCCCAAAATCACCCAACTGTGCACTCATTTCATTGTCTAGAAGAACGTTACCCGGCTTCAAATCACAGTGAACTATTGGTTCCGAGCAATGATGGTGAAGATAATCAAGAGCAGAAGCAATATCAATAATAATATTTAACCTTTGTAGAAGGTTTAAAGTCCTTGACTCCTCATGCTCATCGTTCTCATTTGGATGCAACCACATGTCTAGGCTCCCATTTACCATGAACTCGTAAACAAGAGCTTTGAAATCGTTACCCTGATAGTCAATACTTGAACATGCTGTGACAACTTTTAAAAGGTTCCGATGTTTGATGCTCCTCAAAGCCTTACACTCGGCAATGAAACTTTTGAAAGCTCCTCTGTATTGAAGGTTTATTACCTTCACTGCAACAACTGTTTCACCCTGATTAAGAAGCCCTTTGTACACGGAACCAAACCTACCCACGCCGACCAAGTTGGCATGAGAGAACCCATTGGTCGCTTTAAGTAGAGTTTGATAGGACAACTTCAGAAATGATTCGCCAAAACATCTCAAAGCGGGTACTTCTATTCTCTTTCTAAACCACCAACGATGTAGGAAATACGACCCCAGAATTAGTCCTAAAATTCCCAAAGATGTGGGGATTATAAATTGCTTAGTGGGCATAAATCTTTTCCTACGAAATCCCATAAGGTGGCAACTACTCAACTTTAAATCAGCTATACCCCCACAAAGCTTGTTGTTTCCCTTAACAGAAATAGCCGTTGCATTCTTAAATATGCCTTTTTCTGGTACTGCGCCCTCAAAGTTATTGAATGATATATTTAGAAACTCTAAGAAGACAAAGTTTTCTAAATAGTCTGGTATTTCCCCTGAGAAGTTATTGCGAGAGATATCTAACTTTTCCATACCTTTCAGAGTACTTAGAGATGAAGGTAGGGTTCCCGAGAAATTGTTGCGTTGCATATATATTGACATCAATTTTACGCAACCACCAAGAGTGCTTGGAATTTTACCAGACAACATGTTCCCAGAAACATCTAGTTTTTCTAGATTTATTAAATGCCCGATTTCCGCTGGTAAGGACCCAATCAATTGGTTTTGAGATAGGTTCAAGTAGAACAATGATGATACACTCATAACTTCTGGGGGAATGGTGCCAACAAGATTATTTCCACCTAAATCAAACTTTTGAAGTGGGCACTTTTGTAAAGTTGAAGGAATGCTACCATGAAAATGATTTCCGTCCAAAAAGAACTCAGTTAATGAAGTTAAATTTTGCAAAGACGATGGGATTTTCCCGGAGAAGTTATTATTCTGTAGATACAGACCATACAACTTTTGAAGGTTCCAAATATTAGCAGGAATTTTACCTCTCAAATGATTGTTTGAAAGATGGAAAACGTCAAGATTGATCAGATTCCCTACGCAAGTTGGGATGTTCCCACCTATCTCATTTATGTTAACATATAAGCTGGTGACACTGGTGGAGAAATTGCAGATTGATTCTGGCAACACCCCTCCGAATTGATTTATGCCCAGATCCACGGAGAGCAAATTTGTTGCATTGATCATTGAGTCAAGAAAGCTCAAGTCGTCTTTTTGTTGTGTACCAAGATGATTGTCGTAACAGAGTAGCAACACAAGATCATTCAGCTTTCCCAAATGAGGAACTTTTCCTGTGAATTCGTTGATTGGCAACAGAAGGAAACTTAGCTTGGTGGCGTTAGATATTGAGATTGGAATGGATCCAGTAAGCAAGTTGCTAGCAACTCCAAGAAACTCGAGATTCGGAAGAGTATTTCCTAGGTTCGAGGGAAGACTCCCTTGAATTTGGTTAGTCGACACATCAATACCAGTGATGGAAGTGATATTAAATAGTGGCGGCGGGATAGTACCGATCAACTGGTTGGACTCCAACGCAAAAACTTCCAAGTTTCTTAATTGACCCAGAGAATATGGTATACTCCCGCTAATACTATTTTCACTTCCATAAAGTTTCACAAGAGATGATAGATTCCCAAAAGACGAAGGCACTCCTCCTATTAGATTGTTATCTCCAAATAACAGTTCAGTGAGTTTAGTAAGAGAACCCAACTCTGCAGGAATTTTCCCCTCCAACTTATTACCAGTAAATTCAAGACTAATGAGCTGAAAGCAACTAGACATATTACCTGGAATTTCTCCAGTAATAGAATTATTCAGCACTGAGAATTCTTTTAATCTTCTTAATCGGCCAAGTTCTGGGTGGAGTTCACCGCTCAAGCTGTTGTTAGCTAACCATACATCCTGAAGAAAGCTCAAATTTGCAATGTGAGACGAGATAGAACCGACTAGCTTTTGATGGGGTAACCGCAACCTAGTGACCCTTTGGTGCCGACGGCCGCATGTTACCCCAAACCATTGACAGAAGTGGATGGATTCATTCCACGAGTTTAGAGCTCCAAAGGGATCAACAGTTATAGATGACTTGAAGGCAAGCAAGGATTGACGGTCAGTCTCATTCTCGCCTTGCACAGAGCCGGCTAAAACATGAGGAAAGCCGTAAACCAAGCACACAAGGAAACCAGCATGCACGAAAAGGAAGAGCGAAGATGCCATTGAGAGACCCATTTAGTGTACTAAAAGTTCAAGAAATACTGAGTATGTTATTTGTTTGGCATAACTTGGGTTTCACTGCAAAATAAAGTAAAGAGACCAAGACTTCCAAGTCTTTGGCCTTTCGTTTAGGATACGATGATGGAAAGGCGACTTCCAAGTCTTTGGTTTTTTCTTCCAAGTCTTTGGTGTTTGGTCATTGGCTGAATCTGGAGGTGAAGGGGCAACGACTTCCAAGTCTTCCGTCTTTCATTGCCACGTGAAAATTATAACCGAATTTTAATAGAAAAAATTGGTAGACCCGGAGGGCTATCCTTCCGGCATTGCCCCGTGGTACCAATTTTTTGTATTAAAATTCGGAAGGATAATCCTCCGGGTCTACCAATTGGGAAAATTAGGAACCTGCAAAGCACATAAATGTTTTATCTCTTGTTTTCTCACACACATAACAAAAGTAGAGTTACTGTGGTTCTTGAGCGATCCATCTGACCAATCGTTTTTTGAAAAATAATGTCATTTCTATTTTTTTTTAATTCCGTAATATCCATTTTCTTTTATAATGGACAGGGGTGCACAAGTTAATTTGTTTGTTTTTATAACTAGCTACCATAGATGACCATATCTCAGTAATTTAATAAGTTGACCAATAATTTACATGAAAACTGATGTTTTTATAGCCTTTTTACTCTTAGTAATTGAATAAGTTGATTAATAATTTACAGGAAATAATGTCTTTTTACAGCCTTTTTACAGTTTGTACTGGCGAAATTGTTGTAATTTTTTCTTAATGTTCATCCACCAAACTTAACCCTTGCGTCGGTCTCGAGAATACTAGATAATTAGTCTCACAAACTGTGGCGCGGTGGGATACAAGTTTTTAAGTCAAAAGACCCTACTTATTTACATAATCAACTAAAACAAATACTACGTCTCTCTGTCCCTAATTGTTTCTCTTTTTTGGGTAATTGTTCTAACATTCGGCAAAAGAATGACGAATACTCATAAATAATTTGTTTGCACCATTGAAAAGATTGCAGGGTAAAACTTTTGAAAGGTGTAGAAAATTTTGAATTATTCAAATATTTGACAAGCACAAGTATCATTTTTGCGTCAGCCCAAGTTGTTGGAGTTGTTCAAGTTTTAAATTAGGAAGCTCTTCCTTCCTCTCCCATTAACCCTTCGTTTCTTAGCATCCATCCCTTGATAACCACAACGAGAAGAATTTCATCAAACACCTCAAAACATATACATCGGCCCCGTTTATTATCACTCATGAGTAAGATTACTTAAATATACAATTTTTTTTTTTAAAGTTTTGCTTGAAAGATTTAATATAGACGTTGTAAAATGTTTGGTGTAACTTTTTTTTTTTTAATTTTTATTTTCTTATAGCTTGGAAGAAATTAAATTAAATAAATTGTGGAACAGATTATTATTGGATGAATGTCAAAATTGTCTTTAATGATTCTCTATAAGGAGTTCTGAAAGACATTTATATCACACCGCGGCAAACATCAAATATAAATAATGTGGATCAGAAATGCTGAAGGAACAGATGTTTGTGCATAGGACTGCAATGACTCGAGGTGCTCGTAGCCCGACTCGTTAAGGCTTGGCTCGTTTAGTAAACGAGCTCGTTAAAGCTCAACTTGGTCCGCTAGCTAGGCTCATTTGTATAAGCTCGGCTTATTTAATGAGGCTCATTAAGTAAATTATTCCGATTAAGTTCGTTAAGGGCTAAATGAACTGAGCTCGAGCTTGAGTTTTTAGCTCGAACACTACAAAACTCGACTCGGCTCGTTTGCAATTGTGTGGTCTCTATGAGCCGTTCAATATTTAAAATAATTTCTAGAATTGCCAAAGAAAAAATCAACTCAATAGTATGTGTAAGTATTCTATCTAACCTTTTAATTTTTTGAAAAATTAGATAGAGTACCTATACTTATTCGATTGAGCTAATTTTGCCTGTGGCATCTCAAGAATTCTTTTTAAAATTATTGAATGACTCAAATTATTTCCATGGAACGCGAGTGGGCCCCACGGACCCATCAGTGCACCATTAGCGCACAACTCATTGAGAGTTTGTGCAATTGTTGGTATAAATGTTAGTGCTTGTACCGAACCTAATTAATTATTAATCTGTAGATGTGTGCAAAATAAATTTTGCAACATATAGCGTTTGAGATTACTCATCAAAATAGACTAAGATAATTTTTTTTTTAACCAAAATACGAAGGGAGAGTGCAAAAATAGCTTCAGGGCTAATTATTAAAATTGACAAAATGCATTCTCCAAAATACTGTCAAAACACCTAATACATGCACGTGGATAATATTGTGATAACGTAGTTGCCGAACCAAAGAGTATGTCGAGTCGTCGACCCCTTATCCCCCGGCAAACGGCAAAGATTCAAAACTTCCGTACATGCTCTCTTTTGTTTTTTTTGGGTGCGACTTGAATCGTCGTTCTAGGGTTTCCTGTCTACTCCCAATTGCTGCGAGATATGGAGCATCTGTTACATTTGCTTCCCTAAGCTTCCATTCCATCGGAATCAGAACCAGCCCATTCTCTTAAATTTAAAAGGTACCCTTCTCTCTCTCTCTCTCTCTCTCTCTCTCTCTCTCTCTCTCTGTGGTCGTCTATCTCCCTTTTGCGTCATTTTTTGGGGGTAATTGGGGTCTAGTGATAAAAATCACAGCTTGAGGATTAAGGGATGTCCGATCCACACACCAGTATTGTATCCATTCAAAATTCAACTCAGATGTACGAGTATCATACATTTAGGGCCGTTGTTTTTGTAGAAGGAGTAATAAAGCTTCTGCCCAGGCCCTGACTCTGTATTGGGAACACTTTTCAGAATCATATTGAATTGTTTTTTACCCTCCCTCGTGATTCGTGTATAAGATGTCACATAAGCAATCACCAAAACTTACTTGGTATGAAGAGCTAGAATTTGATTTGACCCATTTGATCAAGCTCTTCTTTTTTTATTTTTTATTATAGGGTTTCGACATGATTGTCCTTGTGCTGTTTGTGGGCTTGTGTCTGAAAGAAAATACTGTGGTGTATTTAATTAGTACAAGTTTGATGCACTCTCTCCATAATTGAATTAGCCTTAAAAATTTGGAACTACTCTGAGTTACTCATTTATGGAGGTTAAATTTGTCCATGGTCTCCTTATGGTTTTAAGTTTGGAACGGACTTGAGAGGATCGCTTCCCTGAACTAGCAGGGCATTGGTTAGGATTTAGCAAGCAATGGATGGAAATTCCCAGTTTAGAGTTGACATGTGACCGAAAACAGAGAAGCTGACACATCGATTTCATAAAATGGTGCATTCGATACGGTGGGGGCATGTTAAAAATACATACTTCATATATCATCATATGGTGGTTTGAATTTTATTTGGGATAGTGGAAACTACAGCATAAAACTAGGTATTTCATGTTCCAAGTGATGAAACCGAAGTGTTCGAATAATGTCTGGTTTTTTGAATCTCAATTGTCTGAATGTTGTCCGGTTTTAGAAGGATAAATAAATTTTAAGATATGCTCGGAAAACTGTCTAACACAAACCGACGTGCAACTCTCTTGGAAATGTCTGTCTTTTAGGTGACTGTTCCTTTTTCCTTACAAACCACAATATTCGACTGGTGGCATGCTGGAATCAGCTTACGATTATTTCAATTCTCTTGCAATTGATCTAGCTATGTTTTGACTTCGCATGTGAGTTGATAGTTGATACTGCTTCTTTTGGAAGTTGAAGAAGGAATTAGAAGAGTTCAATTGAAGTTTTGTAACCTTGTAAGAGGTAGTTATGAGTTTCACTCACTATGATTCTCGGAAGCATAGAAAGAGAAGCAAAACGTTTGGGTTGAATAGGAAACATGCCAAATTGCCAATTGAGTATGAAATCGTAATTGGTAGCTGAGAAAGAAATTAGGAGATTAGAAAATTCAAACCTGACAACTTAAGCAATGCTGGTGGAAAATTCCCATTGGACATACTGTGACTTGTGAAAGGCAACAGAAGCACCCTTTGTTGCATGATCCTCCTAGGGGGTCTTACTTCTTGCTTCTGAACCTTGTTCAGGTTCCCATCTATATAGAACTTGGCTCTCAATTGGTATGGATCCCAAAGAGAAGCTACCAAACAAGAGGAACTCTTGTAGTCTTTGAGGATTCAAAAAATTGTGGATAAGATAATGGCAAATACTTGATAGACGGACCAAGGTGCCACCAAGCGGATGGTTGTCCACTCGGGCTTCATGGAACTATTGATGGACCCAAGTGGCAAAAGTTTCTGCTGTAGTTGTGCATGCATTTTGGGAAATACAAAATACAACACAGGCATGTTACCAACTATGTTACTTGGACCCGGGTACGGGTGTCGGGTGCGGGTATGTATCTAGGTGTCGGATTCAAGTATTTCTCATTTCAAGGACACGGGAACACGGCAAAATATTCAAATTTGTTTCCATTTTTTTTGGTCTATTTTCTTATGTAAAATGGTGCTTTAAGGTTCTATAGCACATTTCATGGATAATAAGAGACGTTTATTCATACTTTCATGATAACTCGAATTACAATTAGGTTTTCTATAGAAATGTCTTACTAAACTTATTGGACACATATCCCACACCCTTATCCGAGTGTCGAGTGTCCGACACGGGTACTTTATACCATTACGAGAGTCCGCGTAATGTAGGTTACCAAGGTTCTAGAAGATCGAAATGAACTTCTTACATACACAAATACAGTGTTTTAAGAGCCATCTACAATGCCAAAAGTCATAAAAGCGTCTATCAGATTTTGTATCAACATCCTTCTTAGATAAATACAGCCAACACCTTTCTTTGATGGGTGCAAAATAGTGAAATTCAAGGAAAGACATGTGTTGAGCGAAATTCAAGCAAATTAAAGCTACTGATCATCCATTTTAGGCTGAAATAGAGGGAAAATAGTGAAGAAGGAGAAGAAGAAGAAGAACCTGGAGCATTGGTAAAAAAAGGAGGATCGAGAGAAAAAAAAAATGGAACCATCAAGCTGAAGAAGACGAGAAGCATAGGGGAAGAATAGGGGAAGAAAAGGAGTAGAACATAGAGTTGATGAAGCAGGGAAATTGGAAAGAGCCTGTAGCATTTTTGTTCCTGCTGCAGCGACGTGAAGAAGAGAAGAAAAGTGGAAGAAGAACAGAAGACGAAGCAAAGGGCAAGAAGAAGAAGAGTAGAGGAAGAGATGACAGAGAAGAAAATATCAAAAGAAGAGTAAACCTGGAGATAAGATAAAGAAGTGGGCTAAGGCACTGATTACTTTCTTCCAGCATATCAGTTAATTGAGTTGCCATGTATCCCTCTAGCTGATCATAAGTAATCATTATGATCTAAAATTCTCACCTCACTACTCAATTGTGTCTCACAAAATCGTGCACCTCATGTGCATTTCTTTCAAAGTTCCTCGCCTTGGCATGAGTTGCCTAGGGTCAGTTTGGACAACTATGTACTGAAATTTGAAGCAAACTACTTCAGGGTCTTATCTGAACATATTTTGGAAACCATCTTTGGTTACTTTTGATTCTCCATCGATCTATTAATGGAGTATATACCTGATTTCCACCTTTCTAGTCTGAAACATCAAAATGTTGAGGTACATCGCTACATTGGGAAGCGTGTTTGTATAGACCAAATAAGAGTTTGGCATATAGCCTTTTCACATGTTTCATATCTTGGTTCTTCATTCTTATTCTTTGAAATTCAATCAAGTCTGTGTAGGCCATGTATGGTGAAGTGGCTATTGCCAAATGTTCCACCCGGGGAGCTCTTGGCGAGGAGACCTTAGGATAAGTTGCTAAAACAAACGGGAGGGGAAGATCGACCCTAAGTCTCTTTTCAAGGAATGCAGGCCACTTATCAATGGGGCCACCGGCGACAAGTCTAGTAACGAACTTTAGGGGTGTTGCATGACATGAAGTACTTGCTAAAAATGCAAAATTCGGATGTTTACCGATTACCATTTGTCATACACTAAGACACAATTACGGACATGGGGAACGGACACAACACGACATGGCACACAGTCATTCTTCAAAAATTAGGACACGAACGCTTTCTTTCTGGTCACATCATATAATTTATATAGTTTTTTTTCACAGATGTATCTCAGGAATAAGATACATATTCAAGACAACAAAAATTTCTTCTTTTCAAATTAATATAAAATCATACAGTGTATTAGGATTATGAATATACAAATCAACAGTCACCTATAAGTTGTTATGAATCCATTGAAGTGCTAACTTTCGCCAAGTTTTGGAATTTACATTTTAACCTCCTAATAGGATAATATGTCCTTAAACGTATCCAAAGAGTGTCCCAACGTGTCCTACGATGTTTACGATGTGTTTGATTAAAAAAAAGTATAAAAAAAAAAGCATCAATATAGGACTGTCTGACACGTGTCCACAGAGAGAGAGAGTCGTGTCTTGTCCATGTCCAACACAATGTGTGGCTGGTAGATGTTTCCGTGCTGCTTCGGTCATATATGATTCACTAATCTGTGCGAGATAACTGGGAGGCTTAAAGTCGCTTTCTCAACTCTCATATTGTGAAATTTTTGGTTCTTCAACATGATTCTTAAAGTTCAGTATAGGTGACATTTGACTTTATGAGAAGATGGCATTTTCTTAAGTCCCTTTTAATTATGTTAGCATATCATTCATGGGTCCACCAATGTGAAAGTGGGACCGAGATATAATTTTTGGATCGTAAGGACAAATGCCTTTGAAATGCAAAGTTTGTGGAATGCATGCATGAAAGGAGGAAGATGAAATCCTTCAGGGGTCCGCAGTTGAGAAGCCCACTAGCCCAGTAACCTCTTTTAATGGTTGTTGCTTGACACAGAATACAAACAAATACAATCAGGATGTCAACCAATTCCATGTCTCATTTCGAAACTCTTGAATTTGGTTCAGTGTAGCTTCTTGAGGAGTTGAGGAATATGAGATTATTCACTTCCTTATTATAACAATTTTTAATAGTTTGTAGGAGACCTTCGAGTGAAGGAAAAGCTGTGCTGTCACGAGAGAGGCAGAGAGTAGAAGAATATCACTGAAGGGAACCAGGAGGTTTGTCAGCTGAGAGACGTAATAAGCAGTTTAACAGCGATACAAGGCACTGAAGTAGCTCTCAAGTATAGCCACTTCCTCTGTTTACGATTTAGACATTAAGGCCATCATGTCATTTGAATTTCTATTGATTGGGAAATGCCAAAAGTAACATTATGGACAAGTACTTTACTCATTTTCACTGTAATTCCTTTTAGCACAATTTATGCTTCTGCTTGATGTCCAAATCCTACATGCTTCTTGTAGTTGGGTAGATTTTTAGTAAAACATTAACATTTTAGTTATGAATGTTTCGTCAGTTGCAGGAGACATTACGTGTAAAGCTTCTGCATTGCATTAGACAATGGCACATATACATAAGAAGGGAACTGGGAAGACTGCTGAAGCCTCCTCAGAAACTCCCAAACCATTGAAACCCAAACGTAAAATATCCAAGAGTGCCCAGAATGATGGTATTGTAGATATCAATAAATTGAAAGGGGCTCTTCAGCTTCAGGAGGAAAAAAGCAAGAAGAAAAAGGATAAACTAGAGAGCAAAAATGTAAGTAGCAATAATAAAAACGAGGATGCTAAGAGGTTAAAAGAGAGGCGAATGAGGCAAAAGAATCCTATAAACGAGGAGCACAGTGAAAAGAGACAAGATTCTATCAGGATCAGAGAAAAGCATGTTCTGTTGCAAGAGAAGCACCGTACTGAAAAGAACAGAGAAAAGTTTAGTCGGTTGAAGAAGAATGAAGAGAGTCAAATGCACAAAGAAAGACATGGTCATATTGAAAACAGGAAAGAGAAGCTGGCTGGTTTGATCTTCATGTGCAATGAAAGGACAAAAGCAGATTGTTTCCGTTACCGTGTCATGGGTGTGCCAATGAGCAATAAAGAAAAGGTGTTGGGTGTCAAACCAGGCCTCAAGCTCTTTCTCTATGACATTGATCTCAGGGTTATGTATGGGATCTACAAGGCATCGTCCTCTGGTGGTGTGAAACTAGAGTCAGCAGCTTTTGATGGAGATTATCCTGTTCAGGTCTAATTCCACTATGGCTGATCCTTTTTTATTATGCTGTACGTACTTCGGCAATCTAGTCAGAAATGGGTACTTATTATTCAGTTTTCAGGTGCGCTTCAATGTTGACCAAGATTGTTATCCCCTCCCTGAGAGTGTATTCAAAAGGGCAATCAAGGAAAACTATACTGGAATACACAGGTTTAAACTGGAACTTAGTGTTCAACAGGTGAGAAACAGCTTGCATCCAGTTTGTTGGGAGTTTGATCATCATTTAAGAAGCAGGGACACGATAATGGGACATGGCGGTTCTACCAAAATGGGGCACTGGACACGGCGGGGGACACGGAAAGTATAGACATAGGTTTTATATATACCTAGTTTTTATTCAACCAAAAAAAATGTTATAACTACATTTCACTTTCTACGCATTATGATTTAAACTAGGGTTTTATCATGTTCAAAGTTTTGTATTTGCGAATTTTAGCTTTTAACTTTAAACATTATAATGTGTTCCCAAATAACTTTTGTAAATACAAATTGAGCTCTGCCGTGTCTCCAAGGATCTCTAATCCGAGGCATGCGTGTCCCCAACATCCCCGGCTTAAAGTTAATAGAAAAATTGTTGGATAAGCCAAGTGGCATGTACCATATGTATCCTACAGTATTTCTGGTGTGTCCAACATGGATACAACCAGTTTGGCGTGGCAGTGCCTTAGATGATCATAATTTTGGATTTTTGATATCTGAGTCTTTTTGTCTGCAGGTGAAGAAGCTTACAGAGCTTTTCAGGCCTGCTGAAGTGCTGTCACATGCACCACCCATCATCCACCCACCACCAGTGATGGTGACTATTCAGGATAGGGAAGTTAATGGAGGAGCGAGAGAATCCTGGGTGCCTTTGCAAACGGAATCTTTAGCAAGAGATCCTCCTAACTATGGTGAAGGTAGGAGGTACCATTTGCTCTCTGATGAATACGATCATCGGCATTTAACATATAAAGAGGTTCCTCAGACGGGGAGAGATTTTGTTTCTCAAGACTATTATCCAAGTGAGAAGGAATATCGTGCCTATGGTCTTCTTCGCACAGAAAGACAAAACCTAAGTCCTTACAAAAGTGCACCTGCTTTGGACCCCTACTACAGGGGCTATGTTAGAGAGCAACCTCCATCGACCGGAACAATTCAGGATAGAGAAATTATTGCAGGTGAGAGAGAATCCCAGGCCCAACTACGTAGCGAACCTTTAGCTGTTGATCGTCGTAGCTATGTCGACAGTTGGAGGTACCATGAGCTCTCTAATGTTAGTGATCAGCATCTAACATACAAAGAGGTTGCTCCAATAGAGAGAGTGAAATCTTCTCAGGATTATTATCCTAGTGAAAAGGAATATCGAACTTACGGTCTTCGAAGAGAACAAAATGTCAGTCCACCAAGAAGTCAGATTACTTCTACATTGGAACCTTACTTGAGGGATCATGTAAAAGAGGACCATGTGATGCATCCCGGTTATGATTCACGTGTAGTGACTGAAAATGCATTGGAAACCTACAGTCTTGTTCCCAGACGGGAACTGCAGTCTTCAGCACACCTTGTGACCCCGACTGCATCTACTTTGGATTCTTACTCTAAGGATTCGTATTATGCTTATAGCAAGGTTGGTTCAGCTATCGACCCATATCAGCTGCCTTCAAGGAGAGAGGAAGTACCTCTAGGATCTTATTCTCTCAGTGGAAGGGGAGAAACACAAAGTTCCGTGACTGATCATTTGCAAGCTAGAGACATTTATCTGACTCAGAGTGACCTATCACGGAAGGGAGAATCTTACCTTACTGAGAGCAATCACTTAGGAAGGATGGGAATCAAAGACGTGCGGATGTTACACCCGACCTATGCTTCCAGTGCTCTATCCTATTATGACCGTGTTCAAAAGTATCCGGAGGTCAGGACTGAAACATCGCACGCACCACTTTCATCTCTGTACAGTTTGGCAGGTCCATCGTATTCCAATTGCCGACTGTAGTATCCTTCATCCATTGTTGTAATTTTTTCTTTTTAGTTTTAATGTGATAGACGAGATTAAATTCGGATGAGAACACTATTTTTGCACCCCCTCATGTTCTTTTTCTTTTTCTTTTTCCTTCTGTTTTTGGTTTTCTAAAACTTGTCACTCTGTCTGCACATAGTTTTATTGTATGGATAAATAAGAAAGGGGAAACATGGACGACTATGGGAGCCAGCTTTTAACAAAGGCTATTCAGCCAAAAGCACTCAGGTAATCCTTGTTTAACATGTAAAAGTATACTATCTGCTCTGAAAGTCAAATCTGCTTGATTTCCTTCAGAATCGTGCCATGTGGTAATTAATTCTGGGGTCTGGGCTGGCTGATGCTGTGATTATTAACTGCTGCAACAATTGCAGCATAAACATTTGTGTGCATATTTCAAACTCCTTTATTCATATCTCAAAATGTCATTTATTTGCCTCCTGAAATTCCTAGATTCAAAGTGAAAAGCTTTTTTGAACTTATGAGGAATTGCTTGTTCTCTTGAAACCTTGCCTTTATGTAGCTTTTGTGTTTGAAATATGCAGAGAGAGTATAAAATCCACGAAAGAATTCCCTAGACAATGGTCAAATCACTCAATGTAACTGGCATGGTCGCATGGTACCAGTGCTGTGTCATTTCTTGGTTAACGGTTTGAAAACTAAAATTTAGCGATTATTCGTTTAGGGGGCGTTTGGTAATGTTTATGTTTCTAAAAAATTAGAAGTAGAATCATGCTTATTGTTTATAAAAATAAAACAAAAAATTATGTTTGGTAATAAAATTTCTGTTTTATGTTTTTTGTTTTTATACGACCTTGTTTTAGAAACAAGGCAAAACGCTTTTTTTAAGTTTTGAAAATTTTCAGAAATTTTGAAAATGCTTTTACTAAACACAAAACATAAATAAATTACCAAACGCATTTTTGTTTTTAGTTTTGAAAAAAATTGAAAATAAAAACAAAAAACAGAAAATAAAAACGTTATCAAATGTCCCCTTAGTTATTGAGTTTAATTTTATCCATATTCATCTTGTTTAATTTTATGTTGGATAGATCGTGTCATATTTATATTTGTGTGAAAAAGCATTGACCAAAACCGTCTTAACTTCGTAGCATTCGAAATTTTCACCCCTAACTATGACAAAGTATCAATATTGACCTAACCAAAATTGAAGGGTTGCTAGTGTTTTACCAATGTTTGCCAAAAAAAAGTGTTTACATCAACCAAACTTAGCAACCTCTTAGCTACTAACCCAATTTTGGCCATTGGATAACCAAAAAGATTTGGATCTTCTCCAGTCCTTGTTTTGAACTAGAGGAGACAGTCTAGACCGTCCAATCCATTGGTGCATTCAATGGTTTGGATTTGTTCATAAACAAAAAATTACATAAAAAAAAAAAAGTTTCAAAAGCTTAAAAAAGAAACTCTTTTTCTTTCAAAAAATTACTTTAATGAATAGTTTCAAAAATAAATTTCCGAATATTTTTTTCTGTTAAAAAAAAATTTTTCTTCAAAAATGAAAGATGTTTTTTTTTTTTTTTCCTTTTCAATAAGCTGATTTCGAAACACTGTTTTTGAAAAACTATTTTCTATTTTTGAAAACTGCTTTTTTAATCTATTTTTTATATTCACAATTAGTTTTTTGTAGTTGAAAAAGGTGATGTGGTATCCAGTTTTGATTATGCCATTGTGGATCTCTACAATTTCTATATTGCTAACCTTGACAACAGTGGTAGTTCCAGAAAACTTGAACAGGGTGTTCAAGGTTTACCTTAATTCAATTAGCTCTATTAACACTAATTTTCTTATATTAGTGTGTATAATGCGACCAAATTATATCACAACTTTTCATATATTAATGTGAATAATGTGACAAGATAATATGAAAATACATAAAATGTCACAATTATTTTCAGTGAATTCTCGATTTGGGGTCAAGCAAACTTAACTTGGCGCATAAATACACTAGTATTTATTGTAGGAAATTGTGTGAGGAATAAGTTTGTACGGATCTTTTTTAACGTATGTTCTTGTTTTATGAGATATAAAGTTGATTGTTGTTAAGAGAGAAGCCATACAAGAGCGAGAACCAGAATCGACCACCCTGAAGGCCTCTATTAAGCTTTTCATTAAATGTGTGTATTTTGTTTTGAGCTAATGTCTTAGATGTTTAATTGTGAATTAGCTAGATTGATAGGTGTTCATAGCGTAGAACTAAGTGTTCAAATTAAACTCGAGATAAAATTACTACACATTAAAAAATAAAAACCTTTAGGGTATTCAATCGACAATTTATAAGGAAGCTTTGGAGTCGTTTATAGACTTTAATTGGGTTGTTTGCATTGGATTTATTTATCGGCTAATTCTTTGGTTTGAGTGGGCAAATATTTTTTGTTTGGATGTTCAAATATTTTTTAGTTGGGTGTTCATGAATGGCTAAACTTGTCACGCCCTTGATTGTTAACATATAATTTAATACATTTCCGTAAATAAAACTCCCATAATTAGATTAGATGATGGCATGCCATGTCAGTCATTCCAACAAGGGTTAAACTCCCAAGTATAAGTTGTGGGATACAAACTGAAGTATCCTAAATGGTGAAATAAGTAATAGGGTTTGATAATTAGGGAATTGATAATTGCACTCCAAAAATTGATGCAGACACTCTAGGCTATAGTGATTTTTCAAAATCACCCTTTTACAAGTTTCAATTTTACTTCAAGCGCTCCTAAAGTTTTTTACTCTCAATTTTACTTCAGGCGCTCCTAAATTTTTTTACTCTTCTCCTCTACCTCCTTTGTTAACGGAAGAAGAAAAAATGGACGCCCACCCAAACCCTAACCTGTAATAAAAACTCTATTGTGAATTGGGTGCTGTAGAGGATTCAAGCTCGAAAGGTAGTTTTTTTAGTTCTTTTCTTATGATTTTTTCGGGATTAGGTTATGATTGCGTGGGTTTTGTGTATTTTAAGAAGGACGTGGTTCGGCTAAAATTTTCACCTAAAAATGTCACCATCATTCCTTCACAAATCCAGATGAGAGGGAAACCAAACAAGGGAAAAAACATCGATGCGCTCAATACATCACCACCACTACCACTATAGGCATAAATGTTTTGGATCTAAAAGTTGGTTCAAGCTCGTGATTATTTTTAGTTCTTTTTAGTAGATTCTTCACGTCGAAACAGACCTTTGTATTCTGATATAAGGTTTCCTTGTTCTAGCTGCAAATTTGTTATGTATATATTTGAAGTTTTTCTAACCCAACTCTCTCTAACCTAACTTCTCTCATAAGCCCCCTTTTTTCAGCTGCCTCTCAGCCAGCCACCACTGCTCAGGGGGAGGCCGGGCGCCTCACGCCAGTCTCTTGAACACCGGCTCCCCTATCTTCCCCCTGTTTTTTTTGATTTTCTAAGCATTTTGATTATTCTCTCTCCCCAATCCATCCAGCCACCGCACTGATCGTTGATTTCTCTAGCTCTGATCTAACATGCAACAGTAGATTTGCATAGCTATGGACTATGATTGCTTCTATCTTTACCATTTGAACTGTTAATGTTAATTGCTTCCGACTTGTTCCGTTTGGTTTTTATTCGATATTCAGTTTGGAGTGCCTTAGTAAATGATGAGATAATTTGGGGATGGAGTGCCTCTTGTAATTTTCATATTTTCAAAAGGATAGTTTTGTAACTTTATTATATTTTGGAGTGCCTGCATAAAAAAAAGGGAGCCCCAAAATCAGCTCCCTTGATAATTTTACATCCATAGATAAGTCAAAAGCATATGGAATTCAGTTACAACTTCTCTCTCAAAATGCATTTTGTAAAGATGATGCAATAACTCTTACTTCCTCAAAACAAAGTCATGCTATGCACGTCAAGCACTTCATTCACGCGTCTTGATTAGCATTTGAAAATGAAAGGGTGAACATTTACTTCGCCCAGTAGAAATGAACTTTGAAATCTCTATATGCATATGATATGGTATGAAAGTGATAGTGCAAATCCCAACCAAAACGATTGAATGTGTTTCAATATCTCTGAGTCCAGTACATTTTCCCCAAAACATTCTTTTAACCTTGGTTTCCAAACCAAAATGTCAAGTTAGAGTTATTAAACTCAGGTTTATGGGACCTCGTAACCCTTGATGAGCGTTTATTAGACCTCGTCATTTTTGCCGAGTGTTTATTAGGCCTCGTCACCTCTACTGGGTATTATTGGCCCTGCAGCCCCTACCTAGCGTCACACCATTTAGTGGACCTAGTACCACATTCCTTTACTTCGTCCTTTTACTTACCAAAATTTTTACACAACATTTTCAAAATAATTACCCACAAATCTCCCGTTGGCACCGGTACCATCCAATATGGGGTTCCGGTACCTTCTATCTTTTTCTCGAAAGTCGGCATTTGTTCCTCCAAACCTCAACATAACATACATTTTGTTACATAAATCATCACGATTAACATGTAGAAAAGTAAGGAAACCCCCTACCAAGATGGGTCTTGAGCAAAATCCTAGAGTGCCCAATTGATTTAGCTCCAAATACCAAGAAAGAACTCCAACCAAGTTCTACTACGCAATCAAAGGACTAGGTCAAGTCAAAAACAAGTTACAAGAGTGAGATTTTACTCATAGTCACACACACACACACACACAGTGATTGAAGCGAAAAACCTCGAATCCGAGTGATAATGGAGTGATTGAAGCTCAAATCTTGAAGAATGAAGTTGGGTTGGTGTAGGGATCAAGAGTTTTGGGTGGGGTTTGAGTGAGAGAGGAGAAGAGGCAAATTTTAGGGTTTAGAGTTGGGTTTGAAATGAAAAAAGACCCCAAGACCCTTTTTATAGAAGTCCAATATGCGCACAAAATGTTGCAGAAAAAAGGCCTGGTTACCAGTATTGAAACAAATGGTGGTACCAGTACCCCAACTGAATTTGCTTTCTGTTCGCTGGGTACCGGTATTGAGAAAAAGTCAGTACCAGTACCTCCCGGGAAAAATCTAAAAATTCATGCGGCTATCACCGTTTTGACCCCCGACCACGGCTAATCCATTTTCAATCACTCCAAACCAATTCACCATGTCAAAGCACGTATTCCCCTATCTACTGAACCCTCGGTACATCAAAATACACGCACTCAAACAAACACTTCGATGGAACACAATTAACTTTAATTAAACTCACGCACAACACTCATACCGAATAAAGAAAAGGGTTTGAATTTACGGGCCTTTGCAAAACTAATATGTACAAAACTATAAATATTACTACATGTATTCTAATAAAAAAGAGTAGCTTTTTTGGGTGTTCGACTTTTTACCAAGTGTGGAGGCGCCCCTGCTTGACAATCCCTTAGATGGATAACCAAAAGGTGATGTGACTACTTCTGATTACCCAATTTTGGTTAGGCTAATGTGAATACTTTTATAACGTTGCTAGCCATCTAAGATATTATCCCACTATTCGAGCCGGTTAATTTTTAAAGTTTTCAAGAACTTTATTTTTTATTACAAAAAATTAAGTTAATCGACATTTTGTAACCTCATGATTGAAATAGAATTGTTTATCCAGTTCCTTTTACAGTTTATTTTGTCAATCATACTAAAGGGTGAAATTAGGAAGGGAAAATAATGAAAATGCAAGTTAGAGGAAAAATTAAGAAGAAAATGGAGAGAAAATTGAATTTGTCTTTAAAATTTTTCATTCTCTTTCTCTAGAAACTGAAACTTGGGTCCCTGTCATGCCTCTATACCTCTATATTGCATAATTGTTGCCCGCTCAGTAATCAACTGTCTAGATTATATGTAGGATAACATTTAAAATCTGGACCATTGAAAACATTTCTCTAGAAACCAAACAATGGACGCAAAAACTTTAGCGCCTTGTTTGGAACTTGAGGAAAATGGGAGAAATGAAAATAAAATGAGGGGGAAATTAGAGAAAAATGAGACTGTGCACAATACTAAAATTTTCTACTTTCTCTCAAAATTAAACTAAATTGTTTAAAATGTTTCTTTCTTTTCCCTTTTCTTCCACGAGTTCCGAACAAACCCTAAAATTTTATCTCTTTCCATTTCTTCCCACAAGTTCCATGCACCAGTGAACACCACTACTACCATCACTATTGCTGGGTAGGCCTCACACTTTATCCATAGGTTCCACCCCACCAAACACAGACCCTCAAACAAATTGCCGTCGACTACTGCCCAGAGGTCTGCAGCCACTTCCCAGATTCTGACTTTATTGCCGTAACCTTCGACCACAACGATGGCGCTCCACCACCAGCTTCTAGTACGGCACATTTTGGGCCAGAATCCAGGGCTCGAAAGGAAACACCAGCAACCTCAACTTCAACATTTACCACTCCTCGCTTGAAGGAGACAAGTCCCACGACGAGATCGACTTCAAGTTCTTGGGAAAAGACAAGACCATTGGTACTAAATCATCCATCTTTCGAACCTGCCTCGACTGAACCAACTCACTCAAGTTCCCAAAATCCTAACTCAGCCTAGAAACCCATTTCCTTAGCCTAGAAACCCTTCCACTCTCAATCTCCCTCTCCCTCTCTCTCTCTCTCTCTCTCTCTCTCTCTCTCTCTCCCCCCACCGCTTGCATTCCCCTCAACTTAACTCCTTAGCCTAGAGAGAAAAACAGAGAGGCATGAAATTGGCATGGAGAAGAAACAAAGTATTGTCTTCGGTGATTGCTTGCATATTCTCGGACTTGATTTGTATCTCACCCTAGCCTTGATCCACTCCTTACCTAATGTTACCAAAAAAAAAAAAAAAAAGAAGTCATAATTTATCCTAGGTGTTGCATGACTTGACTTGTGTGTTCGATGGGAGGGAGTTGTAATGTGGTAGTCATATTATTCTTGGTGTTTGGCATGCCATTCATGAGACTATGAGTTTTCATTGTTTTAGCGTCTTTCAAGGTCTTGTGTGCGAATACTTTGGTTTGTTTACATTACATCCCCATGCACACATGTGGAAGTACACATGTGCAGAAGTTTCGAAGAGTTTCATAGATGAGAGCGACCCGGAGAGGTACTTTCTAATTGGAACCTCTTTGGATCCTATGGAGAGGGACCAGTTAGTGGGCTTCCTCAACCAAAATTTGGAGGTATTTGTGTGGACGCCCTACGAGATGGTGGGAGTTGACCCAGAATTTATTTGCCACAAATTGAACGTCAACCAACTCCATAAGCCTATCATTCAAAAGAGCAGAAGGCCAGCTGCCCACCATGTAGAGGCAATGATTGAGGAAGTGGATAAGCTTCTGGAGGCAAGGTCTAATTAGGGAGGTGCTCTACCCTGAGCGGCTTTCCAACACAGTCGTCGTCAAAAAGAAAAATGGAAAGTGGAGGGTTTGCGTAGACTTTACAAGTCCCAACAAAGCATGCCCCAATGATAGCTTTTCACTACCAAAGATCGACCAACTTGTAGACTCCACTGCAGGACATGCACACATGAGCTTTCTCGATGCCTATTGCGGCTACCACCAAATTGTGATGGATGTCTCAGATCAAGAGAAGAATGCCTTCATTACACCTCGTGGAGTATATTGCTATAATGTGGTGCCATTTGGTCTAAAAAATGCAGGGGCCACCTACCAGAGGATGATCACCCAGATGTTTGAAGCACTACTTGGCAAGACAATGGGGGCTTACATTGACGACATGGTCGTCAAAAGTAAAAAGAGTGCAGACCATCTCAGAGACCTAGAAGAGGTGTTTGAAATACTGAAAACCCATAAGCTTCGCTTGAATGCCTCAAAGTATGTTTTCGGGGTAGGGTCAGGGAAGTTTCTTGGGTATATGGTAATACATAGGGGTATAGAGGCTAGTCCGAACCAGATTAGGCTTTATAAGCCTTAGAGTGGCCACGCACACTGAAAGAAGTCCAGAAGCTAACAGGAATGGCGGCCACCCTCATAAGTCAATCTTCAGATAAATGTAGGCCTTTTTTCCAACTTTTACAAAAAAAGGCCAGGTTTGAATGGGGAGGAGAGTGCGACTAGGCACTAGAGAACTTGAAGAAGTACTTGGCCACATCGCCGCTCTTATTGACGCCTTGCCCTGGAGAGGACTTATACCTATATCTCGCTGTTTTTCCACATGCTTTTAGCAGTGTCATAGTCAGGCAAGTAGGTAAAGATCAAATTTCCGTCTACTTTATCAGTAAAACCCTTATTGATGTAAAAACTAGATATTTGCCACTGGAGAAACTAGTGTTCGCGCTGGTGGTGGCTTCTCAAAAATTGATGCACTACTTTCAGGCCCACACCATTGTGGTTCTGACTGAATATCCTTTGAAAGTTCATTTTAGAAATGCTGATTTTTTTGGAAGAATTTCTCATTGGGCAATCGAGCTGGGCCAGTATGACATCCGGTATTAACCATGGACTGCCATTAAAGCACAGGTGCTGGCTGATTTTGTTGCGAAACTTACACCCTTGGAGGTTCGATCAGACGAACTACCGACCCCAGGTGTCAACAACTTGGACACTACGCTCAGGGGCATACACCATCTGAGGCATGGAATTTAATCTTTGGAGAAATTTGGAAGCTTAACGTGGATGGAGCTTCTAACAACAAGGGGTCTGGACTTGGTTGGACCTCTCCCAAAAGCTCCTGGAAAAAACTAGTTCTTAATCACTGCAACGGAATATTTTACCAAATGGATCGAAGCCGAGCCACTGGTTAGAATCAGAGAAGTGGGCGTCAAAAACTTTGTGTTGCAGAATATAATCACCGGGTTTGGGATTTCAAGAACGTTGATCTCTGACAATGAGACTCAGTTTGTTGGAAAGAAGTTTCAACAGCTTTGCTTTGACCTTAACATTCAATTTCACACCTCTAACCTAGCCTACCCATAGAGCAACGGGCAAGCTGAAGCCTCCAACAAATATGTTTTGAATGGTATCAAGAAGCGCCTTGAGAAAGTTAAGGGAAAGTGGGTGGAGGAACTCCCCAGTGTGCTATGGTCATATAGAACCACTCCAAGGCGCTGCACTAGGGAAACTCCATATGCTTTGGCATTTGGAACAGAGGCTGTGATACCTATGGAAATTGGCTTCCCTACTATCCGGATAGAGGCATTTGATGTGGACAATAATCAACGAGTGTTGGCATGAGACCTCAACCTGCTCAAGGAAAGGAGGGAGGCGACACTTGTGCAACTTGCATCTTACCAGCAACAACTTGCCAAAAGTTACAATCAGAAGGTTCGGCCTCGATGGTTCTTGCCAAGGGAGTTGGTTCTAAGGAAGGTGATGGGGAATACTAAGGTCCCTGGAGAAGGAAAGCTCGGCTCCAATTGGGAAGGGCCTTACAAGGTTATTTCTGAGGCAGGCCCTGGCGCGTACTATCTCGAAGATCTAGAGGGCTATAAGGTACCCAATCCTTGGAATGCGGCCAATCTCAAAAAATTTAATCATTAAGTATTTTGTGTAGCAAGAGTATCTTGTATTAGTAGAGTACCTTGGATTGCTTGAGTAATATAGGTAGCTTACTTCAATAAAGATTGCTTCAATGTAATCATAGTATGCTTATTATTTAAAGTGGAATAAAGGCTAGATTTCTTTCTTTTCATTGTGTACTCTACTTAAGTGAAGCTATGTTTATTGCATGTATGGAGGCATGTTAGGCCGGAATATCTATTTCTTGTCCTCCTAGTTTGGCGCTGCCAAATCTGAGTGGGGATGGAAAGGGAAGCTGGATAGGCATACCCAACCCTCATTTGGGGGGAGGGGTGGACAAAAACTTAAAGAAAGCTTTGTATTTTCTTTTCAAGTTGTAAAGCCCTAGAGTGCTGAGTGGACTAACTCAGTGGATCATACGTTTTAATTTGGCTGGATTGGCCAAGTGTTGGATTGGATAGGAACTAATGGAAACTAATAACATTAATGTCCAACAAGGACAGAGTGTCTAAGAAGGAAGGATGACATAAGAGCAACGCAAAAATCTAGAATCATATTCTAGAAATAATTCTAAATGTTTAAATGTTTAACAGAGACGGATTACATAACATACCATTCCGAAACGCTTCAAAGGGCGACAAAAGCATACATAGTGCACAATGAATATCCTACTACATACGGAGGTCGCTCTATAGCTGAAAAAAATGGAGCATGATCATGGATACTGTAAATATATAAGCCCTAAAAGAAGAGGCTTCACCGACCGACCTCAACAAGAAACTAGTCAAGGGTCTCTAAAGCGACCTAGGCACTAGAAGTAGAGGCAGTGGAAGCCAAGGCTGGGGGCAGAGCTACAACGAGACACTCAAACGGATACTTCACAGTATAGTAACTTGAATCCTTAGGGATTCCTGCCTTCTTAAGTGAAGAGGTCCACCCTTTGGAGAAGAGAGCTTCGCGAACCTTGAAAACTTCATTCTTGAATTTCTCAGTGGTCTTCTGCACACCCTCATAGTAAGCTTGATTGTCTAAGGTCTGTTGGTTAAGCTTCATTTCGGCCATGGCACACTCCATCTCAGTCACTTTGGCTTTTAGCGTCTCAACTTCTTGTTTAGCTTTGTTCTTTGCTTCATTAGATTCAAATAAAGCCCTATCCCTAGACTCTTTGTTATTGCTTAGCGCAAGGTGAAGCTCTTTGTTTTGGCGCTTCAGAGTCTCAATTTCCTCTTCTCCGGCTTCCAGGCGAGAGAGTGCAAAGCAAGAACGCTGGAGAGCCTGTTAAAAAACATTGATAGCTATTAGAATCTTCACACAACATGAGAAGCTAAAAGTAGTTGGGGAACACTCACCAAAGCTTGATGATGGAGAGTTGACATCACTAACTTTTTGTCATTCATCTTTTAAAGAGCTTCAATGTCCTTAGGAAGAAGCAAGCAACTAGAGAGATCAGCGGCAATTCGCGAAGTCTCATGCAAGGACATATTTGTGGTGATAGGTTTGCCTTTGTAAGTCAGGGGAGGGTGCCACTCATGGACATGTGAACTCTTGTGTTGCGTTTCAATACCCATAACCTCCTCCACTTCTTGTGACTCCTTTCTAGCTCTCTTTTTCTTATGCAACTCATGTCGAGCTTGCAAAGGATCCCCTTTGCTAGATGCTGGAGAGACAAGGGCACCATCCCCGACTACGGTGCTCACTGGTGGAGCCAAAGGTGGTGTTGGCATAGTAGGAGTGTTTGGTGCTCCAAGTGCTACGACCAAAATTAGATCAAGGTCCGGCTCAATCCTTGGCATAGTGGAAGATTCACACAAGCTTGAATACTGAGTTAAAGTTGGAAAGTCTGACCGGTTGGAAGAGGCTTGCGGGCTAGACCAAGGAAGGTGAGTACTAGAGTTGCGAGCTGCATCTTCAGACTCATAAAGGAAAGATGTGAGAGCAGACCGTTTACAGCGTTGGCGCGGCGGAGCGTTGATGTTGTAAGGAGTGTACTAAAAAATGGATGGTGCAGAGCGTCGCATCTTGGGGAGTGCTAGTGCAGTCTCTACGGCGGCATGGTTAGTGCGGTTTGGGATCTCTTCTTTGCTTGAGAACCTGTAGAGAAATAAGCATTAGCATCGGAAGGAGATAGCTATGCAAAATTGAAGTACAAGAAGAAATCTAGTTTGGACTTGGGTTGCCCTCCTTCCAAGGGAGCTTGTTTGCATAGACCTCAGTACCAAGTGCATATTCATACTCTCCAATGATTTTAAAAGCCAATCATCGGGACACCTGTCTTTAGGTGGGAGTCCTCCTATCATTTTGAACCCTTTGCGAGCTCGGAGGTAGTACAAGGATCCATCACCAAGACCAACAATTTTGTAGCAGTAGAGTATCTCCTCTATTCTTAGCGGGGGACTCTCCCTACGTGCGAGCTCGGCCACGCTATTGACAATCCTAAAAGTGTTGACAGAAATTTGTGTAGGTGCCAACCTAAGCCGATGGAGAAAGCATAAGAGAAGTGGGTCAAATGGAAACGGAACTCCACCTTCTACGATGGAAACCACGGGGAATACCGCGGATGAAGGTGAACCTAAGAGGTTCTCTTTGGAACCTAGCAAATGAAATTCTACATATTTTGGGATGTTATATGCTACTCTAAAAGCATCAATGTGTACAGGAGATTCTAACGAGCACTTATATTTTCCCATTGTGAGATCCAATGAAGAACTTTGAGTGTAGCTCAAAAACTCACGAGAGTGGCCGGAAAACTCAAGGGAGTGCCGAAAAACTCAAGAGAGTCTCCGGAAAACTCAAGGGAGTGCCGACAAACTCAAAGAATCGCCAAGAAATTCAACCATTTCACCAAAAAAATCAACCACATTCAAAGGAAAACTCAAAGGCATTCAAAGGAATTCAATGAAATTGCATGGTGTTCATCATAAATTTCAACTACATTCAAAGGAAGGTACAAAAATGGCAAAGAACAAAGGTGGGGAACTCACTTGATTTTCAAAATGATGAACAACCAAAGCTCCTAAGCAATCCCCATTGAGAGCTCTCACACTCCTCTTGGAAAAATGAAATGAGAGAATGAAGTGTGTGTGGTGTGGATTCTATTCTTATACAAACAGAAGGGGAGAATTTTAAAAACCCATGTACTTTTGAGGGGGGAAATTCAGATTGCCTAGAAACTACACGAGGTTATAGGGGTTGGAACTTGGTGTTGTCAAACTCATACCTTCTCACCACAGAGCCCCCGCGTATGATTTAGTCCGATCGAGATAGCGGTATCATTTAATTTGAAAATGCTGAAGCACGGAACAGTCTAGATGTTTTGCAAATAGGAGGCAAAAATGTAAGAAGGATCCAAATTAGAGAAGGTCCAACACCTGTGCTCTCACAGAAATTCTAAAGAGAGGTATTTGCTAAAATAATTAAATGGAAGTTGTTCATTATAGGTTTGCACAAACGTGGATTGGGGAATGAAGGAGAAGCTGGATTGACGAGGTCGTGGAGTGAAGTTACGGTGCCGGAACCTCACAGTTACGCCCTTCCCTTATCGGATCTCATTCACCCAATTTCTCTCCTTTAGTGTGGCATTTTTAAGGGTTTGGGGATATGTGGAAATCTTGGTTTGATAGTGGATAAAGTTGTTTCAGTGAAGGCAGTAGGTGAGACTGATGCATATACTTATTGTATCACACATGCTTTAAAAATATTTAGTGGATCCCAATCGAAGAAAAAAATTGTGCGGCTCTTTGGGGAAAGTGAATATGTTCTCACGGTCTCACAATTTTTACTCTCTCATTTGCTCTGGCCCAAGACTTTCTACTGAAAAGAAGAAGATATGGTGGACCCATCTATGGTATTCACTTGAAATGGGGAGTCTCAATTGGTGTCAAGCTTTCCACTTTCTTCTAAGTGAAAGTGAAGATCCTTGGTGAAATTGTAAGGAAAAAAAAGGGCCGATTGATTGACTGAGTCAATGGAAATGATGGAAATGTGGCTCAAAGAGAACACTTGTAAATTCAGTCAAAATTAAGTAGCTACTTAATTTTTATCAACATTTTAGCTTACATTTTAAGTGCCACTAAATCTTATATAGTATTGGAGGATGGATTTTCCCAAGGAGCGCCGTGAGTGCAACACGTGTCCCTTGAAATTTTATAATTTCTTATTTTATGAACTCCAAAAATATTGTAGTGGTTTTAGTTTCCTAAAAGGGATGATTTTGATAGGAATTATATGATGTTAATCATTTCCTCTTCTATCCCAACAATGGTAATTACACTTTTACAATTACCTTCAATACCGATGCAAGAAGGAAAGGAAAAGGAATTAGTATATTTTTGCGTCCAGTCCAATGTGCATACCAAAACAAAAAGGAAAAATAATTTTCTTTAAAGAATGATTTGTCAAGGAATCAAGTAAACTGATAAACTCTAATAAAACGTCATTATTTTCTTTTTAAGGAAATGATTTTTTTACAAAGTCTACAAGGAATGAACTGTCTCACATTTGTTTTCATTTCAAACTCTATAAATTCATACTGAGAATGCAATTCTCACGCACCGACTTGCTGGTTGTGTAGGAAGATAGCTCGCATTTCTTGCTTAATGACTTGCTTGCCATTCTTCTCCCTCGATTAGTTAGTATGAATCTTATACTCATATTTGTAAAGTTTTGTTTATTTTTTTTAATGTTCTTTATTTTTTGTTGGCTTTGCATAACTAATATAGATGATACCCAGTTGTATGTTACCTACTAATATCCCTATACGTTACCTGCTTCATAGGTTTTTTTTTTTTTTTTTTAACCACAATGTATAATTTGGCATTGGTACAAGAGATTTGCAGTGTTTTCATATTTGAAAAATCATTTTCTTTTGATATCTCAGAAGTGTTCTTCTCTAATATGTCGTTTTACAGGATGGATAGTGAGAATATTGACTCTAATAAAGATCACTCCAATCGAAAATGACAAAATGAATGTCAAAAAGCTCATGATGATCGATCAAACAATGAATAAATCAATGAAAAGGCAAAAGAAGCACGCAATGTGAGATCTGTAATCTTACGTGAGAAGAATATGGCTTTTCAAAAGAACACCAATCACTCCATCGGTGATTGCCATTTTTATTCTTGACTTTGTATGCAGATTTGTTATTCTCTCTTTATACAGTTTTTTAATACCCGACCATTTCATATGAACTAGAGCATATAACCCATCTTTAATACATTTACGGTTAATGGCATATTCAAACAGCCGACATCCTCCCAAAAATGCATAATACACTTGCGGGGTGCTGATGTGCGCATCAGAGCTATGGAACTTAGTAATCAACGTTTCGGATAGACGGCTCTGATCTACAAAGTGCCGAGACAAAATCATAACTGTTAAAAACACATGCGATGGCTTAGATGCCGCACACCTAGGTTATTTTTAATTTATTTTATTTTGCCGTGGCCATGCGTACCGCAGGTTCGGCTAAAATTCAACCAGTGTAGCATCGTGAAATAGTAGCGAAAATTCAAAACAAAACTGGACTTGGGGGGTGCTGTGCCCCCCTCGGCCGTTGGATCGAGTTTTGGACGGCTCGGATGCGTTCGGCAATTATCCTTTAATTTTGGTTTTTTTTACCCGTAAAAAATCAAAACACATCTGAACTATCCAAAACACGATCCAACGGCTAAGGGGCCCCCCATTTCCAACAAGACCGTGTGCTTTGCACTACGTTAAACGGTAGCTAGGCCTTTATCAATCTTAGTTCATAATCCTGTTTTGCACGGGAATTACTGTTTAATTATTGATTTGTGGTAATTAATGCACATGATTGGGTAATTTTTTTCACATGATGGATAGTCGTGTATCTTAATTCTAATTTATTATTGTGTTTGTTATAATAGATAAAAATATTGTTACGCCAATGCCACAAAAAGAGTCAACCTACAAAAAAAGGAGAAAAATATGGGTGCCAACTAGGTTTCACATAGCGGACTAGCGGTACCCAGCACATGTCTCAACTATTCAAAAGAAAGAGAGAAGGTTTTCATGAGAAGCTCCGTGAGCGCAACATGTGTCCTTTGAATTTTTACTATTTTTTATTTTATGAACTCTAAAAATATTGTAATGGTTTTGGTTTCCTAAAACGAATGATTTTGATCGGAATTATGTGATGTTAATGGTTTCCTCTTCTATCCCAACAATAGTAATTAAAATTAACTAAGTTCTAAAATAAAATAATCGTTGTTTTACTCTGTGCATAGGACGGGTTATATGCTAGTCTTTTAAGTAACGTAAAATGTATTTATTACATTTAATTACATTTAAGTAATGTAGTTATCAAACCTACTTAATTACTTATTACATAGTTTATTCAATTTTAAGTGCTGATTATGGGTTATCAAACAAGACCGTACTTCAGTTAAAAAAAAAAAAAAAAGACCGTACTATCCTTCTGTTTTTGTTTCTTTTGGAAGGACCGAAAAAGACTCAAAGGATTCAAACAAGAATTGAGATATAAAGGCTGTGTTCAGATAGCCTCTTCAATGCTTTTAAAAAATGAGCCCTTGATGGGGTCCACGTTTATGCACTTTGAAGCTTCCACATGGATGCAGTGTTGTTGAATGGGGTACACGTGAATGGGATTTTGGCTTCCTCGTGTACCACGTCAGATGAGAGAGAGAGAGAGAGAGAGAGAGAGAGAGAGAGAGAGAGAGAGAGTGGTCAAAGTGGGTAGAAAGTGGTCAAACTGGGTAGAAAGTGGTCAAAGTGAATGGGGTCCACGTGAATGGGATTGCCGCTCCTTTGTTTCCATTTGAAATTCAAAATTGTTTTCGTAAAATAGTTTTCAACTCAACCATCCGAACAAAGCCAAAACATTGGACATGTGAAAATAAAATGTTGAGAAATAACAGGACCGACTATTCGTGTAGAAATCGAGAGTACATAAATTGTACCGATGGTTTGTGAGACTCACTTTTAAGTCCCATATGAATAATCTGAACCGTTCATTAATTTCAAAATAATATTTCAAGTGACCTTGCATGCAAACAACTCAATTAAATATATGTAAGTGGTTGATTCATGCAATATTTTCATGTTTCATTCAGAATTAATTTGGCTAAGTTTCTCATTTGCTAAAATCTAACATTTGATAAAATCAAGTGTAGCAAGTGGTGGCTAGCTCATGCAGTAGAGCTCTTGGATGCCCCACACTACATCCCGAGATCAAGTCTCATTCCCCCCTCTCCCCATGTGATAGATTAAGAGTGACGAATGAAAAAAAAAAGTGTTGATTTTAGCAAATGAGGAGAAAATGTGCTAAAACCAATAATCAAATAAGGAGAAGATGAGTGTTGATTTTATCGCATATTCTCTTCATTTGCTAAAATCATCACTTGAGCATCTGGGCTAAAAAAAACATCTTTCTTTCTTTTTAAACTCTTTTGGGTCTCTGGCCACCGGAAATCTATTTGGTTGCAGGGCCCACTAGAATATTCAAAAAAATGTGGAACTAACACAATCCCGGAATAGCCGGTACGTTTCCACGTGGCATAAGACTTCGTCAGTAGTCTAAAGTCAAAAGACTTCCTTCAAGAGAAAATACCTTCATCTCATTGGCCTCTCCTCACTCCTCTCTCTTTCAACTCCGCATCCCACTGCGCCCTACACAAAAGTAGGTACAGCTATGTATATACATATAAAAATCTACGTATAACACTCCTCAATATCAGTTAGAGAGTGAAGTGGAGCTTTAAAAATCCATAATTGAGGTGGGTTTTCTGTGGTTTAACGAATAGGTTTTTATCATTATGGTTCAGAGGCTGGGTTCTAATGAGAATGGATTATTTGCTTCAACTGAAGATTATGATCAGAACACTGTTCTTGGGTTTCAAAGATCTGTTTCCAAGAGAATCAGGCTGTCCCCAGAATCCAATCAACAGGTATATAACTATAGATCATTCTTTCTTTGTTTCTATCTCACCCATTAGGCCTACAAGAACAAGATGTTTATATTCACAATCTTTATTAAAGGTCACCAGTGGGCCACACTAGGAGTGTTTGAGAGCTAATTATATATATATATATATATATATATATATATATATATATATATATATATATATATATATATATATATTTTAAATCATTGAAGATCGTAGATTTTTAATATTTATGACATTTTACCTACGTCTATAAGGATTATACCAGTTGGGTATCTCACGTAGACTTTTCTACGTCTCGTCTTGCTGTGAATGATGCTCTAGAAATAAGTATAACTCCAAAAACTTCGGCGAAGGGCTACCCAAAACTCGAGGGACGGAACCAGGATTCTATATGTGTAGGGGCCATAATGCAACAACAAAAGTTCAAATTTTAGACTATTTGATCATTTGCAGTTTTTGAGAACTGGTTTTTAGGACTGATTTTGAGCGACGGTTTTGAGAATTAGTTTTTGAGCAAAAAAACCTCTAAGACTCAATACAAACCAACCCTTTAGACTATGTTCATTTAAAGGTTTTGAGAACCAGTTGTTGAGAACTATTGTTTGAGGGGGGAAAAAACCTCTAAAACCCAAAACAAACCCAACCTTAAGGTTCAACAAGAGTATAAGGAAAGTTAAATGTTACATACTTGGTAGACAAAGAAATTGAGGTGATTGATGAGGTTTTCTTTTCGTGAAATTGAGTGATGGGCCTTTATTAATTCCAAATGAGAAAGAAACGAGTGAGAAAGTGGTCCACATTTGTAACTCATATAAGATTTCTTTTGTATCTGACAAATTATAGGGCCCAACATATTATATAAAAAAAAATCTTAGGTAATAGGTTTTTAAAAATCTCAAGTATTTTGTATATGTCAGGATTTGGAAGTAATGGGATCAAATACTTAATTTGAGATTTCGTCGACTTTGACAATATTGATAAAGGGCAAAAAGTTATTTGAATAGGATTCTTAAAGTATTTTCTCGATACATGTTGGTCAGATGTTTCAATATCTAGTAAAATAATAGCTAGTCAAAGGAGATTTTTTTTTTTTTTTTGATTTACTCACTTCAAAATTCAAATTCATTCACCAAACTTGTCCTCTTTATTTGCAGGTAGATTTTGTAACCTCTTGTGAAGAATCAAGCCCTCTTGGTTTGAGATTAACCAAGACACCATCTTTCCTCAACTTGGTAGAAATGAAATTATCCCAAGCAAGGAGCAAAAGCTGTTCAAATGATCAGAAACCTCAGGATTCAGTACATGAAAGGAGGATGGATGATTTTGTGCCTCAACCAATGTCAGATAGAGAGAAGTTGAAGGCCTCAAACTTCCCTGCATTACTACTCAAAATTGGCTCTTGGGAGGTAAATAGTTAGTACCATGTCAATTCGAGGTTTAAGAGAATTCCACTTTTAAGGTCCTCAAGTTATGATTTTACTATTAAAAGCCTCAGATAAATGTGGCCTGTTGCGATGTTGACTTTCTGTTGGATTCAGCCAATATATTCAACAAAAATTGCATGTGGGGTGGAGGCACCGTATATTCCATGCACAAGACCAAGGGTCTCACCAAAAACTACTCTAAAATAACACTTCTTGCATGTTCAAAAAACACGACAAAAAATAGTCACGCGTTTCATGCGTTGGCACTTAAGAGGGGAAGAGTAGGAAATCGTCTTTTTTTTCCTTCCACAGCTTCACTGTCTCTCTCTCTCATTGTTTTTTTTTTTAATTTTTTTTTAATTTTTTTTATCAAGGAAAAAAATTTAGACCATTTCTCGATTTGTTCACGTTATCATCTCTCTCTCTCTCTCTCTCTCTCTCTCTCTCTCTCTCTCTCTCTCTCTCTCTCTCTCTCTCTCTCTCTCTCTCGTATTTCCCTCTTGTCTGCCTCTGTTTTGGTTACATATAGGTTACATGCACATAGCAAAAAAACATTTCCTCTCTTTCTCTAGCACTCTCAAGAGCTCACGTTGAGCACCTGGCTGTTTTCCATCGAGGAATCGATGGAAGGTTGACATTGCCACATGCAGTAAATTTAAGGTGTTATTTGTGTGACCTGCATCTAGAAGGGCGAAAGCAGAGATTGATTAAATTCGAAGGAGGAAAATGTAACTTATCCTTGATACCCTCAAGTTAAATTGGTACTGTGAGTGGAGTCTGAAACTATTTTATCGGGAACTTTGGTCATTCACGTACGAGGAACGAGAACAGAAATGTGATACGCTACTTGTTCTAAATGGCCAAACAACCGGCGCTTATATAGCTAAAAATACAAAAAGGCTTTGGTTTTAAGAGAAAAACATCCCATGAAATAGACTATCGGTTGTATCGTTATTCACGTAAAACACATTTCTAGAAGTATTATGACCACCTTTCTAATATTTTGTCTTGCTAACGATTCAATATCTCTAGTTTGTCTATGAAAAACTTTGGATTGCTAAATTCACCGTTTTAAACATACGTGCACCACATGACAGAACACGCATTCCATAATGTCATTTTCTAAAGTATTAGCGTTTTCTGGTGGTCAGAAATACAGAGATCATATACCCAGGAATGAAAATCACAAATTTGGTTTGAAAATTGCAGAGGTTAACTAGGCAAGAAGGGGATTTGATAGCAAAGTGTTACTATGCCAAGAGGAAAATTGTGTGGGAAGTGTTGGAGGGAACTCTCAAGAGCAAGATTGAAATACAATGGGCTGATATTGAAGCAATAAGAGCCATTATTCGCGACGATGAGCCAGGAATATTGGAAATTGAGGTTAGTGATAATTGCCTTAGTGGAATAATTTTCCTCACTACTTTCAATAAAAAGTTTGATGTTTACTCCTTTTCTGTGGGTTTTTTATGGGAAATTTTTGATAAAATTTTGTGTAGTTGAAGCAATCACCTCTGTTCTTCCGAGAGATTAATCCACAGCCCCGGAAGCATACTATTTGGAACGAGGCACGAGACTTTACAGGCGGTCAAGCTCACATTTACAGGTTTTGCAGCCATTGTTTCGACATTGTTTTGCTAGTTTTCCTTTTTTTATTTGAAATTTGGAAAAACGAAAAATAGAGGGTTCGAAAATACTAATGGTTTCACATCGTTCTTCCTTACTGTAAAAACTAGTTTTCCGAGTTTTGGATATAGTAGTGATTTTAGCACTCCATAAGAAGCTGTATTTGCACTTTTTTTGGTGGGAGGGTTTCAATTCATGCGGATATAGGAAAATATGAAACCTTAACTTGAATAAAAACACAAAAAAAGGTACCAAATTATACAAAGAGCAGTGCGAAAATGATTGTCCTTAGGATACTGCTTTTTCTTTTTTTGTTTTTAAACAAATGGGTTGTTTCTCAAAATACGGAAAGAAATTTGCGTTACTGGAAAAATAGATTGTTTTCCGGAGTTTTTTTTTTTTTTTCGTTCTTTGATGTGATAACATCATCAGAGTAAGTTGAAACCCTGCAATTTTCTTGTGGCAGGAGGCATTTAGTGAAATTTCCTCCAGGAACTCTTGACAAGCACTATGAGAAGCTTTTGCAATGCGATGATCACTTGTTAGAGCTCAGCCAAAGGCCTTTCCCAAGCTTGAATTCTCCATACTTCTCTTCAAACAACATCTACGGAGTTTCAAATATCCCTTTTGATTTCCCTTCATGCAATTCACCATTCCCTCTTCCAACTATCCCTCCATCTTTGGTTCCTGCCCATCAACTGCAGAATTTCATGTTATCGCCCGGGCAAACTTTTGGTACTATGAACTCGTTAGATTCACCAATGTCGGGTATGTAAATCTCCATGTACTTATTATTTTCAGTATCTGTTTTAAGAACAGTTTTCAGGAATTGCTTTAGAAAATAAAAAAAAAAAAGATCGGTTTTGTTTACATTGCTAAAAAATAAAAATAATTACTCCAATGTTGCTCATTTTCAGAGATTTCCTGCAATTTACATTAACTCAGGATTTTGAGACAAACAGGCACACACCTTTTTTTTTGGGTTTGTTTGACTTTACACTTTCTGCTAACTAGCAAATCTAACATAGAAAACTATAAACACAAACTTTTCCAAACAAAGTCTCGGTATTTTCATGTTGTGGTTTTTTTACAAGAAATGACTATCGAGAGTTTGAAAACATATCTTCAATGTTTTCTATGAAATGGCCGTTCTTTTCAAGAAAACCTTTGGAAAGTGAGTTTCGAACATTGTCAACCAGACATGGTTTTTGATGTGCGGTCTTTTGAACCTACAAAATTAATGAGTCGATTTCTTTTCTTCGGGTTGTGTTTCTGATAAACAGTTACCAATTGTGCATGGAGAGAAGACAACATCATTGATTCGGCGTTTGACAATCCATGGATGGATCCTAATACAGGGTTACTAATGGATCTTGAAAACCATTTGCTAACCGAGTCGCAGAATGAGTGGTCTGATGAGAGAAAACTCATTGCCAGATTGAGGTCAATGTGTCAGCCATTTCAGGAAGTAAATCCAGAGAACAGAATTGGCATGCATCTGTTGGAATATAATCAAGAAGCATTTTACGATGATCAATCGATTGTGGGTGGAGACGAGGCTTTTGAAGTAGATGGTTGGTTGCCTCCACAAATTTTTGACGAGAATCAAATGATGAATCTTCTATCAGAAAGCTCGTTGTATCCGTATGAATTGTCACAAGAGAAGGTAATGGATTACGCAGCCACTGGAGTTGGCCATGAGGTCGACCGGTGGTGGTAAAGATGAGAATAGTAGGGGACTATTCGTTTCGTGACTCAGTCTGATTTTTTTGATAGGGAGGGAAATAAATTTTCATTTCCTCTGCTGGAAATGCAAATCTAGTGAGTAGAGTTTCAGGTTTTGAATTATCCTTTTTTAACATTTTGTTAGGTCAAAGATTTGTAGTTTGTTGATCCGTTCCTGAAGAGGAAAAGAGATCTTTCAGTAATTCAAGTGTTAGTTATTTGAGAATGTTTAATTTCTAACTTATTCATCAGCTTGGACACAATGAGCCTGCAAATATTCACTCGCAAACCGCATTGAGGTAATACTAGTTAGATTTTAACTTTGGATAGTACTGTTGATTCTGTTGAATTATCTAACTCAAAACCAATTGCTACGAGTGGAGAGGCCAGGCCCGTAGCTTTTTTTGGAACTTAAAATTAACCAATGTGGAAACAAGCTCTAATACTCAAGTGCACGTAGAGGAAAATAAAGGATCCATGAAATAGGGATCACGAACAACAAGGTGGACTACTAGACTTAAGACCGCAATCGATCAAGAGAGTCTTGTTCGAAAGTCTTAGAAAGCTTACCTCTTTTACCGTACAAAATTGTTTGATTGTAGAGAGAGAGAGAGATCAACTTGTTTTCTCATTACTCAAAGAATGGGTCACTACACAGAGATATACAAGACTAACATCTACATGACTAAACTACCCCTATGAACAGAATACATAACAAATTGAACCTTAACTCAACATAACTTAACACTCCCCCTCAAGTTGGTGCAAAGATATCTATCAAGCCCAACTTGAATACAATGGGGTGAAAATTTTTACTACAAGGCCCTTAGTAAATACATCGGCCAATTGGTCTTCGGATCTCACAAAAGGCATGCATATCAAACCGTTGCTCAGCTTCTCCTTGATGAAATGCCTATCAATCTCAATATGCTTTGTTCGATCATGTTGAACAGGATTATGAGCAATGTTTATGGCAGCCTTAATATCACAGTAGAGCTTCATAGGTCCACCATCAGGGAATCCCAAATCACGCAATAAGGTTTGGAGCCATAAAAGCTCGCAAACACCATGAGCCATAGCTCTGTACTCGGCCTCTGCACTGGATCTAGCTACCACAGACTGTTTCTTACTCCTCCAGGTAATCAGATTCCCTCCAAGGAAGGTGCAATAGCCAGAAGTAGATCGTCGATCATCAATAGAACCAGCCCAGTCTGCATCGGTGAAAGCTTCCAATCTCAAGTGACCATGATTAGAGAACAAAACTCCTTTACCTGGGGCAGATTTAAGATACCTCAAAATACGATAAACTGCATCAAGATGACTAGTACGAGGTTCATGCATGAACTGGCTCACAACCCCCACAGCATAGGAAATATCTGGTCAAGTGTGAGATAAGTATATCAGGTGACCCACAAGTCTCTGATATCTTTCCTTTTCTGTAAGCTCCCCCACATTGCTACCAAGATGATGGTTGGCCTCAATGGGAGAATCAGCTGGCTTACATCCCAACATACCAGTTTCTTCCAGGAGATCAAGGATGTATTTCCTTTGAGAGATAAAGATTCCTTTGTCAGATCTAGCCACCTCCATTCCAAGAAAGTACTTCATAGACCCCAAATCCTTAATCTCAAACTCTTGAGCAAGAAGAGCTTTAAGGCTAACAATCTCATTCACATCATCACCTATCATGATTATGTCATCCACATAAACAATAAGAATGGCAATCTTACCATTAGTTCTCTTGATGAACATAGTATGGTCAGCATGACTCTGCTTGTATCCAAATCTCAACATGGCTTTGAGAAACCTATCAAACCATACTCTAGGAGATTGCTTCAAGCCATAAAGTGCCTTCTTCAATCGACACACCTTTCCCTCGGGCTGAGATGAAGAAAAATCCGGTGGAATAGCTATGTACACCTCCTCCTCTAATTTGCCATGGAGGAATGCATTCTTCACATCAAACTGGTGAAGAGGCCAATTTAAATTGGCAGCACAAGAGAGTAAAACTTGCACAGAGTTCATCTTCGCTACAGGGCAAACGTCTCCTCGTAGTCAATACCATAGGTTTGTGTGAAGCCCTTGGCAACAAGTCTTGCCTTGTATCTCTCAACTGTCCCATCAGCTTTGTGTTTCATAGTGAACACCCATTTGCACCCCACAGGTTTCTTCCCTCTTGGAAGAGATACTAGCTCCCAAGTGCCATTCTTTTTTAAAGCCATCATCTCTTCTACCATAGCTCCTTTCCACTTAGGTATCATGAATGCATCCTGCCAATTCTGTGGAATAGATATAGAAGAAAGAGACGAAACAAAAGCACGATGCAAAAGAGATAAACGATCATAAGAAAGAAACTGGGAAATGGGATGTTGAGTGCATGATCTAACTCCCTTTCTAAGAGCAATAGGAGCATTAGGATCATCAACAACAGTAGGGAGAGAATCATTACCGGATGAATCAGCTGAAGAGTCCGAAACTGGAGTAGGTGATGGAGATTGGCAAAGTGGCACTGCACATGTAGACTTGTCTTTATTCCTTCGAGAAAAGGTCTGCAAATTTGGCCTATCCAGTCTTTCCCGAACATCATGCTCTGCTCTTTCTGCAGGTAAAGGTTCTTTCTCCCCCTCACCATGGCGAGGTAAAGGATAAGACCACGACTCAGGAGTATGAAATGCCAACATCTCTTCCTGTCTATCATTCTCCCCCTGAAGAGATGAAGTGGACAGAGGATAAAGAGATTCTGTTTCCCAAAAGGTGACATCCATGGAGACATACATTTTGTGAGAGTGCGGGTCATAGCATTTATAACCCTTCTGAGTAGGAGAATAGCCAAGAAAAATACACTTGCGGGCTTTGGGATCCAGCTTACCACCTGGGTGCTTAGGAGCATAAACAAAACACACACAACCAAAGACTTTGGGTGGGAGAGATGAGATCCGAGAACAACCTAAGAGAACCTTAATTGGAGTTTGGAACTGAAGAACACTAGATGGCATGCGATTGATAAGAAAAGCTGCAGTAAGGACAGCTTCGCCCCAAAAGTGTTTAGGAACATTCATGGTGAACAATAGAGAGCGGGCTACCTCAACAAGATGGCGATTCTTGAGCTCGGCAACTCCATTTTGTTGTGAAGTGCCAACACAAGAAGTCTGAAAAAGAATACCAAAGCCATTAAGATATGCCCGAAAAGTCCCATCTATATACTCAGTCCCATTATCACTACGAAGCACTTTAACATTAGCATTAAATTGAGTACGCACCATTTGGTGAAAAGATTTAAAGCACGAAAAAACCTCATTTTTTGCCTTTAGTAAATACACCCAGGTGACACGAGAATAACAGTCAATAAATGTGACAAACCAACGATAACCAGACAGAGATGTGACAGGAGAAGGACCCCAAACATCGGAATGAATGACCATAAATGGCGAATCACTTCTTTGATTGACCGGAGCATAAAATGAGCGCTTATGTTTCGCAAGCTCACAAGCTTCACAAAGGAACTGACTCCGAGAACATTGCTTAGCCAAACTAGGGAACAATTTTCCTAGAATTCCAAAGGATGGATGACCCAATCTACGATGCCACTGATGTAACAAGGGGAGACCTGAACCTGTATCTGCAGCAAGAGCTTGACCACATGACAAAGGTGGACAAACTAGATTAGGTGCAGACTCCAAAAAATAAAGGCCCTCATGGGCTTTACCACTGCCAATCATCCTCCCCGTATCCAGTTCCTGAAAGACACAATGTGTAGGAAAAAATGTTACGGAGCAATTTAAGGATTGGGTAAGACTACTAACGGATAAAAGGTTAGTAGAAAAATTGGGAACATGAAGAACTGAGGAAAGAGAAATGGTTGGAGAGCAATGAATAGAACCTTTCTCGGAAATAGCAGATAAAGAACCATCAGCTATTCTAACGTTATCCTTACCAGAACAAGTAGAGTAGGAATCAAAAAAGGATGAACAATCCGTCATATGATCCGTGGCACCCGAATCTATAATCCAAGGACGGGAGCTAGATGCACTGAAAGCACTAGCATGAACAGAAGCAGAGAAATCAGAGGCAGTGGAAGTTGGAGTAATGGTAGGAGCAGTGGTAGATGGAGTGTCAAGCCTAGCCAATAGGCGCTTGAGAGTTTGTAACTCCCCCTCAGAAAGGGCACCAACCTGAGCAGTTTTGAAGGCCTCCATTGCACCAATAATTTTTGCTTCAAATCACCTTAAACAAACCCCGCGAATGGATCCAGAGCGTCGAAATTAGTCAGGAACAAGTCTCGGACCTCTCAAAAGTGGTCAGAAATGGTAAGAAAACCTCCTTGAACCTTTCTGGACCCTCCAGAGAGGTTTCTGACCCTTCTGACAGCCGCTGACACACTTTGAACCCCCGGATGACCCCTCTGACATGCGGAATGAACCGTCTGTTAGTCGCTTGGCCCTTTTCAAACAAATCTAAACCTTATGAACCACGGGTTGACCTCCTTCAACCTCAGAGCCACGCGTACACACCACGCTGCGAGTGAGATCTACTCGTTGCCACGCGCCACCTTCTGCCAGCGCATGAGCACTATTCCGGTGTCGTCCGGCGACTTTCCACCTACCACCGTGGTCGGTTTGACAAGAGCTACAAAACCCTGTGCTCAAACCTCCTCCCCGACCACTCTAAGTGGGACCGCAAGGCCATCTGGAAACAGCGATGGTGGAACAGTGATCGTATTTGATCGCTGGGGACAACTGTGGACTTACAGGTGATCGTCGACGCCCACTGTGAGCTCGCCGGTGGTCGTCGTCACCCACCATGGACTCGCCGGTGGTCAATCGTGGAGAAACACAACCCAATCAGTAGTCTAGGTCACACAGTGTCAAAAAACGATCGACAAACACTAATCAAGTGAGAAACACGATCTCTAAAGCTCTACAATGGGTGCTCTGATACCATGTTTGATTGTAGAGAGAGAGAGAGAGAGAGAGAGAGAGAGAGAGATCAACTTGTTTTCTCATTACTCAAAGAATGGGTCGCTACATAGAGATATACAAGGCTAACATCTACATGACTAAACTACCCCTATGAACAGAATACATAACAAATTGAACCTTAACTCAACATAACTTAACAAAAATCATCCGGCTCGAAACTAATTGGCAAGATGTTGTGGAGGTTATAAATTAACCAATGCGAGGCTCAAACAAATAGTTTCTTACCTTTTTTTTTTTTCACTTAAAATAGCTAGGAACATAGATTTGACCTTTGGCTATTGTTAATTGTTACATACCTTGTTCACCTATTGAAGCATGCTTTGAAATTTGGCAGTGCAAAATTTAGCCTAGACCTTAAATGATGTGGATTTCAAATGAGAGGATTTTCACACTGCAGTGCAGACCAAGATTTCATGGTAGAGATTGTTGTCTGTGCTCTTTATTTTACCATTGAGCCTTCTATCGATTGATGGAGTTGATGTTTCCACAATGCAGCTGCATACAATTAGGGCTCAGTTCTTGCTGCTTTTGAAGAGTACCCGATTTTCAACAAGGAAAATGTGTTACTTGAAAGAAAATCGCAAAGTTTAAAGTGCTTAATTCTTGCTGCTTCTGAACAGTACTCGATTTGCACCAAGAAAAATGTGTTACTTGGGAGAGTTTAAAAGGAAATAGGTTTTTGTGTTGAAATCTCATCGTTCTGATGGAATTGGATGATTTAACCTACGAAATTCTCCAAAAGTGAAGCAATTCGACTATTTGAGAGTTGATCCTGACTTGTCTCAGTTACATAGTTATGTGGGTAATGAATGTGCTCTAAAGATTTTTGGCCCAATGATAATGGTCTTATCCCCACATAATTAACCATGACCGAAGAACTATTCCATGTTACTTTTCGACTTCATAGCAGTGGATTACAATTCATTACCCCCTGCCAAAAAAATAACTACTAGGATAAACTGTCTTTCCCTTCAAATTTGTGAATCAGGACATGGATTTGGCATTAGGCAGGTTTAGTGGTTTGGGTTAGTGTGTCATGGTCTAGTAGTTGTAAACAAATCTTTAGAAGTCATTCCCAACGTCAAAATACAATCTGGCTAGAGCAAAACCTAACTACTGTAGTTGCAAGTACAAACCAATGCCCATATGTGAGAATTCCATAAAGGCATCACAAAATGGTTGGCATTTGCAGTCCACTGCTCTTCGACAATTTCGTCATGTTGGCTAAGATGGTTGTTAAAAGTTGTTAATCTAATGGCTGAAATAAAGGCTGATTGAACAAAGGGCTTGAAACCACTGCACCAAATTGCTATAGAAAATGACAGGGGCATTGCGGCAAAAAATAAGAAGGCTTTGGCCATGACAACTTTGGGAACATGGTTGGAGATGCTCTAAATGCACGAAAGCCTGCTATTCTAGATGCACTGATTGCTACTGTTCTCACACAAAGAAACCAAAGCGATGGGATGGATAATACAAACATGTACGATCGAAGCTCGTGAAAATCAAAGATTCATATTTCCTACATACCCTCCCCTCACAACATGTCGTGAAGTTTACTTACATCTTGCAACATGGCCAGAGGATCACCCAGATATATAAAGCTTGCAACTTGACCTGCTTCCTCTTGGGCATTTGTCTTGTTGAGAGATTGTCTCTTTGTGCTGAGTTATTACGTCCAAAAGAGAAGATGTTTGAAGATCTCTACATTCAGGGATAATTTGCCTTTTGCAACTGTTTTTATAGATAATTCATTTTCTATATAATAATTACATTCTTTGAAAATCTTGCGGTGGCACCACCATCTGTCCCGTCGGGCTCCATCCTTGCTCACTACCCTTACACCACTAGGGATGGCAATCGCGACAAAACCGATGGGTACTCGAATTGTAACCGGTTTTTTTCCTCGAACCATAACCGAAACCTGCGGGTATGGGTATGAGTTCTGATTTCAGATAACCGAATGGGTTCGGTTCGGTTCTGGGTTGAGCCGATACCCGAACCGTAACCCGAACCAAACCGTAACCCGAACCGAACCGAAATTTTAATTACACATTAACCCCCTGTAGTATATGTTAATAACATATTACCCCTACTATATATACTGTTATATACAGCACAATTGTCCCGAAACAGATCTGAGAGAGGCGATCATCTCTGTCTCGGTCTCTCACGACTCACATCGGCTCCTCCCCTCCTCACCTGGACGGCTAGACCTGTTTATCTCTCTCTCTCTCTCTTTCTACTACCAAATCACCAGATTCATCCATCGTCGTTTGGGAAAGGAGACTGCAATCGCTTCCTCAGAACAGTAACTACTCTCTCTCTCTCTCTAGACTCTTATCGCCTTTCTGTGCTTATGTGTATAATCCTTCATTTCGCTATTATGCGATGTAGTGAGTTTTTTTCCCCCAAACCATTACCGTTCAACTGCGGCTGCTGCTGTGGTTTCTTACTTAGATTTGTATCTCAGGTTGCAACAAGCCTTCAACTGCTGCTGCTGTGGTTGAAAATCATTACTCTTGTTTGAAAATTTATCTCTCAGATTGAAAACCATTACTCTTGTTTGAAAATTTTAAATCTCAGGTTCGGGGATTACCCGAACCCCGTTTGGTTGGGTTCAGTTTCAAGATCCCCTCCTCGAATGGTTTTCGGTTCGGTTATGGGTACTCGTCTGGGTTCGGTTCGGGTTATGGGTTCGGTTATACCAATTTTTTCCCCTTCTGATTTCAAACTCGTGCTACATGTTGATGCAGAGCACGAACTACCAGAAAACTCTGAAACAATATGTTGTGCGGCCACCATGTGGGTTGATGAGGGAGAACCTAAGTGCACTCTTGATTGTTATGACTAGTGGTGTAAACAAGCCGAATCGACCCATACCCTGTTGGATTCGGGATCAGTTTGGTAAAGTGTTGGTATGGCTCGAGTTCAAGGACTCAATTCGAGCCCAAAAAATTGAGCACGAGTTCAGCTCATAAATTTTTTTAAAAGCTCAGGCTCTGTTTTTAGGGCTCGTTATACACAACCAAGTCAAATTTAGGCTCGAATTCAGTTCATCAGTGAAATATTTTCCATGTACCAGATCACCATTACTTAATAAATATTCGACAAAAGAAATGAAAAAAAATACCCTTGATCATGACCAAGATTATCAACACAAAATGTTTAGGACATCAGAATAATCGATTAACAGGTAGTGTAAGAAACATTTTGTGTTTGTTATTCTGATGTCCTAAACATCTACGGGTCCAGAAGCTTTTAGGATAATTTGGTATTCCTATTGTTGATTAAAGGCGTGTGATTCCAATTTTGTGAAGACCTTGAATGCTATGTTGGGCACCATGTTCTTCAAGGGTGTGTAATGAAATTGGTAGCCATTTTTGTTGATAATCTTGGTCATGATCAAGGGTATTTTTTTTCATTTCTTTTGTCGAATATTTATTAAGTAATGGTGATCTGGTACATGGAAAATATATTATTGATGAACTGAATTCGAGCCTAAATTCGGCTTGTTTGTGTATAACGAGCCCTAAAAAGCCGAGCTTGAGCTTTAAAAAAAATTTATGAGCTGAACTCGTGCTCAATTTTTTGGGCTCGAATTGAGTCCTTGAACTCAAGCCATACCAACACTTTACCGAACTGATCCCGAATCCAACAAGGTATGGGTCGATTCGGCTTGTTTACCCCGGTAGTCATAACAATCAAGAGTACACTTAGGTTCTCCCTCATCAACCCACCTGGTGGCCGCACAACATATTGTTTCGGAGTTTTCTGGTAGTTCGTGCTCTGCATCAACGGGTAGCACGAGTTTGAAATCAGAAGGGGAAAAAATAAGTGGAAAATGGGAGAAAGATTTCGACTTTCCTTCAGTGCGAGATTTAGAAAGAGAAACAGTCAATGGAAAATCAAAGATTCCTTTTTATCAGCCAATTATTTGAGTTGTTGTTAGTTTGTTAGTATGTAATCTTTAATTCCCTATCGTGTATGGATATCTGATGTTCAAATCACTGTCTTTCATATGTTGTAGCTATTCAAACTACTCCGCTCAAATTGCTTAAGGTTATCTTTTTCTCTTGGTTGCCCCTATAGCCTTCCAAAAGCATAATTCTCCCAACACGGATTAACCTTCTATATTACTCTTTGTTAAGATGGTGGTACGAAGGAACTTTGTTTTTTTTATGGTTTTAGTGGTGTACATTTTTGTGTGTACTAATGTGTGTGGCTATCGAGGCTAACACAAAGCTGAAAATTATAGCTCATTCCTAGGCCCAGATCACTATCCAGCCCCTACCATAAACCCTGTATTTCATTTACAAATACTTACCTCGTCAATTGTCCCTCTCGTTGTTAGGATCAACCATGGCAGGAGGGAAGATCAAGAGAGAGAAGCCCCATCGCGGTGGCACTCCTGCCTCGGCAAACCCGCACTACCAAGGGGGCATTCCATTCCACAAGTCAAAGGGTCAGCACATCCTTAAAAATCCTCTGCTGATTGACACAATCATCGAGAAATCAGGCATCAAGAGCACTGATATTATCCTAGAGATTGGTCCCGGTACTGGAAACCTGACGAAGAAGCTTCTGGAAGCCGGAAAATCCGTCATTGCAGTCGAGCTTGACCCCCGTATGGTCCTTGAGCTCCAGCGCCGCTTCCAGGGCACTGCCTTCTCCAACCGCCTCAAGGTAAGTTTTGCTTTGTTTAGAATCTTAGATTTCTTTCCAGTTTTTTGAGCTTTGTTTATTTTTTGAAGTGTGGAATCTGTGGACACTTTAGTCCCATTAGGTCTGTTTCACTGATTGCAATGGCTTCAGTGTCTTTATTTGTTTTTTTGGTGAATAGTTTCTTTGTTTGCGTTGTGGATTTGTGATATATATTTGCTCTAGTATTTAGTAATATCAACAGGTATTGAAACCAGTTGCTCTAGACCATGTTGTGTCTTAGGGGGAGGATTATAGTTAGCTGAGCTAAGAGTGTCACTGGTAATATGACTTGAAAGGTGTCGATTTTTTGAAATTGAAGTTTTGATATCAATTCTGATTCCATAGGCTGCATATTTTGGGGTTGAATTGTATTTGGTATCTTAATTTGTGCAATCTCGCAGACATAGCATTCACACCAGTCGCCACTATAGGAAATAGTGTCCGTCGGTCATTCAGGAACTCAAATTTCACTCGTTCATAACCAAGATTGTTAGAACGGGATACGTGAATCGTTTTTCTCTTTTTATGTATGTCTTATTTGGATATGTATTGCATGTCGTAAGTTATGTTAGCTAGAGTAAATAAGGTACCCAATGGAATTGCCAAATCTATTTCATGTGTTTGAAATATTGTTTATGGTACAAGGTTTCACATCTTCAATCATATATCATGGTCTGTTAGCAAAATTGTGTATGGAACCATGGATCTTTGGGTAATGCAAGAATATATGATAAGATATTGCTAGAATTATATATCAATCTTACTATTAAGCATGCCGAATCGTAAGATACGTTTTGCATCACTAGATTCACAAGCATATCGTAGGTTTTTTTACACAAAAGTTGTGCTTTCACATTGAATTGTAAAATATGTATCATTAAATGCAAGATTGTGACAACACTGTTTATAGAGACTAATCAATATTCAACTAACAGTGATATTTACATTGATATTTAAAACTTCTTTTCCCGATCTCCCTGGTGGGAAACTATAAACCTCAGGATTTAATTTGATGGAATTTTAAATCAATATTATCTCCAAATGAGTGTTTCTCATTCTGTAATTTGATTGGTTCATGCATTCTGTTAGTTTACATTGTAGCACATACTCGTCCAAATCATATTATCTCCAAATAAGTATCACCATGACTTGATTTTGATAAAATGTGATCCTAAATCAATTCCGTCTTTGATCCTGAATTGATACCTCTTTGAAGTAGACATAATACTTCCTGCCATAGTTTCTATACATGTGGGAGGTTATTTTGTTCTCCACTTCTCCTCTTTATGAGACAGAGACTGCAAATGAGAAGTTTGTGCATTGTAAAATACTTTTTGGAGGATGGTCATACTTTTTGTTATGGTGTCAATTATTGACAATCAGAAAATGATAATATTGTAATAGTGGTAACTTTCTTCTCCATGGGGTCAACTAACCGCCTTCATCACAAGTGGTCCCACCTCTATCTTCATTTTGTAATGCTTCTCTGGCTGAGCTGAAGTATTGTTATTTATTTATTTATTATTATTAGTTTTTATCACATCCTCACATATTCTGGTGAGGTATATCATTTGATAATCTTCATTCTATTAGTATTTCTGGGCATTCTATGTAGCTTGCTCATTTCAGTGGAACTTAGGAATGTTGGCTATTTTACTATTTATATGTAAATGAATATTCATTGTCTGGCAATGATGATGTGATGCAGGTTATCCAAGGAGATGTGCTTAAGTGTGATCTCCCATACTTCGATATCTGCGTGGCAAACATACCTTACCAAATTTCCTCTCCTCTCACTTTCAAATTGCTAGCCCATCGTCCATTATTCAGGTGTGCAGTTATAATGTTCCAGAGGGAATTTGCCATGAGACTTGTTGCTAAGCCCGGTGACACTCTTTACTGCCGCCTTTCTGTGAACACCCAACTCTTGTCTCGCGTTTCCCATTTGCTAAAAGTTGGAAAGAACAATTTCCGGCCTCCACCAAAGGTCGATTCTTCTGTAGTTAGAATCGAGCCAAGAAAACCACAGCCTTCAGTCAGTTTCAAAGAATGGGATGGTTTAGTCCGGATTTGCTTCAACCGGAAGAACAAAACCCTAGGTTCAATCTTTAGACAGAAATCGGTGTTGTCAATTCTAGAGAAGAACTATAAAACGTTGCAAGCGTTACAGCTCTCTCAGAATGGATCACTAGAGGATACTGAGATTGCAATGGATGTATCCACTTTGGGGGACGCGGGTGAGGAGTTAGGTATGGAGATTGATGATGAAAGAGACGAGGAGGAGATGGAGGTAGAGGAGGGGGACACGAGAACGTCTGATTTCAAGGATAAAGTTTTGGGTGTGTTGAAGCAAGGGGGTTTTGAAGAGAAGAGGTCATCCAAGCTCAGTCAAGAAGATTTCATGTACCTGCTCTCTGTGTTTAACAAGGTCGGAATACATTTCTCTTGATTGCCGGGCTATGAATTTACATACCCTTGTTTTTTTTTTTTTTTGTGGCTAATTTAGTTGTAATTTTTTTTTTTTGTTTTAATGTTGAGTTTCTGTTCCAATTTTGTGCAACGGTGAGGGATGGTAAGATATAGGATGAGGCCTTTTGAGTTCTGTTGGAGGATACTTGTTTGTGAGCGCGCTTGCAATTAGGAGTTCCTCTGTTATTTATTTTGCATTTCGATTCACTTCTTGTAGTTAGTTCAAGGAAATATATGTACTTCTTAAGGAGCAAATGCATGATAATCGCGTTTTCTTCAGTATTACCTTTACGACGTTTTTTGCTCTTCTTAAGTTTCGGTCATGCAATGAAATTGCTTTTGGGTATGTCCAAAACTAAATCATCAGGGCAATCTGACATGTATTCCTATGATAACTGTTGGGGTGTAAAGCTATTTGAGCGATTTGAACTCTAGGATCCTATACAAATTGGCTCAAGGCCAGGATCATTACTGCAGGAGCAAGAGTATTTTGATAATGATGGCTCCGTTTGTTTCGTTTTTGTTTTCCAGTGTTTGGTTAATTGTTTTAAAAAACTATCTCATATATATATATATATATATATATATATATATATATATATATTGGCAAATTTTCTAGTCCAAACCTCCCGAGAATAACAAAAAATTGATTTTTTTTGTGTTGCAAATTATTTTTGGAAAATCCGAGCCGTCCAATGTTTTCAGAAGGTGTTTTGAAGGGTCCATGCGAGAAATCTTCAAAAAAAAAATACCGGGAAGGGCTTGATCCAAGCAGTTTTCGCAAAAACTGTAAATATAAAAATTTTGCGAAAACTGCTTGGATCAAGCCTTTCCCGGTATTTTTTTTTGAAGATTTTCCGCAAGGGACCCTTGAAAACACCTTTTGAACACATTGGACGGCTCGGATCATCAAAAAAAATTTTGGATCATGGAGGTCCGGAAACGGGAGGTCCGGACTAGAAGCCCTCCCTATATATATATATATATATATATATATATATATATATATATATATATATATATATATATATATATTTTTTTTTTTTTTTTTCTCTAGAACAACAGTACCAATCAAAGTTTCCATTCACAAAATACCCAAAATTACTTGTCCACAGAGAGAGAGAGAGAGAGAGAGAGAGAGAGAGAGATGAAACAATGACCTTCAGGTTTGAGGATTCCCAACTAACGAGAGATGCAAAGTGGGTTGGGGGGAGAGCAATCGGGATGTAAATTGGTAAAATGACTTGTGGAGATTTTATTCAAAAATCATTTTCCTCTTTTAATGGTATGAAAGATTTTCCCAGTAAAATGTTTTCCCCTAATTTCACCTAACACTGGGAAATAAGTAAAATGAATTATTAGAAAATATTTCACGGCCAAACAAACGGAGCCCGTCCGTGCTATCAGCAAATACAATGGCAATGCTTCCCCACTCACATAACTGATCATGTTTTCTAGTTAGTTGTCATGGGTTCCAGAGGTTTTTTCCCTCGAAAACCTATCTTCAAAAATCGGTTTTCCAAACCTTTAAATGATTTTGCTATTTACATTCAAGAGATCCAAGCGGGTCTGACACTCCCGGCTCACCCGACGCACACTTCAGGCAGTGTATTGAGCGGAAGCGGATCCGCTATTCCAAACTTCCTGTCTCAACTCCCTGTCCCGTCCATCCGAGTAATCAATGGCTCAGATTCCATCTCACTCCAAACAAATCTGAGTCACACACATTCATCTGCGAATCTGAGCAGTCAAGTACTCAGATGAACGGCTCGGATGAATGGGACACGGAGTCGGGACAGAATTTTCGGTACAGCAGATCCGCAACCATATTGAGCTGGTCTCATGAGCCCTAGAAGCTGAGGCATGGGCAATTCGAGTGGCTTGAGAAATGGCCCGGAACTGGAATCTTTCTTCCACAGTTGGATCTTTCGGACTTCGGAGGCTTCAAACGGTTCAAGAAGCAACAGAAAAGGGTCTCCCAGCGGTTGGAATGACTATATTGGCCCTCCCCTTCCATTTTCCCTCCCCACTTCGCCTCTCTTCTCCTTCCCTCTTCACAAACCCTAGGTTAATCTCCATGGCGGCCCAAACCCACTCCGGTTCTCAGAAAACCCATCTACCAAACGGCCCTAATACCACAACTGATTACCCAGTGCCACTCTCCCCGCCACTGCCGGCCATCTCCAAGCAAATAGAGCTGGACAGAGCCATGTCGGCTTCTTCCAAATCCAGCCTGTTTTCTCTCTCCAGAACTGACGTGGTCTACGAGGACGGTTGGCTCGTTGCTGTGAATAAGCCTCAAGGTGTGTATTGTGAGACCGTGTTGGCTTCGATCCCGAGTCTGCTCAACGGTTCGAATGGCTCAGTTGAACTTGGTGAGGATTCGTTTCAGATTTTGGTGTTTAATTTGTGTTTTGGTTGAATTCGTTTTGGGTTTTGCTGCTTCATGGGGTATTCAATTGCGTTCTTTGAATGAGTCCTTTATGTCAGCTGACTAAAGGTAGGAAGGTGAAAGAAACTAGGACAATGCGAAAACATTTTGTTTATCCTCTTGAAGTACAACACACAAGTAAGCTTGTTGAGCAGTAAACATCCTAAAAACTCACACTAGAATAAAAGTTGAAGAATCCATTTTTTTTAAAGATAAATATGCAAGGATCAATCGGCATCCTGATGTAGAACAAGTAACGGCCCAATTCTATGATCAATTGGACCGGTCGAAGCCTAGGAGGCCCAAACAACTCTTAATTGAAAATTGTCAATTTCGGCAATTTATCGACGAGCCCGGAATAGGCCCAAACTTGGTGGGCTAAAGCAGAATCGCGCTACGATCAATACTCACCACCCTAGGTCGTGACTGATGGTGGAATTCCGCCAAATTCATTCGTTTAGGCTTTCAATTTAGTACTTTTGCTATTTTAGGTAATAATTAGATTACGAATTACTCTTAGTGTGTAATTCCGTTTTCGTTATTTCCAATTGGGAATTTCTTATTTTTCTGTCTAGTTTTCAATTTTGGGAATTTCCCCAATTTTCAGGATATTTTATTTTTTTAGTAAGTTTTTGCTAGGGTTTGCTAGTTTTTCCTATAAAATGGTATGTAACCTCTATTATTCGGTACCTTTTATTCAATAAACAATTCAGAGTTATTCTCTTTCTTCTTGTGGATTCAAGAACTCTCGAGGATTCGAGACCTATCTTCATTTGAACTTGTACGCTAACTAGTTTCTCGGGAATTCCACTGCGTCACATCCAATCAACGTGATTGTTAAGTGATTGTTCTACTTGACGAGCTCTACAATATATACGAGCTTGATCATTGAAGTGGACCCGGAATAAGGTCAAATCCAATGCCAAACTTGAAGCAAGCGGTCTCCAAAATCTGAACTTGTAAACTATTAAAGCGTCCACCTTATAACTAAATAGTAATGACTAGATTCAAAATCAATTGGCAATAAAAAGGGGCTATCTTGGTTCATATATTAGTTTTTGAGGTGATAATTAGCTATCGTCGGGCAAGCTCTTCCACACCCACGCATGAGTGTCCCTCGACTTGGATGTGGAGACGAATGAGTATTTATTGCGTGTTCTTGTCTCTCTCTCTCTCTCTCTCTCTGCATGTGGGTGTCGTGGCGCTGGGGGTGGGGTGAATATCTCTATAGATGTCGTCGGATTAGTGAAACATCATTTTCGGGTTGGAGTCTTACTCCTTCAATGCCTGAGCCATGTAACAGTGGCTCTACTATTTGCCCTAATTTTTCGACAGGGTTGAACCACTGATGTAGGACGAGTGAAGGTTTTTAGGGTCAACGGGGTAACAAAGTGACAGGGTTTTGGGGCCACCATTCTGCAACTTTCAAGGACAATTTTATGTCGTTTAGGGCTGTGAATAGTAATCCGTTAACAGTGACCGACTGATAATAAACAGAAAACAAGAATAAAAGAGAAGAATAGAGGAAGATACGTCTAGGAATCACTCCTACAAGCTTCAGGCATCCCCACATAAGGTTTGATTGAATCACACAATCCATAAAACAGGCTTCAAAAGCTTTGAAGTTTCTCATAATATTCAACTCCATTAAATTAGAAGCATTATTGTGCTTATATAGACTTGGAGACTTCCTAAACCAAGTAAAACTACATAACAGAAACTACTAATTCCTTTGATTTCCAAAGCCTATATGACACCAAAGAAAAACTCATAATTGTATAACAAGGAGTAATTAACTTGACCCATTGAGTAACCCATGGGCGACCCTATGGCCCATGTTCAAAAAACTAAAATTACTATAATACCCCTCTCCGGAAAAGTGTCCACCGACATTCTTATTCAATACTAAAATAAACAAGACTCTACCACCACTATTTATTTGACTATCAATGCCTTCTTCAAATTTCATCTCGTGATCATGCAAATTTCCATTTATTGCTGCTTCCTTCAATTTACTTTTCCTTGAACCTCTCACAGCCTCCGTTCCACTCTCCAATATGGTTTTTGCACAGATATTGATGTAACTATAGCTGAATTAATATCTGCTGAATCTCAGGAATGCAAGTCAACCTCCCAGAGCTCCATCTGGCTAACAGACTCGATCGAGACACTAGCGGGTTAATGTTGATCACTAAATCGCACAAAGTGGCAGCTAAGCTAGTTAGGGCCTTTACAGAGCACAAGGTTAGGAAAACGTACATTGCCTTTTGCGTTGGGCGATCTCCAGAATGGGAACAAATCACTATTAAATCAGGTCACGGCCGATCAAAGTTTGGAGCATGGCGCGTTTATGCCACGTCAGATGTTGGCCGAAAATTACCAGGCGGGTCAGTTGTTAGAGATATGCAAACTCTTTTTCAAGTATTATCAGTGAATGGGCATGGGTGCTCCAAAGAGTTATCTGATGGAGAAAAAAATATCGTTGTTGAAGAAAAAGCTTTAACGAACACTAATGATGAGAAGGAGGAGATTTTGGTGCGAGCATGTCCGCGAAGTGGAAGAACCCATCAAATTCGCTTGCACTGCCAGTATCTTGGAATTCCCATAAGAGGAGATGTGAAATATGAGGGTGTCTATGAGTGGAAAGGGAGAAAATATGACGGCCATGAACTTCACGCAGAGAGCTTGTCCTTTGAGCACCCCATTACAGGGCTTCCAGTTGTGTTACATGCACCTTTGCCATCATGGGCAAGCCAAGCGCTACAGCCGTTACCTTGTTAAGCGGAGTTCACGTATCATCTATCCCAACTTTTGAGGCGTCCTCTCACGAACAAGGTAAGATAACACCTACATTTTCTTTTTGTTTGTTGTTTAAAAAAAAAATGCAGTTACATCTTCATTTCTATCCAGCTTCTTTTGTGCAAAAAAAGGAAATTCGTAAAAGCACAATGTGATTTGTCAAAAAGTTCTTGGAACCTTGTTTATCAACGATTCAACAGAAATTTAATTCTTAAGTGATCAGTTGCATCCATCTAATACATGACCAATTTCAATTGAAGTTGTGCATGAGTAATTCATAACAAGTACTTTAGCATTAAAATTTCATGCTTTCTGTGCATTCCTTTGTAGTTGACTAATTGCATTATAGTTCTGTGTGTACCTCTTGCCAGAGGCTTTGTTGTAAATAATTTTATAACTAAAATGTCTCATAGCTAGTCTTCTATCTTTCAAACACCACCTTTGTTTTTTGGTTTTCACGTTATATGTGTACTTTTTTTTATTATATCCATTTAAGTGTATTGTTTGATTAAGTACTAATAGCCTATGTAGCACCGACACTTCTAGAGCTCGCCGTGTCCCCATATGGGGCACGGGGACACGTATTGGACCCGTCATGTGGCGTGTCCCTTAAATTAAATTATTTTTTGGAGGGGTACACTGCATGGACACGAGTGTCCCATAACTACACACTTTGACTCTCACAATCTCACTCTCTCCCTCCGTCTCCCTCTCTCTCTCTTTCTCTCAATGTATATACATATATTTGTGTATATAAATGTATGTACTAATATATATTCAATGTATATATCTCTGCAGATGTATGTGTATATCTTATATGTATATATGTGCGTATATACCAGCTCATAACAATGTAAATATCTTACGTATCAAAAGAAAAGTGTGTATATGTATGTATATAATGCATACATATAATATATATATATATATAAAATTATTAATTAATTAATTTATTTTTGCCGTGTCCCCCGCCGTGTCCGTGTCCATTTTTTTAGATTTCCCGTGTCCGTGTCTGTATCTGTGTCCGTGGTACATAGCTAATAGCTTTAGGGGACTACTACGTATTTGCAGAGTAAATGATGCTTCATCTACTTTTAAGATGACCAAAGGCTTTCGTTAGTTTACTTCATAAATTACTCGTTTGAGTAATTTTAGCCATATTTTATTTGAAGTGTCCATATAAAAAGAGGATACTGTTTTTTTAGAGTTTTTTTTTTTTAAATCACCTAAAATATCCACATTTTTTCTACTTTGTCCCTAATCTATTAAAACTATCAATTTAGTCCCTCAATTATCTGATTGCAAGCAATTGAGTCCAATCAAACCTGTGCTCACAAATTGAGCTGTGGGGCCCACTTCGGGGTCCCACATGAACAAATCAACTCAATCGGATAACTCCAAGTGTTTGATCCTTACCTTCCAATTTTTGATTAAGTGTTTAGAGTTATAAAAAATTGGAAGATTGGATCAAGGACTTAGACGAGGTTCCTAGTTAAATAGAGGGACTTGACATTAGGTTTTTTAAATTCCTTCTCTTCACTAGTCTCATCAACTAATATAGACATTGAACTCAGTGTTGAACGATTTACACTGTCCAAATCTCTTCTGCCCAAGTGTAGAACTACCCTACGAAATTCGGTACAAGTTTGTAACTTGATTTGGACATCGTAAATCCCACTGGTACCCAAGGGTTTAACGATTTAGGTGGAAAGAATTTTCTTGTAATAGTTACTGTGGTAAGGATGTACAAGGCATTTGAGAAAGTTGCCCGGGAAGGTGTTAAAAATCGGCCAGGCCGTTTTATTAGTATAATGGAGAATTCGTAAGAGACAGCCAAACCATAAAGGAGTGCCATGTAAATTCAAAAGACTTATGGCAGGCCAATGTAATGATTCAGAATATTCAGAGACCTGTATAATTTGCCCTTTTGCTGCTGATTAATCTCTGGATTCAATCATTTTACAGATTCCATGTATCTAATACGTAATTAAATGAGCACAATTTCGATACAGAAAACAGTTGTTTTAGTTTATTATGCAGATGACTAGAAAATACTACTATTTCTCTCGAAAGTTATCAGTAGACTCTTTGTGATGATTTTTTGTAACTAATATCGGATAATATGAAAATATCTGTAATTTTGACTAGTTGTCAATTTAAATCCTTATATCTATGAAGGTTAGCTGCTTACCTGGAAAAGAAAATCCACTAATTGTCAATTTAAATCCTCATATCTATGAAGGTTAGCTGCTTACCTGGGAAAAAAAATCCACTGATTGCTTGATTAATCGGTCAGCACCTATCGTTAATGATTAGCCCCCAGTGCAGGTAGTTGTTTATGTTAAACTTTAATGAGAAATGTGGAAACAGGTGGTTCGGGTTACCTTTAGCGAACTTTTACTGAACCGGATCTTTTGGTGGATGGATTACATACTCCGAATCACGTACTAAAACAGCAACAATCTCCTGCGATGGAGTGATACTACGAGGTTCGAGTATCACCCTCTATTCCACGGTGCAGAAGCTTCGAATCGCTCTTTTAATGGCAGAGAGAGAAAACTAGGGAGAGAGTTTCGTAGAACTCAATGACTTATAATCTTGTGTCCTTCTATTATGAATATGTTGCAGGAATTATATAGAGTGAGCATCCTAGATGCTTTAGAAGTCATATAATCCTAAGAGTCTAGGATTACGTCAACTTCTCCTATCATATATCTAACATAAGTAGGACTCTATAATAAATGGATCACTGGGTCATGCCCACATGGGCGACCCGATTTGGTCCCGGACCCTGCCCAAATTCCAACATCTCCCACTCGTTCATGCATGGGCATGACAAGTTTCATCAGTCTCTTCCATTTGCCCAACTAAGAACAAACTCATACGCGCTAATGAACTGTGCGATCGCTGGAGCACTTGCAAGTGGGAGCTCTATACTAGAAACTCTGTAAGAGCCATCATAGAGACATCAACCCAAAAGAGAGTGTCTCATGTGCCCTGAATCCATTTAGTTACACCGGACCAAGCATCTTTAATCCTTCCAAAAGCATGCTTGACCCCCCAAATCATGCATTCTATATTCACACCCGATCCGCATCCCAACAAAGCGATCTGAGTTGTCGACAGTGAATATATAGCAGGGTGTACTACTAAATGATCCTCTTTTTGCCCTCATGTCACTTGGTTTTAACCTTGTTGCTTTCTCAGTCATGCTCCATGGGACCCTCACATTTCGTGGTCTTAGGTAGTCAAACTAGAGTAGCAACACAAAATCTTTACTTCATGACATAGTCAAAAAATCGAAGAGCACATTCTATATATTTGCGGCCTTATCTAATGACCGCTTAGACTCACACGGTGAGGAAGCAAGGATCCATTCACTCACCTCTAATACAAATGATCGCATAGCACATGTAGTATGAATACATGCTACGGTGGAGTTACTTTTCCAAAAAGCGATGTCATACTCCCAAACACCGTACAGACCTTAGTCTGGTCGCTACCTAGCGCCCAACCTGAGTTCTCTAGCCTGCCATCATGGCGCCATACGAGTCCTCACATCTGGCTAACAAAAAAATAGGTAAAACTCACAGTAGTGGGAACTACCAGTGATCGGTCTTGAAAAATAGACCACATCTTGGCTTCAACCAAGGCGACCTTTGGTGGGTATATCTGATTCCTCTTATCAGACTATATCATAAGCCTAACCTGTATATCTCATTACCCATCTGTCTCATCTTCGCTTGCTATCTCAAGCGCCGAAGGTGATTGCTCATGTGAGTGAGCCAATCTAACTTGCTGACATCAACCTTTCAATTCTGTGTGTGTTATACATAAACAATTGCACATTTTGCAGCAACAATATTCAAATATTAAGTGCACAAATGGCATAAATATCTCATATATCTGAAAGAAACACATTTAACTCCATCTACGCAGTCCAGAAGCCCTAACATGCGTCTCTTAAGCCTCGCTAGCAAAGGGCTTACACAATGGGCCTACAACTGTGTGACTCGTAGAGATGTGTTTCCTAATCGCTTCCTGCTGTGCAACAATACCTTTGATGAGTTATGTCTAACATAAGCATATGTCACGATATATGCACACCCTTAGTTGCACGAAGCGGGAGCGGGGACGGGTCATGCCCACATGGGCGACCCGATTTGGTCCCGGACCCGGCCCAAATTCCAACAGTTTATTTATTTGCCTGCTGTTTCCACAGCTTGTTTGACTCAGAGCTTTCCTCAAGCTAACTACTGACTTTTTTTATGAATGAACTCACGAGGAAAGATAACCATGCAAATATTGGTATTGCTGATTCCAGGTATTGAGCTAAGCTTGTGATCGAGGAGGAATGAGTTTTTGCAAGTGGAAGTTTTTCTGTCCTCTAAATTGCTGTAGAGGACCCTGGAATTATTTGAGTCCGTTGGATTTTTTTAACCAAACTGGGCAAGGGAAGTAGTAGTAACCTACTTTGCAGTACAACTGCAGTCAGCTGGTACTCGTTACAACATCCGTATCCCATTTAGGTGAGGTCGCTTGGAAGTGGTGACATTGCTACCTGTATTACTCCACCAACTCGTCTTTCAAGCATAAAGCTCCATAAGTATGCAGGTTCTCACTCCAAGAATGAAAACTCGAGGATGGATGTGTTTTGATATTCCAATAACTCAAAAACTGTTGCAAGTGGAAGCCGTCACGATCATGAGTCGCAACGCGATGTGACACATTCTATTGGTCTCTTCCATTGTGGATTAGCGAAAATACCGAGATTGACGTATCAGAGATGTACATACTGGTTGAAGCCAGAGTGTTCCTTATGTTGTTTAACAAAGGCCAAAACAATTGGCGCATAATCACTAAAAAAAAGTGATGTAAATCAATTGTGATTGACTGCTTCCGAAATAATATACGAGAATGGGATTCATGTCACATTGTCTGTTCGTATTCAGTATTAGGTTAATGATGCTTCGAAATGTTCCTGTTGTTAGGGCAGCCGAGCCTGTGTTTTTAGAAGTGCACATAGAATTTGGTGAAGTGGAGGGAAGGGCACAAATGTTGATGCGACTTATCATGCCGGGAACATACTGCGCAATCTGCATCTCCATTCGTTCCCTAAAACTGAACGTTATAAGCTCTCTTGCAGAAGCTCTGTACCAGAAATGGCTGGAAAGAAATGCTAGGGTGTTTGGAAGGAGCAGAAAATAAATGAAAAGGGTAATCACAGAGTGTATTTTCTTTTGTAGTTTGTTGTTTGCTCTGGCTATGTTCAGTTTGAGGTTTTGCTGAGGAGGTGGTCTTTGAGTTACATTTTCTCATTATTTTCATGGTTGGCTGCGAACAGTGATATTTGAAAAGGTAAGTAGGCTGATTAAGAACCGAGAAATGGAAAGAAGCTCAATAGATTTGACCTCCCTTCTTTGACAATTCTTAAACCTCACTTCATCCTTGATCCGACTATTTAAGCAATTTAAGCAGAAGTCTGAAAAATCGTCTGAAAAAATCGATTATTCCTTTTGCGATTGGAGTTTATCAACCACTTACAAGACCGCCGTGATATTCGCCAAAGAAAGTAAACTTTATCAGCTAAAACAAGCTTTATTAGGAGGCAATCTAGGAGTCAATCAGCTAGTTACTTGGAGAGCTGACAGGGCTATCAGCTAGTTTCTTGTGCTAGGTAACAAGAGGATAGTGAGCCCTAAGAGCATTCCAAGCAGCAAAAGCTTGGTATTTTGAGGGTGGGAGGCCATTCAATATGACTGAGTTTATTAGAAAGTAGTGGGATTAGGGAGAAAATTAGGGGCAAGGAGGGAAAAGAAAGGTCGCGTCCACTGTTCAAGAAATAAAGCTACCATACGTATACTAGAAACATCCGTAAACCGATGTCGGCGGTGTAAAAGAAGAGGACCGTTGGGTGTCAATTGTCGTGCTAAAAGTAGGTAGAAGATCCATTATCAATGATGTCTCTGATAATCGCTCTCACCTTAATTTGAGTTTCAAATTTTTTTTCCTCATGTCTATGAGCTAGACGTGAGAATCTTCATTGTCCAAAGGGAATAATTTTTAACTATATATCGATAACAACCCCTTAACCATAGGTAATTCAAACGGCTCTCTTGAGACCTTGACCACCTTCAAATTTTAGTCCGCCAATAATATCCCATGCAATTCTGTTCGAAATATTATAGAGTTTTAAGAATACTCTTACTGTGTTTGATTAGGATAGACTGTTATAGATTATCATTTTAACAAATTAACATTAGAATTAAGAAGAAGATAAACTTGGTTCTTTGGATAAGAGACTTTGTCTAATTGGAAGCTTAGAAATGCCAAGTGTCCAAAATCCCGACCCAGAAATTACCCAAAAAACTGTAATGAGTGGCTCAGATGCATTGGGTAATTCTGGACACTTGGCATTAATTACCCAGTGTATCTGAGCCACTCCTTACAGTTTTCTAGGTAATTTCTGAGTATATTGCACTCCTCGTCAACCCAACCAATAATGAGGGTGACAATCCCATTGAGTCACACATAAATGATAAATCTTGGAAATATTGACCTCTCCTTGTGTTTTGAGAGCCTAAGTGCCTAATACTAAATGTGTAGACCCCATATTAAGTGTATAGCCTATGGACACTGAATAATTTTTCCCAATATAACTTCAAGTGATTGTTTTTGACCCAAAGTTGTATTTTGGCCTAATGAACCTTTGCTTTTCATATTGGTATTTGAATCTTATTCGTTAAGAATTCAAGTTTGACCTCTTAACCAAATTAGAGAGTGGCATTTGGATCACCAAGAATTGGACGGGAATATAGTCAAAATATTTAGGTTCAGCAGTTGAACTCCTCGCCAATCAACAGCTCGGATTCAAATATCAATCCTCATTTATCTTTGTCTTTTTTTTTTTGTATAACTCATTCGACGACCTACTCTCCATTACCTATCCCTTCATCGTACTTTCTGTTTTGTGGGCTCATCTCGAGCTCACAACCATAATTTGAACTTGTAGTAAAAAACTTAAAATGGGACCCGGGAAACCTGGAGGGCGGCTCTTAGTCCGTTGATATCAGCAATCAACGGCTCGGATTTCATCTGCTCGGATCAACAAAGTGTTAAGATAAAATTAAAACCATTGAAAACACATCCAACAGCTTGGATGCTGTCATACAGGGGCACCCTCTAGGTTTCCATATCCCTTAACAAGGTATATGTGTTCAAAGAATAAATTCAATTGAAGATCCATGTCGATGTGAACAAGTTGCACTTATCTAGTAAACCACTTAAGAAGGAACATATGTGCAGAAAAATCAATTTAATTGATGATTTACAGATATGTGAACAAGTTGCACATAAAGTGATATCATTCTGTCCCTTTTTTAAGTGTTCATTATAAAAATACGTGTATTTTCAAACCCCCAAAACAACATATTTCTCTCTATATTTCTTTTTTTCTACCATTGAGCACTTAATTTGGTGCAAAAAAGTTTTAAAAAAAAGTATGGAAATACATTTTTTTATGTCCAAGAAAATACACGTTTTTCAAAGACCACTTAAAAAAGAAACGGAGGAAGTATTACATAACAAAGAACAACTTATTAACGTACCTATTGATATAATCGAATCGATTTTTGACTAACAAAATGTGAGTTCAAAGGGGTACTCTCACACAAAAAAGAATTGTGATAAAAATAATAATTTTGCAGAAGACTCTCTCTGTCTTTCTTTACAATTAGCCTAAGATGCGCCATATTTAATGCTTAGACACCAATAGTTGAAATAGAAAAATAATACCGTAATTCTTTTTTATTTTTTTTGGTCCGAGGAAAAAATAATTCTTTGACTTTGCCTTGTTTCTTGTATGCTAAGATATACACTTCAAAAGAAGCTCTCTCTCTCTCTCTCTCTCTCTCTCTCACACACACACACACACACATTTGATTAGGGTTTACTATTCTATATGGATCAACCTTTTTGCGTTGCTTTCGGCTTTTTCACTATTTATTTACTTGGGCTAGCTTTTAAAGTTGTAAAACAAAAAACACTTAAGAAATTCCATAAAATTAATACTGACATTGAAAGATCTCCTTACCCTCTGGTTGTTTTAATAACTGATTTTGTTGGGGCCAATTATTTCCTAATCCCAAGAAACCAATCCCGCCATCCTCTAGTTTGATGCCCATTTAAAATTAGGACAAAAACCTCGTGTTGACTATCTCCACAAAATTGATAATATTACCTAAACAAATCCCTAAGTCTCATCTTGTTAAAAAATGAAATTTTGCTTTCAATTATATTCTGGAGAAGTAAAGTCTCAACAGCCACTAGAGGAAGTTTTGAGATGGTATTCAATTATTTGTTGATCTTTTTACAAAGAGGTTAGATCCACATTGTTAGAAATTCTCATATATGATTCTTTTTCCTAAAAACTTATAAATAGATTACATAAAGATGTTTTGGTAATCTCAGGTCATAATTTTGATTAAAACAAATGGCTGATGTAATTTAATTTTATTGAAAAAAATCATCACAAATATATAAAGTACCTCGTTCAAGTTAAATTCTCTCCTTTTTTTTTTTTTCAATTTCTTGCGTGACCCGTTCTCGAGAGCCAAGAGAAAAGTGACGAAAAATCTAAAGATGTTTTTGGATCAGTAACTGGCCACCTCTTTACAGATAAAGCTCGGTCTCTATCCACTATTTCAATGCTAGATGTACAACTGGATCGATCGTATATAGGTTAGAATCGATCTTTGATTTGAAATTCTCTTCAATCAGTATTACAGTAATTTTATTGAAACAAAGAGGGGCCAACGGCCCTATGATCATCCAGGGCTGGGTCAAATAACTACGATTTCGTGAAAGAAAAACAGTCAACCTTTTTTTTCCCCCTAAAAATTAATACAGAATACCAGTCATTTGAGGACTACGTTGTTAGAATAATCATCACACGCACACAACAGAATACGAAAATCGTAAAAGAATCAAACACAGGAATTTACGTTGCTCCCCAAGAACGGGTAGCTCCACTCCGCTCCACTCGGACATCTAGCCTTTATCAGAACTTCTTGATACCTCTCCATATGAGTCACAAGTTTCAACAGTAACTCATCCCCAAAATTAGAAAATCTCATTCAAAATTAAATTGGCTCTAAAGGACACCTCATCCTCATGTGGATGAGTACAAAATGGCTACCTGATAATCAAACCTACCAGGAAGAGTATAATAAACTATAATTTCCCCCCATCCGTCAATCAAAACCAACCTTCTCAGCAAATCCCTACAAAACCCATGCAAATCAAAGCCACAATTAATACTACTATTTCGGATAAATATAGATAATATAGTCCTCTGCTCTGGGGTTCTGCCGTTTCAGATTCTATATAGAAATTGCCAGAAAAGAAAGAGAAAAAAACAGATTTGTAAAAAGAGAAATAGATTTTGTGAGTGTTTTCTGAAATGGGTTTGATGGATGAAGGCCTTACACAGGCTCTGATACCTTTGGCTGCTTTGTTGGGGATTGGGTTTGCTTTGTTTCAGTGGTTTTTGGTGTCAAGGGTGAAGGTTTCAGGTTGGTATGGTTTGGACAATGGGTATAAGGACAAGTTGATTATGGATGCAGTTGAACCAGAGGAGGGTGTTGACTCTGAGGATGCTATTGCCAAATGTGCTGAGATCCAAAATGCCATATCTGTTGGTAAAAACTCTCTCTCTCTCTCTCTCTCTCTCTCTCTCTCTCTCTCTCTCTCTCTCTCTCTCTCTCTCTCTGCGTATGTGTGTCTGTGTGAAAGTTCATATGGGTGTCTTCTTTGTTATGTCAATTGCATTGTGTGATCAATAAATACTACTTGTTTAACTAAACCCTTTTTTGTGGTTGTCAGATCTTGTCACTAACGTTTGCCATTTTTTTTTTATTGGAAACATAATTTTTGTGTTCAAATAATGATTGCTTTCCTATGTTTTTGTTTTGTTGTTCTTGGTTTACATATATGAATATCTTTTGTGGTCTTTTCTTGTTGAGAAATTTCATTTGTAGGTCCATTGAAAATAGAGAGAATGGACAGCATTTCATGTTTGATGTCACTAAATTTCATCATTCTTTCCCTTACTTTTTGTTCCATAATTTTGTCTCCTTTGCTGTTGAAGGTATATAGAATTAACAATTAGGATATGCCTTTTACATAGCAAGTGTTTATGTGTCACCAGGACACAAAGGTACTTCTACTGTATATTTTGTGTTTTTCGTCTTTTCGATCTACCGAGTTTTTCTTGATCTGTTTCTTATTAGGTTCCTTCAACTAATTTCTACAGTCCAACAAAATTCAACCTCTGAATATTTTGGACGTTCTTGTTGGGTCTCCTTTCCTTTATTAATTCAATCGATTCGACAAAAAATGATGGTCAATGTTGTAGAGAAGGTAAACCATTGACTACAGATTTATCTGTTGCAGATATTTGGGGTGGAGTGATCCAAGTTGCTGGGTCTCACCACAGATCTTCAATTGCAAAGATGCCTTAACTAATAGAGAAAAAGAAAAAGTAAATTAAATCGACAGACCGTTGCTGGTTATCGGCATTTCTTAATTTTGGGAGTCAAACTCACAAGTGCTTTTCTGGGGGATTAACAAAGACTGCTAATTGTTCATTACATTGAGTTTGTCTACTGCCCTTGTAGCCTATCGAAGTACCTATCATATATTCTTCTTCAGATACCATTCATGTTGCTGTGATGATTTTGGCACACAATTTGTCAATATATATTTCTTATTTTCTCTTCGTTGCAGTTTTTAGGGATGTCTTATCTTTCAGCAGACCATGCTGTCATTTGGAAAATATGGTAAACTGATCCATAAACTCTTAGAAGCATTGCACATTACCGCGAAAGGAATTTTCTTTATTTTCGCCTTTATTTGATCTAACTTACAGAGCTATCGTGCTCAATTTCTGTACGCTTGTTTTCTTGTTAGTCATATATGGTGGGAACATCCATTTATCGCCTTTTTTCTCATTCCCATGATGCTGGCACAGAAAAGAAAGTAAACGGATGTATGAGAAGTGGAATTTCTATCATGAGACAATCTGATGAATGCTGTAATGCTCTTAGAAACTTCAATATGGGCTTGGACCTTTAAATGTGCAAATTACTCTGCATATCAGCATTAACTACGCAGTTTGAAATTTTCTGTTTGTGTAAAATCAACTTTCTTTCAATGAAACTGATGATGTGCATAAAAAAGCACGTTATCTTACTTGGACTGATTCAATGTGCCACATTTTCCCAGGGGCAACGTCGTTTCTGTATACCGAATACAAGTACCTTGGCATCTTCACACTTGTATTTGGCTTTATCATGTTCATTTTCCTCGGATCAGTTAACGGCTTTAGCACCAAAAGCCAACCTTGCACATACAACAAGGGCAACCTATGTAAACCAGCCCTAGCCAATGCCTTCTTTAGCACAGTCGCCTTCTTGCTTGGCTCTCTCACTTCAGTTCTCTCCGGTTTTCTTGGGATGAAAATTGCAACCTTTGCTAATGCCAGGACAACTTTAGAAGCAAGGAAGGGAGTTGGAAAAGCATTTATAACTGCTTTTCGATCTGGTGCTGTGATGGGATTCCTTCTAGCTGCCAATGGCCTTTTGGTTCTGTATGTGTCTATTAATCTGTTTAAATCATACTATGGGGATGATTGGGAGGGACTTTATGAATCTATTACTGGTTATGGTCTTGGGGGTTCTTCAATGGCTTTATTTGGAAGAGTTGGAGGAGGTATCTACACAAAAGCAGCTGATGTTGGTGCTGATCTTGTCGGAAAAGTTGAAAGGAATATTCCGGAGGATGATCCCCGTAACCCAGCTGTAAGTTGTTGAAACCTGAAACCATGGCGGAGAATTGCTTTGCAAACCTTGGTTTCTATGTTACATAGACTCTTCTATATGTTTAGAGATACCTGTATCGGATATGTGACATAAGTAACCGAACTTTAAAATCAACCGTGGTATATGTCTGCGATGGGTGGTTTGAAATCCACCCCTAACACTTTTTTAGGGATTTGAGGTTTTCCAATAAACTTCCATATTATCCATGAATGCAGTCTTTTACCAGTGAACACCATTTTTACTCTATAAATAAAATTGCATGTACAGATGATTATTCTGAACGGGATTAGATAACTCCATGGAACATAGCTTAAGTGGTTAACTATATCATAGTTATCTGTATCATCGTAATGGGTTGCAGTAAATCCTATCGTACTCTTGCAGGTTATTGCAGATAACGTGGGTGACAATGTAGGAGACATTGCTGGAATGGGTTCAGATCTTTTCGGCTCTTATGCTGAATCATCATGTGCTGCGCTCTTTGTTGCCTCAATATCGTCCATTGGCATTAGCCATGATTACTCAGCCATGTCTTATCCTCTCCTTATAAGCTCAATGGGAATTGTCGTTTGCTTGATAACAACCCTTTTTGCAACCGATTTCTTTAAGATTAAAAAAGTGACTGAGATTGAACCCTCTTTGAAGCGACAACTTGTTATCTCAACTATTCTGATGACTGCTGGGATTGCTATGGTTAGCTTTTTTGCTTTGCCATCGGAGTTCACGCTATACGATTTTGGGACTGAGAAAACTGTAAAAAACTGGTATACTCATGTTCTTTCCCTGTTCTCAGTGTTGGTTTCTTTAGGAAATTATGTGATGTTGACTTAAATATTTTAATGCAGGCACCTCTTTTTCTGTGTGTCCATTGGCTTGTGGGCTGGCCTTGTCATTGGATATACGACCGAGTATTATACCAGCAATGCTTATAGGTGAGTTAGCATCAATCTTAATGCAAATGTCCCTTCTTATGGACCAACGTACATTATCCTACTTAATTGTTGTTGAGATTTGATGTGGTTGGAATTTCGAATAACGTCTTCCTCACAGCGGTATACTGAAGGTTTGCAGTCCACAAGATTGAGAGACTTGTCTATAAACCAACCTGATCAAAATGGAATAAAGGTTTTGTTCATGGATAAGTTATAATGTTTTCCCGTTTCTACATTCACAAAAGAACAAGTAGTTTAGGAACACGAAATATGCCTTTTAATAATGGGATTTTTTGACAGATGTGGTTCTTGTCCATAATTTGAACAAAATGGAAAGGTACTGACCTCATTTTCTTTTATGGATGTAGAATATCCCGATGAGAAATTCTTTTTGGGGAATAAAATTGAAGTATAGTTGTTTGTGCGATATCTAACGTCTGTACGTTGTTTGTGTGATATCTAACGTCTGTACTTCTTATTACTGTATCTGTGTCGCCAAAGAGAGAACTAATCATCCAAATAAGTTTGATTTGGATCAGGAATATTGCATTGGCTAGCATTTGATGAAATCTTTAGATTTATACTCCTTAACCCATGTAGGATGCTACAGCTTCATACCTTAATGTTTTAGTCATATATGTTTTGTTGTTGCAATATTGCATGATTAAATATGAATTATGACACTTACTGTCATGGGCAAACCATGCAGTCCAGTGCAAGATGTGGCAGATTCTTGCAGGACTGGAGCCGCGACAAATGTGATATTTGGCTTGGCACTGGGATACAAATCAGTCATCATTCCCATATTTGCTATAGCCATAGCTATCTATGTCAGCTTCAGTTTGGCTGCCATGTACGGAATTGCAGTGGCTGCTCTTGGGATGCTCAGCACTATCGCCACCGGCCTGGCAATTGATGCTTATGGCCCCATTAGTGACAATGCTGGTGGTATCGCAGAAATGGCCGGAATGAGCCACAACATAAGAAAAATAACAGATGCATTGGATGCTGCAGGAAACACCACTGCAGCCATTGGCAAGGTAGGCTGCTATTTATATATACTCCCCCCGTCTCCTTTTTTGGAGTGTGTGCCACTTTCCATTGGGAGGCCAAGGAATGAGCATTCCATTCCGTTCCTTCACAAAATCATTGAGCAAATCAAACACGACCTCTGCATGTAATTCTAATGAAACTTTTGCCATCTAACCTATATATAATGTGTGAGGCTACCGATCTATCCGGGGATTTAGACCTCTTTTTGATTGGTGGCATTCACAAACCATTACTGCTATCATGTTGCTCCTTTCTGGTGGTTGACTGAAAGTTGTTACTCGGATGCACAAATTTAATTCATACGGAGGTTAAGAGGTTAAGCTGTCAGCTGTGATATGTAATTAGTAAAATTTGCGAAACTCAGAGTTCAATTTTTCACTGTGAGCAACAAATTGCTGATATGTTGAGCCTGTCCTTCTCAGGGATTTGCAATTGGATCAGCTGCTCTTGTTTCTCTTGCTTTGTTCGGTGCCTTTGTGAGCAGAGCAGGAATCAATTCCGTTGATGTATTATCTCCAAAGGTCTTCATCGGGTTGCTTGTCGGGGCCATGCTTCCATACTGGTTTTCAGCAATGACGATGAAGAGCGTGGGAAGTGCAGCCTTGAAAATGGTTGAAGAGGTTCGCCGACAGTTCAATACTATTCCGGGGCTTATGGAAGGAACAGCGAAGCCAGACTATGCATCTTGTGTCAAGATTTCGACTGATGCTTCGCTCAAGGCAATGATCCCACCTGGTGCTTTGGTTATGCTTACTCCTCTGATTGCCGGAACCTTTTTTGGGGTGGAAACACTCGCTGGTGTACTTGCTGGCTCCCTTGTTTCTGGTGTGCAGGTATCATCCTTCTTCCAAACGATATTGCAACTTTTACTGCATTCCAAGTCTTCTTAATTTTATTTGTACGTGTCGTTGATTTTTCTTTTTTAAAAGTGCAAGAAATTTTTGTTGGAGGCTTGCACCACTAGGATGATTATATTCTCATGCTTGGTTTTTTTCTTCCCATATTTGTACACATACTTCATAGCGACTCATGAAATTGTATTGTGTCCGTCGCTAAATAGTTAACCGTACACTTTTCCTTTTCCCTCCTTTTCTCTAGGTTGCTATCTCGGCTTCTAACACTGGTGGGGCATGGGATAATGCAAAGAAATACATCGAGGTAAGATTATCTCCTCTTGCAACAGTAGACTTTTGTAAATGCTAGGGATACTAATTTATATACTGCATAAAATACCAAATAGACACAATGGCTGTGCACCCAACACCAGTTGTCGATGTTGAGCGCACACCCGTTTTGTCTGTTAGATAGTCCATGCTGTATCCAAATGCTGTACTTGTAGTAGTGCCATTGGATTAAATTGTGATTTTGCTATTTTCCATGCAATTCCCGCAGGCTGGTGCTAGTGAACATGCTCGTACGCTAGGTCCGAAGGGCTCAGACGCTCATAAGGCTGCTGTTATTGGTGACACAGTTGGAGACCCCCTCAAGGACACTTCTGGTCCGTCCCTCAATATCCTTATCAAGCTCATGGCCGTGGAATCATTGGTGTTTGCTCCATTCTTTGCTGCACACGGGGGTTTACTCTTCAAATGGTTCTGAGATAATGCAGGTATATTACCTGTTAACTTCGTGAAAAGAATGGTGATAACTGAGCTTATGCTGTATATGCTAGTTGAAAACGGATCGAACTTTAGTGTAATTCAGGAATAAAATGATATGGCCTTCTGTTGTACATTTATTTTTTTGCCCTTTTTTGATCCTTGTATCAAACGTTCTGGTTTCTGCTCATTGCTGAAGCTGGCGTAATCAAATGTTATATCGTTATACGAAATGTACAAGCTCACTAGTTGGGTGTTCTTCGTTCCACCTAGCCCATGAGGATATGATACCTGAAATGAACAACCTCACTAGTTGCGCGTAACCAAATCTCTAGATACGTTTATTGTATTGGGTCGATACATGGAGGCCACCCAATACAATAAAACATATTTGGGCTAACGGGTAGCACCTAAGACCATCCCCAACAGATGACTCAAATTTTTCTCTAAAAAAAGTAGTGAACAGTGCACATTTTTCATTTTACCAATCCACATCTCCAACAATTCCTCTCTATTATCCTCTCTATTGTAATTAAATAATGATATATAATATACGTATATATATACACTACTATTATATAATTAAGAAAGAAAGAGAGAGAGAGAAAAAAATAATAAACAATGGGTAATGGCAATGGCAGCCAATGAAAGAGGGAGAGAGAGAGAGAGAAAAGATTAAAAAAAGGGAAAAGAAACTCACAGCACTGTAGCGATGCAGTGACCCGGGAAAGAAAAACATTAAAGAATTAAAAGGGCGTGAACAGTGCCTCCCTAAATAGGGGGTTTTTTAGGGAGGCACTGTAGCATTTTGTATTTTAGGGAGGTTTTTAGGGAGGCTGTTGGGGCTTATTTTTTGGGGTTGGCTCCCTAAAATAGAGATAGGAGGGGTTTGAGTAGTGTTGTTGCACTTGCTCTAAGAGTGTCATAGATACATAGGTCCTGAACTACAGTTCCATTACTTGTTCCATGCAGTGACCACCAACGAGGAACGACACATGTTCTCATGCGAGTGGTCATCTCGCCATTTTTATATGGTTCCCTCCATACCTAGCAGCAGATACGCAAAAAACCCTTTTCGTCGTTTTCGACCTCTGGGAAAAGGGTGTTGGCTGCCAGGCTAATTAGAGGTAGTTTTATCAGAGTTTGGCTTGTTCTGGATAATCAACTCTGTGACTTTGTATTATTTGGTTGTGCCTTCCTCTTCTGACTGAAGACATGGCTTCTCTCGCCTAATCTTTCCCAGCTTGCTGCTTGTTGATTTTCATATAATCTGTTTTGCACAGCATTTAATTTGTGAAACAATCTGGTATATTGCATAGGAGGAGAGAAAATAGAGAAAAATCTAGCGAACTCCAATTTCTCCCCCCCCCCCCCCCCCTTTAAGTTTGAAGGGCCTTGCATAATTTGTTACAATTTTAGGACATTTTTGGTGAACAAAATTTTTTTAAGGAGCGTAAAAACAAAATGAGGTTCTCCATAAATAGACAGAATAGTTAATCAAATTGCGAGGGAACTTTGACCTTCTCTCCTAGGGCAGATCCAAATACTAAAAACGACGAACAAAAAGTTGAACACAAAATCTCCGGATACACAGTTGGTTCCGAATTATGTAAACTCTAAGGGTACCATGTGGGATTTTGATTATTTTTTGGTGCCCTACAATCGAAGTAATGCAAAAAAACAGGAAATAGGCTGGTCTCCCACTCTATGGGCAAAAACAGGTTCTTTAATCCCTCAGCAATAAATCTAGTTACTCTTCCCTGTTTTGCTAAATAAACCCTACAATATTTGGATAGTAACAAGGCCATATTGCCCAAAACCCTCTCAATTTGTTATGCTTGTCGGATCTAGTTTTTGTGAAAGGCGGAAAAAATAAAGACCAAAAAGAAAGAAAGTAATAGAAGTTAGGTTTACTCTATTTTCTAATTGAGGTTAGGAAATTCAAAGAACAACAACAATAACAACAATAACATAACCCATTTAGTCCCCAATAATTGGGGGTATGGGCGGGGGAAGGATAGGAGACAGACCTAACCTTTGGCAATAAATGCACAAAGTGGCTGCTCCCAGAATACCACTGAAATTCAAAGAAGAAATAGAATTTTTTTTCTTTCTTTTCAAGGTAGTCAAAAAAATGAATTTTTGGTATAGTTAATGATAATAATTGAATATGGTTCTAGGTATATCTACTTCCATCTCTTTGTATTAATGTGTCAAAGATGGGAAGAAAAAGTGAGCAGAAGCTAATCGGATAGGGGAGGTTGGGAAAATTCATTTGTCTTGTATTCTTGTACCCTCACAGCCAAAAATTTGAACCACATCTAGTAGTTGTTGTAAGTAATAACTCTATGCTCATGGTCCCAAGGGGTTGACAAAGTGGTATTGCCTTAAAACTTAGGGGTTTGCTCCAACTTAAGGTCTTAGGTTCGATTCCCCTTATCAACAAACTCTTGGGGCTGCTGGGGGTTGTACCCTGTCGTTAGCTCCAGAGCCCTGGAATTAGTCATCGCAAGCTGGTCCAGACATCCAGTTATCAAAAAAAAAAAAAAACTGTATGGCCCATTTCTTTTTATCCACCCTTTTTTTTTTTTTTTTACTCTTTACTCAAAAAGTCTCACCTCACAAAAGTCTTAAAAGCTCAAAAAGATACAATAAGAAAACCAGCCTTGTTTTTGTTCAGAGCTTAAATATAAAAAAGCAGCGAGAAACACACCGATACATTTTATCTATTCTTCAGATGCAAAATAACATTCTATCTTCTAACTATATCTATCTTCTAGTACATTTTATCTATGGTTCAGATTTATATCTAACTATATATATCTTCTACATTTTATCTATCTGTACTTCTACTATTAATTTATATATAATATATTAATTTATGGTATAAACTATTAGATGTGCATTCCATGTGCCAAGCCCTTCCATGAAAATAAATATAAAAATGAAAATCCAGCTCTTCTATGAACTCGGGGCTCTGCTGTCCCCATGGATTGGCATGCCCTGTTAACCGCATCTGGAACTGTTCGTCTCAATACTCAATGGTTCAGATTTAAAATAAAATTCTTCCGGAGAAGAGTTTAGATTTAAAATAAAATTCTTCCGACCGAGAAGAATTTTATTTTAAATTTGAATTATCCAAAACACTTTTGAACGGTCTGAATTGGAGTTGGTAGACCCATGAAGACAGTAGAGCCCGCGTACTTCTTCCAATGTTAGTGCTTCACCTTAACAGCAAAGAAGTTCTTCATATTGCCCGTCTGGTCACTTTTCCAGACTTAGTGAAGCAGACAAGTCACAACTAAAGAAAAGAACAAACCCTAACTAGATTGAATCAAGAACAAATGATTTAGAGAGAGTAAAGGAGAAGTTCGTATTTCATTTCATTTCTCAAAGATACTTTACACAGAGAGGGGGTTTCCCTTTTATACACACCACTACCACTTAGTTAACAGACAACCGCCTTGAGCATAACACCGTTACTCAACATAACAGAAAATCCTTAACAGAAGATTAACAGAGATAACAGCTGATAACAGAATCATTAACTACTCTAGTAGTAGCAACCATTTCTAACAGAATCAATGAGTCTTGCTTACATGCCCCTTCAAACTCATGGGAGTAGAAAAGACCATGAGTTTGGACTTAAGCATCTGAAACCTGTCAATCGATAAAGACTTGGTAAAAATATCAGCGAGCTGTGACTGGGAACCAATGTGTTGAACCACAATCTGCTTACTTAGAACCTTTTCTCTGATATAATGATAATCTACTTCAACATGCTTTGTCCTAGCATGAAAGACGGGGTTGAAAACAAGAGCAATTGCAGACATGTTATCACACCAAATTAAATGAGGTAAAACAGTAGGAATATGAAGATCTAAGGGTACCATGTGGGATTTTGATTATTTTTTGGTGCCCTACAATCGAAGTAATGCAAAAAACAGGAAACAGGCTGGTCTCCCACTCTATGGGCAAAAACAGGTCCTTCAATGCCTCAGCTATAAATCTAGTTACTCTTCCCTGTTTTGCTAAACAAACCCTACAATATTTGGATAGTAACAAGGCCATATTGCCCAAAACCCTCTCAATTTGTTATGCTTGTTGGATCTAGTTTTTGTGAAAGGCGGAAAAAATAAAGACCAAAAAGAAAGAAAGTAATAGAAGTTAGTTTTACTCTATTTTCTAATTGAGGTTAGGAAATTCAAAGAAGAAATAGAATTTTCTTTCTTTCTTTTCAAGGTAGTCAAAAAAATGAATTTTTGGTATAGTTAATGATAATAATTGAATAGGTTCTAGGTATATCTACTTCCATCTCTTTGTATTAATGTGTCAAAGATGGGAAGAAAAAGTGGACAGAAGCCAATCGGATAGGGGAGGTTGGGGGTTTGCTCCAACTTAAGGTCGTAGGTTCGATTCCCCTTGCCAACAAACTCTTGGGGCTGCTGGAGGTTGTACTCGGTCGTCAGCTCCAGGGCCCTGGAATTAGTCTGTGCAAGCTAGTTCAGACATCCAGTTATCAAAAAAAAAAAAAAAGCTCTATGGCCCATTCCTTTGTATCGACCCTTTTTTTTTTTTTTGACCTTTTACTCAAAAAGTCCAAAAAGTCTCTCCTCACAAAAGTCTTAAAAGCTCAAAAGATACAATAAGAAAACCAACCTTGTTTTTGTCCAAAACTTAAATATAAAAAAGCAGCGAGAAACACACCGATACATTTTATCTATGCTTCAATGTAAAATAACATTCTATCTTCTAACTATATCTATCTTCTAGTACATTTTATCTATGGTTCAGATTTATATCTAACTATATCTATCTTCTACATTTTATCTATCTGTACTTCTACTATTAATTTATATATAATATATTAATTTATGGTATAAACTGTTAGAGGTGTATTCCATGTGCCAAGCTCTTCCATGAATAATAAAAATAAAAATGCTGTCCCCATGAATTGGCATGCCCTACTAATCGCATCTGGAACCTTCTGTCTCAATACTCAATGATTCAGATTTCCGGAAGAATTTTATTTTAAATTTGAACCATCCAAAACACTTTTGAATGGTCCGAATTGGAGTTGGTAGATCCATGGAGACAACAGAGCCCGCGTACCTCTTCTAATGTTAGTAGCAAAGAAGTTCTTCATATTGCTCATCTGGTCACTTTTCCAGAATTAGTGAAGCAGACAAGTCACAACAAATAAAGTATTAATTTCTCCAAAGAAACAAATAATTCTAAACTCATATTCACATTTCGCATACATCATTTCATATATTTTTATAAATTCTAAAAATTGTTCAATTGGTTGGACTACGAATAATGTTCTGTGATTCCGTTGGATGAATGATTCAACTGAATTTATTGCGAGGGACTGCAATATATACATTTTTTAAAGAGTCTTTCTTCGACAAGGATATGGTATATGAGTTAATTATGGAAATAGGACACAAACTAATTCCTTAATGCCAAAAGGACAAATCACCTACACATTCCAAAAATGCCCCCGTTAGCCCATGAAAGTGTCTAAACTCCCAAATCTTATGAAAGTGCGTAAACCCCCATACCTAATGAAAATGCCTAAACCTAAACAATAAGGTACTCTATGAAAGTGCCTAAAACCCTAGGGTACCCTATGAAAGTGCTTAAACCACTAAAACCATATAATTGGAAAGTGCACCTTAAGTGCCTAAACCTCAGGGTACCCTATGAAGTGCCTAAACCACTAAAACCCTATAACTGGAAAGTGCATCCTAAGTGCTTAAACCCAAAATGCCTAAATCCACTATACCCGACTCCTCAGTTTAAAAAAAAAACTATACCCTACGCCAAAGAGCCTAAACCCCTCAAAATTGAACCCCAAAATTGAAGAGAAAGAATTAATTAGAGAGAAAGTGATGAGTGGGTCAGAGAGAGAGAGAGAGAGAGAAGTTACGGGTGCATCATGCATGGGTCAGACATTTAACGTGTCTTTCTTTGACAATTTCAATGATCAGTCGCTCAGGAAGGAAAAGTGACGGGTACTGCCTTGCTTTTTTTTTCTTTTTTTTTTGTCATTAGGGGTATTTGTCTAGTATTGTCCTTGAACCCTAAAAAATTTTCACATCAATGTATTAGAGGCTTTAAGATAAGTTAGGTTGGACTAAACACCTTTTAAAGCTCCAAACTTGGCCTTTAGGCCAATTTTGTGTTTTTTAAATCATGTCCTCATTACCCCTCTAAATTACGTACTTGTCCATTTATTTTCTTGCATAAAACTACTCCGTATTTGTTATCTCCGTCTTTCATAATTTTATTAACTACACCATACCAAAATTTGCCATCCACCCTCACTCTAAGTTGATGCATGTTTCACGTTTTGGGGTCCCGAGCCTGTGTTGTCGCATGCTGTGCAGCCCCTTTCCCACCCCTGATCCTGTTGTTTGATCCGAATCATTCATCTTGTTCAACTTGTTGAGTAGTCCATGTAAAAATTTATGTTGATCAGACATCGATAGTTATTTGATCGGTGACCATTTAGCTTACAGTTTTGTAGACAAAATCACCTACATCAATTTTATTGAGTGTTTCGTTTCCAAGAAAAATGCAGTCTAAAAACATAGTTACCATTGTCCACTCAATACAAATTTTTACATGGACTACATATTCGACAAGACGAACAAAATGAACGATTCAAATCAAACAACAAGATCCGGAGTGGGCCTCAAAAGCTGCATAGCACGAGTGTTGTGTACTAGGTGCACAACACAGCCCCTAGACCCCACGTTTTGTGTCTGATGACGAACATGCATTCAAATGCCATGCCGGACAATGCTAGGCGTACAGAAGGCCTAGGTACAGAAAATGTACAAAGCTGCTCGGGGACCCACTTGTGGGTCTCACACAATAGATTCAAACTGTTCATTCATCTTAGAATAATTTTCCGAGGGGTCCCGCAAGAAATCATCTCGATCCGATGTTTGTAAGTGGTTGATCCAAAATCCCCCCGTTTCATTCAAATTGAGTTTAATAGAACAAGGAGATTTTGGATCAACCACTTACAAACATCGGATCGAGCTGATTTCTTTGGGTGGCCCTCGGAAAATTATTCTAAGATGAATAAACGGTTCGGATCTTTTGTATGGGATTTGTACCTTTAGGTTTTCCGATGCCAATATTGCCAATCTTGTGACAATAATATGTCCCAAAATTTGTAAAATCGCATGTCTTATCGGATCATTCAACCAACTGATGTACCAGTTTTTTTAAAAAAAATAAAATTAGAAAGCCTACTATCCTTTCGACTGCAAATTTTGTTAATCAATGGAGTATATAGGCAGGCTGATCATCACCCATCATTTAAATTACGAGTTTTCAACAGCTTCAAACCACAATGAGTGCCGGCCCCATTTGGAGAGCCTTAGAACCTACGCATACCAAATGAATACTATCATCTTATTCTATGGATACTTCTCTGCATCTGTGCCAAGAAAATTACACATCTTGTAAACTTTGTTTTTACTCACCTACCATTGAAGTGAGAATTTTCTCATCTCTTAAGAAAGTGGATCATCTCACCTGATAATCATACGACCAACGATTCTATTAGACAATCTGAGTCGTTCATTTTGTAGGTCTCAATGTACATATCAAATTGATCGGACATCTGTATTTGTCTGAACAAAGCGTAACTGTCACAAGAAAAATGGACTACCAGTGTTTGATCTGATGATTCATTTCTTTTATGGTCACCGTGATTTGATCAAGACTTTATTATTGTTCAGTCAATATGATTTTTTGCATGAATTTCATGGATGAAAACATAAGTAGGTGGTAGATTTTATAATTTACGGCCATGATTTAATTAATTTATATAAAAAAAAAACATAAGCAAATGGGATCATGGCGGTCTCATTTTGCATTACACGAGGATCACATGTGACGATATAATACAGGTAAATGTTGTTTCCTTTAAAGATTTCCACTTAATTCAAGAACTTCAAAGGCACCGAAATACAGGAAAATTCAGTAACAGAGAAGATTTGAGGGTTGATTTCCTTCGAAAATAAAAAATTCATAACATTATCAATGGTCATTTGTCCCCAGTGAGTTTTCCAAAGCCTCAATCATAAAATATTATGAGAGGTTTCTAATTTTGCTCCTACCAAAACTTCAAGTTTGCCTCTACCCAAAAAATTCTTGAGAGAAGATGACAAAATTCTTGAGAGACAATAAAAAAATTCTTGCCCTAACTACACCAAATGCTTGACTAAGGAGTAGAAAATTGCACAACCGAGCAACGCTATTTTTTTTTTTCCTCTTAGGCTAAGTTTAGTTGGTGGAATCTTGAGAGAAGATGAGAATTTGATGTCATATCTCAGTGATTCCTGTGCCTAGAATCGACTGAAATAAGAATACGATTTCAGATGACATGTTCAATGATGAATTACATTTTCAGATTAAGAGAATCTGATCTCTCTTTTATCCCATGATAATCGATGATTCCTTGTTTAAACTTTACGGTGTTAATCCAAACACGAGGGGGGACCCTCTAGAATGCAGCGAGTGCAAAGTTGTTCACCCCTCACTCTAATTGGCGGAAAAGATGTGAGGTCCACGGAATCACATCAACTGTGTTTGGTTAGATAGTTTAGTTTAGTTTTGATGATGTCATCAGGTGTAATGAGTAGAGAGAGATAAAGAGAGAAATGAGGAAAATGATGATGTCGTCAAAACTAAAACTAAAATTAAACAGGAAACCAACAAGGCCATCATTATTCGGTAAGCATCACATCATTTTGTGGTGGATCCCATCACCTTTTGGTAAACATGACATCACTTTATGATGAATCTCGCACCTTTTCCACCATTCAGAGTGAGTTTCGTTTACCCTCATTAGGTGAAGGTGAACAAATTTGCACTCGAATGTGACGAGGCTATCGGCAACCTTACCCCCGCCTCACCTGGTCACGACTCGCAGAAGATAATTTGAATGGTTTGCTCCCATCATCATTGTCAAAACTGACAAATCGGATTGGTTTGATCATATAGGTGAGTTTCAGTCTACCTCATTGTCAACAATTGATTTGAGCAAAAATTTGTCAACAATTGATTTGAGAACAACTGTTCGAAGTTCAACTTTTGGACCCCCAAAACTTAACCTACTTGGTTTCTTCAAACACAAAAATGATACAGACACACCCACCCGGACACACTCTGCCACATCCCCTCTCACATGTGGGGTGGGTCCCTCCCGGGTGGGTCCCCTCACATGTGAGAGGGGGTGTGGCAGAGTGTGTCCGAAAGGGTTTGTATGTATCATTGTTCTCAAACTTCTTCAAATAACTTAACTGGCACTATTTGTTCTTTCTTCAAAAAACTTCACTGGCACTATTCAAATACATTGGTGGATTGCAGAAATCTGGAGGTGCAACCTTGGAATTAAGATTGCAGTTCAAAAAAGAAAAAGAGTTCTTGGAAAAAACGAGCTCTCTACCGAATTCCCCAACAGGTTGGGTACTCCGGCCAAAACTCGTGGTGTTTTGGTTTAGGGTAGACCACCTAAAAGCAAAGAACAACCCACGTTTTTCCTATAAGACAAAAAAAATAAGATCCTTAACAACCTCAATGCACAAACAAAAACAGATGCAAGAGATACAGACTTCCAACTTGAGACACTTTCTTAGGAAGTGATTAGGAAAAATGTTACTATCTGCCCAGTTTTCGATGGACAGTAGAATTTTACCTTGTGTTCCTAAAACTTAAACTTATCAACCACAATCATCAAACAACCAGAAAAAGTTAAGATAAACCATTCAGCAGTGGTATGCCTCCAACCTTGCAAGAAAATCGGATCAAAATATTGGCACAACAATTTGAAATCTTGTCTTGTACTCAAGAGAGGAACGACTGAAATTCTAACTAAAAAAACACAACCATAGGATCTTTAAACATGAACAAAACAAATTCAAAAAGTTCCAACTGAAATTGCGAGCTACTTAGCACTGTAGTGCGAGTGCAGTTCTCCACAAAGTATCATTTAGAAAAGAGAAGTCCCCTTCCCTTTCTTATCTCCACCGATTTCAAAGTGTTTGCACCTCTGCAAAAATAAAAGAATGGCATTCTTGTCAAAACAAGATTTATAGAGCAAATAAGCATTCAGTTCCCAAAAAAAAAAGAGGAGTAAATAAGCCCTGAAAATAGAGGAACTAACCTTGATTGGGTGCTGGGATACATGTTTGCAGCCCTGGCATTGCAGCCTCAGCACAATCTTTTTTGTAGTTTTAGCCTATAACAAAAAAAACAACAGTCAAAAGTTTACAAAGCCGACCTAAAATTTCTACTCACTTCATACCCTTCAATAAGCAAGATATTTATATACCACAACATGGAAGAAAGGGGATGCAAGGAAATGGTTCTTACCTTCTTGTGGAAAACAGGCTTAGTTTGCCCACCATACCCTGATTGTTTCCGATCGTAACGGCGCTTGCCTTGCACAGCCAAACTATCTTTCCCCTTTTTGTATTGAGTTACCTTATGCAAGGTGTGCTTTCGGCATTCCTTCGACTTGCAGTATGTCTTCTTTGTCTTTGGAACATTCACCTGTACAAACACACCACACCTGGTCAGAGCACACTGTTCGTGATCTAATACAAAACTTTCATCTCCAGGATATAAAGCATACCAAAAACTACAGCTAACCAATTCAATGAAGAATATTGAACGGGCAATCTGGCAAAAGCACGATTATCCTGTATCTCTAACACGAAACTATTTTTCCCATTCCCACTTCTACCAATTGTTCCATCAGGCATGTTTTGTTAAATAAAACCAAGGATGCACTATGCTTGAGAACATGAAAGAAAACAGCAAGAACCTCATATTACGACTGCCACCAGCCGAGCTTATACACTTTGTTTTCCTTTTTCCTTTTCTTTTTCTTTTTGATCCTTCACGTTTGATAACTTGGAGAGTGGTTTTCCATAAACAATATTCGATTTCAAATTCATGTTGTTCGAATACAGGGAATCATCAAAAGATGCAGGGCTAAAACAAACCATTTTATGGAATCAGATGACTTCAACACATTCCGAAAGCAACATTCCCATGCGAATAGAAGTTGACAACCATGAGGCAAAGATAAACCCACTCTTGATAACTCTCAGTCTCAACTATGACTTCGTCAACTGTGGCCACATTTCACTGTGGCCTTAAATGCTCCAAATTGTAGAGAGAGAAAAGGGGCAAAAAGGAATATTAAGAAAAGAAATCAAAAGGCTACAAGACAATGAAGAAGATACATCTGAGGCAAAACTACATGCGAAAATGTTGTAACAACTACTCCGTATTATTCAATAACAGGGGGAAAAGGGTCTAGACGGACTAGAAACTGCATTGTCACTTAATGAAACGCAAATATAAAATCACTCATCCACTCCTAATTCAAGATACCAATAGTAACATAGGCTATGTACAAAGAAATGGACTGTTAATTTGAAGACATTTGCGATAGGCCTAAACTCTTCACCTAACCAAACAAAAAATAGGCGGGGCACAATCATCATTGAAGATATTGCTGGGCATTGCTAACAAAAAGCATAAGTGACACACACCCAACTTAGCTCCCAAAATATTGTCATAAAACAAATTGATAAAAAGCTGGAATTTCATCTCTTACATTGATTGTGACCAATCAGATATCATGAGGCTCAAGGAATGGAATATCCTACTCATCAACAACCAATTTCATACAAGAACTAAATAACCCACTACCATCTTGTTCACAATCTAATAGCCATGGATTCTCAAATCATAGCAATACATTAATAAACTGGCAATATTAGAACAAATGTTCAGCTGATTTAGAATAACGATACAAGCTTATTCCTATATAAACTTCAAATCAACAAAAGAAAACCTATAAATTTCTACAAATCGCCAGCAACAAATAGCTCAAATATAGTTGACGGTTAAAAAACAACACCAAAACGTCATCGCGACGAACTACAAGTTCAAGACCATTCAAAACACTACAAAATTGCGGGAAATGAATGACAGAACTGCCTTTTAGCCTCAATCAGTTAACAGCGCACCTAACATACGCGAAGTCGAAATTCTATCTTTTCCTCCACATTTTTAGGCCGCCAAACAAGATAAACATGAAAAACGTAACACGAAGTGCACAATTGAAGCGAATTTAGGTCCATAGAGAGAAGAGAGAGAGAGAGATTGGGTTGCTCACCATTGCTGCGGTCGAAGAAGGATGCCACAGAGTTTTTAGGGTTTCTGGAGGTGGGCGAAGGCCTTTTTTACGCTCAATATGAAGGTTTGATAGCGATCTATTTGGTGTTAGGGTTCTCTTTGTCAACCGTCAATAGGCCCAGAAAAAATAAGCCCATTTTGAATGATAGCCCAAGTTCGACAAATTATGGTTTTATTACGGGCCGGTACAAAAAATAAATATTTATTACCATTAACTTCAATCAATCTTTTTAATTACCACTAACTCCATCAAGGTCAATCACTCTTTTTGGGGTTTAGGCACTTAGGGTGCAATTTTATATTATAGAGGTTTTAGTGGTTTAGGCACTTTTATAGGATACCCTAGGATTTTAGGCACTTTCATAGGGTACCCTAACGTTTAGGTTTATGAATTTTCATAGGGTACCCTAGGGTTTAGGTTTAAGGTGCACTTTTCTATTACAGGGTTTTTAGTGGTTTGGGCACTTTCAAAGGGTACCCTAAGATTTTAGGCACTTTCATAGGGTACCCTAGGGTTTAAGTACTTTCATAAGATTTGAGGTTTTAAAATTAAAAGTAAAAAAAAAAATTAAATCTGATGCATATGGGCTCTGACGGGAGAAGCTGGAGGACGGGCTGCAGAGCACTGGACTAACTGGAGCGGGATGAGCTTTTCAACAATTAAAATGGAGTGGGCGGTAACCAACCAGCCCTCCAAAACTGGAGCGGCTGGTAAATGCCTCACAAATTATTTTGCATTTCTTTTTTTCTTTTTCTTTTTTTACATCTCTAATTCAGAAATCTTCAGACCAAAAAAAAAAAAAAATCGATATTGGCACTCCCCATTTTGTTTACTAAACCACGCTTGTACTTTCATTTTTCTCTTGCTTTTAAAATATAATATAAGGGTGGTTTAGTAATTTCACTTAACAGTGACAAAAAGGGAGTGTTCATATCAAAATAGAGAGTGTCAATATCAATTCCAAAAAAAAATTAAAAAAGGAGTGTACTACATAAAAAAGCTGGTAGTTTGCTAAGATAATATTGCTCATCCGATCTAGAATAACAGTAACACCACTGTCGCGACATTAAGTGTATTCCTGTATAAAACCTCAAATCAACACAAGAAAATGTTTTCATCTCAAATAACATTCTATCTTCTAACTATATCTATCGTCTAGTACATTTTATCTATGGTTCAGATTTATATCTAACTATATCTATCTTCTACATTTTATTTATCTGTACTTCTACTCTTAATTTTTATATAATATAGTATTAATTAAACTATTAGAGTAATAGGTGTATTCCATGTGCCAAGCTCTTCCATGAAAATAAAAAAAAAAATAAAAAAATCCAGCTCTTCTACGAACGCGGGGCTCTGCTGCCCCCACGGATTGGCATGTCCTACTAACCGCATCTGGAACCTTCCGTCTCAATACTCAATGGTTCAGATTTCTAGAAGAATTTTATTTTAAATCTGAACCATCTAAAACACTTTTGAATGGTCCGAATTGGGGTTGGTAGATCCATGGAGACAACAGAGCCCACGTTCCTCTTCTAATGTTAGTAGCAAAGAAGTTCTTCATATTGCTCATCTGGTCACTTTTCAAGAATGAGTGAAGCAGACAAGTCACAACAAATAAAGTATTAATTTCTCCAAAGAAACAAATAATTCTAAACTCATATTCACATTTCGTATATTTTTATAAATTCTAAAAATTGTTCAATTGGTTATTAGACTACGAAGACTGTTCTGTGATTCCGTTGGATGAATGATTCAACTGAATTTATTGCGAGGGACTGCAATATACATTTTTTAAATCATGTCCTCATTACCCCTCTAAATTAGGTACTTGTCCATTTATTTTTTTGCATAAAACTACTCCGTATTTGTTATTTCCGTCTTTCATAACTTTATTACCTACACCACACCAAAATTTGCCAACCACCCTCCCTCTAAGTTGATGCATGTTTCACGTTTTGGGGTCCCGGGGCCCGTGTCGTCGCGTGCTTTGCAGCCCCTTTCCCACCCCTGATCCTGTTGTTTGATTCGAATCATTCATCTTGTTTGACTAGTTGAGTAGTCCATGTAAAAATTCATGTTGATCAGACAAAAATTCATGTAAAAATTCATCGGTAGTTATTTGATCGGTGACCATTTAGTTTATAGTTTTGTAGAAAAAAATCACCTACATCAATTTTATTGAGTGTTTCGTTTCCAAGAAAAATGCAGTCTAAAAACATAGTTACCATTGTCCACTTAATACAAATTTTTGCATGGACTACACACTCGACAAGACGAACAAAATGAACGATTCAAATCAAACGACGAGACCCGGAGTGGGCCTCAAAAGCTTCATAGCACGAGTGTTGTATACTAGGTGCACAACACAGTCCCCGGACCCCACGCTTTGTGTGTGATGACGAGCGTGCATTCAAATGCCATGCCGGACAATGCTAGGCGTACAGAAGGCCTAGGTACAGAAAATGTACAGAGTTGCTCGGGATCCCACTTGCGGGTCTCACACAAATAGATTCAAACCGTTCATTCATCTTAGAATAATTTTCCAAGAAGTCCCGCAAGAAATCATCTCGATCCGATGTTTGTAAGTGGTTGACCCAAAATCCCCCCGTTCCATTCAAATTGAGTTTAATAAAACAAGAGGATTTTGGATCAACCACCTACAAACATCAGATCGAGCTGATTTTTCTAAGATGAATAAACGGTTCGAATCTTTTGTATGGGATCTGTACCTTTAGGTTTTCCGATGCCACTATTGCTGATCTTTTGACAATAATATGGCCCAAATTTTGTTAAATCTCATGTCTTGTCGGATCATTCAACCAACTGATGTACCAGTTTTTTTTGTTTTTTTTTTATTTTTAAAATAAGAAAGCCTACTATCCTTCAGTCCTTTCGACTGCAAATTTTGTTAAACAAGTATATAGGCAGGCCGATCATGACCCATAATTTAAATTCCGAGTTTTCAACGGCTTGAAAAATAAGCGTCCAAAAAGACAAACACAATGAGTGCCGGCCCAATTTGGAGTGCCTTACAACCTACGCATACCAAATGAATACTACTCCTATCATCTTATTCTATGGATACTTCTCTGCATCTGTGCCAAGAAAATTATACATCTTGTAAACTTTGTTTTTTCTCTCACCTACCATTGAAGTGAGAATTTTCTCATCTCTTAAGAAAGTGGATCATCTCACCTGATAATCTTCTCACGTAATTCTTATTTGATGGTGCAAAATAAGACCAACGATTCTATTAGACAATCTGAGTCGTTCATTTTGTAGGTCTCAATGTACATATCATCTACGCAAAAATCAAATTGATCGGACATCTGTATCTATCTGAACAAAGCGTAACTGTCACAAGAAAAATGGACTACCAGTGTTTGATCTGATGATTCATTTCTTTTATGATTATCGTGATTTGATCAAGACTTTATTATTGTTCATTCAATATGATTTTTTGCATGAATTTCATGGATGAAAACATAAGTAGGTGGCAGATTTTATAATTTACGGCCATGATTTAATTAATTTATAAAAAAAAAAAAAAAAAAAAAAACAAATGGGATCATGGCGGTCTCATTTTGCATTACACGAGGATCACACGTGACGATATAATACAAGTAAATGTTGTTTCCTTTAAAGATTTCCACTTAATTCAAGAACTTCAAAGGCATCGAAATACAGGAAAATTCAGTAATAGAGAAGTTTGAGGGTCCATTTCCTGCCAAAATAAAAATTCATAACATTATCAAGGGTCATTTGTCCCCAGTGAGTTTTCCAAAGCCTCAATCATAAAATATTATGAGAGGTTTCTAATTTTGCTCCTACCAAAACTTCAAGTTTGCCTCTACCCCTATAATTAGTAGTAATAAAAAAAATTCTTGCCCTAACTACACCAAATGCTTGACTAAGGAGTAGAAAATTGCAGAACCGAGCAACGCTATTTTTTTTTTTCCCCTCTTAGGCTAAGTTTAGTTGGCGGAATCTTGAGAGAAGATGAGAATTTGATGTCATATCTCAGTGATTCTTGGGCCTAGAATCGACTGAAAGAAGAATATGATTTCAGATGACATATTCAACGATGAATTACATTTTTAAATTACGAGAATCTGATCTCTCTTTTATCCCATGATAATCGATTATTCCTTGTTTAAACTTTACGGTGTTAATCCAAACGCGGGAGGGGAGCTACTTCAAATATTGAGTTACTTAGGGTTTTGCATCCTATAATCATACTATTTTATTATTCCTTAGGATTTCGTCCATTCAAACATAGCTCTGCGTTTTTTTTTTCCCTCTAATGAGAAGAATCATTTAGAAACCACTTCTTACAAGCCTTCGTCATAATATGTATTGTTGGATTGAGAGATACACATAAGTAAAACTCTTCAAAGAAAAGTTACTTTTGTTTGGCAGTGCGTCGAGTGGGAAGTAGGCAGTGGGATTTGGGCTCTCCGTAGTGACTTCAATTGTGGGTCCTCTAAAATCTTTATTTGGGATCGAAACCGTTCATTTTTTCAAAAAGTGAGCACATTGTGAGTATGGGTGGGCGTCATGTCGTGTTGTGTCGTGTCGAGCCGTGTTTGTGTCAAAATGACTTGCTTAATTAATCGTGTCGAAAAATATGAACCCTAACCCGTCCTGCTAATAATCGTGTCGTGTAAGAGTTGATACGATTAATTTTTTTTTTTTGCACGGTGAATTGTTTTTTATTAATTCACAGTAACCATTACAGTAGATTAAAGGGACTATATATCAAAGAGAATAATTATAACTAACTAAAATGATGTATAATTATAGCCAACCAAAACGATGTGTAGGCTTAGAACCTTAGCCACCATAACAAAACCTTGCAAATTTGATAACATGGAGAGAATAACTTTTATATCAAAGGAGCTTGAAAACTTTCATGCACAACTTCAAAGCATGAAAACGTACAGGTTAATTCATGTCTTTTTTGGGTTGAGTTTGGGTTACCGTGTCAACACGATTAAATGAACAGATTAATTCGTGTCATTTTCGGGTTATGCAGGTTCAACCCGAACCCGACCTGTTTACTAATTGTGTTTTCGGGTCGTGTCATATATGTGTTTCGTGTCAGAAATACTCAACACTAACCCTCTAACTTCGTGTCGTGTCATAAATTCCCACCCCTAATTGTGAGTACACAACATTATGACTATCAGATATTTGTAGACACACAATTGAGACAAATTTGTCTTACATCTTATTCTCTAAACGATATATTAGTCATCAATTTTCGTAAAATAAATGGTATCCGACCATATGGCTACCAATATCCAATTAATTTGATGTTTTACATGAACGGTCTACTCAACCTTGCTTTGGTTGGTGAGTGGCTACTGCCTTCTCTCCCAGCGGGCCTGCGTTACGGCGTTCAGCCGCTTCACGGCTTCGTGGGTTGCTCGGATCTGCGGGTGGGTGGTGGTGGCTGCTGGTGGATGCTGCTAGGATTGTTTGGGGGCTTTTTGTGCCTATTGTTTTACCTGAGTTTTTAGACTCATTGGGTGTTGGGTTTCGGTCATTGTGATGTGCTCGTTTATTGTTTTATCCGGGTTTTTTGACCCTTGGGTGTTTGGGTTGTTTGGCTCCTTGCCAAACCGTTGTATTGGGTCTCGGATTGTGCGACTCGTGTTTCGTTGCCTTTCCTTGCCCCTATTAGTCTTGTCTCTTTTTCAAGATTAATGAAGTTATTTACCGTTCAAAAAAAAAAAAAAAAAAAACCTTTCCAACAAATTGAACGGTTCCAAAACCAAGCACAGATTATAGATAGCCCACAATTGAGATCACTACGAAGACGTTGTGACTTGAGTCACTACGGAAACCCTAAATCCTGCAAAATGAGTCAAAGTTCTTTCACCTGGACTCATCTTCAATATTTGATTAGCAATTACTACAATTTAAGAAAATTGTCAAGCTTGTTACAGTACTTTTTAACTTAACAGTCACTAGCCTGTTCATTTGAGTGAGGAGGATCATTGTTCTTACGTACCACCAATCTGAATTGCCATTTTAACTTGGAAAAAAATTGTTGCATTTGAATAAAAACCTCTAAAACCCTCAACACGTTAAAATACAAAAATAAATGTGAGAAAGGCTTGCATTGTTATATGGATTTTTCACTGGTTATACATTTCGAAACTTGTAAACATTTAATGTTTTCTAGAATATTGGTAAACTCCTCTTTTCAATGCAAATTTCACAGTGCACTTTAATCTTCGGAGGAATTTTGTTCATCCTCATCTTGGGCGAGGGTAATTTTACCAACATGCAGTGAGACCTGTGACCTATGAGCTATATTGTGGGTTTCAATTCCATTATCAGAACCACAAATTTGTTTGTATTGATTTGTTAGGAGGCTATGTAAAATTTAACTTGGTCGAATATCAAAAAATATTTGATCGAAAAGTCTAATTCGTGGGTTTAGAGCAAAATTAGAATTTTTTTGATTGAGTTGTTCCCAATATCCGATTAAGCTTAAGTATTTTGTGAGCTGCTAACAAATGATAGCTGTGCAACAATGAATCTCTAACATGGTTCAAACACACTCACATGCTATGTAGCGCCCACACACTCATGTGTATGTGGGCTTCACACACTATGTGAGTGTGTTATAGGCCCCGTTCTGCTAAAAAAAAAAAACAGTTTTGTTTTAACTCAAAAATTATCTCATTCCATTAACAAAAACCACTTAGTTTTTTTTGCAAAACTAAAAACCAAAAAAGTCAAAAAACTAGTTAGTGTAACAGGTTAGTTTTTTTGCAAAACTAAACATACAAAAAACTAGTTTAATGGAACAAGTTAGTGGAACAAGTTAGTTTTTTTTGGCAAAACTAAAAACCAAAAACCAAAAACCAAAAAACTAGTTAGTCGAACAAGTTAGTTTTTTTTGCAAAACTAAAACATCCAAAAAAACCAAAAATCCAAAAAAACTAATGGAACACCCCCTAGTCATATTGGAGGCTAATTATTATATGCATATCATTTTTAATCAATTTACACTGATTTGGACCGCCTAAATATCTTATTTTGACTGAGAAAAAGGTTTAAGGAGTTGTTCCACTAAAAAATAATTTTTTTTTTCAAAATTTTAGACATGTCATTCTATTACAATATAATACATAAAAAACTGTGAAACACTAGTTTATTCAAAAACACTCTTAGCGGAACACTTCCAAATAAGACTGCGGAAATAAACTCCCTTAATTGTCAAGATTCACAATATTTCACATGGAAAACCACTGCCATTTTAATATTTTATATTATGCAAAAAAATCTCAAGGCCAAATCTCGCGAAATCTCCAACCAAGCCAGGCCAAATGTCGTGCAGTACGAATCCCTCCAATTCGTGCAGTTACTGTATTAACATCCGCCACGTCAAATCCATGACACTCAAATACACATGTCATTTTATGATTCGTCGATTCAGAGCGTTGCAGATGTACTTTAAAAAATCCCCACGGGAAAAACGGATCTCTCTATATAGAACAGTCTCCTCCTCTCTGTACTCTCACCTACGCTTCTCTCTCTAGAGCCATGGCGACGGAGAGACGGAACCCTACTCTTCTCTCTCTCATTGTACTCTCTCTCCTCTCGATCGCGTCTGCCAAAGTGTTCTTCGAAGAACGTTTTACTGGTACTCTCTCTCTCTCTCTCTCTCTCTAGATCGTGTTTCCTGCTTCTTACTTTCAGCACTTACATTTTACAGTGGTATGTTATGGTGAAATTTATGTCGAATTCGATCTTCCTTGTTGACAATTGGCATTGTAGTTACATTCATCTTGTGGATCTGATTACTTTGAATTGTAAATTCGTGTTTTGTAGATCTGTTGACGAGCTGATAGTTTGACCGTTCCTGCGTCTTTTGCTTTAGATTGTCTTCATTTTCTGTTGTTTGTTTGGGTTTAGTTTCATTCAGTTATACTCATGGTTTCCGATGAAATGTTTCTGTTGTGATTTGTGATGCGAATTAATCATGTATGGAAAACAGAAGAAGTAGGAATAACTTGGAGACAATCGTTGTTTTTCTCCTTTTAACTTGTGGTTATGTGTAATTGAATCATGGAGTGCGTAGTCGAGTAGCTACACTGCTAGAAACCCGCAAGTGTAGTGTAGATATCTCATTTACTACTAGTAAGAATTACATTTTGAACATTGCTCTCCTTGGTGGAATGGTTTTTGAGACTTTGGAGAACATTTCATGGTTTCTGTAAAAAAGATTTAGAATCAAGTATTGAAATCCATGGTGTTTTCCAGTACATGAATTTCGGGAAGAGAATTTAGGAACGGCAATCAAGCACAATGGTAGATTTTGTATTTGTATTGTTGTTGTATTGATGGAGTGCTTAATCGTTTGTTTTTAATCTCTCTGCATAGCTGTACAATTTTGAAATCCAAAGCTCTGTAGACTAGACTTATTACTAAAAAGTTCATCAAGCAGATGTAAATTTCTAAAAAGCGATAGTATTTTGTGGCCGTTCGCTTTTCGGTTGAGTTACTTCCTCTATCCAAGAAACAACTCCCTTTTGCCTGCCCTTTCTTTCTTTGAAACTATGGTTTACTGTTATAGTTACTTGTTGCTGCTATGTGATAATTGCTCTCTCTTGTTTACCATTAAGATGGTTGGGAAAGTCGGTGGGTGAAATCTGACTGGAAGAAAGATGAGAACATGGCTGGGGAGTGGAACTACACTTCTGGTAAATGGCATGGAGATGCTGATGATAAAGGTACCTAACTTCTCTCTCTCTCTCGGCTTAAAACAGTTTCATATGTTTACTTGATTTGTCTCTTCATTTCCTGATGCAGGTATCCAGACCAGTGAAGACTACAGGTTCTATGCTATATCAGCTGAGTATCCAGAATTCAGTAACAAGGATACAACCTTAGTTTTCCAGTTTTCAGTTAAGCACGAACAGAAGCTTGACTGCGGTGGTGGCTACATGAAGTTGCTTAGCAGTGGAATTGATCAAAAGAAATTCGGCGGTGATACCCCATATAGGTAACATATTTTCCCTGTTTACTTTCTATCTACTAGAATGGTGTTGTCTCTGTTCATTGTCTGACTTTCGATATCATATGGTTGTATGTAGCATCATGTTTGGTCCAGATATCTGTGGCTACAGCACCAAGAAAGTCCACGCCATTCTTACGTACAACGAAACAAATCGCTTGATCAAGAAGGATGTTCCTTGTGAGACAGACCAGCTGACTCATGTCTATACATTTATCCTCCGCCCGGATGCGACCTACAGCATCCTTATCGACAATGTGGAGAAGCAAACTGGTAGCTTGTACTCTGATTGGGACCTTCTACCACCAAAGGAAATCAAGGACCCGGAGGCCAAGAAGGTAATTTTGTATGTCCGAATACTAGTGAGTTTCATATTTTCTTAATTCAATGTTTTTTTTATTTCTGACATCGATTCAACTACTTAATGATGGCAGCCTGAAGATTGGGATGACAAGGAATATATTCCTGATCCTGAAGATACGAAGCCAGAGGTAGCAAAGAATTTAATACCAGCTCATCCTTGTTTATCGCTAAGTTTATTTGACAGCCTAGAAGTTGTAATATCTTACTATCTTCACAGGGATACGATGACATCCCAAAGGAGATACCAGATCCTGATGCCAAAAAGGTATGTTTTTACAGGTTCCCGTCAAATATTATATGACAGGAATTAGGAAATTTTTTTATTGAGTGAGATGGCTTGCAATTTCAGCCTGAGGACTGGGATGATGAGGAAGATGGTGAATGGACAGCCCCCACAATGGCTAATCCTGAGTACAAGGGTCCATGGAAACAAAAGGTTTGTGGAGTTCTTCATATAAGTTATATGATTTCGTATGATTGAACACCCCTGTTTATGTCATTCTCCTTTTTGCAGAAAATTAAGAATCCCAACTACAAGGGAAAGTGGAAGGCACCTATGACTGCCAACCCAGGTGGTTGTCTGTCCTTTTGAAGGCTTTCCATGTTATCTCAGCTCCCCTCGTCTTTATGTTTTGTCTTAACTGACCTTTACAATTTCTATTACATACAGATTTTAAAGATGATCCTGATATCTATGTTTACCCAAGCTTGAAATATGTGGGCATTGAATTGTGGCAGGTATTTTGATTTTTGCCCTTTTGAGTCTTACTTGTACAGGGAAATTGGGACTATGACTGAGTTAGGTGCATGTTCTTTTGTCAGGTGAAATCTGGAACTTTGTTTGACAATGTCTTGATTTGTGATGATCCGGAATACGCCACAAAGCTGGCAGAGGAAACATGGGGCAAACACAAGGATGTATGTTGACCTTTTGTCTTAAAAGCACGTTGTCGAAAGGTTCTCCTATATGTCAGTTATTGAGATTATATTATTCTGCAGGCTGAGAAGACGGCATTTGATGAGGCAGAGAAGAAGAACGAGGCTGAGGTACCTTTTTTTTTACTCATACATAACTAATATTCATGATATCAGCGTAACAGTAATGCTCATAGGTAGTGTTTGGTTTGGTGGAATGATTTTAGAGAGTTACTCCTCGGCCTCCCAATGGGATGGATATCCACCTAAATTGGTGAATGGTTAGCAAACCAAAGGTGAGCACTCCAAGGGAACAAGCGAGTGCCCTGATATTTTGAGGGAAAAAATGGAATAACTTAGAAAGGTCATTCCTGGCGCCCCAATGGTATCGGCATTCACCTAAATTGGTGAATGGTGATTCTATTTGCAGTAAAAAGCTTTGTAAAGTTTTTAGCAAGTCAAAGGTCAGAATGATCCAGCGGACAAAACACTACCCTATTATTTTGAGGTCTGAAAATGCATTACTGTACATGGGAGGATATTCAACATGTAACTCTGTTAAATCCAACGCAAATGCACCCGAGGGGAAATATAACTAGTTTATATGAGTTGGCTGAACCTTTCACTCGGTGAAGTATTATTCTGCAATTTCTGTCTGAACCTTTTACTCAGTGAATATTATTCTGCAATTTCCGTCTTATCATTAACTTCTGGATTTGATTTTCTCAGGAATCAAAGGATGATCCTGTAGATTCTGATGTAAGCTTATGGACTTATCTCAAATCCTTTTTAATTTGTTTGTTTCAGCTGAGTCTTTATTTTTTGGTGTAACTGTTTTTCAGGCTGAGGATGCTGATGAGGACGCCAATGTCGACGACGACGACGATGTTGATGACGCACACGATGATGACACCGCACATGTAAGGATTCTCTCAACTTGAGTTGTTTTGATTCGATTCTGTATTAAAGATAAAATCATTTTTTCTCATTTTCTCTCTGTGGTTTGTATTTCCAGGATGAACTGTAGGGGGAGAGAGAGAGGTAGAATGTGCCGGTGATAATTCAATCTTCGAGAAATTTGGGCCGTGAGGTGTTTGAATTTTTGTTTTTTTTTTTTCCTCTTGTTTGATTTTAGTACTTTAGTTTTTGTTTTAGGACAAAGACAGTAGAGGCCTGCTTTCAAAAACTGCGGCTAATTATAATCTCATTCGACTCCCGATTATCGGAATAATAGAGAGAGGCACATTTATGTTAGTTTTTGAATTGGAAATCCATGTACTTTAATGGCCCTTTTGGTCTTCTTGGTTACCTCTTTACATAGTTTTCCTTTTATTTCGTGATAACGAAGACTCCTGCATTTCATTACCTCTAGTTGTATTTAGCTCGTTGCCAGTTGGTGAGAGTATCTGATGCCCACTGCGGACTTCATCAATGTGTGTCCTGTTTTGGATTTTCCGGGTCAAACTAGTTGTGTTGGTTTTGTAGAGCTTGTCGAGAAGTACGACAATGTTAAATAAACGATTTTGATAACACAATGCCATACATCAACATTCTCTCTGGTGTATTTTTTGGATAACACCACAATAGATGGCGGTCTCAGAGTTTGCTCATCCGGCATCTCGCTAGTAGAATACTTCAAATACCCCTTCATTTTACCATAGGTGACACCCCTTTTAATATTAGAATTTTTGATGCGATACTTAATTACCCACGGAACCTGTTTCTCGTTAAGCGAACAATATCCATTCCCGTAGTAGATTAACTCGCACTGACTGACAATGACAAAAAATAGTGGTCCAAAATGAGCTCACAAATTTACTTACAAGACTAGACCTGTCAGTTGTCTCCCTTGGCTGGCGAGGATTGGGTTTCGAAATAGAATCCCTATGGTTGATTTTAAAGGTTTATGGGTTGTGCTGGGTCAAGGATGCATGCCCGTGTTCTTTTGTGCGTCTATCTATATAGTAACTAACGTAGTTAGCACCCTTAAAAGCCTTTAACCTCCCAATCCTAATTTCCTACAATTTTCAATTATATTTTCCTCCAAAAGTACCACCTCCCCTAAAAAACAATCCTTCAGAACCCCCTCCTTTTTCCCCCCTTTACCCATGCCCACGTACAACCGGACCTAGGGTTGCTGTTGTGCAGCCCCGCGCAAAGCATGGTGTTGTGCACATCTGGGCCGTTCGTTGATCGGATGGACGACTCAGATTTCACTTCGACACCTTTGCATCCGGACTATTAATTTTCGTGCGTGCAAGATGAAACTTGGGCCCGAACAATAGACGGCCCGAATGTGCATAGCACGGTGCTGTGCACATGCAGCATCCTCTCTTCCCGTACAACCCCCCTAAATTCACTCATTCAGAACCCATTCTTTCCCCTATACACACACCCACGGCCACGTACATCATACCCAACTGCCACATTCATTTTAAACTCCCACTGCCCACAAACCCCCACTCTTCCAAGAAAACTTTCTTCATCTCTTTACACAAAAGTTCATTCGACTTCTGATTTCTTCTCCGCATCAGCATGAATTAATGCTCTACCTTGGGTTGGTTTTCCTGTGAATTGATGCTGCATTTTGGGCTATAAAGGCTGTGTTTTACATCTGGTTTTTTTGTTCGTGAATAGGTGCGTTTTACTTTTCCACCATGCTTCATGTTCATCTCCATGTAAGCCATACTTCAATGTATGAAGTCTGTTAACTGCAAATTTACTGATCTTCCTCCCTAATAGAAATTTGTTAAAAGCAAAAAAGTTTCTTCGTTGAGGTGCAGGTACCTGAATTACAGGTTGAAATAACAAATCAGTAATACAGTCTACAAAATTTTTACTGTTTGAACTAATCATTTTAAGACTTAAAAATTTGCAGAATAGGGTAATATAAACATGTGGTGTTTTTATAAATGGTTTGACAGACATTTTAAAGTTGCTTAGATCCATTCCTTTGTTATATGAAAGAGATTCGTTCCTTAGGTCATGTTCAAATAGTTCAAGAAGCGTGTTGAAGTGCCAATAAAATGGCGATAAAGTGTCCTGCATTGTGAGATCAATATTTCACCGAAGGAATGCCAAAGAAGCAGTTGGGCATTGGAGGTAAAAGCATTAACTACTTTGATGATCAAAGACATGCCTAGGAGAATGAACATATTATAAGGAATATACAAAAAAGATTGGACTTTCTACAAATAAATTATGAACAAAATCCAAAGGCCAGTGAATCTGGAATGTTGTCAATATTTTTCATTTCATCTCCATATGACGGATGGCATCCAACAATGTCTCCTCTTGCAATGGTTTTGTTAAGTGAAAGTCCATTCCAGCGCGCCTGGTCTTGCTTGCTTCTTCTTCCATGGCATGGGCCGTTAGTGCAATGATTGGAATGTGGATGCCATAGCGTTTTTCCTCTATTCTTATCAGTTTTGTTGCTTCATAACCATTCATTACCGGCATCTGTTCATAAAAAATGACACAAACAACTTTGTAAGAATAAAAAGCTAAACTGCGTACTCATCTATGTGATTGAATTGTTACAAAGGGTAATAATGACAACGAAGGATCTTAGATCTTCTAAAATAAGTAGTAATGTGTTGGAAACTTCATCAAGATTACAATAACCCAAATCAAGTTATAGCTTTTCTCGTAACAAAAAATAAAGTATGAAATCTGTACGGTGTTATCGCGGAACCCAAGGGACTAGAGTAGTTATAATCTTCAAAGCAAAGTGGTTCACACTTTTCAATAACAACAACCTCTGAACACTCCCCGAATATGCATCCGAAACTGATGTCAACAGTGTCCTATTTTATTTGGTTCTTCTTCTTCTTTTCATTGGAACACTCCAAAGACATTCTAAAATACACTGGAGACACACTAGGACACTATCAAGACGCTCTATGGATATTTTTTGGCCACATCAGGAGTCAAACAGAATACTCCACTAGACTCTAGTAAAACCTCAATGAAGTCTGTTTGTGTGATACAAGATATTTGATAGATTAGAAAAACACATGTAAACAATGAAAGACTTTTGGATGGAACATATAAATATATCTCCTTAACAAGTTTCCAACAGATTGTGGGATTTGGTGTTTAAGAATGTGCTTGTAGTATTGGTGCTATAAGGTAATAACTGTGAGGAGAGTTCGAATACCTCACAATCCATGAAAATATAGTCATAAGGGAGAGCCTGGGAATGTCCTTCGCCGTTTTGATCATCAAGAACTTTGCAAACTCGATCAAAAGCCTCTTTCCCATTCACACAAACGTCAACAATTGCTCCAAGCTTACGAAGACTAGTGGCGGCTAGCTTGCACAAAATCTCAACGTCTTCAACAACCAAAACTCTTTTCCCATTCAAGGGACTTCCACTCATAGTATTTTTTAAGTGAACACCCCGTTGCGTTCCTTGAATTGCTTCGCTTGTTGTTGTGGGAGAATTGCATTGGTATATACCTCCATATTCAGGCAAGAGTCCTAAGACTCGACGCATGCTTGATCCATGAAATGGCTTTGACAAACTCTGATCACATAGAAGACTTGGCCTATTTTTTTCAAGGTTTTTGGCACGAATGAGCGGATTGTCTAACCAAACAACCTTGCATTGGATATTCTGAGTATCTTTCTTCAATTTGGCAACCACTGAGTATAGTTCAGAGAAAGGTCCGGCACAAGCATCAACTACAATAAGTATGAAAGTTGGCAAGTGTTTAGAATTGCTTTTCCTGGTGGAAGAATCATGGATACCCGAAAAACCATCAATGCCACCTGAATTGGAGTTACTAGATGCAGATTTGGACAAGTAATCAAGCATACAGAACTCATTATTCTCTAAAGACCTGAACCGCGAATAGTCCAACTTGCGCTTTATCCTCTTAAGGAAGTGACAAATATCTCTCTCTTGCCTAGCGATATGTACTTTTATGCCCAAGCTTTCAATAAACTTCTTTGAGATTTTTCTTCGTTCTTCGCCTGTAATCAGGAGCACAACATGGGACCCCTCTGATTTAGGAGTGGGGGACCAACGATGCAACCCCATTTTTTGATGAAAATCAGGTGAAGTGCCAGCACTAGTGTTGCAGTCTTCCGGGTCTTGGATGGTAGCAGTAAGAAAAATATTGAATTGGAAACAAGTCCCCCTTTCACCGTGCTCTTTATCCATGATTTTAATCTCTCCCCCCATCAGACGCACCTGGAATATAATTTATAAACGTGTCATATCATATTTACTGTTATATCAATACGTGAAATACAAGCAAAATTGGATTTTAAGTTTGAATGTGAAAGTTCACTACTATAAATTTGACTAAAACATTTGTAAATTACTATAATTAAGGGCTATTCCTCTCCATAACAAATTTCATAATCCAAAAGAAGTGGAATTAAACGAAAATTTCAATAGATACAATTTACTTACCAGTGATTGAACAATTCCAAGTCCCAAACCAGAACCTTCATGTCCATGGGCTGATTCTTTAACTTGCACAAAATTTTCAAAAACAGATTTCTGTTGTTCTTTGGGAACTCCCTTTCCAGTATCGTCCACCTCAAATACAAACTCCATACAGTTGGGATTCTGCCTTAGTGTTTGAATCTCATCCAAGCCACTGAAACTTCCATTATTCCTGTAACACAACCTTGACAAAAGTTTCAAAATTCCATTGCGGTTGGAAGCAATTATGGCATCTTCTTTACTCGGTTTCTTGGCTATTGAACGAACTGAGACGTGGCCTTCTGATGTAAACTTAACAGCATTGTGAATTAAGTTGCACAAGATTTGTTTGAGTTTCCCTCTATCTCCTCTAACAACACAATATTTGAAGATTGATCCATCGCAAGGATCAAGCACAACGTCCACGCCTTTATTCATGCCATGGGGATAGTACATGTTGACAACATCTTCGAGAAGTTTGGTCAAGTCGAATTCTTCTTCCTCAAGTTGCATTTTTCCAGCTTCCATTTTACTGAAATCGAGAACAGAATTCAAAATTCCTGTGACAAGAGAATTTAGTCGGACATGTATAGAACTAATCAGTTTCTAAATCTGTGGAAATCATGGAAAAACAAGGATAGTACCACGAAGATCCGCAGCACAAGTCTCTATGAGCTTCAAATAATCTTCCAGACCATAATGAGGAGTGGCTTGTTTAAGACAAAGGTCAGTCCAACCAGTTATGCCCGCCAAACAAGCGCGCATATCATGACTTGCGGTAGCGAAGGCACGACTCTTGTTCATACTCTTTCGTTCGGCTTGTTGAGTCGCATCCATTTGCTTTATGAGCGCAGCACATAGGAACATTTCCCTTCTTGCAGCCCTTATGATCAAGGTTATGAAAATGCAAAGGGAAACAAGTACTATAACAAACATCAGCACAAGAAGTGTGAGGGCTAGATTGCTGTTTTCATGAACTAGACTTTCCAAACCTTTTGTGGGGAAAGACAGTACGTATACCTGGAAAAAAAAATACAGTCAAAGTAACTAAAAACACATTATCAACATTTTTTCTTTTTTAGTTCTTGTGTTTCACCGAGTGTTATTGAAATAGTATTGCCAATTTTTTTTTAGTTTGCTACAATGTCAAAAAATAAATAATTTTGTCGGCTAACAAAAAGTAAAATACTTGGAAAAAAAAGAAGAAGATTTGTTTTGGTGAATGAAGATATCAGTGTTAGCCATTCAACCAACCAAAAGAAAGAGATTTTTTTTTTCAAAAAGCATGACCAATAATATATTTAAGAGAGTGCATCATATAATAGCCTGTTCCAAAAGTTTAAAGAAACTCTGCTTTTCTTTCCATAGATAAGGTAGTAAAAACCTTAGTGTGATAGACCCCAATTGAAAGACTTGAAATTTTGCATCTTAAAAATATTTTATTTTTGTAAATGTAAGTATAGTTTGTTGATGTCATTAGGTATAACTACCTTTTAATCGTATGCTAATTATGATTATTGTTGTTGAAGAATAAACTAGATTTGGTATTTTGACGCAAGAAAAATAAAGTTTAAATAAGCCAATTAACAGAGTTCAAAAATGAAAGATATTATTTTAGTAGATACTCCCTCCGTCCGTCTTTGTTTGTCCATTTTCGGCATTCGTGCCATGTTTTAAATTGTCCATATGGTTCAATTTATAATGAGTTTCATGATTTGAAAATTTCGTATAATAGAGCTAATTGAGATCTATCAAACAAGATCAATATTGAATATTTTTAGAGATTTGTATTAAAAACAATGTACGATTTTTTAAGAGGTTTGAAATAGTGAAAATGGACAAACATAGACAGACGGAGGGAGTATAAATATATAGTTCCTAGAAGCTCTATAATATCTATCTTCTAGAAATTCTTTGATATCCTTGTGAAATATCTAGATTTTTTTTGTGAGAATTAGTTACATATGTAATTCTAGAATCTACCTCAAAGTTTATCTTATATGAAAATATCTTTGGACTAGATCATTCCATGGATTTGGACTAGACTCTTCCATTGAGTATATAAATAGGGATGGATTCTAACCATTTTGTACTAAACCAAAAAAGAAGAAGAGTTTTTAAGTTTAAGTGTAATATAAATACCCTCCTTCCCCACCCTTGCATTAATTATTTCTCCCTCCTTCAAAATCTTGTCTAACTAAACATTAGAAACTTTTACTCTTCCATCAAACATATCTTAAGATATACGATATGTATCCCGATACATATATACAATGAAAAAAAATGATACATGGTACGTATCCCGATTTGAAAACACTAATTAGCACAATTGAAATTAAAATTCAAAGGTGTTATTTGTGGAGTGTTAAAAATTTGCATGTTGGTTTCGTGTCCCGTGTCCGTATCAGTGCAACATAGAATTCTTTTTATACCATGTCAAAACGATTTAACACCTTTTACTATAGCTATATCTGCATTCTCCTGAAGGTTAAATTCAAGACTAATAAGATAACAGGCAAATAGAACAAATGGCTGCAACATTTTATCTTGTACTAGACTTCCCAATTTAATTTAATTATGGTGTTAAAAATGTATTGAAATAGAAGCATGCTGATTGAAATTCATCAAATAAACATGTCATCTTTCTACTAAGCACCAGTTTCAAGCATAATTATTAATTAATCAAGAGATGTACCGATGGAACTCCTGCAATTTCAATAGGTGAGCAGTAAAATACGTGCTTAATTCCTCTGATCTTCGCATTGAAATGGCAGCCTTCACCGTCACCATCCAACTGGCACGATTTGTCACGATATGTAACCAAGCCATCCATACTCTTCCAATACAATGAAACTGTGCCATTTTGCACGAATATTTGAGTCTCGGGGAGCTTGGTTTCCACAAGAACATGGCCGTCATTCGCAGCCAAATGAAAATCACCGCCATGAAAGTCTATCCCGGCAAAAAAATCCGTGAATACTTTTACCGGGATACCTATGGAAATAACCCCTCTGCCATCCATAGCCGCAGTGCTTGAAAACACAAGATCTTGAGCTCTGTTCCACCCAATTCCAAGCGAAGAATGACCGGTTCTTATATTTGAGAAATTTTGGTACCAACTTGTGTTGAACTTGGACATAAATTTTGAACTGATTGCTGCTCCATATAGCTTTCCGGTGTCGCGATTAACCGGTTGAGTGTAGTATGTGGAGGAAAATGAAGTGTTGGAAAATATTGCAAGTGTTTGGTCTCCATCATTGTAGAATGAGTACATTAGTCCATCTGATCCTACGTAAGAAACCTGGGATAGATTTGGTATTGTTGACAGTGCTAGGAACATAGTTGGCGCAACCTGAGGAACATGTAAACATCAGTTCAAGGAAAAAACCTACTCCATTCGTCCTTTGTCATGAAAAGTTGTGTTATTTTTAAGATAAACTGTAACGCTAAAAAGTTATTCTATTACCCAAAAACTAAAATAAAACTAGTTTTTCATTTATCTTTTGCATCAATTTGAAGATGTCGATTAGTTTTTTAATTGGTGCAAAAATGTTCAACAATTTACAGTTTTTTTTTTAATGACAAGACTTCTCGTAATGGACCAAAATATTTTCTTCTGTCAAGCAAATATGGCTTTAGAGATGGGTTTTCTTACTCTACTGAAAATCCAGGAGACATGTGACCCCTTGACCTCAACTTGGTTTAGCCTTTTGCACCACCACTGAGTGCATGTAATGCAAAATAAGTTATAACTTCAACACATTTGCCATTTTTTTATACATATTTTTTGTTGTTTTCACACACTTATAAGAAATTTAAATTCATTTTTTAAATATACCAAGGGTGTGAAAAATCGATTTGATGGACTTTGGCACTTTCCAATAGAAAATTGTCAGTACAAATATCTCTCTGCTTTGTAAGATTGAAATTGCACACCAAATTATGTCGCATATTTACCTCCATTCATTGGAATATATATATATATATATATATATATATATATATATATATATATATATATATATATATATATATATATATATATATATACGGGGCGGTTCAATGGACACAACGAATAACACAACATTTGACACAACAGTAATCGGAGCCCCACCCTTATAATCGGACCCGTTCAAGTTGTTTAAAATATGTTTTTAAGATTACCTGTAAAAAATCAACTCATTTGGATATAGGTAAAGGCTTGATCGGTTCATTCAAATTTATCCAGTAAAATCTGACAGGAATTAACAAAATGAACTGATCAAGCCCTTACCGATATCCAAATGAGTTGATTTTTTACAAGTAATCTTAAAAATAACTTTTAAATAAATTGAGCGGCTCCGATCATTCGCGTGGGGTTCAAAAAAAAAAATTTGTGTCAAATGTTGTGTTATTCGTTGTGTTAACGGAACCGCCCCCATATATATATATATATATATATATATATATATATATATATATATATATATATATATATATATATATATATATATATATACCCCAACTACAGCATCATTTCAAACAAGAAAGGACGCAGGGGCGAAGTAGTCAGAGTGACCGCCCTACTCAATTTTAAAATTTTCATATAAATAGAGTAGTAATTTTTTAAAATTTTTTTTTAAAACTATCTAGGCATGCCCACCTAATAATTTTTTTTTATATTATTTGCCCAACCCACACTTGAATCTTGTGTCAGTCCCTGATTTCAAATCAGATTTTGACATTACAATGAATGTATGTAGTTAAAAAATCAAAAGAACTTGCCTTGGTTTGAATAGCTTCGAAAGATAACTCAATTCCATTGAGGTATGAACTGAGAGCTCTTGCCAAATTTGATGCGGATGAATTCAGTGGCAGCAGAAGCCTTGCAGTGTTCTCTATTTCTGAAAATGATTTGTTGTGGAGTTGATTGGACTGCAGTGTCACCCCATGTTCAATTTGCTTGATCGTAAAACATAACTTCGATATCACAAAACTTGAAATTCCCTGCCATGTATCATGAGGATATTGACAAGTCTATAAAGTAAATCAATTCTAGGTGTATAAAATACTTCGTTTTGTTATTATTATTATTATTTGCTAAGTAGAAAGGGTCGGGAAAACAAGCTAACAACTCTCGTATGTTTAGCCAGTGAGCTAGTAGTACATATTGAAGAAATCAAGCTCATTGGGCGTCCTTTCAGAATAACTCATACCGATGGGAGAGTTGTTTGTCACCACATCTTAAGTACTCCCTCCGTCCCAATTTAAATGCTCCCTACGGTTATGCGTGTTTTTTTAAAATTTTTCATTCTATAATGTATTTTATATGTAATATGGATCTTATTTGATAGATCTCAATTAGTTATATTAGACAAAAAATTTAAAAACTTTCGAAACATTACCAATAAAAAGATATAGACGTTTGAAAATAACACAGATATACGTAGGGAGCATTTAAAATGGGACAGAGGGAGTACTAAAGTGCAAGCTGGACAGATAATACCCAATACAGAACATTTGGTTGACGAGGACTACTACCCGCAAGCAGGAACTCGCGACCGTGTCTTGGAGAAAGTTTCACACCCTCACATGACTTGCTATCTTAACAACCACCTCCGGTGTGTTTTATTTAAATAGTGAGTCCCATTTGAAACAGAGTACTTTACCATTTTAACTAGTTAACGTGACCGCTTGTCAAATGGGTGACCAAAAGTGAACTACTAAGAAATTGGCTATAAACACAATACTTATGTACTCTCTCCATTATTTTTTAAGTGTTCGTTTAAAAAAGAAGGGCATTTTTTTAATATATATATAAAAAACTAAAGTACTTCTGTGTGTAACTTTTTCAATTTATCTACTTCTGTGCGTAATTTTTTCAATTTCTTTGCACTAAAATAGAGAATTCAATTGAATTCACTAATTTGGTGCAACGAAAAAAAAAAAAAAAGAAAGAAAGCGCTGAAGTACTCTAATTTTTTTAACCAACAATTGCACGTCTTTTCATAGAAGAAACTTAAATCGAGACGGAAGAAGTAGAAGATTTGTACAGTACAATGACGATGCAAATTCTGAGTATTGACTACTAGAAGACCCATCAAAGTGCCCACTAGCTAACAACATTTTTATTTGTATTTTAACGATCATGTTTAAGTTTTTCTTTTTTGGGGAGTAAAATAAACTTAAACAAGATCATTAAAATATCGAATAAAAATGGTGAGTTTAAGTTTCTGGCTGTAAATGAACAAGAAAATGGAGGTTTAGAAAACTCACAAGAAGTATAAGAAACCCTAGAGGCCGCAGAACGACGTTGTAGCACGGCTTCATTGAGTTCTTGATTTTCTAGTGGCCGAAGCTTTGTGTTTTGATATCTGCATTTTCCATCAAATCAAGAATATTACTAAGTGAAATTTAGGAACAATTGAGGAAGTTGTGAACTAGCTAAACGGAATTTTGATATCCGCATCGCCCTTCTGGTCGTATCAATCTACTCAAAACGCGCACAATTTTCGTTTCTAAATCGGTAGGAGAGAATATCAGAATAAGATTACATCAAATTAGATGTTCGGCTATGCGAAAAAGTCCAAACAATTCCTGTGACAAGTACGCTAAGCCCAACACATACAAAATCGCATATCCAAAGCCAATTAAAGATAGAATTTAGAAAGGGAGAGCCTCTACATTAGGAGGAAAATCAATTTAATAAGCCACTAGTTTAGCTTTTAAAAATTAGTGTGAAAACTGTTCAAATATTTTTGGTATCACTTTTTGTATCCTAAACATTCGCATTGCTGATTTTTTTTTATTAAACTAAATCCAATTGCTAGACTAAATTCTCATTTTTAATTCAATTGGCTTCTAATTAATTCAAGAATTCAATGAACACGTAATTAATTAAGTCGACAACATCAAAAAAAATTAGCAAAATTAAAATTAAGTAGGGTATCAAATGGTTTATCGTAAAGAGGAAACACGCAACAAATTCCGGCACTCTAAAAAAAATTAACTGGTTATATATATTTGTATCTATATGTCTCATAAAATATCTTCTTCAATTCCTGTAACCCTACTTAGGGTTTGATCTGTTCAAGTAAAATAAAAATACTCCGAATATTTGGTGAAAAAAAAGAAACCCATCAGTATATACCCACGGTGAACCCCATGTATATTCTTCTTTCTAGTAACATGCTTTACATATTCCTCAACCATTTGACTTTTTGTGAAAGCAATATTGTGATACTGGTTTAAATATCATTTCTTAAACGAAAACGAGTAAAAAACTACTATCAGATTAATGGAATTCGGGATCTTGTAGTGCACTAATCCTGCAGTGCTTATAGGATTCCCGTATCCAGATTAATGGCGTTAAGTATTGATTACAAGAAATATAGTCGAAACAATGATGCAAAATAGAAACGTACGAAGCATTCAAAGAGTTGATTTCTTACCGGTTTATTGTCGAGCAACTCAGATTAGTTGACGCATCGCAATGTGTGAATCCACGAATAAGAGGAACATTGGAGGAGAAAGAGTTAGAACATGGAGGGAGAGAGGATTAGAAGTAGAAGTAGATATTTATCAGTTTAACAGAATCCTGTTATCTGATAACTCTTATCTCATCTTTGAGACAAGGCAGGAGGTAATTGGGTACAGTTGACTCTAGTGTATCACCACCCCCAAACAATTTTTGTACAAAAAATAGAAAGTTCTACCATTTCTCATACACATTAGGAAACAACTTATTTAAATGGAAACAAAATATTTTTTAAACGATAATGAGATGATTTCCTTTCTCAAAATTTTCCTAAATAAATGTTCCATTTCCAATCGCTGGATGCCAAAATTGGTAAACCCAGATCAAAATTTGTATGACAAGATCATATTCCTATGGGCAATTGAAAATGTGCATGATGTATATTACTGGTGTACGGAGCCTCGGCGAACTAATCATCGGCAAGGGCAGAGGTAGCCAAGGCCAGCAAGTTGGGGCGGAGGCAACTAAGGACCGGGGGGTCACATGCCTCTTCTAGATTTTTATCTCTGGTTGTTTTCTTTTTCCTTTTTTTACACCCGTTTAAAAGTTCTCTATATATAATGTACTCCCTCTATCTTAAATTCTTTGTCCGGTCCGCAAAACGGGGACTTGAAAATAATACAAAATTTTCAAGAATAATTCAATATTTTTTAAACAATTTACTAGATATGAACTAGTGCTTTTAATTTATATAAAAAGTTCGAAATTTTTTTATTTTAAAAGCCTTGTTATTTTGGAATTGGGGGATGGTAAGGGACAGCATCCATGTTGTCCCCATCCAAGCCGTCCGTGCTCAGTGATAAACAGCTCAGATTTGATCGGCAACGGACGGTTTGTTTTGGTTTCAAACAAGTGAACCTCTGTTATTAGTGGCACAAGAGTTGGACACGCTTCTTCAAAGCCCTGTGTCGTACACCATTGCCCTTTATGGGTGGATTTCCATTTTCTTTTTCCTTTTTCCACGTGGGATAAGAAAAAGACTATACATTGATCACGGTTTCACTAATTTTAAAATATAAATTAATTGAAAAACTATCTCAGTGATCCTTAATGCAATTGATTTAATTTTTTTGTTAAAAAGATTAAGAATCAAATAGTCAAGCGAGTTATTATAATTTTATAATTTCTTAAAAAATGAACTTAACTGAAGTATGTGTGCGGGCACTGATAATGGCTTGGTGGTATACAGAGAGCAAGATGTTTTTTTTTTTTTATGAGATTAGTAGAAACAACCACACAGAACTTTGAAATAATGAAGTTAATTAGCAACAAATAGACTTTTGAGTAAAATATATAAAGTTAATTTGGTCCTCGATCTATAAATTTATTTGATGCTGTTCCTTGAAATTTCCTTTTGATTTTCAGAAATTATATTCTACAATCCACAAATAAGTAGGAGTATGTAGGTATTCTAGCTAGCTACTTGAAGAAAAGAATAAATTAATGAATGATTTGGATTATTGGTGTGGAACCCAAAAATAGGCCTACATGCCATTTTGTACAATTTTGGTGCCTTTCAATCGCTACTCATATCTTTATCGAAAAAAAATAAAATAAATGGTTGTATCCACCCTATAACTAGCTATATATGTATCTATATGTCCCACAAAGTACCTTCTTCAATCCCCGTAACCCTACTTAGGTTTTGATCTGTTCTTTTTTTTTTTTTTTTTGAATTGGAAGTCATTTCATTAATAATGGCCTGAAAGTCAAGCCATTCGGCACTTACAAGATTTCAATACAAACACGGAAAATAACCGATACTACGAAGACTCGGATACGAGCACACCAAAAAGACCGACGATGGGCATGGGGCTATAAGACTCGTACTGTAGAGCAGACGCAGATCTATAAAAGGGTCGATGCATAAGGTCCTACCCAAGGCTTAAATAGTAAGCTATGGTTCAATCCAAAATATTGAAAGCCCAATGAAATCAATCGTTGCTTCCTAGAAACTAAAAACAAGACAAACGAATGGCAAATAACAAAACACAAGAAAAAACCAACTGGAATGAGCCTAATAGAACTAAGTCGTCCCACTGAGATGTCTCGCAAGACACTAAGTTACACCAAGTAAACTACACCAGCTGCTTCTCCAGCTAAAGACCCAGATCTAGAGCCGCTGCCTCCGGGCACCAGAACCCCTTCGTTGGAGGGGCTCGGGCCACCCTAACATCACTACTAAGTCAACCCAAACCCCAAACAAGGCAGGGGAAACGACCATTGAACGAGAAGGTGGAGGGCTTTATACGGTGGCGACTGAGGGAGAGGCGGGGGTTGACGTGGAGGAACTATGATGGATGCAAGTGAGAGAGAAAGAGCTGACTTGTTCAGGAAGCGGCGCAGCGCGGTGGTGAGGGTAGGGTTGTGAGAAGGAGGGACGGGGGGGAGGTAGAGCTCCTCCTTCAAATAGATAAAATATTGTGTATTTATGACTAATTATTCCAAATATTAACCGTGACTCATTTTAGTTCTCAATATATTAATTGGATAAATTTAGTCCCCAGCGTTCAAAATTTGTACCAATCAAGTCCCCAACCCAAATTCCATTAACCTTTTCTGTTAAAAGGAGGGGGCAATAGCATCATTTTGCACAATTTTTTTAAAAAACAATTTCCTCTTCAAAAAAAAAAAAAAACTACTTAAGCAAAAAGAAAAAACAAAAATAATTTGTTGTCTCTCTCCCCAAAAATCCACCTCTTCCATGCCCTTGATTAAACCCAAAAGAACAATCGACTCCATTGTATGTTCCGCACAAATTGATTGAGAGAAAAACCCACCACATGGGTTGCTGGGTTTCCTTCATATCGTCGTTTGGTCTAATATTTCTCGTTTCTGAATGACGGAGCTTTCCTTCAGATCACCGTCGTTTTTCTTCGGATCCCGTCATTTTCGCCGGCTGGCCCGTCCACTTTCTCTCTCTAATAGGCTTGGGACCCACTAAAATATCCACATTTTTAGTTCGAGGAGGTGTAATAGGGTGTATATTTGGAGTTGATTTCATTGATTCGGGTTTTTTCCCATAAATTTTCAGTTGGGGATCATATATGGTTTTATTTGGGGTGCTTTTTGAGTACTAGCAGGGTTCTTTTTGCTCAGACCAAATGCCTTGGTGTGGTAGACCCTAGTTGAGTGATTTGAAATTTTGCATTTTAATTTATAACTTTTTTTAAATGTAAGCATAGTTTATTACTGTTATTAAGTAAGCATAATTTATTACTGTTATTAAGTATAACTACTTTTTAATTGTATATGTAGTAATTGTTGTATATTTAACATTGCTAAAGCATAAATTAGATTAATATTTTTAGCACAAAAATAAGCCCAATTGATAAAGCCCAAAGATGTAATTTTGTTGAAGGAGCTATAATATCTAGTTTATAGAAACTCTAGAATATCTAACATCTAGAAGCTCTAGAATTTTCTTGTGAAATATGAAATATCTAGATTTCTGGTGAGAATTCGTCTCAAGTGTAGTTATAGAATTGACTTAATATCTTCAAACTAAAGTCTTTCATGGAGTAGTATAAATAGGGATGGGTTCTAGCAATTATGTACCAAGCCAAAAAAAGATTGAGTTTAAGTGTATTATATGAAAATACTCTCATTCCTCACCCTTGTCTTAAGTATTCCTCCATCTTCGAAAACCTTGTCCAACTAAGCTTTATAAACTCCTACTCTTCCAACAAACATATCTTAAGATACGCGATACGTATCCCGATAAGATTTATAGAATGAAAAAAACGATATACGATACGTATCCCGATTTGAAGACATTGGTTATAATATTCCCGGGTTCAAATTAATGGCATTAACTATTGATTACAAGAAATATAATTAAAACAATGATGCAAAATAGGAACGTATAAAGCATTCGAAGAGCTGATTTCCTACCAGTTTATTCTTGAGCAACTCGAAGTAGTCAAAGCATTGCAAAAAAAAAAAAAACAAAGTGCGAATCCACGAGTATCGGAAGAACATGGAGGGAGAAAGAGTTAGAAGTAGAGATTAAAATGAAATAAGAAAAGATATTTATTAGTTTAACAGAATCCTGTTATCTGATACTCCCTCCGTCCCGCAAAGTTTGACACTTTCGGGAGTGCGTGCCATTTTTAAATTGCCTATATCTTTCAATTCATAACGTTTTATGTGATTTTCAAAACTTTGTTCAAAAGATCTAATTGAAATTTATCAAACGAGATCCATATTGCTTATATAAAACATTACAGATTAAAAGAAATAATCAGTTTTTTCATAGGGCTGGAATAGTGAAAGTGACAAACTTTGCGGGACGGAGGGAGTAACTCTTATCACTTATCTCATGGAGAGAACATAGTTAGGAGGTTACTGGTTACACTTTGGCTTTTTAGTGTATCCAAACAATTTTCATTGGAAGTTTTATCATACACTCATTCGCACAAGCAAATTTTTATGCTACTACCACCGTCACAAGCAGATTTTTATGGATGCTAACAAGAAGCCTCCCATTACTTATCCAAATATTTCAAACACTGGGGATGGAAATTAAATTGGCAGCGTCCTGGGGAAGTTATGGTGAAGATTAATGTTGATGCCGTTGTATCATAGGCAACAAATACTATTGGGACGGGGAGCAATTGCGCGAGGAGACAGTGGTGCTGTGCTTGGAATTCTTTTGAAAGCTGTGCCATAAGCAACAAATACTCTCTCTAACAACACATTATTTGAAGATTGACCCATCGCAAGGATCAAGCACAACGTCCATGCCTTTATTCATGCCATGGGGATAGTATATATCGACAACATCTTCGAGAAGTTTGGTCAAGTTGAATTCTTCTTCCTCAAGTTGCATTTTTCCAGCTTCCATTTTACTGAAATCGAGAAAATAATTCAAAATTCCTATGACAAGAGAATTTAGTCGGACATGTATAGAACTAATTAGTTTCTAATTCTATATAAATCATGGGAAAACAAGGATAGTACAATGAAGATCCGTAGCACAAGTCTCTATGAGCTCAACAAATTTTCTAGACCATAATGAGGAGTGGCTTGTTTAAGATAGAGGTCAGTCCAACCAGTTATGCCCGCCAATTCACCAAATAAACACGCATATCATGACTTGCGGTAGCAAAGGCACAACTCTTGTTCATACTCTTTCATTCGGCAGCGTCCATTTGCTTTATGAGTGCAGCACATAGGATCATTTCCCTTCTTGCAGCCCTTATGATCAAGGTTATGAAAATGCAAAGGGAGAAAAGTACTATAACAAACATCAACACAAGAAGTGTGAGGGCTAGATTGTTGTTTTCATGAACTAGACTTTCCAATCCTTTTGTGGGGAAAGACAACATGTACATATACTTGAACGGAAAAAAAACATTACCGTCAAAGTAACTGAAAGTACATTATCAGCATATTTTCTTTTCCTGTTCTTGTGTTTTACCATTTTCCATTTTGTATTTTCCCAACAATCAAATGGGTATGTCACAAATAGGAAAGTGAAGATTCTAAAAAAGAAAAGATGGAAAAATGATTAGACGTGAATTGCATTGTTCAAAAGCAATTCAGAGGACTGAACTTTGTTATTCCATTGTAGCCCCGACACTTCGCCAGAAGCAACGCATCGGTGTTCAACACGTGTCCGACACTTCATCTTAAAGTGTCCTATTTTTTTTTTCCCCAATATTAGGGGGTTGGACACTCTTCGATACTTTATGGACATTCTTAAAGTGTCTTGATTTTTTTTTTTCCAATATTAGGGGGCTGGACACTCTTTGATACTTTATGGACATGCATAGAACACTCAGGGACAATCATCATATGTGAGTGTGTGTGTGTGACGTTCCCCCTGCCCCCACCGTCCCAACACGTCGTCTCCTATTTTTCAAAAATGATTAACACATTTTAGTTAGCGATACCTGCATTCTCCTGAAGGTTAAATTCAAGACTAATAGACATCAGGCAAATAGAACAAATGGCTACAACATTTTATCTTGTACTAGACTTCCCAATTTAATTTAATTATAGTGTTAAAAATATATCGAAATGGAAACATGCTGAAAATGTACATGATTTATTACCCGTTATGTGTGCAGAGCCTCGGCAAACTAATCATCGGCAAGGGCAGAGGTAGCCATGGCACAAACAAGGGGCGGAGGTAGCTAAGGACTAGGGGGTTAGCATGTGCTTCTCCTAGATTTTTATCTCCTGTTGCTTTTTTTTAACACCCGTTGAAAAGTTCTCTATATATAATATAATTATTGGTATTAGTGGTACAAGAGTTGGCCACACTGCTTCACAGCCGTGTGTCGCGCACTATTGCCCTTTTTGGATGGATTTCTATTTTCTTTTTCCTTTTTCCACATGGGATACGAAAAGAGTATATATTGACCACGGTTTCACTAATTTTGAAATAAAAATTAAATGGAATACTATCTCAGTAATCATTAATGCAGTTGATTTAATTTTTTTGCTACAGAGATTAAGAATCAAATAGTCAAGCGAGCTACCTCAATTCTATGCATGATTTCTTCAAAAATGAATTTAACTAATGTCTTTGAGCTGGCACTAACAATGGTTTGGTGGGATCCATACAACAAGATGTTTTTTATGAGATTAATAACGAAACAATCATACAAAATTTTCAAAAAAATGAAAACTCGTGGGGGTGAACTGTAAACAAAATTAGCAACAAATATTTAGACTTTTGAGTAAAATATAAAATTAATTTGGTCCTTGATCTTGAAATTTCCTCTTGATTTTCAGAAATTATATTATATTCCACACATGATGTATGTAGGTATTATACAGGGAATGAAAGAATAGGATGCAGACCCTGGTTGCTGGCGAAACCCCTCTAAAAATGACCTACACTTTACCCCTCTAAAATTGCCTCATGTTCAATATAAATCTAGCTAATAGATTTAGCCTCTTATTTATCAATTGTTTTAGCTGATCAATCAATATTTATCTCCACCTTTCACCCGAATACCCAATAGATTTAGGGAACCGATGATGCCAAAATCGTTTTTGTTAATGCCAAAAATTTTGTGCATAAAAGACTTGTACCCTACACATGGTACAAGTCTTTTACGCAATATCTTCAAATTATTCTGTTCATTGGGTAAAATATCTTGCAATGTTTTCATGGAATTCTGAAAACCTGCAACATCTCATAACTAGGTTGAGATTTCAAACTACGATCCTCCATTCGTCTGAATTCTTAATGTAGCCTTCAATTCTAAATCTTTCTTTTTTGTCATTGGGACTCTCATTTGTCAATTGTTTTTTCAATTATCCAATCTCTCTGCTTTTTGTAGTGCTTCAGAAATTCATCTCTATCTGTCTAATGTGTGTTTGTGTCATTCTAATTTGTTATGAGAACATTACTAGAAAAAAAGACACATTAAAATTTCTCTGTACAGCGCATAAAAGTGTCAATCCACGTACTCTAAGAGGCAACTCAAGTGGCAATAAGGATGAGTTGTAAACTCAGACATTCTTAGTTCAAAACTTGACAGCTTCTTGGGGCCAGGCCTTCACATGAGAAAAAATCTCTTGTGAATCCCCCAGTCCCTTGTGTGGATGACCTGCATTTGGTCAGACCGAGGAAACGAATAGTCGAGGTGCACGTAAGTTAACCCAGACAACCCCTGATTGTAAAAAAACAAGTGCCAACGAAATATTTTTTCTACTCCACAACAAACACAAACGAGTACAACAAGAAAGAAGAATTGACGAAAATTGCCACTACAAACAAAACAAGCCAAAAAAATAAAAATAGAAAGATTTACACAATATAGAAAGAAGTCAAATTATTTGTTGGGGGCAGCCGATTTGGGCCTCTTCACTATCAAAACGGGGCACTTCACATTATGTGCACAGTGGTTACTTACACTCCCCAGAAAAGCTCTGCCATTCCATAGAAACCAAAAGAGAAAACAAAAAAAAGAGTTAGAAAATTATTTGATTGGGAATTACTTTTAACATTCTCCACATCCCAACCTGGATATTTTTATTTTTGTTTCTCATTCATGAAAATAACAAATTCGCCATTTTATAACTTTGAAAAGTGATTAAAAATCAATTAATCCGACATTTTATATGAATAGGTACGTAAAGGGTCCGTGGACAGTGGAGTGGTAGAATTAATTTTCTTTTTTCTAAGCGGGAGGGTAAGGCTACGTTTGGCCCAACTTTTTTATTTTGACTTATGTTCTCTTTATTGAACTTCTGTTAATTTTGTCTCACATAATTCAAAATTATTTATTCTTCATACGAATAAATATATAAGTAAGATAAAAAAATTCCATGAATCAAATTATACAAAAGAGACTGTTCGATTTGACTTTTTACATCTTCTGAACTTTCTTCAATTTTGACCAATATCTTGCTTGGTTTTTAATTTATCTCATCAAAACAAATCAATAATCTAAATAAATCTGACATAATTCAAAAGGTTGCAAAAAGATAAAAATAAATAAATTAGACCTCTGAACTTGAATAAGAGGATAAATTAGACCCATGAACTTAGAAAAAATTGAATGTTTTTTTAAGTCCTTTTTCGTGGACCGAAAAAATATTTTGGGATGGAGGTGGTAAGGGATCCACGAACCCTGTAGCACCCTTAAAAGGCTACACTGTATAGTGCAACATCCCAACAGCCCAAAAGTATTTGCTATGGTCCGGATATAAATAACACTCTTGTGGGAAAGAGTCTTTTCTTTTCTGAAAGAGTTTTTTAAAATTTTAATTATTAAAACACTTTTAGATGGTTCAAATAAGCACTACACGGTGTAGCCCTTTTAACAAGGCTTCACCAATATCCCCGGCAGTTGGCAAGGAGTGATTAGGCCTCACAGTATAAAAGTGAGAAGGCTGAAAAATGAGAATGGACCTCACCTCTTGATCATACCATAGCCGTGGCTTCCCATCACCACCATATCAACATCCAACTTCTCAACCATCTGACAAATCACGTCCCTCGGATCTCCACACTCTACCCTCGTCTCCACCTTAACCTGCAATGCAAGCACGCACACAATCAAAACTCTTTTCCATGTGACCAATTTACCCATCACCAACCCACAGAATAACAAATGTTGGTACCCACATCGTGAACTTCGTTGCAAAGCCTCTTGGCCTTCTCCATCACCAACTCAGCCACCTCGTTGCCGTACTTCTCCATCGACGCTATTATCTCTGTAGATGTTTGATTGAGCTGAGTTTTTAAATACTGGCAATATTACTCCAAGGAAGACTGAAATTACCTGTTCCGTCCGTGGCAGGGTAGAGGGTTGGAGGATGTTTGGAGTAGAGGAGGATGAGGGTATCTTTGGAATTCTCGGCGACGATGTTCTTGAGGCACCATGAGAGGGCGTAGGAGCTCACTTCGCCTTCGTCGACGGCCACTAGGATCTTGCGCTCTTTCGTTTCATTGCCAGCCATTCGATTCAGAAATTAACTGCTTGATCCGACGACTTCTTGAAAATCTGCTTGACGAAATGAATAATTCCAAGTATAGCCTTTTGGTTTGCGATGTGTTTGGATTTATATATAATAATTGAAGGTGGTATTTGTATTGAATTAAAAGTTGTTGAATGGTGGGCTAGCTAGAATCTGTTGGCGGTTTGTGGTATTTGGGTCCGGGGTGTGTTTTTAAAACAGGGCTTTGGTTGTCTGTATTAATTTTCTGCATATCATAAACTAGTTTATCCACAACCCAGAGAGATGATCTAGCTAAGTCGTTTTCTCTTCACTTGGAGAATATATCTACACTAAAAATGAGCTTGATTCAACATCAATATGTACATCCAAGGCGAAATTTTAATTTAAAAAATGGACGGTCGTAGACAGTTTGACTTATAAAAAAGATCCATTTTTTCAATTAAAATTCAATTTTTGATATAGATACCGATGTCTGGTCAAGCTCATTTTTTGCGTGCATATACTACTATATGGACCCTAAAAATGATCTGTTCAGATTATCGCAATGAATGCACGGTGGAACCCACACTGGGCGGTGGCGAAAACCATGAGGTTTCCATCTCATCTAGAGAGAACACATTCTCTTTCACTTTTCACACCAAATAATAACTATGGGTACATACCCTAGTGTAGGGCTTGGCGTTGTGTCTTATCGAATTGGGTCCATGTCAAAATGACCCGCTTAACTAATCGTGTCAAGAAATCGAAATCTAACCCATCCTGCTGTTAATTGTGTCAACCCAAACACGACACGGATTGACACGATTAACTTGGAAACAAACTGTTTAGCCAAATTTGACCTGAATATGACTTGAATTGACACGATTAATTCGTGTCATTCTCGGGTTATGCAGGTCAATTCGGGTAATTTTGCGTCATTCTCAGGTTACCGTGTCAACACGAATGGACAAACAGGTTAATTCGTGTCATCTTCGGGTTATGCAGGTTGAACCCGAACCCAACCTGTTTACTAATCGTGTTCTCGAGTCGTTCATATACGTGTTTCATGTCAGAAATTGAAAGGACTTGTATTTTTATGCATTATTCCAAAAATAATATTAGGGAAAAGTAAGGAAATGAAAATAGATTGAAGTGGGTCAATGTGAAATTAGTGAAATGCATTTGGGTGTCTTTAAAGTGCATTAAACATGAAGGGTGTAAGTGCATTAAAGGGGATGTGTATTATACACTAGGTTAGGGGAAATTTTTTTAACATAACACACCCTAACTTTCTCACTCTAAACCGACCCCCCTCTCTCTCTCTCCTTCTCCTCTCAAAATTCCTTCATTTCCCACTACAAATTCCAACACCACACTCAATCCCACCAAGATCCAACCTCATATTCGTCATCTATGCGCAATTTGGAGTCCGGGTTCCTTTGGCTTCACCTTAGGAAGGCCTTTTTCGGTTGGGGTTGGAAGCAAGAGCTAGGGTTTTCATCTTCTTCACATTTGGAGCTCATTCATTGAGGTAGGGATCAAATTCTACTCCTTTTAATGGTATATTGTTGATATGTTGCGTTGCTCTTGGTTCGATTCACCCATTTTCTAGTCACATTTGAAAATCTCCATAGAAATGGGTTTGGTTTTGATTGAGTTTGATTCCCGCTTATTTGGTTGTTAAATCCATGAATTGGTGGTTGATACACCCTTATTTCATGCTTAATTGAGGTTTGAAATCCACAAATTTACATGGGTTGGAACCTCCCTCTATTTGTGAAAAGCTGTCAGAAACTCATTCCGTAGCAATTGGTATCGATACCAATTTGGTTAGGTATCGATACCTTTTGGTTCTGTTCGCTAATGGTGCATTGGTATCGATACCACCCTATGAAGGTATCAATACCCTTTTCAAAAAAGTTCTAGAAAACTCTCTTTTGGTTTCCGATTGACTAGTTTGGTTCCATACTTGATATATCCATATCGTGCACTTCATAAATGGTCGAAATACCCCTTCTTAGCTTATCATTGTATGATTGGTGACTTACCTTGATTTTCTAACTTACGCTTGACACATGTAACCTAGTGACCATCGAATGAACACGTTGTTTTGAACGAAAAGGAAAATGTTTATGATTTTGACACTTGACGAATTACTTGGTGATCTTTTAAAAATCGATAATTGTGGTTTCTATGAAAGGGTACACGGAGCCCACGAAATCCGGCAGAGGGGTGTTTTTTCCTATGAAAACGAAGTGCTTGAGAAACATACGGAATTTTGGCAAAATTTGACACACGACACAATCGAAAACGGTTAGAAGGAAAATGATGGATACTTGGGTTCTCTTTGGACTTTTGGGTACTTGGTTGGACACTTAGGTATTTCTTGGGCACTCGACACTTGGTCTAGTCATATATAGAATTCTTTGGTCTTCTCATTCCTAATCATTGTTTCTGCATGCACATTTCATTCTCTATACCTTAGCACTAGTAGATAAGTTTCCTACTGGGTTAGTGAGCTTACCTTATCATTTTCAGGTACTCGTCAAGGCACATGAGCTGGATGCATGGAATGTGGATGTGTGACATGAAGCAAACTTGTTCATGGAGTTATTTTATCCTCTCCGTACTTAATATATTTTTGAAAGATGATCATGTAACTTTAACTCATTCAATCTTTTGACAATTCTAAACCTTCTATTCACTTTAAATCATTTTGACAAATATGTAATTGGATACGGGTATTCGATGCTTAGAGTCTCATGGAACTTTGACTTGGGATTGTATATATGACTTTGACTTTCCTAGGGAGATGTGTATGACTTTGACTTATCCGACGTGGAATTTATATGTATTTTGATTATTAAAAATGAGGGCGTGACAAAAATACTCAACACTGACCCGCTAATTTTGTATCGTGTTCGTGTCGTGTCATAAATTTCTACCTCTACCCTAGTGCACACATTGTGTACTGACAGGTGTGTAAGACCCATTTCAGTGTGAATGAAATAGCTATTCCATGTCCTAAATCCATTCCCCAGTGCACATATCCTGTATAGATGGGTTGTAGGACCCATTCAATGGCTTCACAATCCAAATAGTTCTAATTTTAAAATAATTTTTCGTGTTAGTTTGCTAAAACCAACTCCATTGAATAACTGTAATTATTTGATCCAATTGTCTTACTTTCTCTTCAAAATTCAAGATCCTCGAATCGGAATGAAAATGTACATGATTTATTCCGGTTAGGTGTGCGGAGCCTCGACAAACTAATCAGGGGCAGAGGTAGCCAAGGCCAGCAAGCTTGGGCGGAGGTAGCTAAGGATCAGGTGGTCACGTGCTCCTCTTGGATTTTTATCTCTCTTTTTTTTTTTTTTTTTATAACACCCGTTTAAAAGTTCTCTATATACAATTTAATTATTTTTGTTTCAAAGGAGTGAGCCTTTGGTATTAGTGGTACAAGAGTTGGCCACACTTCTTCAAAGCCCTATGTCACGCACTATTGCCCTTTGTGGATGGTTTTCCTTTTTCTTTTTCTATTTTCCACATGGGATACAAAAAAGAGTATACATTGATCACGGTTTCAGTAATTTTGAAACATAAATTAATTGGAAAATTATCTCAATAATCCTTAATGCAATTGATATAATTTGATGATATATATGTCTATTCAATATAATAGCAAGGTTTTTTTTCAAATTATAGCAGGGGCGACTGCCCCTTACTAGTCCCCTCTCTCCAACCTTGTTCAATGTAGCCTTCAATTTTAAATCTTTTTTTTTTGTGTTTTGCAAAATTTGGAACATTAAACACTGGTTTAAGGCTTGAAATTTGTTCCTGAGAAGTATTACACTTGAAAAAAGGTTTGTCATTAATTTGGACTCTCATTCGATAAATGTTTTAGTATTTATTTAAGAACTAGTAGCATCAAACTCATGTTGTGCACATGAATTTTAAGAATGAAGTAAAAATGAAGAAAAATTTCAATTATCCAATCTCTCTGTTTTTTGTGGTGCTTCAGAAATTCATATCTCTGTGTGTATGTGTGTATGCGCGCGCGCGTGTTTAATGGTCCGAATTTTTTAATAATATTTCTATTTTAAAATTTTTCATTTCATATAGTTATACATTTTTTTAAATAACTTCTCTTAAAATTTTACGCGACCAAATATATGAGCGCATGAGTTGGCGTTGCGCACGCATTACACCTAATTATCCAAAACCCTTACTAGCCGGCTACACACACTTTAAGTATTAGCACTACCTTTTGGCCCGAATTCTATACTGATCCTACGTGTTTGCTATAAAATATTATCAAGTTGGTAGATGATAGTGACTACTCAACAATGGTCCTGTCCTTTTGATTTTTATACCTTTATTACAAAGTTTTTCTTCTAGTTTTAGAATATTACAATTGCTACTTTATGTTTTTTATTTTCTTCTTTTTTCTCCCTACTCTATCCGGGTTACTGACTAATCTAAACTTGTAGTACGGAAAATAGGTTAATCTACCGAATATTCTTAGTACTTTCTCTAATACGCTGTATATGGTATTCTGAAACTAAGCTTTATAAAATTCTTCTATATGACTATCAATTGAATTATTTATGGCAAGTAAAATATGAGCTCCAATAATATGTGAACGTCCTATATTATTTTCCTCTTTATAATATTCAAGAAATATTTCTATGCTACAATTAAGAAGGGTTTCACAGGTATATTTGCCTAATGGCATAAACTTAATGTCTAATTTTGTAATTGGCTACTCCTATGATATTGTCTAACTAGGTGTTATTTTTCTATTAAGAGCTGTGATCTTTCTTTTCTTAATTGTTCTAGTAAGACTAGGTTACTTCTAATTAGCAAAAGACCTTCTATAATATTTAATCTCTAATTTTCTTTTTTAATCTAAATCTTATGGCTTTCTCTTTGTTCATGGAGAATGGAGAATAAAAGGTAAAACTTGTTTATCTATTCATTTTATCCTATTCACAACTAACCATCAATGATCCTTTTTTCAGGTATATATTGTAATTATAGTATATTAATGTAACTCTAATTGTTCCCCTTTTTACAATTTCTCTAGAGGCAATTTCTACTACTGTATCTCAACCATTCAACCTACAAGTTAACAGCTATGGCTAGAACCCTACAATGCCTATCCATCGGCTAAAGATGGATGAAATGCCTATGCCCACATGACACCACAAGGTCTATAAGTCTCACGCAGTTCATACAAAATTTCGTCTTTTGATTTTGATAATAAAGCTTGGAACAATTTTAGTTATATTCTTATACTATATTTATGATATGCAGACCATGGGATGTTCCCTTTTGGGTTCCCTTAAACAACTATAAGAACATTTAAAGAAAATAGACTATTATTGCATGAATGAAATAGACTGCTATTTTATTGCATAAATTGACTACTTACAATGCTTAAAGATGATTACAAGGATTGAGAGTAATTCTTGATTGCACGTCTGAATTGCAACGCCCAAAGAACCATGACTCAAACCATAAACAAATGAGCCTTTTATAGGCCTTACAAAATGAAATGCAAACCTACATGAAATACAAAGTAAAATGACTTGGAACCGACTAACAAAAGAGATCCAGTTTCAAATCATCAAGTGGACACCGCATGATCATCGGTCCGCATCGTCATGTCCTTCAACTTTTTGCTTTGTCCTTGATTCGTCTAGTAGTGCTCCATTATTTTGTACAAACAAATGATGATGTCTACTGGAATCGTCATGTATGACGTTTTACTGGGTCTTCTAGAATGCTGTTACATGGCCTTCTAGTCTTCCATTAATTCTTCATAGTCATATTCTGCTAATGTCCTCCACATTTGTAGGTCATAGTTGCAAACTTCTTCATATTCTATGTATTCGTTATGTAATCCTTGTAACTCTTCTAACTTCATATCGAACATGAACTTGACTTTTGGTAAATTCGTTGAGCTTCTAACCTTCTGAAATGCATTCTCTGCTATGAGGCTTATTGGACCAAAGAATTCTAATTTAGTCCCATTTAGCTCGATTGCAATCTGTCTGGCTCTAAGATGATTAATTTGAAATCTGATAGACTCCTTGCAGTGCCATGGCTCATCATTTGGAGTTAGCTCAAATCTTGGATAGGCTGGCCTTTCTTCATGAATGATAAACTCATGTTTGGCTGGAATAAAACTTCCTAATTTGGTCCATTCTGGCATAGTTGATTCTGCTATAATACAAATTTTTCTGCTACCATACATGCAAAAGATTTGGTTTCAACAAATTATTAACTTTCTTCCTAAGCTATCCATTTGCTCTAGTTCATTGATTAAAAGCTGCCTAAGAAATCCATAATCCAGGAAGGTTTCAACTGTCAAGAGTCTAGTTTGACCTTTATAGGTGACTTCTAAAGGCTTATATGTTTCCATATCTATGTTTACCTTGGGTATTGAGAATATAAGCTGGTGAGAGCAGTGATGTCTTTCTAGTAGATATGGAGGGCAATCTTCTGATTTCTTTGAACAAAGATGGTTGCTGCTATTAAAGATTTTGTAGGTTATGGTAACTCCTTCCGGAGGGTTGTCCGATATGTCTAAAAGCTTTTGAAAGATAAATTGCTGGTATTTTTCTTTGAATTGCTGAGCTATGAGTCTGATCTTCTGCTTGATTTCTGAAGGAAGTGAGTCCAAATTAGTTATGGATTTAGGTATTACTGACTCAATTTTCTGCTCACCGTTCACTTGACCCTCATTTTCTTCATTTGCCATAGGGGCAAACTGATTATCACCATACGCTAGTGGGGCTGCTGATAGGTGCTAAAAAGCACCCATTAATCCTTTCAATTTATGCCTTGTTAGTCCGGGTTACGTAGTTAACTGATTAGCGTTAGTTGGTTTGTGGTGTTTCAGGCCTTAGAAGCTCAAGAACTTGGAAAACGTGCTTTGGAGTGACTTAAAAGAGCTGAGGATGGGAAGAGGTGTACAAAAAGGAGTGGAAACTCAAGTTGCAGCATCTCTAGATCGGACCAACACTTTTCTAGACCGGACTAGCACTCAACACAGCAAAACCTACCTTGCAGCACCCTTCGTCCGGACGGGGAAAATTCTTGGTCCGGAAAAAACATTCTGGCGGGTTCGTGCAGCTCCCAGCTTCTCTGGTCCGGACCACCCATGCCTTGGTCTGGTCAAATGGACACGAAAATTTGCGTTTTGGACGCGTTTTATGTAATTTTCAGGTCTCCTAGTATAAATAGAACATCAAAACATAATCCTAGGGTTCCCAATCATTCCAAGTGGCAACGTGAGAGAGAGCAACTCATTGCTCTTCATGTTCTTCGTGTGTTCTTCAATCAAAGCATGGCGATCATCTCCATGGCCGACTAAACCCCTTTTCTCGGGGGAGGATGAAGTTCTTCACCAAGTAAACTCGTTTTTCTATGTAGATTATGATTAATATTTGGATCGGATTATATGGCTAGAACTCGGTTTCATATGATCAATAGAATCATTTTTTAATTCTTTTAATCAGTTGAGTATTTGTACACGTGTTCAAATACCGTAAACGTATAATTGTTTTCATTGGTGAGATTGGAGTTCTGAGATGATTATGCTCGTAAGATAGATCGTGCTGTGATAGTAAGACGGTCCGTGCTGTGGGATAGTCCATGCCTTTTAACAATCTCTATATTTTCTTGACGATTATCGTTAGGGTTTGCAAGCCCTAGCAATAATCCTTTGCGATTCGAATATTAATCATGTCTATGCAATGCTTCGTTATGCGGTAGGAGTGGATTCTAAACCCTAGATCTTTTTCCCAGACAGTTTCACCTTTTTAATTATTGCGCTCTCTAGTTTAATAATTTCACAACCAATTAAACCTCTTTTTACTGAACTAGATTAGAAGTTAATTGAAACTAACGCAACTGAGCCAATTTGTCTCCGTGGATCGACACTCGGACTTAACCGCTATTCTCGGGAATAAAAGTTAATTCCTGGTTATTATTTAATTTATGTTGACTCGTCACACACGGTCAGCTGCTATGACCTCCATCTTCATTTTTCCTTTAAGCAAGTAGAGATCATGCTTGAGATTCATCCTTCCAAATTTTATAGATGCGATGTTTATTTTTTAAATCTGCTATAAGTTCTAGATTATTAACTCTTAAAGATGGCAGCACTCTTATGAAGGTCAGTGAGTTGATTGACACCGGTCGTGTGGATAAATGGAATGAAGATAGTGGATTATTGGAATGATGATTTCGGATGTTGTTGTGAGTTCAAGATTATGAATGGCAGTTAGCCGATTGATTTCAAAGAATTGAAAGATTATGATTGGCAGTCAGCCAGAGATTCGAAAACCCTAATTTATGGAAATGCGTGATTACTCCTTATGAATTAGGCGATAAAACACTAGTCTATATTATATATCGGGTCACATTCTATATACTCCCAAGGTTGCAGATAGTTCCTCGTGGGGCCAGAGGTATCGACAGGCCCTGGGAATTCACCCTTGTGAGGCGATTGATAAATTCGACTAAGTAAATAAGTTAGGCTATTCTTCTTCTAAGCTCCCAATCAGGACAAGCAAGGGGGGAGTTGAATCACAATTGGTCGTAGTCTTAATGGTTAACACGAGAGGATGTTTCTCAAATGATGAGATTCTAAAATTCACTGAGTTAAAGACTAGTAATTAAATTGAATTGCTCTTTACTTTAATTGCATGATATATTCTAGTATTTGTAAGTTTTGGGTTCATGTAGGGTTTAGTTATTGAGTGTTTATTCGCTCATGGTGCTGTTGTGGTCCTAGCATATTACGCCACGTGTTGAAAGGTACAGAAGAGGAGCCGTACTACCAGACAGAGGAGTTTGCTTCTAAACAAGTGGAGGAGGAGAACTGGAATCAGAATATGAATCTAAACCTCTAGAAGCCTCGATAGGGATGGCAATCTCAACCGAACCGATGGTTACCCGAACCGAAACCGGTTTTTTTTTCCCGAACCATAACCGAAATATTCCCCGCGGGTACGGGTTTTGATTTGAGATAACCGAACGGGTTCGGTTCGGTTCTGGGTTGAGCTGATACCCAAACCGAACCGAACCGAATATGTGTAATTACACTTTTACACCCCTATATATATTAATTGCATTTTACCCCTTCCTATATATATAACAGTTACACACACCACACATTATACACCATCAGTTAAGGTTTGAGAGAGTCCAGAGGCGATCTGTGACTGCGGCACTTTGGCCGATCTCACCCCCACGGCCTCACCTGGTACGTCTCTCTCTCTCTCTCTCTCTCTCTCTCTCTCTCTCTCTCTCTGTGTTTTCTCGACTCATGTATTTCGGTATTTCCTATTCATTTTTTTCGATTGACAGACAATCTCAGCGAATAGCGATCTCCGATCTATCATCTACGCGATCTATCATCTCCGATCAATCATCTATCATTTTTTTCCTCTTTGAGACTGTTTGAGACCGCTGTTGCTGCTGTTGATTTAGGAGACCGGGATTTGATGATTTTTTTTTTTCTTCTTTTGAAGACTGAACTCAGTGTTGCTGAAATTTGGGTTTGTAATTTGTATTAATTTGCTGGAACTCATGCCATTTGAGCTGTGAAATTTGGGTTTGTAATTCAATGTAGTTTGGACTTTGGCCTTATTGGCTTGAATCTGGGTTTTCACATTTGGTTGAATCTGGAAATGGCTGAATCTGGAAATGCAAAAGACAATATTCGGGTACCCAAATAACCGAACCCCGTTCGGTTTAGTACCGGTTTCAATTTCCCCTACCCATTCGGGTATTGGTTCGGTTTCGGGTACCCCTGTGGTTTCGGGTATTGGGTTCGGATACGCCAATACCCGAACTGAACCGACCCATTGCCATCCCTAAGCCTCGAGTCTCCTTATTTTTGTGTTGGAACAATGTAATTTAATTTCCCAACATAGTACTATTTATGTTTGTAATCAATTAAGACGCTTATGTTATTTCCGCTGCTTTAATCAATGAAACTCTTTTGAATAAATCTTTTAAAAATAATTTTAATAATACTTCCGAAAATCAGGGCGTTACAGTGTGTGTTTGCGTCATTCTAATTTGTTATGAAAACAGTACATTAATTGGTAAAAAGACACACTAAAATTTGCTTGTACAACGCATAAAAGTGCCAACCCACTCCAAAGGGTAGTAATAGGAATGAGCTGTAAACCTAAACATCATTAGTTCATAACTTAGCAACATCTTAGGGCCGGGCCACAAGAGGTTGCCCAAGGAAAGGAATAGTCGAGGTGCGCGTAAGCTGGCCCGGACAATCCCTGACCGTTGAAAAAAAAAGTGCGAACCAAATATTTGTTTTACTCTACAACAAACAAAACAAGCCAAAAAAAATATAATAGAAATATTACACTATACAAAAAGAAGTCAAATTATTTGTTGGGAGCAGGAGCAGAAGTTTCGGGCCTCTTCACTATCAAAACGGGACACTTCGCGTTCTGTGCACAGTGGTTACTCACACTCCCCAGAAAAGTCCTGCCATTCCAAAGAAACCCAAAAAGAACAAAAAAAAAAGTTAAAAGATTATTTGATTGGGAATTACATTTAACATTCTCCTCATCCCTAACTGGATATTTTTATTTTTGTTTCTCAGTCGTGAAAATAACAAATTCGCCTTTTTATAATCCAAGATTTTATATGAATTAAGTACGTAAATGGTCCATGGAAAGTGGAGCGGCAGAATTAATTTTCTGTTTTTTCTAAACGGAGGATTAAAGGCCACCTTTGGCCTAACTTTTTTATTCGACATGTGTTTCTCTTTATCGAACTTTTGTTAATTTTGTCTCAGATATTCCAAAATTATGTATTCTTGATATGAATAAATATGTAAGCAAAATTAAAAAATTCCATGAATAAAAAATAATACAAAAGAGACCGTTGGTTTCGACTTTTTACATCTTTTGAACTTTCTTCAAATTTGATCAATATCTTTCTAGATTTTTAAATTTATCTTGTGAAGACAAATTAAAAATCCAAATAAATCTGACATAGAATTACCAAAGGTAGCGAAAATATAAAAGTAAAAAAATTAGACCCATCAACTTGGAGCTAAATTTTGCAATTTTGACCTCGTAAAAATTTTATAAATTGAACCAACTTGCTTAAAATACATAGAATTTTCAAGTTTTTCTCCTTGTCAAGAGTTGATAGTATTATAAATGAGGTTATCATACATTATTTTCAAAATATAAGAAGTCATTAGGACCAATTATAAAGCAAAAAATACATATAACATTGTATATTTACGTTATAACGTCTCAAATTAGTTATTTCTTTGCATGAGCACAAATACAAAAAAATAACTTGCTCGTAGGTATAATTTTTGACCCTGCTAACTTAAAAACTCGGGGCTCCGCCCCTCAATAAGAAGATAGATTATGAACTTAGACAAGTTAGATGTTCTTTTATGTTTTGTGAGCCAAACAAATATTTTGGGATGGAGGTGGTAAGTATCATTTGGTATAAAAGTGTAAAAAGTCAAAAAGTTGAAAAATGAGAATGGACCGCACCTTTTGATCATACCGTAGCCGTGGGTTCCCATCACCAGCATATCGGCACCAAGCTTCTCCGTCATCTGACAAATCACGTCCCTCGGATCTCCACGCTCTACCCTCGTCTCCACCTTAACCTGCAATGCAAGAACGCACACAATCAAAACTCTTTTCTACGTGGCCAATTTACCCATCACCAACCCACAGAATTAACAAACGTAGCCATGTGGGCACCCACATCAGGAACCTCTTTGCAAAGGCCCTTGGCCTTCTCCATCACGGACTCAGCCAACTCGGTGTTGTACCTCTCCACCGACGCTGCTAGATCCGTCGAAAACGGGTACCCTGAAAATCGAACACAATTACTAAAATACCATCTAACATCACCGTGAGTGACCGATAATAACGAGTGTTTAACTCTCTCGCTTCAACTTTACCATTTCTGTAAGTTATGTCCTATTTCGATGACCACAATGTTTATTTCAATTTCGGGTTAGCAAACTGGTTTTGCCTCAAGACTTAAGAATTTGCTCTCACTTAAGGTTTCAGCTTCGATTTCCCTTGCCAACATTGGGGCCACTGAGTTATGTCCGGTTGTTATCTCTAAGGCCCCATAATTAGTCAATGTGCACGCATGCTAGCCCCGACATCCAGTTAACGGGAAAAAAAAAAATGCTCATATCGGAATAATTTAGATAATTGATTTTCACACCTCTAAATTGATATTCACACTCTATTTTTTTTTTTTCTCTTAGTGAAACTTTTAAACACAAAAATTTCACTAAAAGACTAAAAATGGGTGTGGATGTCAATTGGGGTTGAAAATTACTCCCCATATTTTATCTTTGAAAAGACTATAAAAAATTCCTGCCAATACTGATCTTCCTTCTCAAACTATTGCTTAGCCATAGAAGACTAATACAAAAAAATAGCTAAAGAAAATATCAATACATAATAATTGATCAACAAATTCAGTTTTGCTAAATCTATTTGGAGACAAGAATTGGATTGTTTTTCAAGTAATTGTCGATATTCGATTGAGCTGACTTTTTTGAAATAATATTACTCCAAGGGAGAGTGAAATTACCTGGTCCATCAGTGGCAGGGTAGAAGCGTAAAGGTTGTTTGGAGTAGAGGAGGATGAGGGTATCTTTGGAATTCTCGGCGACGATGTTCCTGAGGCACCATGAGAGAGCGTTGGTGCTCTCTTCGCTTCCGTCAACGGCCGCTAGGATCTTGCGCTCTTTCGCTTCACTGCCAGCCATTTGATTTCAAAATCTGCGTGATCGGACGGTTATAAAAATGCTTAAAGAAATGAATAATTCTCAGGATTGCCTTTGGTTCCGATGTGTTCGGGTTAAATACTTAAATATATATAATTGAAGGTGGTATTTATTTATACTGATATGCTTGGAATTAGAATTGGTGAATGGCGGGCTAGATAGATCCATAAGCCAGAATCTGTTGGCGGGGTTCGTGGTATTTGGGTCCGTGGTGCGTTTTGAAAACGGGGGCTTTGGTTGTCTGTATTCTATTTCTGCATATATCTTAGTGTTTATCCACAACCCAGAGATATGATCGAGTTTAAGTCGTTTTCGCTCCTCACTCATGAGAACAAGTTTCTTTCCGGATGAGGCGGAAATTACACTTAGGGGGTGTTTGGGAGCCTACTTTTCAACTTTTCATTTTCAACTTTTTGACTTTCTAGCTTTTTGGATTATGGTCAGAATGTGTTTTGAATGTAGGAGGAGTGTTTGGGAGAAATATGCAAAATGCATTCTGAAAAAAGGGTAGTGTTTGGGAGAATAATAATGAAAATGAGTTATGCATTGGTTGTTTACCATTTTGCCCTTATTTTTTTATTATGGTATTAATGTGTATGAACATTGTTTTTAGCAATTTTTTTGAAGTGATATTGAGAAATATTTTTGTAAATCCAATTTTAATTTATTATTTTTTTGCTCTTCTTTTTTTGGGGATATGTTGAACCGTTAGATCTTGATTCAAGGGTCTAGATTGTTTAGTGAAAATTTTGAGGGCTTAGATTAGTTTAGCATTGATCCGACGGTCTTGGATGACTGAGTTTGGGTGTTCCCAAAGAAAAGAAAGTAGGGTTTATTGACATCTCCCCCTACCAGAGCAATCGGTTACTTTTTCTCTCTCTTCCCTCTTCAATCTGCTCTCTACCAGAGCAATACCTATATGAAATAAACCCATTGAAATTAGACAATCAAGGCCCAAATTACCCATGGTAAATCCGACGGAAGCTCTCAAAGAAAAATCCCACAGAAGATAGAGATGCATTTATCGGGAATCCATAAAAAAATCCCAATTAGTAAGTTGAAAACCCAAACTATATAGATTTCTTGAGTTTTTTTTAGTTAGAGTTCTGTGCATTTAGAGATGTATGTTGACTGTTCAAAAACTCTGAGCATGACATTTGTTGATTCAAGAAACAAATGTCTCAACTGAAGAAGAATGGAGTATGCAGGGGTAGATGGGAGAGAAATTTTGAGGGAGAATGCAAAACGAGAATGAGAAATGAAAAAGGAGCTCCACACCTACTTTTCACTTCTGCCTTAGATTGTGCAAAATGCAAAACTCATTTTGAGAGAAAGAGTTCTGGGATTTCTCGGCCAAACACCCAGAAACAGATAATGAGAATGGGAAAATGAAAAAAAGAGTCGCCCAAACAGGCTCTTATTGTGGGCAGAAAAGCTATGTGCACAGCAAGCTGTGCACAGCAGCCCTTTTCTCCCGCCTCGGGTCGCACAAAGATGATCGGAGCCGCTCATTTTGTTCAAAATATGTCGTTTAAGGTCTCTGTAAAAAATGAGCTTCGTTCGATATCGTTAGAGGCGTTAACAAAACACCAAAAATCACATAGCACAGCTCTATTGTGGGCCTCATTGTGCGTTCATTATGATAATATGAGCCGTTTTTTTAAAAGGCCTGCAAAGTGGAGTAATATATCCACCCTAAAAATGAGTTTAATCAGACATCAATAGGTACGTCAAAAGTTTAATTTTAATTTTAAAAAAATATATTGATAGGATCAGGCCGTACGCTATTTTACAAACTGAAATTTAATTTTTGATATAGCTATTGAGGTCTGGTGAAAAGTTCAATTTTCATTTTTTTTTAAAAAAAATATTGACAGGATCAGGCCGTCCATTTCACAAACTAAAATTTAATTTTTGATACAGCTATCGAGGTCTGGGGAAGTTGATTTTTTTGTGTGGATATACTATTACATGGACCCTACAAAATAAACAATTCAAATTATTATAATGAATGCACTGTGAGTGTCAAAATAGGCGGTGTAACACAGTCACTTTCACTTTTCACACCCAAAAAACCCTATGAATACCTACATGTAATGGGCCTAAATATAATGGATCATAACGGTTAGAGCCGTTACGGTAAGAAGGCCCATCGTCAGAAAGATTGGGCTCACTCCTTAACAAATGGGCTAGACAAACAACCGAGTCCAACTTGACCATGCCGAGACAGCGTAAGTCAAATTGCTAAGAAGATAAACCTACATCTCGACTAAGACAAGATAGATCCGGACGAGTCATCCGAGCCGGATAAACCCGAAATAACACGCAAAGAACGCGGCAGGTAGTTCAGCAGACACGTAATGGGTGATGGTGCATGACACAATTACGTGCCATGTGCATGTAACCATATCTCTCTTTCGAAAGTCGAGTGGTTATGACACGCGTCGTTCAGAGACACGTAGCATGCACATGCAATTATAACAGGTTTGGTTCATGACACAGCGTGACGTCAGTCAAGTCGCGCATAAGATCCACACATGAGCTTAGAGCCCAAGTCAAGAGTGTCTACAAGTGAAGAGAAGGGAACCCTAGAAGGTACACAATACATTACACAACTTTCTACTCTTTTGTACTTCTCTCCAAGTCTCTCACTAGACCATGAAAGTGCCTTCCCCGGCCACATTCCTATCGGATCTGACACTAACGTTAGGTGCTACTTGTGTAAAGCCAACAAGAGAGTCAGGTGAGTCAACTCACAGTGGGAAAGGGTCAACCAGGAAGTCCATTTGGAGGAGGCCGCCACACTACCCCCTAGTGCACATAGTGTATAGATGGGTGTATTGGACCCATTCCAGGGCTAGTGTGAATCAAATGGTTATTCCTTGTCCTAAACCCATACCCTAGTGCACAACTGCACATATTATGTATAGACACGGATGTGTGGGACCCATTCCAAGTCTTCACACAAATAATTCAAATCGTTCTAATTTTAAAATAACATTTTTGAGTTAGCTTGCGAAAATCCATCTCAATCGAATAATTGTAAGTTTTTTATCCCAATTGTCTTATTTTTCTTCAAAATTCAAGATCCTCGAATCTGAATGAAAAATTGAAAGATTGAAATAAGTACTTAAAATCATGCGATAGAGTTGATTTTTTCCATAACTTAAAAAAATATTTTAAAATTAATGAAGAGTTTGGTCGATTAGTTTTTGAGTCTTAGTGGAGTATAATCTTGTTGTCTTGTGTAGCTTATTTTTTTGGGGCTTTATCTTGTTTGCTGCTTGCCTTTTTATGTTTGATGTCTTGTAGGACTATACAACTTTATCTTGTTTGCTGCTTGCCTTTTTATGTTTGATGTCTTGTAGGACTCTACAACTATGGGTTGTACTATTATATGAATGAGATGATCTTTCTTCGCTCAAAAAAAAAAAACATTTGTGTTGGCCGCAGAGTGCCGCAAAAGCCCATATATTCACAATCTTAGGAGTATGTATACCGTAACATTGAGGAACATAATTCTTAATACAACTATATAGTCTATAGTGGTTCAACATACGGGAGCTTTACCACCTGCATCGAATAGTTTCACGCATAGTCGTCTCCGGATTTGTGTTTTAAATTGTGTTTATAGTAATCTCGATCTATGTTACATTTGTAAGGTTGCGAGTGTGGTGCATTCGTAGAATTATATATCAGCACTGAATGATCCAAAATAGTTCTTTTTATTCAAACAATGTTAAACATACGAGATTATAAAATTATTTTTTACATATTAACTTTTTCATCTTTCCCGTATAGAAAAGCGCGCAAATTTTATATGAATTATGAAAAAGAAATTACAATTGGTTAAACTCAGACATCCTTAGTTGTAAACTTAGCAATCACAAGAGAGAAATCTCATGTGAATCCTCTAGTCCATCTGTTTTTGGCCATTGAAAAAAAAAGGGGTGCCAACCTTATATTTGCTATACTCCACAGCGAATACAAACGAGTAAAACAAGAAAGAAGAATTGTTATGACAATTTCCTCAACAAACATAACAAGCAAAAAAAAAAAAAAAGTAGAAAGATCACACGATATAGAAAGAAGTCGGATTATTTGTTGGGAGCAGGAGCAGAAGCAGAAGCAGCCGATTTGGGCCTCTTCACTATCAAAACGGGACACTTCAAGCTATGTGCACAATAGTTACTCACACTCCCCAGAAAAGCCCTGCCATTCCATAAAAAAAAATTAAAAAAAAGTTAGAAAATTATTTGATTGGGAATTACTTTTAACATTCTCCCCATCCCAACCTGGATATTTGTATTTTAATTCCGTTATTCGCCTTTTTTATAACTTAAAAAGTGATTAAAAATCAATTAATCTGAGTTTTTACATGAATGAGTACAGAAAGGGTCTGTGGACAGTGGAGTGATTAAAAATCAATCAAAGAGTTTGATGTCTCTCTATAGACTCGAACCTTAAATCTCCTCTGACAGACAAGGAGTACAACCCGATGGGCTATAAACCCAGTGTAAAAAGTTAGTACCAAAAATGGTTGAAAAATGAGAATGGACCCCACCTCTTGATCATACCATAGCCGTGGCTTCCCATCACCACCATATCGACACCCAACTTCTCAGCCATCTGACAAATCACGTCCCTTGGATCTCCACACTCTACCCTCGTCTCCACCTTAACCTGCAATGCAAGCACGCACACAATCACAACTCTTTTCCATGGAACCAACTTACCCATCACCAACCCACAGAATAACAAATGTAGGCACCCACATCATGATCATCTTTGCAAAGCCTCTTGGCCTTCTCCATCACCGACTCAGCCATCTCGTTGCCGTACTTCTCCATCGACGCTATTATCTCCGTCGAAAACAAGTACCCTGAAAATCAAACACAATTATTACTAAAACACAATCTAACATCGGTGTGAGTGATCGATAACAACGAGTGCAATTTTGTTCACTCTCGCCTTCAACTTTACCATTTCTGTTTACAGTTGTGGGTCCCACCAGGCAATCATTTCAATAATCCGCAAAATAATATATTTAAGCAAAAAATTAAATTAATTGGACATCGATAAATATGTCAAAGGTTAAACTTTGATTTAAAAGGCATGGACACTTTAACTTAAATTTATAGAATCTAGACCATGCGTTTTTAAACCAAAATTCAACTTTTGACATACCTACCAATGTCCGGTCAAGCTAAAATTAATATATTATTTTATAGGCTCTACAAGATGAGCAGCTCAAATTTTAGAAATGTACACTTGGTGGGGCACAAAAGCCCGTGGTCACAGTGTTCATTTTGTAATAATTTCTCTTTGAAAATACTAAACAAAATTCCCATCTTTGAAAGGGTCGCGATTCTGGTCTCCCCCTCTCAAATTTTTGCTTAGCCATATGAGACTAATTCAAAAAATTAGCTAAAAAAAATACGTAATTGATCAACTAATTTTTTTTTAAAAAAATACGGTAAATACTAGATCAACAAATTTAGTTCTGTCAAAAAAAAAATCCCGTAAATACGTAATTGGATTTTTTGTCAACTGTTGTAGAGATCGATTGAGCTGAGTTTTTAGGTATTAGTAATATTACTCCAAGGGAGACTGAAATTACCTCTTCCGTCCATGGCAGGGTAGAGAGTTGCAGGTTGTTTGGAGTAGAGAAGGATGAGGGTATCTTTGGAATTCTCGGCGACAATGTTCTTGAGGCACCATGAGAGGGCGTAGGAGCTCTCTTCGCTTTCGTCTACGGCCACTAGGATCTTGCGCTCTTTCGTTTCACTGCCAGCCATTCGATTCGGAAATTAACTGCTTGATCCGACGACTTCTTGAAAATCTGCTTGAAGAAATGAATAATTCCAAGTATAGCCTTTTGGTTTGCGATGTGTTTGGATATATATATAATTGAAGGTGGTATTTATTTATGAACAATTCTACACACACCACATACCTACCTGCACCCCCAAATGCACACCAGCACATTCCGATCGTCCATTTTAAGAATTAATGGTCTGCATTCAAAAAAATTTGTTCGCGCAAACAAACAAATTGTTCGAGTGAACAATTTATTTAAAATCCGGACCGTCGAAAATGTGCACGAACGGCCGTCCGTGCTGGTGTACATTTGGGGTGCGCGTATGTGGGGTGCACGTATCTTTTTCCATTTATTTATACGTACGGATATGGATATGCATGGAATCTGTTGGCGGTTTGTGGTATTTGGGTCCGTGGTGGGTTTTGAATACAGGGGCTCTGGTTGTCGGTATTCTGTTTCTGCATATCATGGTTTATCCACAACCCCGAGAGATGATCCTAGTCACTCTGTCGTTTTCTCTTCACTTTGAGAATAAGTTCTTTGCCGGTGAAGGTTTCCACCACCCATTATGAATCCCACCGTGCATTCATTTTGATAATTTGAACTGTTCATTTTATAGGATCCGCAAATTAACATATCCATGATCAAATTTAGTTTGATTGGATATTAATAGGTACATCAAAAGTTAAATTTGTATTTAAAAAATATACGGCTCGTGGACAATTTAATTTTAAAAACTATTGACAAGATGAGGTCGTCCATTTTATAAATTAAAATTTAATTTTTGATATAGCTATCTGATGAAGCGATTTTCGGAGCTGCTCGATAAAATGACTTGCAAAACAAGGAAGACTAAGGACACCTGCGTGGTGTGTGTTAACCAACCTCTGATGCCTAAGTCAGTCGAATTGTGGTATGTAGAAAAATATTGCTCAAGTAATTAGAACACCAGAACAACATACCAGATTTGTGACTGAAGAGATGTTTATTTGGGCTGGTTTGCAACTTTCCCAAACAATTAAATTCGGGATCGTTATAGAGATCGCCCAGAATCTGCTCAGCTGTACCAACGAGCAGTGTATATTGCTTATACTTTTCTGGTGGTCCCCCTCTTTTTGAGGAGGCCTTTTGATCGGACTTCCTATTCTTTGGGTCCCTGTTCAACTCTGGCTGGTCCCTTTTACGCTTGTCGTTCTAGTTTTGCTGACCAGACTGATAAGGTTAGGGGGGCAAAGTTATCATCCTTTGAACGTCTAGCATTCAGGGCATTCCCTGCATTCATATGTTTTTGAACTCTCAACATGAACTCTACCATGGTATTAGGTGTTCTTTAGTGAGGTGGTTAGAAAATGAATTTTTCATTTGATACAACTAAGTCCAATTAGTACCTGGGGTCATAACCCTCTTTCTAATCCGACTAATTCTATTAAGGGGGAGTTTTTCAATGGATTTTATCTCATAAAATCTAAGATCCTCAACGGATTTTAGCAAAACTAGATTTTATCTCACAAAATCATTCGGAAAACACCTTTATCAAACTTAGATTTTTTGTCAAGTACTTGTTGATATTTGAATTTTTTTTTTTTTTGAAACAATCAATTCATATCATGAAAAGCCATAAGGCAAAGATCACATCACAAATTATAGGAATGAACCAAAACTACCAAATCCAAGACTGAGCTGCTGAAAAAACACACAGGCTTCCGAGCTCATAGACACACCAGCCGAAGCAGACCAACACAAATGCCAGCACAGAGTCCGTCATCGATTTAGTAGTAGAGAATCCCTAAGGGACACCCAGCTCAAATCGTTAAGCATAAAACACGGATGAAATCTGGAACAAAACACACCGCGCAGGAAGGTAAAGTAAGCACCCGTAAAGGGACTAATAAAACCACCTAATTAAAAGGGGTAATGAACTAAAGCAAACTACAAGGAAAGAAAAACACATAAAATTTTCGGTGACCCAACGGAAGTCAACCGGAAAAAAAAAAGCAAATAAACTCCGATCACCACTCATGTAGCAAGAAAAGCAGCCTCAGATCCGGAAGACTTATTCGTTGGAGGAAGATTTGAACCACCCATAGCTCACCACGATCTCATAAATCGAACCCATTTGGAGCGAAAGAGGAGGAGAGCAGTGGTGGGAGGCGGATGTGAAAAGGGGGAGACGGGTGAGGGAAGAGGGCGGAGGATGAGAGCGCCTGGATGGGAGAAAGGAGGCCAGGAGGTGAAGGAAGGGTGGCTGGATGCAGGGAAGGAGGCCAGGAGGGGGAGAGGTAGCGCCCCCGCCCACCCCCCCAAAAAAAAAAAAAAAAAAAATGTAAACCCTAGCTAAGGAAAAGGTAGAGAGAAAGTTAGAGTGACTTTCTGTCGATATTCGATTGAGCTAAGTTTTTAAACAATATTACACCAATTCCTTTAGTTGGAGACAGGAATTGGAATTTTTGTTAAGTAATTGCCGATAAATATTCGATTGAGCTGAGTTATAAAATACTATATTAGTCCAAAGGGAGAGCGAAAGAGTTAATTTTGTTTTTATCCTCTAAACTATGCACATTTTTTCTATGTAGTCCTTAAACTAAAAATTGCTTCTATTTCGTCCTTAAACTATTCGATTTCTTCCCATATGGTCCAATTACTAACATTCCGTCTCATTTTGGACGGAAAAGGAACCACGTGATCACCACGTGGAATTATACCCCGTACAAAAGGGGAAAAAATGACATTTTACCTCACAACCTCTGTTTTCTCTCTCTCCTCTCTCTCTCTCTCTATCCCCTCAACACCGGTCCACACGACCACCGACACAGCCCCCGCCATTGACCACCTTTAGCACCACCGAAGAAAGGAGCAAAATGCCACTTTACCTCACACAACCTTTGTATTCTCTCTCTCCTCTCTCTATCTCCCCTCACCCGCATTCCACACCACCACCAACGCAGCCACCTATGGCACCACTGAAGTCAAAATCTCAATCCAGAAGCTTTAATGTCGAACGAGATTTGAATTTACATCTTTCTTAGGTTCCAAGATCTGTGAAATAAGCAGCCTATTGAATTGCTTGCTCTGTTTTTCTCTATGTATTTTTTTTTATTTTTTTTCAATCGGCCCTCTGTTTTGTATAGGTTAACCCATGTTAGGTTTGTTGATCCTCCTGTTGGGCTTAAAGCCATTTTGTTATCAGCATTGCCCTTTGATTTCTCAATGATTTATGAGAGTTGGCCACTAAAAAAAAGGTTTAGTTGAAAACGAACCTCCAAATCTTGGCCTTCGATGGAATTGGCCTGTGAAAAAATAAAAAAAAAAGTGTAATCGAAATCAGTTTGCTTCTTGTTTTTATCTTCTTTCATCTTCCAAAATCAGAGCACCCAAAAACAAAGTACCTCACAAACTTCCAAAATCTAGGCATTTCGAGAAGAGACATTCCTCTAAGGCATTTCATCGAACACTTCACGCACTCACACATTTAACAACTACTACATCAGGTAAAATGCCCATGCGTATACACTTGCCATGAATGGCTTTCATGGTACAAGTGATTTTTCGGCTACCCATTAATCATTTTGTTCTATATATAACATTCTTGTATCAAATGAGTCGAAAACGGGTCAAGCGTCAACTCGATTTCGACATACCGTGTATGCGTAGATGAGTTTGGTTGCTAAGGGGTGTTTGTCGAAGACTCGAAGCCAAGGCGGAAGAGGCGGGTATTGGATTGTTTGGTGTTCATGTGTGTGTATGAGAGTGAGAGAGAGAGAGAGAGGGAGAGAACAGGGGAAGAAGAATTGGTTCTGAGAGCTTATGGGATGTGGGCTGACCCTTTTACCCCTTTCATTTGGGATTTCATCACACGTGACCATCATATGTTGTCGTTTCTGTCTAAATTGATAACAACCATTATCAATCGGACCAAATGGAAGGAAATCGAATAGTTTAAGGATGAGATAGAAGCAATTTTTAGTTTAGGGACTACATAGAAAAAATGTGCATAGTTTAGGGGATAAAAACAAAATTAACTCAGAGCGAAAATACATGTTCCGTCCATGGCAGGGTAGAGGGGTGGAGGTGGTTTGCAGTAGAGGAGGATGAGGGTATCTTTGTAATTCTCGGCGACGATGTTCTTGAGGCACCATGAGAGGGCGTTGGTGCTCTCTTCGCCTTCGTCGATGGCCACTAGGATCTTGCGCTCTTTCGCTTCACTACCAGCCATTCGATTAGAAAATTAACTACTTGATCGAACGACCTGAAAATGCTTGAAGAAATGAATAATTATAGGATTGCGATGTGATTGGGTTATGTAATTGAAGGTGGTATTTATATGGAATTAAAAAAGCTGGTGAATGGTGAACTAGCTGGAATCTGTTCGCGCTTCGTGGTATTCGGGTCCGTAGTGTGTTTTGAAAACAGGGGCTGTATTCTGTTTCTGCATATCATAGTTTATTGTTTTCTCTTAACTTTTCCTAATGTGCGTCGAGGTGTGTGGGTTCCACCGTGAATCCATTTTTGATAACATGAACAGTTTATTTTTATAAAGCCCCCAAAGTAATATATTCACGCTAAAAATCAGCTTAATTGGACATCAATAGGTATATGAAAAGTTAAATTTTGATTTAAAAAATAGACAGTCATGGATAGTTTAACTTAAAAAACTATTGATAAGATCAGACTGTCCATTTTACAAACTAAAATTCAATTTTTTATATACTCCCTCCGTCCCAAAATATTTGGCCTACTTTCTTTTTTTGGCTGTCCCAAAATATAGGACCAATTTAAAATTTTCAACAAAGAAAAGCCGGTAAATTTAATTTTTGCCCTTGAGATGCTTTTAAAAATCAAAACAATGAGACCAAAAGAAGAAGAATTGAAAATTTTAAAGTTTAAAGTGCGTTTTAAAATTTTGAAAAAGTGTTCTGATTACATTGGCAACAAGATTTTTTACTTTTCAAAGAACAATTTAAATTCAAAATTTGATTAAATCCTATTTCATTAGAGTCAACTAATGAAGGGCAAACTTGAAAATTTATAAGTTTTGGGTAACATTGTGTATTGTACATAAAATTTGGAAATTTATAAGTAGGCCAAACTTTTTGGGACGGAGGGAGTAGCTATCGTTGTCTGGTCAAGGTGATTTTTTGCATGGATATACTACTATATGGACCCTACAAAATGAACAATTTATATTATTATAATGAGCACACGGTGGGATCCACGATGGGCGGAGGCAGAACTTCACCCGGACATAACACATTCTCTTTCACTTTTCACACCCAAAAACAAAAAACAAAAAAAACGAAAAAAAAAAAATCCAAAACAAAAACTAAGGGCACGTACCCTAGTGCACATATTGAGTACACATGGGTGAATAGAACCCATTCTAGGGCTAGCGTGAATCAAATGACTATTCCCTGTCCTAAACCCGTATCCTAGCGCACATGTTGCATGTATAGATGGGTTGTAGGATGCATTCCAGGCTTTCACACAAACAAGGGAAATTTTCAAAAAAAAGCCTCCAAACTTTCACCGCAATGCCTCGTAGGCCTCCAAATTTAAGGAAATTTTAATTAGACCTCTGAACTTCACACATTTAAATCAATAACACCCACACCATTACTTCCTGTCAATTTCCTAACTGGAAATGCTAACGTAGCACATTTGGGGGAAATGCACTCGTTTTGGAAGGAATTGAGAACACATGACCTTTACATGGAAAGAGAGAGGACGTAAATACAAAACAAAACATACGTTCTAATCCTAAAAAACCCACTTCCCCATTTTCCACTCGTGCAAAACAAAAAAAAAATTCTTAATTACCTTGTTCGAATCACAAGCATTTGGCTGTTTAATCCTTCATCGATCGATCGTGAGGAAAACGAAAATGGGTTGGATAATGCGCACGAGAATCTATTTGTGATCCTCCTACATATGGTACGTACTTGCCTCTGGATCGATAATCTTTAGGGGTTCTTTAATGGGTTTTTTCTTCCACTTAGTGAAATAGTACTATTGTTTAATTGGATTTTTCTTTCACCTAGGGTTTTTTTAATGGGTTTTTTTCTTCCTAAGGTGTACACATAAGTCTAATTGGGGTCTATTTGACACTCCTAGAGTTTGCTAAATATAGAGAGCATACGTGCACCCAATGGACTAATAAGAAAATTTTCTATTTTGTGAAGAAAGTAATAAAAAAAAAGTGTGGGTCCCAAAAAAAAGGATTAAAAAGGCTTGGGTCTCACTTGGAGCTAGCTACAAGGCTAGTTAGATTTAGCTAATGGGTTAGGAGCCATGTCTAGGAGCCACCATTAGGAGCTTGTATTGGGAGTCCATTGAAGACAATAATTGATCAAATGGCTTGCTAAATTTTAGGAGGCTCTCCTAGAAGCCATTTTAAGAGTTCATTGTGGATGCCCTAATGTCTTTTCACCATCTTTTTTATGTAAGGAACCTGGATTATATATTGCTTTTTGTGATGACTTTTTGTGTATGGAACCTGGAATATGTATTGCCTTTTGTTATGGCTTTTTGATGTATGAAACCTGGAGTATGTAATGTTGCCATCTTTTTTCATGTACTGGCTATGCCTGCTCATGCTTTCTTTGCTTGCTATTCTAGATTGAATTAGAACAGAGTGCAATTTTTTTATAATAGATCCCACTATATTTTCTGTTAAATGGTAATGCACTTTGGTTTTTTTTTTTCGAAACAAAGGCCATTCTTACTTAATTTAGAACAGAGTGCAATTTTTAATCATGATGGAGTAATTCTTCATACAGACAACAATTAGGAAACACAAAGATTCATTAACATTAATTAATGAATTCAAAGTTGATAACAAAGAAGAAATTTTGACTGCCCAAAGATCGATAGACAATCAAATCTTGATGAAAGTTCTTTGAAAGAAGTAGTCGCATGAGAGGATGAAATTATTGCAACAACATTACAATCAAAGGAAGAGGAAGTTCTTGAATTGGTACCCGTAACTTCTCAACACATAAATGTTCCCCCATATATTGACCTTTGTGACCAACTTAGTGGTTGAACTTGTCCTAGCAGTGAAGTCAATATAAATGCTCTTTATATGACATCATTAATGCCTGATCTACCAACCAATGTTAAACTGGTACAAAATCAAAAGAACCTGCAAAGTCAAGTTGGCTTTGCTGATTTTATTGGAGTGCAACAATATGATTGGATTTTCAATTCATCTAGTGGATCTTATCAATCAATTGAAACATGCAGAGAAAATATCATTTCAAATATTATTTTTTGTGATGTTTTGAAACGAAATAAAGGGATTGAAGTATTCCAAGTATATATTTATTTGGAATGGAAGATGGCAAATTCCTAACAAGAACTCGAGGTCGAGTTCTTTTGAAAAGTAGGAAACTGATTTTAATTTATGGAAACGTGATTTTAGTAATAACTTGATTTAGGATATTTTAATTTTTTACCACTTGTTTTGGCATGTTTCTATTAGGGTATTAGTCTTTTATTTTATATTTCTTAGTTTCCTTTATTGTTTTTTCTTGGTTAGCAAGATTCTTTTATTTTATGGATGTAGCCTTTGGGCAAAATAACTTTTAATCAACCAATAATATTTATGAGATTCTCTCTCTCTCTCTCTCTCTCTCTCTTGTGGATTTAAGAACCTATCTCGTTTTGGACTAGTACACTAACTAGTCTCTCGTGAATTCTGCTGCGTCAACCCCGTTAAAAAACAAAGTGCTAATCAAATATTTGTTCTACTTCACAACAAACACAAACTAGTAAAACAAGTAAGAAGAATTAATGATTTCGACAACAAACAAAACAAGCCAAAAAAATAAAAATAGAAAGGTTACACATTATACAAGTCAAATTATTTGTTGGGAACAGTTGTTGGGAGCAACCGATTTGGGCCTCTTCACTATCAACACGGGACACGTCACGTTCTGTGCACAGTGGTTACTCACACTTCCCAGAAAAGCCCTGCCATTTCATAGAAACACAAAAAGTAAAAAAAAAAAAAAAAAAGTTAGAAAATTATTTGATTGGGAATTACATTTAACATTTTCCTCATCCCAACTGGGATATTTTTATTTTTGTTTCTCATTCATGAAAATTACAAATTCGCCTTCCTCATCCCAACCTGGATATTTTTATTTTTGTTTCTCATTCATGAAAATTACAAATTTGCCTTTTTATAACTTGAAAAGTGATTAAAAATCAATTAATCCGAGATCTTATATGAATAAGTACAGAAAGGGCCTTTTTATAACTTGAAAAGTGATTAAAAATCAATTAATCCGAGATCTTATATGAATAAGTACAGAAAGGGTCATGGACAGTGGAGTGTAGGATTTTTTTTTTTTTTTTTTTGAACAGCCAAAATTCTAGTGGATTGTAGGATTAATTTCCTTTTTTTTTTTTTAAACAGGAGAGTAAGGCTACGTTTGGCCTAACTTTTTTTATGTTGACTTATCTTTCTCTTCATGGAATTTTTGTTTTGTTTCTTTTCATCGAACTTTTGTTAGTTTTGTCTCACATATTTCAAAATTATTTACTCTTGATACGAATTAATATGTAAGTAAAATTTAAAAAATTCCGTGAATAAAAATAATACAAAAGAGACCGTTCGTTTAGACTTTTTACCTCTTCTGAACTTTCTTCAAGTTTGATCAATATCATTTTAGGTTTTTAAATTTATCTTGTCAAGACAAATCAATAATTCAAATAAATCTGACATAAAATTACCAAAGGTAGCGAAAAGATAAAAACAAAAAAATTAGACCCAACAACTTGAATAAGAGGATAGATTAGACCCAGGAACTTAGAAAAATCGGATGTTTGTTAACGCTTGGGACGGAGGTGATAAGTGTCATTAGGGTGTGAGATCCTCTATTCCCAAATTTTTCTGTGCCTCTGTTGTATGGGTTTTCTGTCGTTAGATTGTAAATTTTGTTTTATATTTTTAAAATTTGCGTGTGATCCAACGACCCCAAACATCTTGTAACAGAGGCACCGAAAAATTTGGGAATAGAGGATCGGGTTGCGTGTCATTACTCATTAGGCCTCAGAGTGTAAGAAGTCAAAAGGTTGAAAAATGAGAATGGACCCCACCTCTTGATCATACCATAGCCGTGGCTTCCCATCACCACTATATCAACACCCAACTTCTCAGCCATCTTACAAATCACGCCCCTCGGATCTCCACGCTCTACCCTCGTCTCCACCTTAACCTGCAATGCAAACACACACACAATCACAACTCTTTTCTATGTGACCAATTTGCCCATCACCAACCCACAGAATAACAAATGTAGGTACCCACATCATTAACCTCTTTGCAAAGGCCATTGGCTTTCACCATCACCGACTCAGCCAACTCGGTGCTGTACTTCTCCATCGACGCTATTAGATCATCCGAAAACAAGTACCCTGAAAATCAAACACAATTATTACTAAAACACCATCTAACATCTATGTGAACGACCCGTTAAGAAAATTGACTTTTAGCAATTTAGCTTTTAGGAAGAAAAAAAAAAAATTAGCTCATCGATATTCAATTGAGCTGAATTTTTAAATTAAATAGCATTACTAGTCCGAGGGAGAGCGGAATTACCAGTTCCGTCCATGGCAGGGTAGAGGGGTGGAGGTGGTTTGCAGTAGAGGAGGATGAGGGTATCTTTGGAATTCTCGGCGACCATGTTCTTGAGGCACCATGAGAGGGCGTAGGCGCTCTCCTCGCCTTCATCGACGGCCACTAGGATCTTGCGCTCTTTCGCTTCGCTGCCAGCCATTCGATTCGAAAATCAACTGCTTGATCGGACGACTTGAAATTATGATTGAAGAACTGAATAATTCTACTTCTGCCTTTTGCTTTACGATGTGCTTGGGTTATCTATATATATCTAATTGAAGGTGGTATTAATTTATTTATACGGATCTGCATCGAGATGAATGGTGGGTTTAGCTTGAATCTGTTGGCGGTTTGCGGTATTTGGGTCCGTGGTGTGTTCTGAAAACAGGGGTTTTGGTTGTCTGGATTCTGTTTCTGCATGTCATAGTCAATCTACAGCCCAGAGATATGATCAAGTTTAACTACAACCCATTTTCTCCACTTTTCCTAGGGTGCGCTTGGGTGGGGGTTCCACCGTGAATTTATTTTGATGATCTAAACCGTTTATTTTTATAAGACCCGCAAAGTAATATATTCATTTTAAAAATTAGCTTGATTGGATATTAATAGGTACATCAATAGTAAAATTTTGATTCAAAAAGTAGGCGGTCGTGGACAATTTAACTTAAAACCTATTGATAGGATCAGGCCGTCCATTTCATAAACTAAAATTCAATTTGCACAACAAAACATACCTTCTAATCCTAAAAAAACCCGCTTTCCCATTTGCACTCGTCCAAACCGAAAAAATTCTTAATTACCTTGTTTGAATCACAAGCATCTAGTTGTTTAATCCTTCATCGATCGTGAGAAATACGAAAATTGGTTGGATGATGCAATAATTTGGTTGTGGTCCTCCTACATATATATAGTACGTACTTGCCTCTAGGGTTTTTCTTCCACTTAGTGAAACACTGTTGTTTAATAGGTTTTTCTTTCACCTAGGGTTTGTTTAATGGGGTTATCTTGCACATGGTGTGACTGTGGTTTGTTTATGGGGATTGTTTTTGCCACTTACTATATATGGTTTTTTTTTTTTACAAGACTCTTTAATATGTAAAGAATAGTAGGATATGAAATGGCTATAGTATGAAGGCTTTTGATGTATGTAATGCCTTTTTGCCATCTTCTTGATGTAAAGAACCTAAATTATGTATTGCTTTTTGTGATGGCTTTTTGTGTATGAAACCTGGAGTATGTATTGTCTTTTGTGATGGCCTTTTGATGTATGGAACTAGGTATGTAACGTTGCCATCTTTTTTCAAGTACTGCCTTTTGTATTGGCCATGTTTGTGCATTCTTCCTCTGCATACTGTTCCAGATTGAATTAGAATATAGTGCAATTTTTTAGAATAGAGTGCACTACTTTTCTATTTAATGGTAATACACTCTTTTTTTTTTTTTTCTAAACAAAGGTCATTCTTACTTAATTTAGAATAGAGTGCAATTTTTAACCATGATGGAGACAAACAACAATTAAGAAACAAAAAGCTTCATTAACATTAATTAAGAAATTTATGGTTCACAAGAAAGAAGAAATTTTGATTGCCCCAAAAGCCGAAAGGCAATCAAATCTTGATGAAAGTGCTTTGAAAGAGGTAGTCGCATGGGAGGATAAAGATATTGCAATAACATTAGAATTAAAGGAAGAGGAAGTTCATAAATTGGTGCTCATAACTTCTCAACGTTAATGTTCCCCTGAATATTAAGCTTTGTGACCCACGTAGTGGCTTGACTTGTCCTAGTAGTGAAGTCAATACAAATGCTCTTCATACGACATCATTCATGCTTGATCTACCAACCAATGCCAAACTGGTATAAAATCAAGAGAACCCACAAAGTCAAGTTGGCTTTGTTGATTTTCTTGGAGTGCAACAATATGTTTGGATTCTCATTATTCATCTAGTAGATCTTATCAATCAATTGAAGCTACAGAGAATATATCATTATAAATAGTGTTTTATGTGATGTTTTGGAATGAAATAAAGGGGTTGAAGTATTCCAAATATCTATTTATTTGGCATGGAAGACGACAGATTCCTAACGAGAACTCGAGGTCGAGTTCTTTTGAAAAAAAAGGAGACTAATATAGGACAAGATACCAAGGGTTTTAATTTATGGAAATGTTATTTTAGTAATAACTTGATTTAGGATATTTTAATTTTCTGCCACTTGTTTTGGGATGTTTCTATTAGGGTATTAGTCTTATGTTTTATGTTTCTTAGTTTCCTTTATTGTTTTTTCTTGGTTAGCAAGATTCTATTATTTCCTAGTTGAGTTAGGGTTTAGCCTGTAAATAAGGATGTAGCCTTTGGGCAAAATAACTTTTAGCAATCGATAATATTTATGAGATTCTCTCTCTCTCTCTCTCTCTCTCTCTCTCTCTCTTCTTGTGGATTCGAGAACCTATCTCGTTTGAACTAGTACGCTAACAAGTCTCTTGTAAATTCCATTGCGTCAATCCCATTAAAAAACAAAGCCCCAACAAAATATTAGTTCTACTTCACAATAAACACAAATGAGTAGAACAATAAAGAAGAATTGACGATTTCCACAACAAACAAAACCAAAGAAATCGAAAGATTACACATTATACGAGTCAAATTATTTGTTGGGAGCAAGAGCAGCTATTTTGGGCCTCTTCACTATCAAAATGGGGCATTTCACGTTCTGTGCACAGTAGTTACTTACACTCCCCACAAAAGCCCTGCCATTCTATAGAAACCCAAAAAGACAAAAAAAAAAAAAAAGTTAGAAAATTATTTGATTTGGAATTACATTTGACATTCTCCTCGTCACAACCTGGATATTTTTATTTTTGTTTCTCATTCATGAAAATTACAAATTCACCTTTTTATATCTTGAAAAGTGATTAAAAATCAATTAATCCTAGATATTATATGAATAAGTACAGAAAGGGTCCGTGGACAGTGAAGTGTAGGATTAATTTCCTTTTTATCTAAATGGGAGAGTAAGGCTACGTTTGGCCTAACTTATTTATTTTGACTTATCGTTCTCTTTATCGAACTTTTGTTAGTTTTGGCTCACATATTTCAAAATTGTTTACTAACCAAACAAAAATTAAAAAAGAATCAAAGCTATAAATGGCCTATATAATAATCCAAATCTATTGTGTCTATATACCTTATGTGAATATATATTAAAGTGCTTCACAAAAAAAGATAGTGCACATATATTAAATTATTTATCTATATTTTATAATGTAACGAGTAATCACTTGGAATAAGTATAAACAGATTAAAGAGAGAGAGAGAGTAAAAAAATTTCTTACCTCCAAGAGCTAAATGTGTAGAGACAAAGAAATACCAAAATTCTCAAATATCCAATTTATACTATTCTCTAATATCAAATAGTCCATGGTGAGTTCCGCCATTAGGATTGGGTGTTCAAACTTTTTGAGCAAGGTGTCCAACATTTTGGGTAGGGTGTTCATACATTTTGATTAGGGTGTTCGAATGACGAAAATTAAAAAAATAAGAAAATTTTTACATGTATTTCTAAAAAAAATATTTTTTTAGGGTGTTCGTGTAACACCCGGGTTACCTCAAATATTTTATGCGTTTTCACATGATGTTAGCGGACTCATTTGTATGCTCGAATTATGTGTGGCTTGGAGTAATTATGTGTGGCTAGGAGTAATCTTGAGGTTTGGGCTTAAAGGTAATAGAAATAATGGTTGGACGGGTGAAGTGTAATTTTGGCATTGGATATTTTCTTTCTTTTCTTTCCTATTGGCTGATGAAAAATCAAAGAGGAGAGAGGGGGAGACTTTGTCTGGAATTCTGATACATACACAACAAAAAAAAGCCACTACAAGGCCACAACGGACCAAAACGACATCGTTTTGGTCCTTTACCCTTTAAAAAAAAAAAAAAAAAACGCGCGATCTGAAAATCAAAATTCCCCCCTTTCTTCATCTTCATCACTCGTAACTTGTAACACAGAGAGAGAGAGAGAGGAGCTCGACGAACGCGACCCAGCTACCGACGAGTGCCACCATTGCTGCCTTGACCACTGCCGACCACCACCATTGCTGTACGCCGACGCCACTGAACACCACCACTATCGTCTGAGTTCAAACAACTCTGATTGACAAGCTTCAACCAAGTACATTTCTCTCTCTCTCTCTCTCTCTCTCTCTCTCTCTCTCACACACACACACACACACACACACAGAGGCTGGCCTCTCTCTAAACTTGTTTCTATTCTAAGAATCTGGGGGATTTTGCACAAAAATTAGGGTTCCAATGAGAATCTTAGATTTTGAAGGAATTTGCACAAAATTTAACCTACAAGTGCATCATGTATCTACTTCATTAGTTTATCTGGGTCTATTCCTGATTTTCTAGGCAATGTGTTCAATAACAGTTTTCTTGATTTGTCAAGAAATGGGTATACTGGTAAATGAGTTGATCATGATAAATGATAGGTTGATTATGCATTTCAATAGTTGTATCCATTTAGATAAGTTTTTCTCCCTAGACCAAGTGGAGGTAAATTAGTATTTTAGTGTTGGATCAATCAAGTTTAGCTTCTGGGTAATTGTTTCTCTATTTTCACAGTTTGTTTAATACTTGATTGTTTTCCTATTTTCTAGTTCTTTAGTTAGTTACCTGTTGCTCAGTAGTTGTTCAATTGACTAATATATTAGTTTAACTTAGTACCGAAAGCAAAAAAATGAAGTTCAATTTTCACGATTCGTCTAATTTTCACGATTCGTCTAATTTGTTTATTTCTTTTTGAACCAGCAGATGATGTCGCCGGACTCTGTTCCTTCGGCAATGCCTCGAAATAAAGAGTGTGAAGAAGAAGAGGTATGTAGTGGAGACAGTGAAGAAGAAGTAGAGGTATGGAGTGTTTGAAATGGAGTGGTTCTTCAAACAAAGAGTGTGATGAGACAAATAGTAATAAGGATGGGAAGGAAGCAACAGAAATTTGTGAAGATGGAGTTGAAGAACCAAAGAAAGGAATGACATTTGACACACCGGAGGAAGCTTATCTGTATTACAAAACTTATGCTAAAGGAAAAGGGTTTGCCGTGGCAAGAAAAACATCAAGAAAGGGAAAAGATGGAAAGTTGACAGACGTAGGGTTTGAATGCAGTCGGGCTGGAAAACCAAGGAAGAGAACACGCAATCCGGTCAAACCACAACCACAAACAAAAATTGGTTGTCCAGCTCATGTTACCGTTGTGGTACACCCGGATGGAAAGTGGAGGTTAAACCGGGTTAATTTGGAGCACAATCATGAACAGAGCCCGGGAAAGTCAAGGTTTTTCAAGAGCAATAGGGTACTACCTGAAAATGTAAAAAAAAAGCTTGAATTGAATGATCAAGCCGAGATCAAACTCAACAAGACTTTTGATTCATTTAAGATCGAGGCCGGGGGACCTGATGAGCTAACATATTCTCAGAGAGATTGTCGAAATTATTTGGACAAACTTCGCCGTTTACGACTCGTGGAAGGAGATGCTGAAGTGATGCATAGTTATTTCATGAGAATGAAAGCCGACAATTCTAACTTCTTTTTCGCAATGGATTTGAATGATAAAGGTCGACTGAGGAATGTATTATGGGCTGATGCAAGGAGTAGGGTAGCTTGTAAGGAGTACGGTGATGTTGTGACCTTTGACACAACGTATTTGGTAAACAAGTTTGACATGCCTTTTGCTCCATTTGTAGGCGTGAATCATCATGGTCAGTCGATTTTATTGGGATGCAGGCTCATATCTCATGAAGACACTGAGTCATTTTCATCGTTATTTCAGACTTGGAAGACATGTATGGGTTGTGCTCCAAAGGCAATTATTACGGATCAATGCATGGCCATGACGAATGCTCCAAAGCCAAGGTATAAGTTCATTACTATTTGTTGCGTACAAGTTAATTTGGACAATCAACATTTATTCGATGTATAGTTATATTATTTGCTAATTTCAGGAAGTTGACAAGAATCCGGTTGCCCATGGGGTTGGAACACAGGAGAGTGTTGTCAATGTTAATGTAAGAAACTTTATTTTTAATTGCATAATTTCTTGTTTCATGTAAAAATTATTGATAATCGTTCTTTATTGGTGGGCAGGGTCACCCAAGCTACATGGGGCATTCAATGTGGCCAAACGTGATTCCACAATACATGCAAGCAAATATAGCACAAGGCGGAAGTATCATCCCATTCTCTCCAACTTTTTGCTCAACCGGAACAACCATGCCTCAATTTATGCCTTCTTTTCCAAGCTCACAAAGCAACATGGCAGGCTTAATCAATGGTCAAGTTTGGAATGGTCAATCAACTATTGCCAGCAATCAAGTTTGGGGAGGAGGAGGACAATCAAGCTTTTTGGGAGATGGAAGTCAACACTGGGGAGGACCACAACCAAGTTTGCTCCAAAGTCAAGGGCAGGGAAGCGGAGGACAACCAAGTTATTTGGAAATGATGAATGCAACGAGCAATGATTAAGAGTAGTGTCCCGTATCCTGAGTCCGTATCGTATCGTGTCGTGTCTCCTGTGTCCGTATGTTGTCATGTGTCTATATCGTGTCTGTATCGTGTCTAGAGTTTATCAATTTGTTATGACTTGGATGTTGTTTCTATTAATTTGTTAAGGAGTCTATCGATTCCTTATCATTTGGATGCTATTTCTATTGATCTATTATCGATCGAGCAGAATGCATATTTTGAGATTTGGATCAATATTGGTTTTGTGAGCAATATTGTCATTGTTTCTCTTTCTTTTGCTTGGTTGGACATATTCTTAGACTAACAAACTAAAGATAGCATCTCCCCTATGAAACTGTGTTTAAAAAGTATGTTGAAACTGTGTTTAAAAAGTAGGTTGTTCTGCAAAAATTTTGACAACATCTCCCCTATTTTCTTGCCTAGCCCGACGTCTTAGCGTCTCATCAGATAGTCAACAAGAAAAGCAAACATGTTTCATATAATTTGGACTCATGTCGAGTCATTCTCATCCTACTTACAATACATATCCAAACACATTGTAACGTTGGGGCCATGCTCATCTCATGATCGAAACATAACTCTCATTTATAAAATTCATCCAATACAGACATTCACATGTTCAAATTGAATACATAATGTTTACAAAAAAGGCATGAGCTTAACCTAATTCGCATTGTCTACCTTAAGCTCTCTATATACAAGCAAAATGAAAAGAAAAAAAAAATTCCCAACTTTCGCTAGCATCTATTTTTTCCTTTCTTGGCTGGCTACTCCAAGGCACCTTTGCCTCTTCTCCTGATACTTGGACTAGTGGGGCCTTGGGCTCTTTTAGTGAAGCTGTTTTCTTCTTGATACTTGGACTGGTGGGGCCTTGGGCTCTTTTATTTTCATCAGAGCATCATTATCATCGTCCGGTGGGGCTTTGGGGTCTTTTAATTATCATCGTCTTTTATCTTGCACACTATGGAAATCATCATCACCATCAGGCTCGCTTGCTGTTGTAGCATTGGCATTGGCTCGTTTGCTGTTGCAACATTGGCATTGGCTCGTTTGCTGTTGCAACATTGGGATTCTCTTTTGACTGTCACTGGAACTATAAACAAACAACAGCTCAGCACATAATTGACAAAAGATTCAAACAAATTGAAGTTTGCTTCAATGGAAATATGACGAGTACATGACACTAAAAAATAGTTCACATAATGATCAAGGTAATCATGGTCTTCAGTCACTCAATTCTCTTGAAACAGATTGGAAGAAGGTCAACATTTTTCTGGGAAAATTTCTCCACTGCCTTCATTTAATAGTTACAACAATTAGGTTCTAAAAATATCTCAGGTCAAGAACTCAAAATGCTGATGGGAAAATCAGTCACCTTCATGGTGCTATCATGTGTTCTGATTGTGTTCATCAAAATCAAGGGAACATTGCATCCATGCTTAGAATTGATAGACTCCAAATAACCAATGGTTTTTACAAGCCAATGCATACTGGAAAAACACTATGCAACAAGAAAGACCAAAAGCCAACCTCAATTTGATTAATAATCAAGTCCAGATATGTGACGCCATTGCAAACTTCAGTGGCAAACCTGCACTTGACGAATAGAAGTAAAACAATGAAAACATGGGCATTTGATGCCTAGAAAACATCAGTTATACAACAGGGGCTTCGTTCTTTTTGCATAAACAATCAACATTTCCAGGGAATCTTGGGTATATGTATACCAGTTCAAAACAAAATTTGAAGCTTCTAAGTACTAGACTACTAGTGAATTTGAATGATTACATTACAATAAACAAGGGTCTAGAAAGAATGCAGAAACAACTTCCAATAACCCGAGCCACATAGACGATTATGAGAGTAGAACCCTCGACCAACAACAAACTGTCCACTCAGATTTTGGGGAAAAAAAATTCAATTAGGGTTTTTTTCCTTACCCAACAACTAAAAATTGAGAAAGAGAGAGAGAGAAAGAGGGACAGACCGTGATGGTGGTGGTGGTATTCAGCACTCGTGCAGGCGGCGGTGTTGGCGTGCCGGAGGTTTTGGAGGCGGCGGCGGTGGTGTTCGTCAAGAGAAAGAGAGAGTGAGATACCTGCGTCCGTAGAACCCAAGCATAGCCCGTTCGAAGGTTGAGGGCGTTCGAGAGCCTGTTTTTCTCTCGCCGGTGGTGGTGGTGACGGTCGATCGAGGAGGTCGTCCGCTTCTTCGTCGTCTCACTGGTCTCTCTTCTTCCTCTCTATTCTCTGTAAATTTTTGAAACCCGATCTGAGGAATTTTGATTTTTTTTTTAAATGAGGGCGAACACCAAAACGACGTCGTTTTGGTGTGTTGTGGCCATTTTGTTGTGGCTATTTCGTTGTGTACGTATCATTTCTCCTTTGTCTGGGAAGAGAGAAGGAGAGACCAGAAGAAGGAGAAGAAAAATTGAGGAAAACCCAAAATTAAGGTACGAATTGGAGTTCAATTTCCGAAATTCTTGAGTTATGTTGTTCTTTTACAAGTTAATCAGGTCTTTTGCATCTCATAAGAGTGATTTGGGGTTTGTTTTTACAAAATTCGTAGAAAGAAGGAGAAGGGTGTTCACTGACTGGTTTTTGGTGAAAATCATACTTGACATGGTTTTGGCCGAATTTTTAGATATGGTTCCTGAAGTTTTCATTTTATGATATTTTTACAGTAGCTACCCATGGATGTCCTGTGTGTCGTGTAAAACTTTCAGAGTTTAATTCGAAGTACAGAAAATATGAAAATTCGTGAACCAATCTGTTGTCAGGTTCGTGTTTGGGTAGACTGCACTGACACATCTTGGGAAAATGGTTATAACTTTTAGCTCGGGTATCCGATTGGTACACACCGTCTTTTGATTATGAAACTAGACTTGTATACCTTCGAAATGATGTATGGGTTGTGCCTTGATTTCTTCCAAAAAAGCAGTTTTTAATTTGAAGTTGGAGAAAAATCTGATTTGGGGAATTTTCAGCAAGTTCTGGATCAGTTTGACGGTTGATTAAAAATAGTTACAGAGCTCAGAAAATTCTGAATTTCTAATATGATGATGAAGTATGAGTCTGGAGTTTGTGGTAAAAATTTCGTGGGAATCGGATAAATAGATTAATTCTGGAAACTCGTAGAGTGCAGCACGGTTGGGTCATAGGATGCATTTACATCCATTTCACTTGCATTTGGGCATGAATTTTGGTAGAGAGCCTTATGGGTGTTGTATAATTGACATTATAGGTGTTGATATTGTAAGGATGGTTGTGGTTATGTCTCCGGCGCGTAAAGAATGAGTCTATAGCAGAGTTGGTCCTGTTGTGGCATGTGAGAATGTACAGCTTCTATAATAAATAGAAATGTTGTGTTTTTCAAAGTTGTTTTGGGATTATTACTGTTTTTGAAAGCTCTTTTGATGTTTTTTTTAGTATATGTTGGCAATATTTGTGTGTGGATGGATCAAATGATTTTCTGATGATGGATCAAATGATTTTTGGTGGGTGGAAAGATAATTTTTATACCTCTTGTGCCAATGTTTAGTTTGCAAGGTTGGCAACTTGCATTTGTGGGCTGTGCCATCTGGCTGTATGCCAGCATTTTAGCCAAAAAGTTGCAAGGTTGGCATCTTGCAACGTGGGCTGTGCCAATATTTGTGGATGTGCTATTTGTGTGAGATGGCAAGCAATTTGTGAGGCTTGTCGGTGACCTTTGCTTACCTTTTGTGGGCTGCACCTACCATTGGTGATAAAGAATGGCCCTCGTCACCGCCACTATATGTGAGCGTGTGAGCGAGGTCACGGTACCGTCATAACTCCCGGTCGTGAGGTTGACGACTCGCTGGCACATTGGGTAAATTGATATGATATTATTTTATACTGTGAAAGAAAATGTGAAAAATATTGCTAACTTGTAGAGATGTGTTGATGAAATGGGCCGGTGGGCCGTGTTTTTGAGATGAGCCAGTAGGCTGTGTTTTGAGATGAGCCGGTGGCCTGTACTTTTGAAATAAATACGGTGCGCTGTGTTTTTTAGATAAAAGTGTGGGTGTGATGTTTAAAATTGTGATCCATCTAAATTGTTTAAGCAAATGTGTTGGTGTGATGCTTATATTTCGGTCCATCTAAATACTTATCATTTCTATTTATTATGTTGCTAAGGTACATTCTCTTGTAACCTTTTTGGTTGCAGATTTTCAGTTGAGCTAGACGTCAGTCCACTACAGTGCTAGAGTGCCAGTCAGGTGTTCCTAGAGGCTGTGTTTTGTAATTTTGTGGGTTAGAGGGTGTTGTAGATAAGATAATCTGAAATTTTCTGTGAGGTTGGTGTGGTTGAGTATATGTCAAATACTTTTGACTGTGCAGTTGTTGAGGAGGTGTGAACACCTGTTTTGTTTATGACAATTGAGTTTGGTGTAATAATATCTTTTGTTTGCTTCCGCTGCGAGTTGCAATTGAGCTTCGTATAAAAAAATTTGTGAGTAGCCTAAAAGGCGTGCAGGTGGTGACAGGTGTCCTGCCACTTTGTGCAGGCGAGATTGTGCTAGTGTGGGGTGTGACAGTTCGGGTGACCAACCTCGGCTCTTCTTAGAGCCGCCTCTAATATGATCTAGTTTAAGTCGTTTTCTCCTCACTATTGACGATAAGTTTCTTTCCTGATGAGCTAACATTCATAGAGTTTCTGCCACCTATTGTGAGCTTCCTTGTGCGTTCATTATGATAATATGAGCCGTTCTTTTTATAAGGTCTGCAAAGTAATATATTCACTCTAAAAATGAGTCTAATCGGACATTAATAGGTAGGTCAGTTCAATTTTGATTTTTTTAAAAAAAATATTAACAAAATCAGGCCGTCCATTTTACAAACTAAAATTTAATTTTTGATATAACTATCGATGTCCCGTGAAAGTTCAATTTTGATTTTTAAGAAAATATTACAAGATCAAGCCGTCCATTTTATAAACTAAAATTTAATTTTTGATATAGCTATCGAGGTGAGGTGAAGTTTAATTTTTTCGTGGATATACTATTACATGGATCCTACAAAATAAACTTTTTAGATTATTATGACGAACACACGGTGAGTGTCATAATAGGCAGTATAACACATTCGCTTTCACTTTTCATCCCCAAGAAAACCTGTATACCTCCTTGTAGTGGGCCTAAATATAATGAATCATAAGGGTTAGAGCCATTACAGTAAGAAGGTCCAATCGTAAGAAAGATTGGGCTCACTCCTTAACAAATGGGCCAAACGAACAACTGGGTCCAACTTGACCATGTCGAGACGGCATAAGTCAAATCGTTAAGAAGATAAACCGACATCTCGGCCAAGACAAGATAGATCCAGACGAGTCATACGAGTCGGGTAAACCCGAAATAACTCACAAGGAACACAGGAGGCAATTTAGCAGACATGTCATGGGTGACATCACCTAAAATGGCTACGTGTCGCGTGCATGCAACCATATCTCTCTTCCATCATTGTGATGAAAGCCAAGCGGTTATGACACGCGTCATTTAGAGATACCTAGTATGCATGTGCAATCATAACAGGTTTGGTTCATGACATAGCATGACGTTGACCGAGTCGCACATTTGATCGACACAAGCTTAGAGCCTAAATCAGGAGTGTCTATATAAGTGAAGAGAAGGGAACCCTAGAAGTTACACAATACAATACACAACTTTCTACTCTTCTGTACTTCTCTCCAAGTCTCTCACTAGACCGTCGGTGTGCCTTGCCCGGCTACATTCCTGTCGGGTATGACACTAGCGTCGGGTGCTACTTGTGCAGAGCCAACAAGAGAGTCAGGTTATCCAACTCAAGGTGGGAAAGGGTCAACAAGGAGGTCCATTTCGAGGAGGCCACCACACTATCCCCTAGTGCACATATTGTGTATAGATGGGTGTATTGGACCCATTCCAGGGCTAGTGTGAATCAAATGGTTATTCCCTATCCTAAACCCATACCCTAATGCACATATTGTGTATAGACATGGGTGTGTGGGATCCATTCTAGGTCTTCACACAAATAATTCAAATCCTTCTAATTTTAAAATAACATTTTTGAGTTAGCTTACGAAAATCCAGCTCAATTGAATAATTGCAAGTTTTTTATCCAACTACTTGTTTTTCTTCAAAATACAAGATCCTCGAATCAGAATGAAAGATTGAAATAAGTACTTAAAATCATGCGATAGAGTTGATTTTTTCCTGAACAACTTAAAAAAAAATATTTTGAAATTAATGAAGGGTTTGGTCGATTAGTTTTTTAGTCTTGGTGGAGTGTAGTCTTGTTCTCTTATGTAGCTTATTTTATTCTTGTTGTCTTATGTAGCTTATTTTGGGGGGTGTAGACACCCGAATTTTGATACCCGTGCATCCCCAATGACGAAGAAACGATCAAACTACCTTGGAACATGTCCAGAAAATTGGGAACTCGGCCACACAGGCCGTACGGCTCCTGTCTCAAGCCGTACGACTCACTTTTCCCTTTACAAGCCGTGCGGCTCTAACATACAAGCCGTACGGTTCCTCTTAGGAGCCGTACGGTGGGTATCGTTATCCTCTGCAAAAAAATCTCAGAAAATCGGGCGTTCAGGAATCTCATCATCGCCTGCCGGAGAATATCATCATTTTATTCTCTTCCTCCGGCTATAAATAGAGGTGTCCTCCTCAGCTCAACACAGAAGATCATACCCAGAGAGAATCTCCGCTTAGTTTTCCAACAAAATTTTCATTCGAAATCACTAGTAAACTTCTCGAACCTTTCCACTTTCCATTCTCTTTCAATTTCTCTAAACCAAATCCTCCATACTACTTCAAACCATACCAGATCTCGATTTTATAGCTCAGGCACGAAGAATCCGAGGTTTCCAATATCTGTTTCAAGTTTCAGAAAGGTACAAAAATTGTTTTGAGTTTCGGTTTTCAATCGCAGCTCCTCGAGGGTATCCCCGAGTTAATAATGTTTTCAACAACCATGTTTTAACTCGATAAATCATTTTCAGAACAAAAACCGGCTTTCCGGAGCCGTACCGGGCGATTTTTATCGATAAACGCACGGTATGATCCACCTCGGAAGTAAATTTTACTTCAACAACTCGTTTTCAAGAATAAACAGTTCACTTGGGGTTGATTTAAAAGAGAAAAATCAAACTTCGAACAAATTTTTGGACTCACTGGTCCTGAAACAAAATTTTCAAAAATGTAGTCGTACGCAAGCCGTACGGCTTGCAGTACCAACCGCACGGTCTCAGTAGAGGAGCCGTATGGCTCCTGTTTGAAATAAAAATTCTCCCTCTGTTTCTCCTCTGTTTGCCCCTGTTTTTGTTTCTTTCTGATCATTTAAAACCTTTTTTTTTTTGTTTATTACAGTTTATTCCCCTGTCTTCCATTTATTACCTTTTAGTCTCTTGTATTTAGTTTTATTTCCGTTATGGTTTCATTATTTTATCCATATATTTGTTTAGAGTTTCCATGACAAAATATTTTCTACAAAAATCCCACAAATTATTTAGTAGAGACCGGGAATTTCCCGGACGAGCGGGGTGCATTTTTCAATAAAACCTTCTCCGCGCGTAACCTGGCTCCTGAATCCAAAAGAATCTTTTCGCGGATCAAACCTTTTCCAAAAAACGGCATGAGAGTCAGCGATTATTTTTAAACGGTTTCTCGGGTACCAAACATTTTTCAAATTTAAATCCCGGATGGTGACTCACATTTTCGTTTTCATGTTTTCCAAATCAATCAAATTCGCGAGCCGCGTGGCGCAGTGTCCACGGGGGGCTTTATCTTGTTTGCTTCTTGCCTTTTTATGTTTGATATGTCTTGCAGGACTATATAACTATGGGTTGTACTATTTTCTGAATGAGATGATTTTTGTTCACTTAAAAAATAAAAAAAAAAAAGAACATTTGTGTTGGCGTAGAGTTCTGCAAAAGCCCATGTATCCACAAATCTACGCAGTATTGTATGCCATAAACATTGAGGAACATAATTCTTTACACAGTCGATATTGGTTTAACATATATACGCGCGCGAGCACACTTACATCGAATAGTTTTACACATAGTTGTCTCCGAATTTGTGTTTGTAGTACATTTGTAGGGTTCCGAGTGTGGTGCATTCGTAGAATTATACATCAGCACTGAATGATTCGAAATAGTTCCCTTTTATTCAAATAATCTTAAACACATGAAATTATGAAATTAGTTTTTACATATTAACTTTTTCATCTTTTTCCGCACATAAGAGCGCACAAATTTTATATGAAGCCAGGCCTTCACAAGAGAGATCTCCTTGTAAATCTTCTAGTCCATCTATTTTTGGCCATTGAAAACAAAAAACAAAAAAAAGGAGACAACCGTATATCTGATATACTCCACAACGAATACAAACGAGTAAAACAAGAAAGAAGAATTGTTACAACAATTTCCACAACAAACATAACAAGCCAAAAAAGAAAAAGTAGAAAGATTATACAATATAGAAAGAAGTCGGATTATGGGTTGGGAGTAGTTGATTTGGGCCTCTTCACTATCAAAACGGGGCACTTCACGTTCTGTACACAATAGTTACTCACACTCCCCAGAAAAGCCCTGTCATTCCATAGAAACCCAAAAATAAAGAAAAAAAAAGTTAGAAAATTAGTTTTAACATTCTCCTCATCCCAACTTGGATATTTTTATTTTAATGCCGTTCTCATTTATGAAAATAAAAAAATTTCGCTTTTTATAAATTAAAAAATGATTAAAACCAATTAATCGCAGTTTTTATATGAATAATTCCGTTCTCGTTTGGCCTAACTTTTTTATTTTGACTTATCTTTCTCTTTATCGAACTTTTGTTAGTTTTGTCTCACATATTTCATAATTGTTTGTTCTTCATAGGAATAAATATACAAGTAAAAAAAAAACTTTCATGAATAAAATATATACGGTTGACTTTTTACCTCTTCTGAACTTTCTTCAAGTTCGATCGATCAATATCTTTTTAGGTTTTTAATTTATCTTGTCAATACAAATCTAACAATCCAAATAAATCTGACACAAAACTACCAAAGTTAGGCCATGAACCACCCATCATCAACTTGAATAAGAGGTTAAATTAATTAAGCCCATGAACTTAGAAAAATTGGTTTTTTTTAAGTTCTTATTTTGCAAACGAAACAAATATTTTGGAAGGTGGTGGAAAGTGTAATTAGGTCTCACAGTGTTATAAAAAGTTTTTTTTTTTCTTCATACAATATACGTCAGTAGGGTCAGTGAATTACACTACCAACGAGTTCGTTGTCTCTTTATACACTCGAACCTCGTACCCTCGTGACGGGCAAGGACTACCAACTAGCCACATGGCCCACATCTCACAGTGTAAAAAGTTAGTAAAAAGGTTGAAAAAGGAGAATGGACCCCACCTCTTGATCATACCATAGCCGTGGCTTCCCATCACCACCATATCGACAGCCAGCTTCTCAGTCATCTGACAAATCACATCCCTCGGATCTCCACGCTCTACCTTCGTCTCCACCTTAACCTGCAACGTAAGCACGCACACAATCAAAACTCTTTTCAATGTGACCAATTTACCCATCACCAACCCACAGAATAACAAATGTAGGTACCCACATCATGAACCTCTTTGCAAAGGCTCTTGGCCTTCTCCATCACCGACTCAGCCACCTCGCTGCTGTACTTCTCGACCGACGCCATTATCTCTGTCGAAAAACAAGTACCCTGAAAATCAATCTCAATTATTACTAAAACACCATCTAACATCGGTGTGACCCGATAACAAGTGTAACTTTGTTTGTTCACTCTCTCACCTCCAACTTTACCATTTCTGTGACGTACTTTGCATGTCCTATTTCAATGACCAATCGACAATATATATTCGATTGAGCTGAATTAGATCTTTTGTTAAGTAATTGTCAATAGATATTCGATTGAGCTGAATTTTTTTTAAAAAAAATGTTATTAAATTACCCATTCCGACCATGGGAGGGTAGAGGGTTGGAGGATGTTTGGAGTAGAGGAGTATGAGGGTATCTTTGGAATTCTCGGCAACGATGTTTTTGAGGCACCATGAGAGGGCGTAGGAGCTCTCTTCGCCTTCGTCGACGGCCACTAGTATCTTGCGCCCTTTCGCTTCACTGCTAGCCATTCGATTCGAAAATTAACTGCTTGATCGGACGGCTTGAAATTGTGCTTGAAGAACTGAATAATTCTAAGGATTGCCGTTTGGTTGCGATGCGTTTCGGTTACATATATAATTGAAGGTGGTATTTATTTATACGGATATGGATACGCATGGAATTAAAATTGGTGTAAGGATATGGATACTTATGATTTCATCCTAGAATCTGTTGGCGGGGTTTGTGGTATTTGGGTCCGCGGTGCGTTTTGAAAACAGGGGCTCTGATTGTCTCTATTCTGTTTCTGCATATCATAGTTTATCCACAACCCCGAGAGATGATCTAGTCACTCTGTCGTTTTCTCTTCACTTTGAGAATAATTTCTTTCCGGATGAGGGTTTCCGCCACCCATTGTGGATCCCACCGGGTGATCATTTTGATAATTTGAACTGTTCATTTTATGGGATCTGCAAATTAATACATCCATGATAAAATTTAGTTTTTGATTGGACATTAATAGGTACATCAAAAGTTAAATTTGGATTTAAAAAATACACAGTTCGTGGACAATTTAATTTTAAAAACTATTGACAAGATGAGGTCGTCCATTTTATAAATTAAAATTTAATTTTTGATATAGCTATCTGATGAAGCGATTTCCGGCATTGATCGATAAATGACTTGCAAAACAAGGAAGACTAAGGATACCGGTGTGGTTTGTTTATTGGAACAATGAAGGGATTGGTCGATTAGTTTTTGAGTCTTGGTGGAGTGTAGTCCTGTTGTCTTGTGTATATATATATATATATATATATATATATATATATATATATATATATATATATATATATATATATATATATATACCAAATAGGGAGAGGATCGTATTACGAAATAATATGAAACAAATTGCAAGAAGACTTACCAAAGGATACTGGTTTTATTGAAGGTTGATAATTTACAAGTGATTTACAATGGAGGTGGTTGAGAGAGGTGAGAGAGATGAGAGGAGTAAGAGAGAGAGAGAGAGGGGTTCCAGTGAAGTCTGCCCAACAATTGGCAGAGTACTGCTTTTAAATAAAACGCTACAGCCTACTGTAGCAGTTACTGTTGATAAAAATATCTAATACTGTAGATAACATCATGGATGACGTTTCTTCTGCTGTTGTCGTCTTGTGCCGACGTTTACTGTTGATGACGTCATGGATGACATCCTACTGGAACTTCTTCTTGCCTTTGTTCCTTTGCTGCTTGATCTCAATTATTGAATCCCAAAGATCAGCTTCTTCAAACTTCATTTCATCTGTTTCGTTTGGATCCTGAGATTCACCACCTAGGCAAGTAAATTGGCCATACTCCTGTTGTGAGGACATAGAGGTGTCACTCTGAGAGTCTGGCTGGGAAGTACTGATTCCCTGAACTGCTAAATACTGATCTTTAATAATTTCCATGAGCTTAATATCTTGCTCATGTTCTGATAACTTCGGATTTTCACTACGGATCATCATTTTGATTTGTTGAACAAAATTTACTGGACCCTGAGATGGGTTACTGCTTGAGGCCTGTTCTGCATAATCAGCCTTGTACTGCTCAATGGTGTCTTTGATAAATGTTAAACATTTATCTGTCTCAAAACGAGACCACCATTTAACAAAGAAATTTCTTTGTATTTCTGGTATATTCAGATGATCTTCGGATATTTCATAATTCCACTGCCAGATCCAGGTTATTCTGAATTCAGTACAAAACCATAGTAGATCTTGGCCTACTGGAGGATTTACTGCTGTTATTCCCTTTAATTTTGGATGGTATTTATACCATATAGGGAATTGTTTCTGAATACTTTCTGGAAAAATCTCCATTTCTGGAGAATGGTATTCCCACCAGTGGAGAAACCACATAGGAAAACCAACTTCTTTCTGAATAATCTCCGGATTAATAATGAAGAACCATGAATGGGTCCTTACTGGATTCTGATAATAGAGGGCATATGCCCAAGCTCTGGCATAATCCCAATAATTATATTTCTGATCATTCAGCTTTAGGGTTCTGGTTGCAAAAGTTGATAATCCCCATTCCTGCGGATGAATTACTCTAACAATATACATTTCAGAGTAAGTTATTGGGGTTCTGCTGTTACCTTCTTCAAGGTAATGATGTGTAAGTTGTACTGATTGAGTCTCAGTAAGGATTGCTTCGTAAATATAACGAAGTTTTCCTTCCTGAACTGTAAATTGCTGATTCTGGAGATATCTTTCTTTAAGGCTCCATGCATCCTGTGGTTGCAGATTTAAATCCCCTATAGAAAGTGGGATTACTGGTTCTGTTAAATTCTTTTTGACATATTGAGGTCCTTGTTCAAAGGCCTCTTTTGCTGATTTTTGCTTCGGCTGTGATAATGATTCTCCCAAAGATGGAAATTCTGTTAAGGAGAGATTTGCTCTTCCCCTCCCATACTGCTGGGATCCTGATTTTCTTCTACCACGATGGCGGCCCCTACCTCTTCCTCGGTCAGGAGGCTCCATACTGCAATGGAGAATACAGATTAGGGTCTGGAAAGAATTTCCAGAGCACGGTTTAGCCTAATAAATGTGACTTTCATGCAATGACAAATATATTGATCATCTTCATGGCCATTGGCTTCAAGCTTTCTAATATTCTGTTTAAGGGAATGAATCCAATAACGGAGATCCCCCCATGTATATGGTCGACAGACTGATTGAACCCATATACGATGTAATTCTGATTTAATACGCTCTCGCTGTGCATCATCCATGTTGCAAAAATTCTCTGGTTAAAAAATCTGGTAGAGAATTCTGTTCACCCTTAATATATTCAATAGTAAAATCAAAAGCAGAGAGTTCTGATTGCCATCTAGCAAATATCTGCTTGGAAACAAGATTCTTCACATCTTTTGCTAAAATAAATTTAGCAGAACTACAATCGATACGAAGTAAAAATGTTTGATTTAATAAATCATCTTGAAATTTCGAAATACATTTCACAATAGAAAGCATTTCTTTTTTGATTGTGGAATAATTAAGCTGTGCTTTTTTCCACGATCCCGAGGTAAATCTGACTAACTCCTCTTTCTGGGTTTGAGGATTCTGCTGCTTTAAAATACCTCCATATCCAATATCAGAGGCATCTGTTTCCATAATTTTATGCCAAGCTGGATTTGCTAAGCATAAGCAAGGCAATTGTTTAGCTCTAAGCTTAATTCGTCTTACAGCTTTGGTATGATCCTCAGTCCAAGGAGGAGGATTCTTTTGAAGACGCTGATATAAGATAGCAGTGTCCTGAGCAAGATTCTGATAATAATCTGCTATATAATTTAGACTTCCTAGAAATCTCTGAAGCTGAGTTTTCTCCCTAATTTCATCTGGAAATTTGGAGGCAAACTCAATACTGCGATCTATAGGAATAATAGTTCCCTGATGAATATTATGACCTAAAAATCTTACTGTGGTCTGAAATAGTTTCATCTTAGGTGCAGATATAACTAAACCATTCCTCTTAACTGCTTCTTTCAGAGCTCTAAGATGCTTAAAATGCTGATCAATGGATGACGAAAATATCAATATATCATCAATGTAAACAATACAAAATTCAGAATAAGGAGAAAATATATCATTCATGATATTCTGAAATTCTGATGGTGCATTTTTCAATCCAAAGGGCATAACATTCCACTCATAATGGCCAAATGGAACAACAAATGCTGTTTTATACCGATCCTTTTCTTGGATTTGAATCTGCCAATATCCTGATTTTAAATCAAATTTTGAGAAGATTACAGCAGAATGCAATCTCTCAAGCAGATCTTTTTTGTTTGGAATAGGATATCTGATCCATTTTAAAACATCATTTAAAGGTTTATAATTGATAACCAGACGAGGAACTCCTCGTTCTTTTTCTGCATTTTTGTTAACATAAAAAGCAGTAAAGCTCCAAGGAGAATAACTTTTCCTGATTAATTGTTTATCGAGAAGGGTTTGGATCTCTTTTTTACAAAGCTCCAAATAATCAGATTTCATCTGACTAGGTCGAGCTTTGGTTGGAATAAATTTTTCATTAAAATCCTGATTGTAAGGAAGTGAAACAATATGTCGTTTCCTTTCCCAGAAAGCATATGGCAAATCACTGCAAATTTCTTTCAAAAATTGATGTTCAATATCTTTGATTTTTTCCCGCAAAATTGGAGATTGAATTTTCTGATTGATGTCCATAATCTGGATTTCTTTCTGGAGAAAATTCAGTTGCTTTTCTTTGCTTTGAAGAAAACCTTGCAATTCCTGAATGATTCTGGTTTCAGGATCAGTTACAAAGGGATAAGTAATATCATGATCCTGAATACGACTATAAATGCCAGTTTGGTCAATTTTAGTAATTGGCATGATCATATTTAAAAAAGGTGTTCCTAAGATCACCTGTTGCTGAAGGTTTTTAACTAATAAAAACATAGTTGGTAAACAGATACCATCATTGCAGATCAAAACATCAGATAATTTATACTGAATATGCATCCTGCTACCACCTGCAGCAGTTAAAGATTGAACTGTTTTCTCAAAATACTGAGTAGGAACTAATCCTTCTTGAATACAATTCATATCAGCACCACTATCTACCAGTGCAATAATGTTTTGAATTGTATACTCCTGATTAATCACAATATTGATCTGAATGTACCATTTCTGATGAATGACCTTACTGATACTATTCAAATAACCTGAATCTTCAGATTCTTTAATAATGGATCCTGATGGTTTCAGATTTATTTGTTCAAGACTAGAAAGTCTCTGTCTTACTGAAACTAAATCATTCTGATGCTCTAACTGAGAAGTCTTAAGTAATCTTAACTCAGATTTGAGTTCATTTACTTCTTTCTGAAGATCCTGAAGGGTAGCTGGTTTAGAGCTACTAGCTTCTAATCTGCTAAAAACCTCATTGATACTATAATACCTGGTAATATTTGGAGGTTTTTCCAATGATTCAACTTCTGATATAGCAGAGTTAAGAGATAACTCTATGATTTTTCTTCGGATTTCTGGATCTTGAACTTTATCCACAAGTTCGAGAATTTCCTGCTGAGACCTAGACAAAACATTGAGACTAAGTCCATTAAGGTTAGCAAAAACTTTCAAAGCATCCTGATGAGAAGAACAACACTTTCCTGTGCAATCTTCTGTAGGTGAATATCCAGATTCTGACGAGGTGGAATAATCCAACTCGTTAATCTCATCACTAGACTCCTGATCTGACTCATCACTAGTATTGAGAAGTAACTTACTGAGCTGAAGGCGAAGTCCTTCATCCAGCTGAAGCTCATTAAGCTTTTTCTTGGTTAAACATTTATTGGCATAATGGCCAATTTTCCCGCATTTGAAGCAACGGGCTTCTGATCTATACTTCCTTCTCTTAGGAATATTAGATTCCTTACCTTTACCTTTGGTTCTACGGGATTTCGATTTGGAATCATTCTTATCCTGCAATCTTCTTTTATTTTTCCCCCTGTAGGGTCTAGAGGGTTTGACTACAGTCTTTCTATGGTGTTTCTTAGGATAATTAGTTGGGATATCATAGGCAAATTGCTGACAAAATTCACCAATCTCTTTTTTCCCTGTGAGATTCTGCTTCTTAAGTTGATATTGCAATTTCATATCATTGCAAATAGATAATCCTACTTGGACACAAACACTGATAAGATGTCCATAAGTACAGCCAGACCATTGGATAATATTTCCAACACTAAGGTCCATGAGTTTCTGACGAACCTTTTGGGCAAATAAAGGAGGTAAGCCATCAATAAATTTGGCTTTCCAATGCTCTGAATTAGCGTCTTTGCGCTGCATAACCTTGGTAATAAAAACATCCTTGTACCATCTAAAATGGGTTAAAGAAGGACATCTAAGGTTTTGTAATAATTCTCTATTACGCTCTTGGCGTTGGTCTATGGCTCCTATAAAATGGAGTATAATAGCCTGAATCAAAGAATACACAGCATCAGAAACATTAGTAGTTCTTTGCTGTGGTAAGGCCTGTCCAGATGCTTGGTCTATAGCCATGTCGGTGACCACTTCCTGCTTAACTGCCCTTAAAATTTCTGTTTGCTGGGCTAATGAAAGATAATTATCCCACCAACCTTTAAGACTACCGGTGAAACCATTAATCATAAAAATGGCAATATCCTTATCACCATTGCCTGCAGCTTTACAAACACTCGAGTTCATGAGCATTTTCTGAATGATCTCATAAATCTGATATTCTGATAAACCATCAATATTCCAATCATAGATAGTTCTAGCACTATTGGCAACCTGATTCTGAAAATAGTTTTCTTCCCAAAGAAGATCCTGCGGAGTAGGTCTCTTATAATAAGTTCTATGGATATTTTCATTATCATTATAAACTATCTTATTGATATCCATATCCTTCATATTTTGAAAAGAATTCTGAACAGTACTAATCTGATGTAATATCAACTCTTCATCAGAATTACTGCTATCACTTTCTTCTTGACAACTAAGGGTACTGATATGCAACTTACTATCCATCCTATTGATAAGCTGATCAATAAACTCTAAATTCTCTTTCTGGTTAGAAAACTTAAAGTTTTCTATGGGAATAGGAGGCTTAATATCTGGTTTTGTGTTGTTTCCTTCTAAAGCTTGAGCTATGGAAAAAAAAGGAACAGGCACGAGTATCTTCTGATTCTCAATAATGGCTTGAACGTCATGTTCAATACGGTTCAATTGCTGACCAATAGTCTGCAAACTCATATTAGTAAAATTATTCTGCTTAAGAATAGTTTCTTCTTTTGGAAAAGTTTTGGTCAAATCCACATAAGGAGAGGCTTCCAGAGTATGCTTATTGTTTTCCATCTTAATGGGCTCTGGAGGTAGATGTACTGATTTAATAATAGTACCATCAGTTTTACTCCAAACTTTCTGAAAGTCATGTATTGCAGCAATATGATACTGATGTTGATAACAATCTAAAAACCATTTTTTAAAAGGCATAATTGTTTGGCGATGTTCCAAATCCTGATAAAAATGGGTTTTAATAAAATCTCTTTCGGATTCATCAAATTTAAGAAAATACCAATTTCTGAATTCCAAATTTTCTGGAGACATAAAATCTTTACTGATAAGTAACCGAATAGGAGAATTAGGTGTATAATCCATAAAGACTATATATGAAAAGCCATTTCAGAAGCTGTCGGTGAGTCATTTTTCTTACTCACACTACTACTGCTGTAGATCCCATGAGGAATCTGTTGTTCTGATATACGAAGCCCTTCTATGTGGGTATCCAAGGGTTCTGTGGGGACCCCAGCCGGTGTTTGCTCCTGTATTTCTGATACAGAGTGTCTAGATGTGGTTGGATGTGAAACTCTGTAAGGTGGGAAGCTATTCCTAGAGGAAAAACTTCGCGGTAAGGAAATACGGCTAACAATATCAGGGGTAAATCTGATTTCTATATCCCCTTCAGTGGTTTGAGTAATCTGGTCAACCTGACTACTGATAATAGGTTGTGGTTGAACTGCGTTAGGAATAGTCCAAGAGGTTGGAAAAGTGACTTCTTCCCAATCAATGAGTCTTGGAACAGCAACATTGGTGGTTAAGAGGTTACTCTCAACAACTACTGTTTTTCCTGGATCACTACGCAAAATAGCATTAGGGCACATAGTATTAATAACTTTATAATGTATACGGTAAATTACTGCCACAGTTTCTGATCCTGGTAAGAAATTATATCCCTGCGTCTGGATATGCAAAGTTACTGCTTCAAATAAATTCCTATCTGTCAAAGATAAAGCAAGATTAGAATAAACATTAAAATATACTGGTCCATGACATAAGCTAGTCTGCACAATCCCCATAAGAGAAGATTTCCAATCATTGCATCTAGCATCACGTAAATCAGCTTGAATACTGGAATTTAATCCTGGTAAAGTCAAAGGCTTGAAAGCAACTTGAATCAAACCAATATGCAGATATTTATATTTATGCAAATACCGCTGGATGTCTTTTAAACACAATAGTTTAATTGTTTTATCGTTTGTGTCAAGACAAATAGTTTGTTCTGAAGTTTTAACAGCATTTTTACTGATATAATCAAAAAGACCCAATTTATAAATTTTCCTGGGTTCTACTTCTGGTATTGTCCACTGGTTAAGTTGTTGAGCCTGTGAGTACTCAACAATTTCTTCATTTTTTACTGATACTGAAGATCTATCTAATGATAACGTATTCATCATGAAGGCGTTAATTCACATATGAATGAGGATAGAACGGATAGTTTCGTAACCTAAGCCTCATATCAGCGTTATTTATTTTGTTCATATCAGTACTTTATAATGGATTTCAGATATACCCATCTGTCAACGGTTTACGAGTCAAGGCCATCAATACCCTTCTCGGGTCCTAAAGGCACACAAAACCTCAACGCGACTTGGGTGAGGTAATGGATTTGAGGTATATGTCCCTCACCCAAGTCGCGTTGAGGTTTTGTGTGCCTTTAGGACCCGAGAAGGGTATTGATGGCCTTGACTCGTAAACCGTTGACAGATGGGTATATCTGAAATCCATTATAAAGTACTGATGTGATCATAATAAATAACGCTGATATGAGGCTTAGGTTACGAAACTATCCATTCTATCCTCATTCATTTGTGAACTAACGCCTTCATGATGAATACGTTATCATTAGATAGGTCTTCGATATCAGTAAAAAATGAAGAAATTGTTGAGTACTCACAGGCTCAACAACTTAACCAGTGGACAATACCAGAAGTAGAACCCAGGAAAATTTATAAATTGGGTCTTTTTTATTATATCAGTAAAAATGCTGTTAAAACTTCAGAACAAACTATTTGTCTTGACACAAACGATAATACAATTAAACTATTGTGTTTAAAAGACATCCAGCGGTATTTGCATAAATATAAATATCTGCATATTGGTTTGATTCAAGTTGCTTTCAAGCCTTTGACTTTACCAGGATTAAATTCCAGTATTCAAGCTGATTTACGTGATGCTAGATGCAATGATTGGAAATCTTCTCTTATGGGGATTGTGCAGACTAGCTTATGTCATGGACCAGTATATTTTAATGTTTATCCTAATCTTGCTTTATCTTTGACAGATAGGAATTTATTTGAAGCAGTAACTTTGCATATCCAGACGCAGGGATATAATTTCTTACCAGGATCAGAAACTGTGGCAGTAATTTACCGTATACATTATAAAGTTATTAATACTATGTGCCCTAATGCTATTTTGCGTAGTGATCCAGGAAAAACAGTAGTTGTTGAGAGTAACCTCTTAACCACCAATGTTGCTGTTCCAAGACTCATTGATTGGGAAGAAGTCACTTTTCCAACCTCTTGGACTATTCCTAACGCAGTTCAACCACAACCTATTATCAGTAGTCAGGTTGACCAGATTACTCAAACCACTGAAGGGGATATAGAAATCAGATTTACCCCTGATATTGTTAGCCGTATTTCCTTACCACGAAGTTTTTCCTCTAGGAATAGCTTCCCACCTTACAGAGTTTCACATCCAACCACATCTAGACACTCTGTATCAGAAATACAGGAGCAAACACCGGCTGGGGTCCCCACAGAACCCTTGGATACCCACATAGAAGGGCTTCGTATATCAGAACAGCAGATTCCTCATGGGATCTACAGCAGTAGTAGTGTGAGTAAGAAAAATGACTCACCGACAGCTTCTGAAATGGCTTTTCATATATAGTCTTTATGGATTATACACCTAATTCTCCTATTCGGTTACTTATCAGTAAAGATTTTATGTCTCCAGAAAATTTGGAATTCAGAAATTGGTATTTTCTTAAATTTGATGAATCCGAAAGAGATTTTATTAAAACCCATTTTTATCAGGATTTGGAACATCGCCAAACAATTATGCCTTTTAAAAAATGGTTTTTAGATTGGTATCAACATCAGTATCATATTGCTGCAATACATGACTTTCAGAAAGTTTGGAGTAAAACTGATGGTACTATTATTAAATCAGTACATCCACCTCCAGAGCCCATTAAGATGGAAAACAACAAGCATACTCTGGAAGCCTCTCCTTATGTGGATTTGACCAAAACTTTTCCAAAAGAAGAAACTATTCTTAAGCAGAATGATTTTACTAATATGAGTTTGCAAACTATTGGTCAGCAATTGAACCGTATTGAACATGACGTTCAAGCCATTATTGAGAATCAGAAGATACTCGTGCCTGTTCCTTCTTCTTCCATAGCTCAAGCTTTAGAAGGAAACAACACAAAACCAGATATTAAGCCTCCTATTCCCATAGAAAACTTTAAGTTTTCTAACCAGAAAGAGAATTCAGAGTTTATTGATCAGCTTATCAATAGGATGGATAGTAAGTTGCATATCAGTACCCTTAGTTGTCAAGAAGAAAGTGATAGCAGTAATTCTGATGAAGAGTTGATATTACATCAGGTTAGTACTGTTCAGAATTCTTTTCAAAATATGAAGGATATGGATATCAATAAGATAGTTTATAATGATAATGAAAATATCCATAGAACTTATTATAAGAGACCTACTCCGCAGGATCTTCTTTGGGAAGAAAACTATTTTCAAAATCAGGTTGCCTATAGTGCCAGAACTATCTATGATTGGAATATTGATGGTTTATCAGAATATCAGATTTATGAGATCATTCAGAAAATGCTCATGTACTCGAGTGTTTGTAAAGCTGCAGGCAATGGTGATAAGGATATTGCCATTTTTATGATTAATGGTTTCACCGGTAGTCTTAAAGGTTGGTGGGATAATTATCTTTCATTAGCCCAGCAAACAGAAATTTTAAGGGCAGTTAAGCAGGAAGTGGTCACCGACATGGCTATAGACCAAGCATCTGGACAGGCCTTACCACAGCAAAGAACTACTAATGTTTCTGATGCTGTGTATTCTTTGATTCAGGCTATTATACTCCATTTTATAGGAGCCATAGACCAACGCCAAGAGCGTAATAGAGAATTATTACAAAACCTTAGATGTCCTTCTTTAACCCATTTTAGATGGTACAAGGATGTTTTTATTACCAAGGTTATGCAGCGCAAAGACGCTAATTCAGAGCATTGGAAAGCCAAATTTATTGATGGCTTACCTCCTTTATTTGCCCAAAAGGTTCGTCAGAAACTCATGGACCTTAGTGTTGGAAATATTATCCAATGGTCTGGCTGTACTTATGGACATCTTATCAGTGTTTGTGTCCAAGTAGGATTATCTATTTGCAATGATATGAAATTGCAATATCAACTTAAGAAGCAGAATCTCACAGGGAAAAAAGAGATTGGTGAATTTTGTCAGCAATTTGCCTATGATATCCCAACTAATTATCCTAAGAAACACCATAGAAAGACTGTAGTCAAACCCTCTAGACCCTACAGGGGGAAAAATAAAAGAAGATTGCAGGATAAGAATGATTCCAAATCGAAATCCCGTAGAACCAAAGGTAAAGGTAAGGAATCTAATATTCCTAAGAGAAGGAAGTATAGATCAGAAGCCCGTTGCTTCAAATGCGGGAAAATTGGCCATTATGCCAATAAATGTTTAACCAAGAAAAAGCTTAATGAGCTTCAGCTGGATGAAGGACTTCGCCTTCAGCTCAGTAAGTTACTTCTCAATACTAGTGATGAGTCAGATCAGCGTATATATATATATATATATATATATATATATATATATATATATATATATATATATATATATATATATATATATATATATATATATATATTGTAAGTTTTTTATCCAACTGTCTTATTTATCTTGTTTGCTTCTTGCCTTTTTTATGTTTGATTTGATATGTCTTGCAGGACTATACAACTATGGGTTGTACTATTTTCTAAATGAGATGATTTTGGTTCCCTAAAAAAGAAAGAAAGAACATTTGTGTTGGCCGCAGAGTGCTGCAAAAGCCCATATATCCACAATCTAAGCAGTATTGTATACCATAAACATTTAGGAACATAATTCTTTTTTTTTTCTTTTTTTTTTGAACAGCCAAAGAAGAAAATTTTATTAATCTTAGAAACATAATTCTTAAATTTTAATTTTAGGAACATAATTCTTAACACAACTATATAGTCTATATTGCTTCAACATATATACGCGGGCTTACCTACATCGAATAGTTTCACACATAGTTGTCTCCGAATTTGTGTTTTAAATTGTGTTTGTAGTAATTTCTATGTTACATTCATAGGGCTGCGAGTGTGGTTCATTCGTAGAATTATACATCAGCACTGAATGATCCAGAATAGTTCTTTTTATTCAAATAATCTTAAACACATGAAATTATGAAATTAGTTTTTACATATTAACTTTTTCATCTTTTTCCGCACATAGGAGCGCACAAATTTTATATGAAGCCAGGCCTTCACAAGAGAGAAATCTCTTGTAAATCTTTTAGTCCATCTGTTTTTGGCCATTGGAAAAAAAAAAAAGGGTGCCAACCATATGTCTGCTATACTCCACAACGAATACAAACGAGTACAAAAAGAAAGAAGAACTGTTACAACAATTTCCACAACAAACATAACAAGCCCAAAAAAAAAAAAAAGTAGAAAGATTACGCAATATAAAAAAAGAAGTTGGATTATTTGTTGGGAGTAGCTGATTTGGGCCTCTTCACTATCAAAACGGGGCACTTCACGTTCTGTACACAATAGTTACTCACACTCCCCAGAAAAGCCCTGTCATTCCATAGAAACCCAAAAACAAAGAAGGAAAAATTAGAAAATTACTTTTAACATTCTCCTCATTCCAACCTAGATATTTTTATTTTAATTCCGTTCCCATTTATGAAAATAACAAATGCGCCTTTTTTATAACTTAAAAAGTGATTAAAATCAATTAATCGGAGTTTTTAAATGAATAAGTACAGAAAGGGTCCGTGGGCAGTGGAGTAGTAGAATTTTTTTTTTTTTTTTTTTTCAAAACGTGAGAGTAAGGCTACGTTTGGCCTAACTTTTTTATTTTGACTTATCTTTCTCTTCATTGAACTTTTGTTAGTTTTGTCTTATATTTCATAAGAATAAATATACAACAAAAATTAAAAACTTTCATGAATAAAACAATACAAAAGAGACAGTTGACTTTTTACCTCTTCTGAACTTTCTTCAAGTTCGATCAATATCTTTTTAGGTTTTTAATTTATCTTGTCAATACAAATCTAGCTAACAATCCAAATAAATCTGACACAAAACTACCAAAGAATAAACAAATCAGACCCAACATCAACCTGAATAAGAGGATAAATTAGGCCCATGAACTTAGAAAAATTGGTTGTTTTTTTTTTTTTTTTTTAAGTTCTTATTTTGCAAACGAAACAAATATTTTGGATGGAGGTGGAAAGTGTCATTAGGTCTCACAGTGTTAAAAAGTTTTTTTTTCCTTCATACGATATACATGAGTAGGGTTAATGAACCAAAGAATTCGATGTCTCTTCATACACTCAAACCTTAGACCCCTAGACAAGCAAAAGTACAACTAGCCACATGGCTCATATCTCAATGTAAAAAGTTAGTAAAAAGGTTGAAAAAGGAGAATGGACCCCACCTCTTGATCATACCATAGCCGTGGCTTCCCATCACCACCATATTGACAGCCAGCTTCTCAGTCATCTGACAAATCACATCCCTCGGATCTCCACGCTCTACCTTCGTCTCCACCTTAACCTGCAACGTAAGCACGCACACAATCAAAACTCTTTTCAATGTGACCAATTTACCCATCACCAACCCACAGAATAACAAATGTAGGTACCCACATCATGAACCTCTTTGCAAAGGCTCTTGGCCTTCTCCATCACGGACTCAGCCACCTCGCTGTTGTACTTCTCCACCGACGCCATTAAATCTGTCGAAACAAGTACCCTAAAAATCAATCTCAATTATTACTAAAACACCATCTAACATCGGTGTGACCCGATAACGAGTGTAACTTTGTTTGTTCACTCTCACCTCCAACTTTACCATTATTTCAACGACCAATCGACAATAGATATTCGATTGAGCTGAATTTTTTTTAAAAAAAAAATGTTATTCCAAGGGAGACTGAAATTACCTGGTCTGTCCATGGCAGGGTAGAGGGTTGGAGGTTGTTTGGAGTAGAGGAGGATGAGGGTATCTTTGGAATTCTCGGCGACGATGTTCTTGAGGCACCATGAGAGGGCGTAGGAGCTCTCTTCGCCTTCGTCGACGGCCACTAGGATCTTGCGCTCTTTCGCTTCACTGCTAGCCATTCGATTCGAAAATGAACTGCTTGATCTGACGACTTGAAAATCTGCTTGAAGAAATGAATAATTCTAAGGATTGCCGTTTGGTTGCGATGTGTTTCGGTTACATATAAAATTGAAGGTGGTATTTATTTATACGGATATGGATATGCATGGAATTGAAGGTTGTCTCTATTCTGTTTCTACATATCATAGTTTATCCACAACCCCGAGAGATGATCTAGTCGCCATGTCGTTTTCTCTTCACTTTGAGAATAATTTCTTTCCATTGTGGATCCCACCGGGCGTTCATTTTGATAATTTGAACTGTTCATTTTATGGGATCCGCAAATTAATATATCCATGATAAAATTTAGTTTTTGAGTGGACATTAATAGGTACATCAAAAGTTAAATTTGGATTTAAAAAATACACGGTTTTTGGACAGTTTAATTTTAAAAGCTATTGACAAGATGAAGTCGTCCATTTTATAAATTAAAATTTAATTTTTTATATACCTATCTGATGGAGCGATTTCGGGCGTTGCTTGATAAATGACCTGCAAAACAAGGAAGACTAAAGATACTGGTGTGGTTTGTTTATTGGAATTTTTTCTTCCACTTATGATATATGCGTTTTACTGGATGTGCTTTGTTTATTGGAGTTTTTTTTTTTCTTCCAATCTATTCTATTTTTTTTGTTGGACAAGACTCTTTAATATGTAAAGAATGGTAGGATATGTGATGGTTGTACTATGAAGGCTTTTGATGTATGTAATGTCTTTTCACCATCTTTTTGATGTAAGGAACCTGGATTATATACTGCCTTTTGTGATGACTTTTTGTGTATAGAACATGGAGTGTGTACTGCCTTTTGTTATGGCTTTTTGATGTATGGAACCTAGAGTATGTAATGCTGCCATCTTTGTTCATGTACTCCCTCCGTCTCTTAAAGTTTGACACTTTCGAGAGTGCGTGCCATTTTTAAATTGTCTATATCTTTCAATTCATAACGTTTTATGTGATTTTCATAACTTGGTTTAAAAGAACTAATTGAAATCTATCAAACTAGATCTATATTGCTTATATAAAACATTATAGATTAAAAGAAATAATCAATTTTTTCATACGGCTGGAATAGTGAAAGTGTCAAACTTTAAAGGACGGAGGGAGTAATGCTTTTTGTATTGGCCATGTTTGCTCATGCTTCCTCTGCTTGCTATTCCAAATTTGCTGCCTTGGCTAAAAAGTGGATTATTTTTTTTTGGTTTTTTCATTTCGTCTTTATTCAAATATTTTTTTGAATCACTACAAGAAAAAACACATTTGGCCACATCTAAAAAAGTCACCAAAAGATGGATTTTTGTCGCCTATACTCTTTGGCTACAAGGGCTAAGTAGTCACCAAATCCGTGTCACTAAAAGTCAATGGCCACAAGATAACGAGCGTGTCGCCGAAAGATGTGTCTTGCGACAAGAGAACTTGTCACGGAAAGGAAGTTTTCAGCGACAAGCTTGTCGCCAAAGGCATTGATCACAACCACCTCCTTTGAAACATGTCGCCAAATGTTCATTTTTGGCCACAAGCATGTCGCCGAATGTTCGTTTTTGCCACAACTGGTAGTCACCAAAAGTATCTATATATACTGTGACTACAAATACCTCGTCACCAAAAATAACCTTCTGCCACATCATGTGACGCCAAATCAAAGCAGCATGATATATAATGTTTGGAATTTTTGTAAAATCATTGCACCTAAAATTTTATTGACACATCACCATTCATATAAAAGCCAATCCACGTACTTTAACCATAACATAAACTTTATATCAAACAATCCAACAATCATCCACACAAGTTCCTTAAAAATCACCAAATCCAGTGTTCAAAACTAATAGAAATCGTCATACTACTTTATCTACTAATGACAATATCCAAAAACAAAAGTAGTGGAAATCAAATCTTTGAATGCCCGAAGCCAATTCTACACATCCATTGCATCGATCACCTAAGTAGTGGAAATCAAATCTTTGAATGCTCAAAGCCAAGTCTCCTCATGCATCGCATTGATCACCTGTGAAAAAGAGCACGAAGCCACAAACATGTCATCAACGATCGATACTAGTATATGTAGCAACTTAAGATTAAAAAAAAACATATAATTTAAAACTGTAATCCTAAACAAGCAAAGAAAATCAATAATTTCCACACTTTCAAAATTAAGGGGTAAAAATTCCATTCCATGAAGGAACTTTTCTTATCAATCCAGAACTGAAAGAAATACGAGATGCCATCACCAAGAGATCCACATGAACTACTGAAATCTTTGTCCAAAGTACACCACCTAAATCGAATATGCACACAAATGGGTACGAAAAGATAAAAATAAAAATAAATAAAAATAAAAAAAGGAACTAGATAGTAAAAAATGAGTATTGTTTTCCAAGTATGAAGTGTCGAAAATGGCTTAATGTCAAGTGATACAGGCTTCTATTATGGTACTTACTTATAACCTGGATTGAAAAAAATCTAAATCCGCCGCGGAATACCATTTTTCGGCCACCTAATATCAATTTAAGCGCCAAAGAGAAGGAATCTCTATTTGCAAAGTAAATGCACAATACTCTTGGCCCGACACTCGTGGGTTTTCACTGCAAACTAGATTTTGAATTTCTACAACAATGGAACAGTTTCAAAGCCAACAAGATCTGTGAATATTTGTTCAAGATGAATGCCAATTGTATACGTACTCGTCGATCTGATGTGATGTGGAAAAGACTAGACTAGAAGTAGATAGTAGATAAGAATAATAGTAGACATGTGGGATGCAAGCTTTTAGAAAGACACATAGTGCATATCAAGCATGATCCTTGTATGGATCACATGCACATTGGTAACCCATAACTTGCACTTTGTCATTTATAAAGTTGTACTGACTGAACATTAGAAGGTACACATAAGCCTTCCATTATAATTGCTATGATCTAGCATCTAGGAATGCAATACAGTTTCTTTGTATTTCATGTTTCAAACTTTCAGTTGACGAGATCATCACAGATTCACGAGAAAAGAAAAAAAATGGATTTAGTATAGTAAATTTCAGATAGTATGATGTCTCTTACCTTTGACTCTTTAGGCAAGAAAGTACAGCAAGAACACATTGAATTTAGTCTCTAATGTTCAATTTATCTCAAGGGGAGCTGCAAGAAAATAGATGAAAAGTTAAAGGACAAAGCAAATTAACTGAGATTGGTTTCCAAGGGGAAAATTAAACAAGGATGCAAGAAATGAGCTCGCAACAAATGCAATTAAATTTAGTTGGCAATGCAAAATAAGCTTCTGCCTAAAAAAGTCTACCCTGCTTCTGCCTAATACATAGACTTTGCTGGATTATTAACACTTGCCGAAAAAAAAACACAAACTATGCTGGATTATTAACAACGGCCCTTATCATTGACAGTATCACAGTTCATGATGAGCATCAATGATACAACTATATGAACATCTTTGTCGTCGTTTCATTCCGTATGTAACCATATGAATATACTAGCATAGTTGCCCGTGCAAAGGTATATCTGTTCTTGTTCTTTTACTAGGACTAAATCCAAGGAGACATTCGAGATGCTAGACATAATGATTAATACTTTTATGATAAAGAAGCAAAAAAATTCAGTTCAAGAATGCTACGAACACACTGTTCACAGATTTCCCCTGTGGCATCAGTTAAGTTTCCTGTGACTAGGGACATGCTGGTTATTCTGATTCTAAACAATCAAACAAGATTACTTGTAGTGGCAATATTAATGGAAGAAGGGCTGCACTATTCGACTTCAAGGCTATAGTGCTTGTGCTGGTTAGTTTTAAGGAAATGGCTCCTTTGCTTTATCTAGTACTTCAGGTATTAATGGGCGATAATGGGGTAGCCATTTCATGCTTTCTACCTTATTTTTCTCATTTTTCTTCCCTCTTTTTTCCCCATGCACTCTTTTTACCTACAAAGAAACAAAGATATCAAACCCAATAGTCCTTAGATATATAAAACTTTAAGGTTGGATGGAACAATATACAAACCTCTTGACATGCGTCAAAGAGAGGGAGAGCACAGATTTCTTACTCCACAGTGATGGTTGTAGAGCAAGGGAGAGCACGAAGAGGCCCCAGTTCATATCTAAAAAGGTATATGAAGAATCCAGAAGCTGAAAATGAATGTTGCAGAGAAACTGTAGAACAAGCTTCGTTGGGGACTTTTCACAAACACCTAGCGTGCATAGCTCTAGGCGAAACCCCCCAAAATACTTCTTTGAACCAAATACACAGCACCCAGACAAGACAAGCAGAGGGAGATGCAGAATAGAGATACAAACTTCAAATTCAAACTAAAATCGAAACTAAAATCGAAAAGTACCGTAGACACGAAGCTGGAAAGAAGCCCCCATGGATGATTATAGATGAATGTTGCTGAAGTTTGCTTCTGGAGAGATGCCCATAATCCTGAAGGCGATTACATAGCTTGCGGCCTCAGAGGGAAAACAATCGTTGGCCGGAGATAGTGGCGGTGCAAAGAAATTTATCAGTTACGATCGAAAGGAGTCATTTGAGGATCTGATAGAGTGTTTTGCCTCTTTCATTAAGGAAATGCAAACAAAGAGAGGGAGAAGGAAGAGCAACAGATTTCTTACCCCACGGTGATGGTTGTAGAGCAAGGGAGAGCACGAGTTAGAGAGGGAGGGAGAGGCACAGAGTAGCTTCCACCATTTTAGACTGTGGATGAGATGATAGGCGATATAACCTAGGGCTGTTTTTTTGGCGACAAGGAAGACACATCGAAACGACGTAGTTTCGTTTGATAAAATTAAAGGCTTTTTTGGTGACAAGGCAGGCACAGTGAAACGACGTAGTTTTGCTTGGCAAAAAATTTGAGTGAAATTTTAAAGCGCGCCTAAACGAGTTTGATCCCGCCTGCGCCAAAATTCATGGCCTTTGGCGACAAGCTTGTAGTAGTGGCCTTAAATTTTTCTTTCAGCGACAAGTTTCTGAGTCACCGAATCTCCTATTTCTTTGGTGCGCACATTTTTGGGTGCTCAAATATTTCGGTGACAAGCGTTAAAATTACTTGTCGCCATTGGGTACATTCCGTGACAACTTATTTTTTGTTGTCACCAAAATTTTTTTTTGGATGTAGCCAAAGGTGTTTTTTCTTGTAGTGAATAAAGCCAAAATACTTGGATTATTGGCCAATAATCCAAGTATTTTGGCTTTATTCAAAAAAATTTGAGTTTTGACCATAATTTTATATTTGTTAGATTCGTCTCGCCGAGAGGAATCCAGAAATCACAAAATCTTGACGCGAAACTAACAAATGCAAACAAAAATTGAATAAAGACGAAACAAAAAAACCAAAAATCCATAATCCACTTTTTAGCCAAAGCATTAGAACGAAGTGCAATTTTTTTACAACAGATCCCACTACATTTTGTGTTAAATGGTAATGCACTCTGTTTTTTTTTTCGAAACAAAGGCCATTCTTACTTAATTTAGAACAGAGTGCAATTTTTAAGCATGATGGAGTAATTATTCATGCAGACAACAATTAGGAAACGCAAATCTTCATTAACATTAATTAATGAATTCAAAGTTGATAACAAAGAAGAAATTTTGACTGCCCCAAAGATCGATGGACAATCAAATCTTGATGGAAGTTCTTTGAAAGAGGTAGTCAGTCACATGAGAGGATGAAATTATTACAGTCAAAGGAAGAGGAAGTTCATGAATTGGTACCCGTAACTTCTCAACACGTAAATGTTCCCCCAGATATTGAGCTTTGTGACCCACATAGTGGTTTAACTTGCCCTAACAGTGAAGTCAATATAAATGCTTTTCATATGACATCATTAATGCCTGATCTACTAACCAATGTCAAACTGGTACAAAATCAAAAGAACCCACAAAGTCAAGTTGGCTTTGTTGATTTTATTGGAGTGCAACAATATGATTGGATTCTCAATATTCATCTAGTGGATCTTATCAATCAATTGAAACATGCAGAAAAAATATCATTACAAATATTATTTTTTGTGATGTTTTGGAAGGAAGTAAAGGGGTTGAAGTTTTCTAAATATCTATTTATTTGGCATGGAAGATGGCAAATTCCTAACAAGAACTAGAGGTCGAGTTCTTTTGAAAAATAGGAAACAGATGCAGAACAAGATACCAAGGATTTTAATTTATAGAAATGTTATTTTAGTAATAACTTGATTTCGGATACTTTAATTTTCTACCACTTGTTTTGGCATGTTTCTATCAAGGTATTAGTCTTTTATTTTATGTTTCTTAGTTTCCTTTATTGTTTATTCTTGGTTAGAAAGATTCTTTTATTTTATGGATGTAGCCTTTGGGCAAAATAACTTTTAATCAATCAGTAATATTTATGAGACTCTCTCTCTTTCTCTCTTGTGAATTCAAGAACCTATCTCGTTTTGGACTAGTACGCTAACTAGTCTCTCTTGAATTCCACTGCATCAACCCTGTTAAAAAGCAAAGTGCCAACCAAATATTTGTTCTACTTTACAACGAACACAAACTAGTAAAACAAGTAAGAAGAATTCACGATTTCCACAACAAACAAAACAAGCCAAAAAAATAAAAATAGAATGATTACACATTACACGAGTCAAATTATTTGTTGGGAGCAGCCGATTTGGACCTCTTCACTATCAAAACGGGGCACTTCATGTTCTGTACACAGTGGTTACTCACACTTCCCAGAAAAGCCCTGCCATTCCATAGAAACCCAAAAAGACCAACCAAAAAAAAAAGTTAGAAAATTATTTGATTGGGAATTACATTTAACATTCTCCTCATCCCAACCTGGATATTTTTTTTTTTTTTCTCATTCATGAAAATTACAAATTCGCCTTTTTATAACTTGAAAAGTGATTAAAAATCAATTAATCCGAGATCTTATATGAATAAGTTCAGAAAGGGTCATGGACAGTGGAGTGTAGGATTTTTTTTTTTTTGTGAACGGGCCGAAATTCTAGTGGATTGTAGGATTAATTTCCTTTTTTTTAAACAGGAGGGTAAGGCTATGCTTGGCCTAACTTTTTTTTATTTCGACTTATCTTTCTCTTTATCGAACTTTTTTTTTGTTTCTCTTTATCGAACTTTTGTTAGTTTTGTCTCATATATTTCCAAATTATTTACTCTTGATAGAAATTAATATGTAAGTAAAATTAAAAAAAATTCCATGAATAAAAATAATACAATAGAGACCATTCGTTTGGACTTTTTACCTCTTCTGAACTTTCTTCAAGTTTGATCAATATCTTTTTAGGTTTTTTAATTTATCTTGTTAAAACAAATAAAAAATCCAAATAAATCTGGCATAAAATTACCAACGGTAGCGAAAAGATAAAATTAAAAAAATTAGATCCATCAACTTGAATAAGAGGATAGATTAGGCCCATGAACTTAGGGTGTGAGATCCTCTGTTTCCAAATTTTTTGGTGCCTCGTTGCATGGGGTTTTGTGTCGTTGGATTGTAAATTTTGTTTTATATTTTTAAAATTTTTGTGTGATCCAACGATCCCAAATACCTTGTAACAGAGGCACTGGAAAATTTGGGAATAGAGGATCGGGTTCGGTGTCATTACTCATTAGGCCTCAAAGTGTAAGAAGTTAAAAGGTTGAAAATGACAGTGGACCCCACCTCTTGATCATACCATAGCCGTGGCTTCCCATCACCACCATATCGACACCCAACTTCTCAGACATCTTACAAATCACGTCCCTCGGATCTCCATGCTCTACCCTCGTCTCCACCTTAACCTGCAATGCAAACACGCACACAATCACCACTCTTTTCCATGTGACCAATTTACCCATCACCAACCCACAGAATAACAAATGTAGGTACCCACATCATGAACCTCTTTGCAAAGGCTATTGGCCTTCTCCATCACCGACTCAGCCATGTCGTTGCCGTACTTCTCCATCGACGCTATTATCTCCGTCGAAAACAAGTACGCTGAAAATCAACCACAACTATTATTGAAACACCGCCTAACATCTATCAGTGTGAGCGATCCGATAACGAGTGTAACTTAGCTTTTAGCTAATGAGAATTAGAAACTTATTTTTAGCACTGTTATGAAAAATTGGCTTTTGGCGATTGGTGCTAAAAACGGCAACCTCGGCCTAATACAAAAATTTTAATTTTAATTTTTTTCCCGTAAATACTTGATCAACAAATTCAGTTCAAGGGAGACTGAAAATACCTGTTCCGTCCATGGCAGAGTAGAGGGGTGGAGGAGGTTTGGAGTAGAGGAGGATGAGGGTATCTTTGGAATTCTCGGCGACGATGTTCTTGAGGCACCATGAGAGGGCGTAGGTGCTCTCTTCGCCTTCGTCGACGGCCACTAGGATCTTGCGCTCTTTCGCTTCACTGCCAGCCATTTGATTCGAAAATTAACTGCTTGATCGGACGACTTGAAAATATGCTTGAAGAAATGAATAATTCTCTAGTATAAATAATTAGCCTTTTGGTTTGGATTATAATATATATAATTGAAAACATGGTGATATTTAATTATACGGATATGCTTGGAATTAAAGCTGGTGAATGGTGGACTAGCTGGAATCTGTTTGCGGGGTTTGTGGTATTTGGGTCCGTGGTGTGTTTTGAAAACAGGGGCTTTGGTTGTCTGCGCGCATTCTGTTCCTGCATATCATAGCTTATCCACAACTGACAACCCAGAGAATTTAATAAGTCGTTTTCTCTTCGCTGGTTTCCAATGTGGATTCCACCATGCATTCATTTTGGATAATCATTCATTTTATGAGTTCGTAAATTAATATATATATCTACGATAAAAATTTGCTTGATAAGACATCAATAGATACATCAAAAGTTAAATTTTGATTTAAAGAATCGATAGTTGTAGATAGTTTAACATAAAAAAAAAAAAAAAAATTGGTAGGATCAAGCCGACCATTTTATAAACTAAAATTTAATTTTTGATATAGCTATCGATGTCTGGTCAAGTTGATTTTTTGTGTGGATATACTACTATATGGACCCTACAAAATGAACAGTTCATATTATCGTAACGAGCACACGGTGAGACCCACGATGGGCTGTGGTGGAAACCTACCATAAGGTTTCCATCTCATCCCGATATAACACATTCTCTTTCACTTTTCACACCCAAAAAAAGTTATGGGTACATTTGGGTACATACCCTGGTGCACATGTTGTGTACACACAGGTGGATAGGACCCATTCTAGGGCTAGTGTGTCCTAAACACGTGCCCTAGTGCACATGTTGTGTATAGATGGTTCGTAGGACATATTTCAGGGCTTCACACAAATAATCCAAATCGTTCTAATTTTACAATAATTTTTTGAGTTAGCTTGTGAAAAACCAGTTCACTGGAATAATTTTAAGTGTTTGATCTAATTGTTGTTGACATTGGATTTTGCCCCACCCCTATTTATCAAATCAAATCGATGATGTCGACACTCGCATGGAAGAGACGTTAAATCATCAAGGGTTGAAACAAGCCTTGTCATGTAGAACACATGTTCCCGGTAAAGGTAAACCGGCACAGTACGTGTTATACTTGTAGACACCCTAAGATGGCTCGGTAGATATTTTAACTATGCAAGGCTCCCGATGATGAAAATAATTCCTGAATGCTTTGGGTGAGCTCACGTAAATCCGAGAACCTTTGCAAAGATTTGTAGCTAAAAATTCAAAAAGCCAGCCAAAATATCAGTCGGTATATTCATTAACTGACCTGTTCATCGTTCTACTTACATGAGAAAATCGGTCTCCTGTCGCATACCAAAAAACACCTGGCCAAATGCATTAATCGGCCAGTACGTCCATCAACCGATCGGCAAATCAACTTTTTTCAGAAGCTTTACAACCAAAGCCCGATCAGAACTCAGCCTCTTCCTCGTCGCTCAATTTTTTTGCAAACAAGTTCTGGACTCTTATGGATAGAGATTTGCATGTATTCAACCTCTCCAAATTCAAGTTTCAATCGAATTGGGACATCTCCTTTGCAAGCCCTATAAATAGACACCTTTGCTTCATAAAATCAACAGACAATCTTCCGTTCTCATACTCCCATACCAAACATAAATACTTCCGTAAACCCAAGCTTCGTAAGCCCTCACCTCCTAGAGAGTAAAAACACCCGAGTGTAAAATTCCCTAAATTCAAACAATAGATTTTAGGGTTTCTTTGAGTTCAATCCACACGGCAATCAATCCAAGCAAATCAACCTCTGAGGGAATAAGTCATAAAGGCTACAAGGCCTTCGGTTTGTTTCAATTTCAAGTTTTTATTCGCTTTTTAGTAGTTGATTTGCATACTTGGTTTTCTACTTTCTGGTGTTGGGAAAAACATCGACCACGCATTGATGCGCCGACCAACATATTGATCAGCGTGATTTGCCAGCCGCCAAATCCATCGGCCGGCCGACAGATCAACCTGCTTGTATATTGTTTCTATTTCCGTTGTATTTACTATATTGTTGCGTGGTACCCAATCCCCTATCCCTCCGTGGTTTCTTCCTATTTTAGATTACCCATATCTGTTAAAGGCTTAATCAATCAATTTATTTGTGAACTCCTAAACTACTCAAACAACTTTGTGGCTAGGCGGAAAGGGGTTCCTAACACCTTCCCCTCGCCGTACCCTTGTTTCCCAAATCTAGAATCATTGTCTAGTTTCTTGGTTTCCTAAAACCAAGTCGCGACTCTCATCAAATTCATAAGGTATGCTACAATGGGCACCTTAATGCTATCTAAGCAAATGACATTGGCCATCCTGTGTAGTGAAACCCTCTTTGAGGTCTAACTCGATTGGGGTTTCTACAATACTGATGCCATGGTAAGTCAAAGATCAATTTCAAACATCATACATCATCTAACATCTTCTGGATGACATGCATGCCATTTTGGGGAGGCTATAACCCTCCCTCCATTATTTTGTCAGAAATCAACTCCCGAAAGCTTATTCTAGGTCAATCGGCCAACTTTAAATTCGAGAAACCCAGTCTAACATCAATACCGTTAGATGCATTTATTTTGATATTCTTGAGTGATCAATTCAAGCCACGTCAAAATCAGAGGATGATAGATTGTTGAACCGTCACCCCATGATTGCCTTTACCCGGTAAAAATAGACGAGTAGGGCCAGAAGACCCAGGTTTTTTCTATGGAACTCCAAATCATAAAAAATTTCATATTCGAGACTCACGTGATGAAATTAAGTCCTACATCAAGTATTGAGCGATTCGGAGTTTGTTTGCTATTTTCGGGGACACTGCGTTTTCCGAGACGGCCGATTCCATGATCATAAACATCGAGATTTAATTTTTCAAATCTAAACTATTTATAAATTCAGTCTAACCATCCTAAAGCTCCCTAAAAAATTTCAGGTCAAGCGGACTCCGTTTGGTGATCAAATTACTTACAGTGCTCCAATTCAACCGAAAAACTACAGGATAGCATTTCTCTACCCTCGAAGCATAATCTAGAAAACCAAACGCCCCCACGAAGTCCAGAGCACCTTAAAACTTTAGGGATACCTCTCTGGACATTCCTCGATTAAAGCACCCTACGCGAGAACGGGTAGGCTAGGACAATATCGCATCACACCAAAGTGGGGCAAAAGTGCAAAGTTGAAACTATAGGAGCCCATAGAATGGTCGCTTGTTTCAAGGCAACCATTGGTTGCTTGGCACGTGTCCTAGGAGCCTACTTCTCCTATAAATAGGAGGCCACCCTCTATTTTACACTCTCACGACACTCACACACCCCCCCTCAGAAATAGCATTCGATCATCCAACAACTTTAATCTTTTCCCATTATGGGGCGTTTTAGTCTAGGAAGCTCTGCTAGATTTCTCCCAAAAGAAATCTCAGTGCCTAGGGCTACGCAGAGGTTCTACCGGAATTTTCTTAAAAGAAATCTGGAATTCTTTATTTTATGCAGTAGCTTTGCCAGATTTCTCCCAGCAGCAATCTCGATGCCCAGGGCTACGGGGAAGTTCTGTCGGATTTTTCTCAGAAGAAATCTCAAATCATAAATTATGTCATTACTCTGTCCGAGTACCAAGATAAAATCATCCATTTTCTCCCAGAGGCTAAAGCTGATTTTCCGATCGATTTCTCAGATATACATTGGAAGCTCTATCAAATTCTCTACTCGGGATTCGAGCCAGGAACCTGTTAGAAAATCTATCTTAAATACCAATATTTGCCTGCTCATATTCAGCATCTAGACAACAAATTTAGAATTGTGTCGGCCCAGCTACTACCCATCGGCTAGGCACGCATCTAGTTTCGGACGCCGTATTACTGCATATTTATATTTAACCCATCTTTGAGTCTAGATAATTCACGATAATATAAACGTGACTTCGTCGCGGTGCACTGTGGGAGTTTTGTCGAGGTTTGAGGCGGGGAATATCGGAAAGACTAACACCACAACGTACGCGCTAAAGCAGACTTAACGGTGGACCCCGGTGTCCCTACCTCCCCACTGGGTCTTTTCCAATTTTTTTGGGATCGCTTACCTTTGCTTGCTATTTGTCATTTAGACATTGTCACAAAACCCCAAAATAAAAACATCAAGATTAATTCAATGAAGTTAGATATATTTTCATTAATTAGACCAAGGTTCGAACTACGGAGTGACCTGTTTCCCTTTATGCGCAGAGGATACGTAGGCAGCCTGATAAAGGATCTGTCACAACATTTTCAAAATATTTTCTCCCATAATCATATTATCGTCAAATTTTCAAATACTTTTAAAAAACCGCCTTCTGGCACCATTTTGCACTGCTCGGGTTCCGGCGCAGGATCCGGACAGTAAATTTAATTTCGCTAATATAGTGTTCTATATCCATTTTTAGATTATTCATGCATACCCAGGAATCGTAGGGCCCGTCCTTAATTATGTTCGGTCCAAAAATCAGCTTCTCCTTAAATTACCAAAATACCCTTTCTTGCCTTTTTGGCATATCTCCCTAAACAAAGTTAGTTAGGAAGTGTCCTATGGTCCATTTCTACTCATTTTGTGTCCCGAAGTCAGCTCCATGTCAAAATTACTAAAATACCCATCTGTCATATCCAGAGTCTATTCAACCTACAGAATCAATCCAGAAGCTTCCTGCAGTCCACCGATAGTTCACCTCGACACCAAACGTTTTTTAACTTTTTACCAAAATACCCCTCGAGTCTCAAACTTTTATTTTTAGCCTATAAACCCTACTGAGGATGACCCGGGTCCCGTTGGAGACAATTTTTCGGCACTGTAACACACAAATTCGTGTCATGTAATAAAGACAAGAAAAAAAGATGCACAAAATATATTTTCTATTGATTTTGAATTGAATTCGAGGGGTACAATTCTCTAATAAATGATCTTTTAACAAAGAAAAGAACAAAATCCTCTGATTCGATCTCCAAATTTGATGGCGTTCCAACGGCTTGAATGCTTGTTGTTGAATCGCGCAAACGGTAACTTTCTTTGAATCTTCGAGTTGAATGAACTGAAGAACAAAGTTTGAACAATGGTTCAATCTTGAAAGAACTCCAAAGAAATCCTTGGAAAAGAGATTGGTCTTCGAAAATCTTCTAGAGTTTTGGTTTGTTGAATGATTTTAGGCAGAAACTTGCGAAGAAATCGGCGCGTAGTTTGAATGCTTGATGATTCTTTGCAAGGTGTTGAATGTGGGATTTTTGGGGAAGAACTTTGAGAGAGAAAGACTTGTGAATGCTTGGATTCTTGAGAGTGTTTTAGAGCTCTTGTAGAATGCCAGCAAAAGGTCTTTTCTCCTTCATATGAGCCTCTATTTATAGGCAAAGGAGAGGGGTGATAAGTTTAGTAGGATTTTCCTTTAATTCCATGAGGAGAAGATATTTGACTCTCCTTCTTTATGGAAACAAAATTAAGTCAATATAAATAATAACACTAATATATAAAGTATATTAATATTATTATTTTGACCCTAGGAAAATTTGACTGGGCCCATATCTTAGGGTTGGCCCAAACTTACGACCCACTTCGTTGGTTAAATTGGTCCATCCTCTTTCGTTCCTGTTCATGATTGAGCCCATATCTTCGTGAGTCCATTTGGCTAATTTAAATTAGCCCAGCTTATTTTTGGCCTTCACCGTATCTCAAATGGATTGAGCCCATAATTTTGGCGGGCCTAAATTCATTTGAAGGCTTTGACTTTAATTAATTTAGACAATTTTATTTGTCTCAATTAATTTGGACGGCGATTAAATCGCGTCAAAATTTTAGTGTCTACAGGCACCGGGATACAAAATTTAACTTTTTACTAAAAAATCTTCTGAGTTTCTGCACTTATTTTTCCTTTTAAAACTATAATAGATATATATCGGGGCCCGCCGGCTACCAATTTTCAGCTCCAGTTTAAAATTTTCAACTTTTTACTCAAAAATCTTCCAAGTTTTATGCACTCGTTTTTACTCTTCAAAACTATACCCGATATATACCGGGGGCTTGCCGACTGCCACTTTTCAACTCCGATCGGGATATTTTTAACTTTTTTTTTACAGACTTGTATACATTCTTTTGAACCTATTTTCAGATTGCGGCCATCTAAAAACATCCCGGGATCACTCGTCAGCTATCGGTGACCCCGGATGACTATTTTTCTACTTTTCCCCCACCGAAGTCATGTAGTCTTCCCAGACTTGTCTCCAGTCCCAGATTCGGGAGATGTCTTAGAGTTTCCCTATACATATTCTGATCCCCTGCCCAACTCTAGACATTGTCCTTTATGAACAGTGGAAACGCATTTGTGCCCCACCAGCTAAATTCTTAAGCGATATTAACTTCTCTAAAACTTCAATTTCTTTCCCGAACTACGCGAGACCTGATTCACTTATGGCCGGAGATACGTAGGCAGCTCTGAGGCCAAGCTCAATCCCATTTCCCAACTTTTTGTCTCCTTGAACAACATGATGACCTGATTCTCTTGAGACCAAAGATATGCAGCACCCATGAGGCCAGGCTCAGTCCAAATCCTTCTTTTGTGTATATTCCCCCTCTTATATAAATGTTTCTGCAATAAATGTATTTTCAGACGGAATATTAGTTTTCTTCTTCTCATTGTATATGTGTCACTATTTATCATCCTCACAAGTCTTCAATCACTTATTTGTTTTCAAAAAGTTTGTTTCGAATATCAAAAGGGCAGGGTAGAGTGCTCCAGTTTTCTTACACGTACCAGTGAATTACCGAACATTTTCTTCTCTGAAATCGCAGACCAAATAAAAACCAAGTCATTTATATCAAAACCGAGTCTTTTGACCTGAGATTTTATGTCTTTTCAAAATTGCCTATTAAAGGGGTGCATTGGCACACCTAAAATCTTGTCAAGTGGCAACTCTAAGTTATTTTATATCAAATATATTTTTTGAAATGTCTAGCTCAGTCACAGCTGTAAAATTCTTATTTTATAAAATTACGCCGCTTTGAATATCACTTGGATTGCTCGACCATAAACCCTTTTCCCACCTTGGTCGAAATCCAAGTGCGACAATTGCCTTACTTTTTCTTCAAAATTCAAGATCCTTGAATCGGAATAAAAATTGAAAGATTGGAATAAGTACTTAAATCAAGCAATAGAGGAGTTTTTTTTTTTTTTTTCAAAACTAACTTAAAAATAGAGTATTTTAAAATTAATGAACTAGGAACATTTGTGTTGGCCGAAGAGGGTCGCACAAGCCCATATGTACACAATTTGATCACTATTGATACCAAACAAAATTCTAACACAACTATATTGGTTCGGCAGACGCCAGCTTATGATGATTAGATGATATAAACATTATAGATTAGTCTCATCTCTTTTTCAATCTCCTTGTCGAAGAACTTCATTGTCAAAGGCCAAGAAGATGCCATAAGATGTTATATTGCTGATGGTATCTATTCAAAATGGGTCACTATCGTCTAAACAATTTGTCAATCACAGGAAAACAAGAAGAATCCATTTCCGAAAAAACAAGAAGCATGTCAAAAGAACTGTGGAAAGGGAATTTTTGGCATGCTCCAAGCACAGTTCCACAGACGTGATTGGATGTCACACAAATGCAGATGATTCTCATGAAACCCTACGGTTTCAACCAAAAAGAATCGCAGAAACAGATAATCTTCCAGATGGTCGAAAGCCTACAAAGCCCACCATGAATAGGGCAACCAGAAACTGTTGAAGATCATACCCAAGAACCCTAAGTTCTACAGATGAGACCCCATAGGGGCCTCCCAAAGGGATGCACTCAAGGCTATATTTATAGCTACATAATCCTTCCTAAAGCCAATACTTGTCCAAACAGATTTCCTTGCACCCCAAGACATAACCAACAAGGAAAAAATCTTTAGGAAGTCCAAGACCCAATCAAAATAGAACAAAATCAGCTAAAACGGACCCGGTGGTTCAGACCAAACATGCTGCAGCCAAAACTAACCAACCAGATATGATGGTTCGAACCTTGGTTTTAGTGGTCCGGACCAAGGGTCTTGCGAATTGCAATTTTGTCCAGAACTGCTCGAAATTGCTTGGCCCGGACCAAAGAACCCTTGGTCAAGACCAACCATGTTGTGAATACCAAAATCGAGCTGAAATTCCAACAGTTCCTTGGCTGTTGAAGTTGATGTGACAAATGGTGTTGGTGTTGCCAAAATTTGGTTACTTTTTTGGCTGCCCGGGAGCACGTTTTGCAATGGTGTTCTTTGGCTGTTGAAGTTGATATGACAAATGGTGTTGCCAAAATTTGGTAGCTTTTTTAGCTGCCAGAGAGCATGTTTTGCTATGGGATTCCTTGGCTATTGAAGTTGATTCGACAATTGGCATTGGCAAAATTTGGTAGCTTTTTTGGCTGTCGGGGAACACGTTTTGCAATGGTGTTCCTCGGCTTTTGAAGTTGATGCGACAAATGGCTGGTGAACATGCATTCTGCCAAAAACCTTAGAGAAAATTACGTGTGCCTTGGCAGGGCAAATAGCTGGTGGTGGACTTACTCTAAGGCTCCATTTGTTTCAGGCGAAAAACGTTTTCTAGGAATACATTTTCCGTGGAAAACATTTTCCGGTGTTTGGGTACGGAAAAAAAAAAAGTCAACGGAAAACTTTTCCCAAAATAAAAAAAGTCAAAAGGAAAATGCACCAACCAGTCTTGAAAATGTTTTCCAGATTTAAGAAGCAGAAAACATTTTCCATCAGTAGTTTGCCTCTGCCTGATCTGCCCCGTCTGAGAATCACGCATGTCCGACTCCCCCGACTCCCTGGCACAGGTCATCTCTCTCTCTCTCTCTCTCTCTCTCTCTCTCTCTCTCTCTCTCTCTCTCTCTCACACACACACACACACACACACACACACATCGTCCCTCCTCTATTGATTATTGGACTGAGTTGCAATTGTTGTTGGGTTTTGTTCAATATGAAGCTAGAAACGAATTTATTGAGCTTTTCATGTTATTGAATTGAATTTAATGTGCTTGGGTTCGAAATTCCATTGTATGATTCAATCTTCTTTCAGTGTGCCCACCAACTGTATGATAATTTTCTTAGGCTACAATGTGATTGTTAAATGTCCTCTACAATCAGAAATTCTTGCCCAGATTAACATAGTTGTGTACACAAAACAGTAAAGATTTGGTTGAGGCAGCTTCTCAAATGAGACTGAAGAAAGCTCTGCAGTCCAATTGATAGTGTGAGGTGAAGCGTCTAATGTGAGGTTGCTGAAAGCAACTATTCTGTATAAAGCAAAAGAAATCAGTTCGTAGCCTAAGATATTGAAGTGATTGGCCCATGTCAAATGCATATAGCTGAACTTGAGTTTATTGTAGGAAGGGAAATTTGAAGGTAACCATGGCCGTGGTTGCTTCAAGACAAAGTTTGACTAGGTAATACATATAGGACTTCCTTTGTTTAATCTCATAATAGGTGTCAAGCCTCGATTACTTTGTGTTTATGACATTTACAGTGTTATTTCTATGTATATTTGTTTTTGGCAAGTGAAAGTTTCAAAAACCAAAACAAGAGACATAAACGTCAAGAGGTCACAAGATAAAAGGAAACAGACTATGAACTATTAGACCCAACACACAATTGGAGATACACCTACAGTTGCTATTGAATTTGTATTGGTTATTGCTATCAAAATAAGCACTCCAATTGTCGTCACTCTATCTCTTTTGTGTAATAATAGTGTGATATCTTATAATGTACCTGTTGTAGAGGTCAAGATAGCATAAATTTTTCTAGCATGTGAATGAAGTATGGAATGGAAAATTTTCTTGCCGTGATTATGTAACATGTGAAGAAGTGACCGGCTTTCACGGATAGATGAAATGAGAGAGTGATTGTCGATAGTTGAACTAAAAGCACACTTCCACGTCCTTCATTTGGTTTGACAAAGCTAACAGCAGCCCTTCCTTGAGAGCATTCAGCTCTGGTTACCTGTGGCCATTTCAGCTTCTAACTTCAATTGAACCACAAGATTTTTTGCACAATAATTTTACCTTTAGGCCTCCTTGAGAGCTCAACCTTTCTTGCATTAGTAAGAGGATTGCGGGGACATTGACACTGTAAAATTGAAATCACAAGGTAAGAATTTTGCACACTGTTTAACAAAACCAAAAAGCACATCAGTTTGCTCATAGTCTGAAAAAACAAAGTATTGGAATGTCTATGCTGTTATCTGTTACTACTTCCTGTTAAACTTCAATCCTTCTTTTAATTTACACTTCGCTGACTATTCAGGCAACCAAGATAGGGGTATTATACGTTAAGTGGTTATGTAAACCCTAGGTTATAAGTACGTTCTATACACAACCGATATAAATTGTACTCAACTACAAATTTAGGGAAACGGGTAAGGTATCCAATCACTTCAATTTCTATTTGAATGTCCACAATGTAATTTTCAGAGTTTCTAAATAGATGAACTCTTTATTTATACTTGTATTTTTACTGATTTCTCCTATTGTCACTTACAAAGGGACAGAGGGGGTAAACTAACAGCAGCCCACATGTTTTAATTCAAAATGCACTTCTTATGCATACATGGTGTGACATGCACACATCTTTAGACGATTGATTTTCAGTGCCATTATGGACTTTGGGCTAGCAATGTATGTGATTAATTTATTTATAGGGCGTGTCTGATACCTGATTGCTTTTTACTACTGATAAGTGATAAGTAGTACTCCAAACTCCTTGTTGCCTTGAATTTATTTGTTATCTACCTTGCTCTCTTGAATTTAATTCCTAAGCATGTTTGGATATATGACAGATGGATAACAAACCAATTAAAGCAGCAATCATGGGGGCAACCGCAACAGTGATGGCTAGAAAATCCAAATCCTAGAGTCCAACAAACACAAAGGGAATTTCAAGAAGAGAATAGAGAATGGGTTAGCATAAAGGCAGAGATTAGTGATGCCATGTGGGTAGATTTTATTGCTAGGAGGAATAGATAGTTTTTTGGGTGATGAACTATATTTGTTAGGAGTATTTATGCTTGTTAAGACATGTGAGCAGAACATATTCTTTGTTTATTGTTTGAATTCTCTTGGATTTTGTTTCTATACTACAAGGGTATTTATGTCATTTGCATAGCTTATGTTGGATTTTTCATCCTTTATATAGTATGGGTACCATTTCTATTTTTACAAGGATATTTTGGTTAGTTTGTCAATTAATGATTTTCCATGTCTACCAAACAATGGAAAATATTTTCTAGGAAATTTTTGCATATCACAACCAAACACTGGAAAACATTTTCTTTTCTAAAAAAAGTTTTCTTCTAAAAAAATTTTTCCATGGAAAAGGTTTTTCAGAAAACATTTTCCGCCCGAAACAAATAGAGCCTAAGAACAAGAAAAACGGCTTTCAATATGAACAATGGAATTGCTAAAGGGGCCTAATTATGGTCAAGGTGAACTGGGCTTGGGCCCATCATATGATTTAGCTTAGCTCATGCCCCGCCCTTACCCAACCATCTCAACGGCTCATAAATGAAACCCAACCCATAAAAAGCCCCACACTCGAGGGCCTGTTTCCGATTGATTTTATCAAAAAAATTCCTCGTTAACCTTTCTTAAATTTCTCATATACTCAAGTGATTTTTTCCCATGAGAACATGAAGTAATTTTACCAATCCTATAATTTTATAGAATTTTTCATAAAATCAAATAGAAAATTCGCCCTAAATTTCCAAGTAATAGAACCCAATAATTTTTAAAAAGAAAAATCCGCAGTGAGTACTTCCGAACAGCGTAAAATACTCCTCGGAAAAAATATTTTCAAAAATACTGCTCCTACTTTTAAAATAAAGTCAAATTGACAGGAGAATCAATTTAGGGAAAGTAAATTAGCAAGAGAGGAAAATTTTTTGGGTACCGAATGGGTACCACGTGGCCATGCCGAGCATAATCTCGGCCGTTCAAAAGTGTTTTGGACTATCGAGATTGATTCTCTCTCTCCTCTCACCCGACCACTCTCTCTCCTATTTTTCTCTCTCCTCTTCCGGACTGTTAGATTACATTTTGGACGGCTGAAATTACCAAACAGGTACCACGTAGGCAATATCCACTCGGCGCTGAAAAATTTCTCGCAAGGTAGAGTTCGTTGATCAAACTGTTCAATAGTCACACTCTGTTCTCTTCGTTAACTCCGCCTTCTCCCAACGGACCTCTCGAGGCTCCCCCTCTTCTCTAATCTCTCCTCCTGAACGTATCTTCTCACTCCTCATTCCAAAACCTTGAGCCCTCTCTCTCTCTCTCTCTCTCTCTCTCTCTCTCTCCAACCAAAAAATGCAATCCTCACTCTCGCTTTCTCTCTCCTCGCCTTCTCCCACCGCCAGATCCCACCACGCCCGTTCTGTCGTCGCCGATAAAATATTCTTCGCTCCTCGGTCGCTCCGATTCTGCGGCCTCAGAAGGGAAGTTTACAGACTCCATTCTTCCAATTCAGCTAGGCTCGTTGCGGCTTCGGCGTCACACAAGGTGTCGGCGTCGTTATCCGGCAATGGAGCTCCGTCGACTGGATTCGACTACGATTTGGTTATTATTGGGGCCGGCGTCGGCGGCCACGGCGCTGCACTACACGCGGTTGAGAAGGTATCAAATGCGGTGATTTAATTAGAGCTTCTCCGGCCTTTACTCTTTTAATTGACTCAGAATCAAATTATGAGTAAAACCACTATGGACTTAGTCCAATCATGGACTCAGACTCATACCAATTTGAGTTTTACTTAAATTCTTCACCAAATCAAGGGAGATTCAAATATTTACTCAAAATTTTAAAGGCTTGTTTTGCCCTTCACAATTTACAATTATTCCATTAATGAAGCTTTTACCAAATTTTTGCTTTCATTTGGGTTTGTCCATCAGAGCACTTCATACCTACCAATGAAGCTTTTGCTCAAATTTTATGCTCAAATTTGGGTAAAAATTAGAGGAGGACTGGAAGCGGAGATGCTCTAATTAGGATTTTTTTATTTTGAATCGGTGTTTGTGACGGAGATTAATTTATTGTTCATTGCGCGAATTTACTTGTCTTTGAACATAGCAAAGACAAGTAAGCTAAGTTTGGCCTAAATCTTCTTTTTTGCTATTTTAGTAGTTTTGTGTTGTGGATCATTCATTCGTCTTGGCGAGAAGATCTAGAAGGTAAAAATATATGACCAAAACTTGTAAAGGATTCACCAAAACAAAAAAGATTCAAGACAGATAGAATTTTTGGATTATTGTTGTCTTTTCTTATTTTTTTTCAAGTTTGATCTGTTTTTCTTATATAACTTTTTTGTCGTCCAGACACAAAACCAAACAAAAGTCCAAAAAGGATTGATGCGAAATAATTAAAACTTCGAAGTTGAAACGAAAATAAACCAAAGTTAAGAAGTTAGGCCAAACACCCCCTAAAATGTAGCTATGTGGAGTATGGTTATTGAATTATTTTTTTTCGCGATCAATTTGGAAATGGAGGAATATAGCAGTTGAATTTCTTTCTTAAGTTCAATTTGGTAGTGAAGCTTGATTTAATGACTGTACGTCTGTACGCTGTTGGAAACAACTGCCAATTGTCACCAACTGTATTGTAGTTTCAGGGAATGATTTTCACACTCTTTTTTTCTTTTTAATTATCTGAAGATATAAAAAAGGTTCGTGTTGAACTCCAAAGAACTAAGACTCTACTGCTTGTTGGTTTATTTTAGATATTTCTTAAAAGGTGTTTCAAACTTACTTTAAGGGGCACTTCTCTGTGTTTCCTTTTCTTTCTTTCTTTCTTTCTTTCTTTTTTTTTATCCTTTTTTCCTTTTTTGGATGAGTGACCATTTACCTGTTTCTTGTTAGTATTTTTGTCTGGTGTGAATCAGATGCATATAGTTTCAGATTTTATTCGAGGTATATAAAATCAGTGGTATATCAAAGTAACACTTCGGTAACACAACTATCTTTCGAGAAAAGGAAACGAAAGGCACCAAATGCTTTAAGGCTACCAGGGTGAATCAGCATAAGGCTACTAGGGTGAACGAGTTCTTGTATTATTTCTCTAACCTATGTTCTTGACAGAATTGAGGTAACTTTCTATACAAAATGACTCCTTGCAGGGCCTAAAAACTGCCATCATTGAGGGGGATGTGATTGGAGGAACATGTGTAAATCGGGGTTGTGTTCCTTCCAAAGCCCTCCTTGCTGTAAGTGGCCGCATGCGGGAGCTTCAGAATGAACACCACATGAAGGCTTTTGGTTTGCAGGTGAATTAAAGCCGCTAATCTCTTGTTCTTACAACGTTGGAAGCTCATGCTTACTTTTGTTCATATACTATGTCATTTTCTTATTGTATAGCTCTATTGTGGTATTCCTTATTATATTTTTATCGTAGTCACCATTGATGATGTATTCCTTTTATTGCTTTGTCAAAAGCAATGATCTAGTTTGCAGTTGCTTGCACTGGGTGTCAAACACCCTCGCTTTTTAACTGGATTTCAGGCAAAATATCGTAAATGACACCGTGTTGCAGCAGATGTTCTATGGTAGCTGCTAAAACTGGGTCTACATTAATGTGTTTATCATGTTTTTTGCTAAGCGTGCAATTGTTCTTCAAGAAACATGAAATTGCGTCTGTTTTTTTCTGGGAAGTTAGAGAAGTTGTCTCCATTTTCAATCCTCATGCAATCTTAAGGCATTATTACTCGTAATTGAAGCACTATGACACTTAGGCCTCACAGATGCACGATAATATCTGCTGGAGTATGTCAAAACACCATGATATATTCTTGCTCAGCAATCGGTGCATAATATCTGTGGTAGGAGGGTTCCTACATTCCATTAACACATGAATCATGATGGTGGAGGTCGTGGATTAGCAGTCATTACAGGACTTACCTTCGAAAGGGGAATGTTGCATCTCAAATTCATGGCCATCAACTTTTCTATCTTGACAAGGCAGAACGGAAAAACCTGATTCATGTGATGACCCAAATGGTTTGAATGCGAGGTTTAGTGCTTTCTTTCGTTTGGCTTGCATTGGGGGGGAATGAATTTTCGGTAACAAGTGAACTTGAAAATGGTTAGATTCATGTCTTTTCTGTTTAGTTTCACCACAAAGTCATACAAAACAATTTCTACAAAACAATAATAACCCTCACACCAGTGACTGTTTGCATGTTCAAAATATGTAGACTATAGTTCTGTTGTAGGTTGAGCGGATATATAATTCTGTTGCATGTTTTTTTTTTTTTTTGGGTAAATAAGCTTGAAATAGGAAAAAGGCTAACCGGATGTACAGCCTACAAGGGGCATACCCCAGGAGGACAAAATAAAACAAAAGAAATGAAAAAAAACAGAAGGAACAAAAGGATGGCCAACAAGGCTACAATGGGGAAGGATAAAGGTGAACGAAATTAGAACAGGCTACAAGCCTAGATACATATATTGATAACTAAATGTTTCTAGTCCATCTAAGGAGATGGAGGAGAAACATTCAAAAGAGACTTAAATAACTGAGGTAACTATAGCGTGAAAACAGCATAACCGAGCATTCCACTGCTTGGGCAAAACTGGACCATGCTTCTGCCCAGCTCGAGTAATCTGCTGGACTGAGATAGATGAATCTGCTCAGCTATCCATATATGAATCCAATTCCTGTAATACACTGGGACAACCCCCCAGCGATAGGTCTATGAAAATGGGTGCAGAAGCACCACAGAGGGAGGAAGCCCCCTCCCAGAAGGGGATCAAACAGTGCTAGGGTCATCCCCCCGTGGCTAGGACAAACCAAAGTGCATATCACACCAATCTGCCGTAATTCGATCCAATGTGCATATCACACCAATGTGCATAGCTAGCACTGTAGTATCACAACACTGCTCCATACAGAAGGGAGACCACAATGGGAGATACCACTACAGAAAGATGCAGCAAAACACTGCTCTGAGCAACAGGGTTTCTAGAAATTTGTGTGATTAATGTATGTTACGAGGGTTTCTAGAAATTTGTGTTGCATGTTGCTTGTTACGAGGGTTTCTAGAAATTTGTGTGATTAATGTATAACAGAGGTAGTCCTTCACCATATTCCTAAGCATCCCGTTGGACATCATTGAAGGTTATCCTCTGTGTGCATGTTTATAGTGGATAAAAATTCATGTTTCTTCGAATCCGGTTGGATACCACGTAGTCTACTTAGTGCATAAGCTTGTTGGGTAGAGCAGTAAGTTTAACTACTTGTCTCAACTGCGCTTGTAACTAACCTACGTGAAATATTCATTGCTTCATCACCAGACATGGCCATGATCTAACCCTTCCCTTTCTACAGTAGCAGCATTTTCCATGAACATAAGATTCCATATCTGGTAGATCTTATCAGTTAACAACTTTTAGCGAACCTGAAGTTTCATTGGTCTTTTTGTTTCTCTAGTTTTAGTAACTCTTGAAGTTTCAAAAGATGTATACTGCTATTCTATGTGCACACGTTTTCCAATTATTTTTGTGATCCATTTTCTCATGTGGTTCATACATGTTCAGATCTCCGATCACTTTAGCATTTCCCTAGCAGAAGTTGTGTGCACTGGTTTGGCATGCGATTACATACATGTAGCTTATCAGTCTAGTTAAATTTATGCTGCTTTCTAACTTGATGACAGGTTGCAGCTGCTGGTTATGACAGACAGGCAGTTGCTGATCATGCAAGTAATCTTGCCTCAAAGATCCGCAGTAACTTGACCAATTCACTAAAAGCTCTTGGTGTTGATATATTGACTGGTGTTGGTACAATTGTGGTATGTTGGATTTTCTGGAAGTTCCCTTAAGTGGAAAGATGCTATAAATTCAGTTGAATTACTTCTATTAACTTTACAGCTATCATGTGGCTACTAGAGCTTGAAAGGAGAACTGTATCACTGATTGTCTTCCATGGATACATTCAGGGTCCACAAAAAGTGAAATATGGGATGGACAATGTAGTAACTGCAAAAGACATTATCATTGCTACTGGTTCTGTACCCATGGTTCCCAAGGGAATTGAAGTTGATGGTAAGTTATTATTTCTTTGTCCATCTGCTATTATCAGTTCAGTTGTAGAGAAGACAATGTTGAAACTTATAAATGGCTTCTGTGAGGTAACACAGTCTTCAACTATCTCTTTTAACGAATTGTAAACTGCTTAAGCAAAGCGTGGGTATTTATTGCTGTCAATGATGAAGTAGTATTTTCATTTCCTTCGGCAATCATGTTAATAATATATGAGTGGATATTGTGCCAGTGCCACACTTCTGAGCATGCTGAGTATTACAGAATACAAATACTTAATGGGTCTGCATATCTGTATTGCCTTGATTTTTGGGGATGTAACACTGACTATTAGCTAAGAGAGCTTGAGTAATTGTGCCATTTTTTATGATGTAGGTATATGAACTACCGACCTCTTTTTTATAACAACTTTCATATGAGGAAGAAAATTTTTTGTTTCACATTTTACTTGATAATGGAGCATGTAGTCACAAAAAAATGACCATATTGGCTTAGAACATGTGGCGTCTGTTTATGGCCTTTCCTTCTAAATTTGTTATGTTATATACTATTGTCCTTGTGCTCATGACATTACGAAATTCTCATTGGTTTTCAGGTAAGACTGTAATAACCAGTGATCATGCACTCAAACTGGAATTTGTTCCTGACTGGATAGCTATCGTAGGGAGTGGTTATATTGGTCTTGAATTCAGCGATGTGTATACAGCACTTGGAAGCGAGGTTAGCATGGTTTATATTTTTTTGATGAACTTCTTGTGAAGCTAATTTGACTTAAATTAGGAATACTGTACCTGCTCTCAATTATCTTCTGATGACTAGACGATGAACCAGTATCCCAACGCAGGGCAACAACTGTATTCGGGTGAAGAAGATTGATAACTTTCAGAGCTATTAGAAACTAGTTGTTTCCCAACTTAGTGCTCAGTCCACCTTTCTTCAGTAAAGTGCACTACTCTAAGAAGCACTATCTATCTAAGGCAGGATAGATGAGTTTGTACCAAGTGTCATAGCGTCCCTGTAAGCAGCAATTGTAGGCCCAAGACTGCGTGGTTGCCTTTAGCTTTTCTATTGAGTCATGTTTCAACATCTGGCCCTATCTGGCTTAGTTTTTTGTCAACAACATTTATCTCATGCTCTCCAGTCTCTTCCTTTCCAAATCAAAATAGTCCACTCTCCATTTGACCTTGATCACTGCAATGCTGGAGTGAGGGCAAATAGAAGATTCTAATGTTGGAATGGTCTATAACAGAGCATAAATATTTTATGATCTAAAGATTACAGTTTGCAGTTATAGAATGTTGTAAAATAGGAAATAAGTATAAAAAGAAGTAGGAATCATGTAAATACTGAGTGCTGAGTTACTGTCAGTTAAATTCTTTTTCTCTTATCTTATGGTTGTTGACTTGCTTGAAATTTTCTCTGCATTGGCATCTCTTCCTTTGTTTCTATGGGATTCATACCTTCAGAGGTTCTAACCCATTGAGAATCTGATTCCTACTCGACGGTAGATTCATCCTTTGAAGAGTGGGAGCAAGGTTCCAGGGCAGTATTCGTCATCCACAGTAGATGGATCCTGCAACTAGCCTTTTATCTGCTTTGGTTTGAGATTCAATCCAGAGTTCAGCAACCACTTTGGATTGTCATCTTAGGTTCTGTAACACAAATTTCATAAGTGTTAGCTCTGACCATGTTTGATTGTATAACTCTTCGTCCTAAGACTTTGAAGACTGAGTCGTAAGGATTGTTAGTCCTGGACATCCTGAGAAAATTTATCTGTCTTTCTCTTTCACTGTTTAAATGTTGTAACATCTACTTAATTAAGTCACCTGATCAAAAACAAAAAGCACCAGTCTAATTACCACAGTATTTGCAGGTCACCTTTGTTGAAGCTCTAGATCAGCTTATGCCTGGCTTTGATCCTGAGATTGGGAAATTGGCTCAGCGGGTTCTCATAAATCCTCGGAAAATTGATTATCACACTGGTGTATTTGCAAGCAAGGTGCTTTGTGGCCCAATATCCACTTCCCTGATTTAATTTTGCATGGCAATATCCCACAGATATATTTCAATTTTTTTAACTTGTTTTTGTCTCATTTGGTTTTTCTTTTTCCCTCCTGCTTGATGCAATTTTGTTAACAGGTTACACCAGCAAAAGATGGAAAGCCTGTAACTATTGAGCTTATTGATGCCAAGACGAAAGAACTAAAGGATACTCTGGAGGTAAGTCATAAGCATCTAATGTAGGCAAATGCTTTAGTCCAGTAATATTTTTGCAATCAAAACTGTCCTTCCATTTTTATTATTTTTTGGGAGGTAAATGGGCAGAGATCTTCATCTCACAATCCTAACCATGTTGTATTGTGGTCTTAGTCTAGCACTATTCCATTCTTTGTCATGAACTTTGTATGAGTTTTTCTATTGCTTTTGCCCAAATAATTAACGATTGAGCTTTATTTTATGTAATCTTCAGCTTGAGTCTGGTGCTGCAAGCAAGAACTCCATGCTTGAGCTTTGAGATTTCATTTACTACTAATAAATTATGAGAACAAATTGAAGGGGAAGTGGTTATTAAATTCACTCACCACTGCTGAAGTATTTGCTCTTTATTTATTTAGAATAGCTCTTGCATTTTATAATTCAGTTGTTGTCATTTCCAGTTTATTATCACTGCTTTACAAGCAAGGAATTAAGGATTTCGTAAATTACTTGTAATGTTAACACACAATTAAGGATTTCATTTCCTTCTATTTATACTACTATTCTCCGGAGTCTTGCATGTTCTCTTTTAATTGTTTTCATAGTCATCTTGTTGCCTTTCTAGCATAACTAAGAACTATGCTATTTTTTGCAGGTAGATGCTGCTCTCATTGCGACCGGAAGGGCTCCGCATACAAAAGGACTTGGTTTAGAAAATGTAATTGGATTTGGACACTTAAACGTCACAATCGACCAATTGTAATGTCACTTTCCAAGTGGTAATTAGTGTAAGCCAATACTTGGTTCATTTGCAGATTAATGTAGAAACTCAACGCGGATTTGTTCCAGTTGATGAGCGCATGCGCGTGATTGATGCAAAGGGAAAGCTGGTCAGTCATGAGTTTCCCTTCGTTTGTCTTATGTTGTTTGGTTATATTTTTATTTCTGACACATGTTTTAATTAGTAGGTTCCTCACTTATATTGCATTGGTGATGCTAATGGGAAAATGATGCTTGCTCATGCTGCAAGTGCACAGGGAATCTCTGGTAACGATTATATGTTCTACTTCATCAACAATTCAATATTCGTTCATCGTTGCAATTAGAATTTCATGAGTTGACTCCTGGAATTGCTTTATTAATAGTTGTTGAACAAGTTTCCGGAAAGGATCATGTGCTAAATCATCTGAGCATCCCGGCAGCTTGCTTCACTCATCCTGAAATTAGTATGGTTGGATTAACAGAGGTAAGCTATGACTTTACAATTTTACTGTTCTTCTGCATGTATATCATTCCTTGTGTGTTTTTTACATTATGGTCTATGACTTACATTTTTTACAAATTCAAACATGCAACTAAGGTGAAATTCTTTTAACCATTTGTCTAAAAACCAAAGAGACTAAGTTAATTCTTTTTGTGTCTTTGTAGTGCATCTTGTGCTTACAGGCTACAGCTGGATCAGCTAATGTAGATTTATGTTGATATACAATGTCTAATTAAAAAAATCTTAGAGAATGTATGTACCTGGAAGGAAATTGGTTCTTTCCAGAAATTTTCAACTTCCATAGCCCAGAAACCAGAAGTTTGCTAAATTCTATTTCCCATTGGCTTTCGATTTCGGGAGGAAGCCAATTTAGTCCTGGAGGAACGAAAATCAGCTCTTATCGTCTAATTACCTTCCTTTATCATGTATACATGGAGCTAAACTATGAAGATAAGTTCATCTTTTGCCTCATCGATGAATTTTTTTTTACACCTTCACATAATTTTTCAGTGTGCATCAGCAGTGTTTCTTGCTTGAGTCATGAGACAGTTTGAAGCAGCCCAATCTTCCTGACATGATGAAAAAGCTTTGTTTCAACATGTTTGTGAAAATCGTAATGCAGTATTCTTAAGCTTCTAGTTTTAATTTTTTTCAGCCTCAAGCAAGAGAAAGAGCTGAAAAAGAAGGATTCGAGGTCAGTGTTGCCAAGACTAGTTTCAAGGCTAACACGAAAGCCCTTGCGGAAAATGAAGGGGAAGGAATTGCTAAGGTGATAAACCTACCTCCTTTGTCATTTGGATGTTTGCTGTGTGGTTGATGGTCTCGTTTTCGTTTGGTGTGTTCGGGACTATTGTGAGTTTTCTCAAAGTATGAAGTTGCTTGCTTACCAATGTGTATTGTTTGTGCAGTTGATATACAGACCTGACACTGGAGAGATTCTTGGAGTTCATATTTTCGGATTACATGCTGCAGACCTTATACATGAAGCATCCAATGCAATTGCTATGGGAAACAGGATACAGGTACTACTTTGCCTTAAAACTGTCATGTTTTAACACATACCGGGAGGTTCTGTGTGAAAAATCTTGAAGCTTAAATTAACTGAAAGCTTTTTACTTCTTTATTCACAAACCGATAAGCATAAACGTAATACAGATATTTGAGTTCCAGGTAGGAACAGCAAGAGGCTGGAGCAATTCCCCCACAATCGTTGAACTGATTTTAGAAATACTATTGTTAGGGAGCTATTTGAACATCTAAAACTAGATACATTTTGGACAATTGATGTTCTAGCCTTCTATTTAAAAAAAAAAAAAAAAAATACTAAAGAAATGGCTTGGGGCAATTGAAACATGTCAAGATAGCTTATCAACTTGAGTTGTACTTGTATGTGTACAATAGAGCAGTGTTGGATAACAATGCTTCCTCTTCCGTCAAGAGTGTTCTGATTATCAGACCTTGTCACATGGATGGCATGATCGAAGAAAAGGAAGCCTCTAAAGTACTTTTCTCTAAAATCATTTAATAAGTTTGCCTTTTCTGGGAGTTAAATACTGACAAAAACTTTTAAAACAACAGTTGAATCACTTGAGGTCTGGGGGACCACCCATTGGCTTTCCTTTTCTACTTCCTATCTTGTATATTCTTTGTTTTTTTTATGAAATCAACCTTTCCATTTTTTCTTAGTTTTTGCTACTAGTTTATTCTCAAAGAAAATTAGGGATCTGATTCATGTACATTCCATATCAATTGCTATATCTTTTATGCTGCAGGACATAAAATATGCTGTACATGCACACCCAACGTTGTCTGAAGTGCTTGATGAACTCTTCAAATCAGCCAAGGTAAGCTGTCCAATCCTTCTATGATAGAGGACATACAGGTACAAAAGTTGATTTACAGCCAGGGTGAATCATATGCTATGCAGTCTAAGTTCCAATCGGCAAGATGGTTCAGAATGATGAATACAAGTCTAATTTTTTTAGATTGATTGGTTAGCAGTTACATAATTATCAATGCGATAAGTTTATTTTTTGTTGGCCAACTAAGCAATTCATCAGATACTTAAACATCATCCAAGCTGTGTCAATCTCTAATTTGGAAATCTTAGGCTATGTTTGGAATTCTTTGAAGAAAAGACACGAAAGAAGTGATACCAAAGGTTGTGGACGACCAAGTGATTGGTTCAATGGCATGTGTTTAGAGTTCCTCGCTCAATGCTTGGTTTCAAGTCTCCTTGGGACCTTAGCTTCGGCTCCATCATAGGTGCGGTGGGGTTCCCTGCAGATGGCTATGTGGTGTTGAGGGCAATACTCTTTGGTGGATATGTGGAATGACCTCTCAGCATATCTATTTAAAGCACCAACAAAAGACGGTTGTGGACAAAAATCCAGAGGCCTTTGCCGATGGTTAAGTCTGTACCCAATCTTTCTTTCCCAGTCTCCCATTAGTGGCAACTAAACTCGGTGTTTTTTGTTTAAATTAGGATTATTAGTAGAAAATAAAACTTAAGTTGAGAATATATGGGTTTAGTTTTCATAGATGAGTATTTATACCAAATTCAATTTCAATATCCAATCATATCCTTAGGTCAGACAGCCAAATGTTTGTAAACCCCTTACATGTGTGCATGTACGAATTGCAGGTAAGGAGGAAAGTCTCCTTAGGTCCTGAAGTGAGATTCCCTATCATTTTTCACGGGTACAGAAGACTACCCATTTGGCTCTTTTTGCTGAAAATTCAATGGTTTAAAATTTAAGACTAAAAGTTGTCTTTAGTTTTGAATGAAGAGGCATCATATCAAACTTGAGCGACATGACTTTCCATGAAGAGTCCTTTGAAATCCTATAGATATAGGACATCTCACACTTGGTTTTGTGCTCTATTTTATGATCATTGAGCGGGCTACTATAGATCGATGTGAACAAAACTAGTCATTACTGCTACCCGTCTCTCTTTGTCTTTTATGAAGAAGCGAACTAAAAACATTTTGATTTTAGACATGAATTCAGCTCTCTTATGTGGATCATTAGTATCAATAACCCTTTTAATTCTCTCTTTCTACGTTACTTTCTTACTGTTTTTTGGGAAATATTGGTAATCCCCAGCTTCCATTGATCGTGCAATGCGGAGACACTAATGGGTTGTATCTTATAGTCGTACTCAACTGTCAGAACATATGTGAAGGGAGGGAAAATACGACTTTAGGGCAGTGACACTAATATTGATCTCCCGAATGACTTTCTCTATCTCATATCTACAATGCTACTTCATTTTGTTGCTCGAGTTCAACGATTTGTGTGTTTAGGATACTAATTTGTGATTGTGAAAATTAGTTGATTTGAAGTGTAAATACCCAACGCACGCTTGCTCCCCAATAACATGTGACAAACACCTCATCTTTCCTGTTCTTTTGTAATAACTTATGGTTGCTTCTTATGATGCCAGGTTAAAGTTGACATTTCTAGTTCAGTTGGTGAAGCAGTTGCAGTCTAAGCTTCTCGGCAAGGTATAATATATATGCATACGTGATTTTGCATGGAGTTCCGTATAAGCCGCAATTGCGTCCAAAGATGAGAAGAAAATTAGCGCACAAACTGAAGTATCTTATGGGGAAGTAGCTTCAGCTGTTCTTTGTTTATCGTAATGTTGATTTTGTGTCATTCACAATAAGAACCTTCTTATTTTTGGGTACTGCTTCGGCTACCGGTAATTGGTTTTCGTAGCGTTTGAGCTGTTAAGTTTTGTAGTTGGAAGAAACATCGAAATGTTTTTTCTTGGTTTTTTTTCGGAACAGAGAACTTCATTGATTGCGAAGCAAATACAAATACAAGGAGTCGTGCATTACATTCCTGGACAAGAAAATAACCACAATATTTTTACGTTTGTTCAAAATATTGGACTTTCTAAATTCGTCTCAATTGGAAAAATGAAAAAAAAGTATAAAAAATGGATCCAATTTGTGAAAAGTTTGGAAAAAAGACGGGGTATTTGGATACTCAACTATTGCATTTCAATTTTTATATTTTCGCATTTTGGGTGTTTCGCCCTCCTTCTCGATAATGAATTTTCACACAATGTAATTATTCAATTTGGGTGATAAAGAACAAATATAGAAGTTGGGGAAGAGGAGATATTTAACTTCTCGTTTTTTCACTTTTTCATTCTGGTTAACAAAAAAGACTCACAAAATATATCTTCCAAACACTATTCATATTATAAAATGCATTTTGCACACATCTCTCAAAAATTCTACACATTCATAGTACATTCTGTCGATAATTCAAAAGGCTGAAAGTCCCAAACGCCACACAATAAAAAAATGTATATTTTTTTTTATATCTATTTGTGTTTTTAGTGAATTCTGTATTTTTTTTGGTCATAAATTTGTTTTCCTGATTCTCGTCAAGATGGCTAAGTAATTTCAAACGAGAAAAGGTTTTGAAATTGAAATACAAAATAAGAGCAGTTGAACCAGGACGAAGCTTCTTGGTGGGGCAGGGTGGGGTGGCACATCACCCCCTGTTCCAAAAAAGATTTTATCTTATATTAACAAAATTAGACTCTTAACGATATCCAAACAACTTGATTTTTCACACAAACGATGTTAAAATAGTGTTTTAAAAGATGAATGGCTCGAATTATAAAAATATTACTATCTCAAAGACTTTCATTTCAGAACTACAGAAGAACTAAATCAAGTCTTTTTTAGGACTTTCCAATTAATATTTCTCTTCACATTTTTATTAAAAATTTACAACAATACAAGTAGACTCCTGTTAAATAACTTCACTCCAGAATTTAAACCCTAGCTCCGTCCATGAGTTAAGTCATTAGTTTCATTTTTACAAACTTTTACTTCTGGTTTTCCAACTTAGAAGTAACTTCATTATATAAGTTCTCTCAATTTGTTCTTCCTCTTCTTCTTTTTCTAATCAAGGTCAATTTCTATATGTATGGTCATTAATCATTATATGTAATTGAGACAATGAGAACTAGGTGTCCAGTGTCCATATGAAACTTGCCGGTGTTGATGGGTTGGGAACTAGGGACCAAGGTGAGTTTGGCCCAAGTTTTTTTTATTATCATTTTATTTTAAAGACAATAGGTGTTATTTATATCTAATGATCTTTAATTTAATTTTTTTTTTCAAAAATTTACAGGAATAATTATTCATCTCGATAGGTGGAATCATAAAAAGTACTTGAATATGAAATCGAAAGTTAAGTTTCAAACTTTTTTAATCTTTGGCTCTAATTTCTAATTTTTTAGATTTGTCTCGGAAAGATAAATTACTAATTTAAAGCTTTAATGCGAATCCAAAAAATAAAATAAGCAATGAAATATATTTACCCAAATAAAAAAAAGAGAAATGAAATATGAAGTGGTCACAGGGTTGGCTATGACATTTGTGAGGCCTAGAATATACTTATTCAATTGGCCCCTAAAATATACTTTTTCAATTGGCTCCTAAATCTCAATATACTTCGCATATATAAAAATAGTTAGGGAAAAAAAATCCCATACTAATCATTGATATAGGAGGCATATTCGATGACACAACTCAAATGACCTAATTTAATTTTTATTCGTGCCTCACTTTTATATGGGTCTATAAAATTGGAGACCCCAAAATTTATTCAAAATTTGGGCTTAAAGCGATGACTTTACGAGTTTTAGCCCAAAATCGGTTTTGAGAGATCAGGTTGATCTCAAAAGCGATGCATGCTTTTAACTTTTCTTTCGTGGATGCAAAAAATCCTTTTCTTTCGATTGTTTAGGGAATTGGTGCCATACTGTGGCGGGTGTTGGTTTGTGGTTGTAAGCTAATTGCTTTGTAATTGTTGGAATGTTGTTTGTTAAACTATAAGAATAAAATTATGGGTACCATTTAGTGTAAATATATAACGAGTTGTGTGGGATCTACTTCGCAGTTCCACATAAATAATTGGAGCTGCTCTATTTGTTTGAAATAACTTTTTAAAGATCACTTTGTGTAATAGTAACTATTTAAGGATCATTGTAAAAAATCAGCTCAGTCATTCCGAAATAGATAGCACACATCCCATTGTATATACAAAAATGATAGATGTACAATAACTAGTTCCAGCAAGTTTCTAATACACTAAAATAGTGCGTGGAACACACACACTTGAGTGTGAAGTGTATGTGGGCTCCACATAACATGTGAGTGTATTGGAGACTTGTTTATATCATTGTTGGTGTATATATGATGCACCCCACATGGTGTACCCATGGTTGGGCTCAAACTTTTAAAGTACAAGTAGTGCGGAGGTCAAGATTTGAGTGATGGGTGAAATGTGACTTTGCCAACGATCTGTTTGGAACATATGGAAAATAGAGGAAAAGAAAGAAAAATAAAAAAGATTCCTCTTTGGTTAATTGGTTTCTAGTTTAAGGAAAAAGAAAAGAAACATGAAAGGAACCTATTAAAGAAAAGGCAAAAGCTAGAAACCACCCTAAGGGTGGTCAGGATTGCAACAGACGCGCGCGTTGGGGGCGTGGTTGGTGATACCTAAGGTTACTGACAAAACAGCTTTAGGGTGGTCAGCTTTATGGTCTCTCTCTTCTTTCGTTTTTTTTTTTTTCTTTTCACTTTAATACTCTATCAATTTGAAAGTCATCCGTATTTCCTAGGGATGGCAATTGCACCATTCCCGGCCCGAACCCGCCCCGCCCCTAACCCGAATGGGCGGGTATTTTTTCAATTTTTAAGGTTTCGGGTAGGGGTAGGGGAGTAAAAATGAAAACCCGGCCGGGTTCGGGTAGGGTTCGGGGTAATGGCGTCCCGCCCCGGTACCCGCCCCGATATATATTATATATAAATAAATATAATACATATATGTTAAATAACATTTTAACCCTTGTATTTTGGTCCCATTTCAAAATAACCACCGAGTATATAAGCACATTTTCCATTTTAGATCTAGGTTTCCATCAGATTTTCTCAACAGAGAACAGCCGCACTTCTCATCTTCTGGGTTGAAACGAAATCGTGAACAGCCGCACCTCTCCGGCGTGTGGTCGGTTCACCGGCAGTAGATGAACCCTTTGGATTCCGGCGCTACCCTCGCAAGTATCTTCTTCTCTCTTCTCTCTCCTTGTTTCAGATGTTTCAAGATCTGCGATTCTGCAAAAGGGCGGGGTGGGGCGGGTATACCCGTTACCCGATAGGGGCGGGAAGGGGGGAGATTTTCAATACCCGGTCGGGTTTCGGGTCGGGGCCGGGGATGTCCGGGAAATTTCGGGTCGGGGTCGGGTACATCAAAACCCGCCCCAACCCGCCCCGTTGCCATCCCTAGTATTTCCTTCTTATGCCACTTGTCAAAATTTTGTAAACGTTGTCACAAATTCTTTCCCTTCTCTGTGTACAATGTTTATGTACTGCCTCTCTTCTAAAATTTTTGTATGGTCCGTATAACAATAACTTAAAAATAATAGTACAAAATTTTTAAGAAAATTTCCATAATTTTTTTTCTTCATAATTTCTGATTTTTTTTTTACACCAAAATAAAAAATTAATCGGGATCTTTAATTTGGTACAAAGAACTCAAAAAATTATTATCTTGGCTCAACGAGAAGAATAAAAAAGTAAAAATTATGATCGAAACTCAAATTTTTTAAAGGGTCTTATTAACGGGGGTACAGAAAGGTACACTTGTTGGGTCCTACAAAAAAGTACACTTTATTGGGTCTCACTTAATTGGGACCCAATAAGTGTATTTTTTTTTTGTGCCCGTAATGAATGCAATGTTGCACTAGTTACACTTGTTGCGTCCCACAAAAAGTACACTTGTTGTGTCCCACTTAAATGTCCTTATTGAAGCCCGTAACCGATGCAATATTGCACCCGTTAGCATTTATCATCTTTGAATAAAGGTTAAAGATTTTTTTTCATCTTGATTTTTCTTTCCGAGACTTACAAAAAAAAATTAATTTTTTGGATTATTTTTCGTCTTTATTCACAAAACTTTAAGTTTGGTTAACAATTTTATACTTTTTAGATTCCTCTCGTCGAGACAAGCCAAGAAACCACAAAAATGCTAACAAATGCAACAATGCTATAGGTACACCACGAGTGCACCCCAAATGCATACCACCTTGACGTGACAAATGAGGAGAGACTCATTTTTTGGGTGAGCCTCACATTGGACTTCTCCTCATTTGTCATCTCAGGGTGGTATGCATTTGGAGTGCACATGTAGTGTACCCATATTATTATCCTCCACCTAAAAAATCGTTAATGCCCAAGGTAAATTCGACATTGTTAATGCCCAATGTAAATTGTTAATGCCCAAGCTAACACGTGTAATGTACATATATCAGAAAGAAAAAGGACATCACCCAATAAAACCCACAAACCAGTTCAAAAAAAATAAATAAATAAAGCCCACAAACAACAATGAAGTGGAGTAGTATTGGCAAAAGTGAAACAGTACGTACAGAGAGGTCTCAGTCGGCTCAGAGGTGATTGAAAGTACTTATTAATTATTCTCATTTTGGAACACCCTAAGGGTGGTAACTAGCAAAACCCGAAAGAAAATTGCATGGAAGGGAAATTGGTAAAGAAAATAGGAGAGAAAAGACATATATATTACAGTATATAGAAGACTAGAAAAGGCTAGTTTTACTTTTCTTTTTTATTTTTCTCTTGAAGCCAAACAAAAGAAAAACATTTTTCTTATTATTTTCTTTGCGATCCAACAAAAGAAATTAATCCACTTTCTTCACATTTCTCCTCCTTTTTCATTGCTTTTTTTTTTTTTCCCCCTTTCCACGCGAAACAAAAAGAGCGTAAAATTTAGGGGGTGTTAGTGAAATTTAACCCTTTTAAAGAAACGACAAAGCAACATTAATAAAAACAAAAGAAAATAGGGACATGGTTGATTGATGTGATGTGATGGCACGTGGTCCATGCACACTAATATTAGTTCAACAATAATGATAGAGGCACATACTCCCTCCCACACCCCTCCACACCCTGTGCACTGTTCACGCCACTGTTCACGTGGGTCCCGCCACTTTACCCCGAAATTAAAAAAAAAAAAAAAAAAAAAACTGAAATTTTTGAAATCCAAAATCCCCCCGTCTGTGCAAACCCATTTCGCAATTTTCGCGGGCACAGACCAGAGAACGAGAGAGAGAGAGAAGAGACCCCAACCCCGTCCACCACCACCACCCGCTACGACGGTGACAAATTCTCACCAGATTCCGAACTCCTCGGCTTGTTCTTCTCCCGGTTATTCCTCACCAGATTCCCAATTGGGGTACAATCAGATTCCTGCCAAATCAGGTGTGTTTTCTTCGATTACGGGTCGTCGTGGTGGAGTAGTTAGTGGTGGACGGTCGATGATGGTGGCCGGGGTTGGACTTCGACCAACGGAAATCGCCTCTCTCTCGCGGGCTCTCACAATTTTCAGATCTGATGCAATGTCCCCGCCAAACAATACTGGTCTCTTCCGTCGACGAATGGCCGGCGACTGGTGGTGGTGGATTCGCCGGTGGTGGACGGTGGTGGCAGTGGTGGATGGGGCGTCGTAGCGGGTGGTGGTGGTGGACGGGGTTGGGGTCTCTTCTCTCTCTCTCTCTCGTTCTCTGGTCTGTGCCCGCGAAAATTGCGAAATGGGTTTGCACAGACGGGGGGATTTTGGATTTCAAAAATTTCAGTTTTTTTTTTTTTTTTTTTTTTAATTTCGGGGTAAAGTGGCGGGACCCACGTGAACAGTGGCGTGAACAGTGCACAGGGTGTGGAGGGGTGTGGGAGGGAGTATGTGCCTCTATCATTATTGTTCATTCAACGCTTGTACCAAAAACAAATATATAATAATAACTCAACGTTCGGAAATTATTTTCCACCAAAATTTCTAATAATTAATCAAAGCCGCTCATCTGATACACCAACGGCCCAGAACCTCTTGATGACAACATAATTACTGTCCTCAAATTCTGATTTGGTCCATTGAGACACAACTGCCAATTACCGGTAACACCAATCCACTGCATCGAAATTTCACTTCAGCCCCTTGTAGCATGGAATCACTGCAGATTTATACCTGCTGTCAAAAACTACCTCCGTCTGTGTTTGTTGGTTCATTTTTAAGATTTGTCACTTTTCAATTGTTTATATCTTTCAATTATTCATGATTTTGAGGACTTTGAATAATAGATCCAATAAGAAACAAGATTTATATTGCATAGTTTTGGAGATTCATATTGAAAGATACTTCATAAACAATTGAAAAGTGGCACAAACATCTAAAAAAAGGACTAACGAAACACGAACAGATGGAGTAAGGGCATCCTCATCAGCTTCTTTACAGCTTTTAAGCTAAAGTAGAGAGCCAATCCCTTAAAAATCCACCAAAATCAGTTTCTCTACTTTCCCTCACCAAATTATTTTTGCTACAGTACCGCACCAAATTTGGTGCGGCACTGTTCACGCACCTCTTGTTTTTTATTATTTTTCCCGATACCATTTCTCGGGTTGTGTAATTGTTTGCGTCAGAGAGAGTGGGAGAGGAACAAGAGAGAAAGAGGGGGGGGGGGACTACTACCTTTTCTGTACCGAAATAGAGAGTTTTAGGGAGACTTCTTTTTTTTTTTTTTTTTTAGATTTGAGGGGAGTAGTTTAATATAGTAAAGTTAAAATAGAGAGTTTGATTTTGTGAGTTTTTGATAAAGTGACTTGCTAATTTATGAAATGTGTTTTTAAAGTTAAATTTGGTGAAAATTTTGGTGTTCCAGATAAGGATGCTCTTTCACATAATCTTCATATGGTTATAGTGTATTAAAGTGTATGTTACATTAGTTCATAACAAAATGGTAAAATTATCGTAATACCTTATTTATGCGGTGTCTCCCCCTTCTTACGTATGAAAACATATCCATATTACCTATTTTGTTTTTCACTCTCAATCATCTCTCTCTATCTCATTCTTAATTTTTTTTTCTCTCACATATTGAAAGGCATTTTCATGTAATCGCTTTTGCTCTTGCTCATGCACACAAGTCAGACATCATGTGACTTAGTCGATGATCATGGCTAAGAAGTATTGTTCCAGAAGCATCGGATCATTTCTCTACAGGCACACGTTATTTAGTAGTGTTAGGTTGAACAAATACAAGACGGTTCATTTTAGGCTCTGTTTATTCCTTGTATGTTCTTCAGAGTCACTTACTTTTATAATTTCTTGTGTAGTTTTTCGTCAAAATTTTTAGGAACAATAAAAAAATGAACCAAAGTTTAAAAAAAGTGCAGTTAAGACACTATTAAAGACAAAACAAGAAAGTTGTTTTAAACTTTTGTGACTTTTCAGACTTATCTCGTTGAGATGAATAATTAATCTAAAAAATATTACGTAAATTTAACTAAAATTCGAAAAAGATGAAAAATATTTCAAAACAATAATACAAAAAGAATAAGGCATTGTACTCCAACCATATAGGAATTACCGAAGAGCTTTGCTCCATACACACAATTTCAAAACCATTCATTAATGTGGAGTCCCACAATCTATTTAAACAATTTGAGGCATTCATTTACAGAATGTGCTAATCAGATACAAAAAGCCAAAATGATCGGATATCGTATAGTGGTTGATTCAAATCAATTAATTCACTTAAAGAATTTTAACGACTCATTTTTCTCAAGGAAAATATATAAAAGTTTTAGTTTGCTACTAATGTTCGTTCAACCTAATTCTTTGCATCCTTAATGTTCGTGTCGAGATTTATAAAATACTCCCGAACGTTCGTTCAACCTAATTCTTTGCATCCTTAATGTTCGTGTCGAGATTTATAAAATACTCCCGAACCAATTGAATTGTCAAAGTATATTACAGGTGTTTCTTTTTTTTTTCTTTAAATCTTAAGAAATCATTCTAACCTTTGGGGAAGGGAGGAGGCTGACGGGCTTTGAACCCGCCACCTCACAGACCGAGTATGGGATCTCTATCCACTCGGCTAGATTAGGTAGGGGTGAGAATTTCCGATATGACATGAGAATATGACCCGAACCCGACATGAAGTTAGCGGGATAGGGTCAGCTATTTCTGACGCAAAACACGAATATAAACACGACACGATAATACGAAAAGTAAAATAGGTCGGGTTAGGGTTGAGAGAATTCTGACACGAATATGAGATAACGTGACAAACACGACACGACACGACACATGAATTTATGAAAAGACTCGATAACACGACACAAAGTTAGCGGGCTATGGTCGGCAATTTCTGACATGAAACTCGAATATGACACAACACGATAATATAAAAAACTAAACAGGTCAGGTTAAGACTAAGGAAATTTTGACACGAACACAAAATGATACGACACGAATATAGTATAACACACGACACGACATAATACGATGCCCACCCTAATATTGGTGTGTTTGATAAAATGTGTGAAAGGTTATGCGACATTTTGCCGAACACACTCAGCGACCGGTTAAACAAGTTTACGGTGTCATCTCATCACCCGGTTCCCATTTTACAACACAACCACAAAGGGGGAGAGAAATCAATGCCAACAAATTGCATCGAAGCATTCTCTCTCTCTAGGGCTCGATTCGATCTCTATTTATAGACAAATACAATATACAAATACGTGCAACGCTTTCTCTCTCTACACGTACCAGCGATCGGGATATTCGTCGTTGAATCAATCGAAAGATTGCGAACCACTGTGTTCGTAGATCGATCGATCTGGTTTTGGTTTGATTTGATTTAATTTCAGTTTTTCTTTTCGAGGAATTAATTGTTAGGATCGGAGATGTTTTTGGTGGATTGGTTCTATGGAGTTCTTGCATCGCTCGGTCTTTGGCAGAAGGAGGCTAAGATCTTGTTTTTAGGGCTTGATAATGCCGGCAAAACGACGTTGCTTCATATGTTGAAAGACGAGGTTGTATATCTGTGTTATTTTCGTTTATCGATTTATGAGCTTATGTGGGTATTTTTGGAGTTCATGCCTTGTTCTGTTTATTTGAATTGTTTTATTTAAAGGTTCTGTTTGCTCAAATTTTGGGATGTAAAAGATGTAGACGGACAGAAACTTGAAGATAATTTGAAATGACGGGATAAATTTTTGTAGATGTTGTTTTAAAGATGTGTAGTTTATTATATCTTTTATGGGAAATTTTCCTCAAGAGTGTTTTGTCAATGAAGTGAGCAAGGAGCAATGATGAGAACTTAAATCAGCTACGCCAAATAGCTAAATTAAGCTTGTTTATTGAAGGATTTGTTTAGTTGGTTTCCAAGGTAATGGATTCAAAAACAGTTTTTTGAGGAAGCTGCCAAGATATTATTTTTGAAGACATAAGCTTTGGCGTTATGTAATGGTGGTTGCTCTTTAGCTGAAATAGTTTTCGAGAATTTGAAAATTTCATTTTTGTTCTTGCTTTAAAATGGGTTTTTTTTGGAGAAATTCTCGAAAACAAGTTTCGTAGCCTGCCAACAGAACTGATTTTGTACAGAGCAAGTCCTGGTTACTCACTTATTGAACATTGAGCTAATATGTTTGTTATTGATTTGGGATCTGGACAGAGATTAGTTCAGCACCAGCCGACACAGTACCCAACATCAGAGGAGCTGAGCATTGGGAAAATCAAGTTTAAGGCTTTTGATTTGGGTGGTCATCAGATTGCCCGCAGAGTCTGGAAAGATTACTATGCCAAGGTAGTATTTTCTTGGCAATTTATAATGTTTAGTCCTTTTTTTTTTTTTTTTTTAAATATTTATCTAAGGGTATACTTGCAATGTCATTAACACTTCGTTGTATTGAGTCTATTGACTTAGTTTGATAAAGCTTTGAATTGAGATAGATTAAGATTTTTCTAGAAGGATTGAAATTGTCTTATGGATATTCCATCACCGTTGATTAATCATGAGCAGATTTTCTTTTTCTTGCTCCTGGGTACGAAATTGACGTGTTTGACTTTATGTGATTTCTTTGGTCTTGCATTATGTACAAGCTTAAGCCTTTTGTATATTTTAAGTGAACGTCATATGTGGTTTATTACTGTTCCTCATTCAGTGCCTTTGGTAACTATGCAGCATTAAAACATAAGTGCATCACATCCTCCTTTTCTAGCATCGATGGCACACACAATGTGTGTGCAAAGCCCAGTTGATTAGTTCCCAAACCGTTATATAGGTTGATTTTTCTTTTGACGGGAGAGTGGGTGTAAACTTAGATTTAGGATGGGTAGTTTCGAATGAGTAATTTTCTATTTTGCCCGTTCTATGCCCCAAAACAGTTTTAAGAGTAAATATGTAATGTTTAAGGGATAATTTACGCAACCAAAAAATGCGTACAGCTTTAATTTTTGGGGGACACCAAATTGGCACTCTTCCTTTAATAGATTTGCGCATTGAAAACTGTGTTCCATGCAGCCAAGGTTTCAGTTACCAGTGTTCTAAAAGAAGGTCTGGGAGGCCAAGTACTCGCCGCCTAGGCGCTAGAAGGCCCCTCGCCGACTAGCCCAACTAGGCACCGAGTATTCGGCCTTGGAAGCTAGAAGGTACCCGGCCGCCTTGGGAGCGCATAGCGAGTTTTGGAACCTTGGTAATACCGTTGTGAAAGGAAATACTTAACATGCTTGCAATAGTGGCATTTGATTTAATAGGATGTGCAAGGTGGTGCTCCTTTCGCACTTCTCTGATGCCCTTTATAATTTACTTAGTAATAAAAAGAAAATTGAATTGTGCTGATGGGCCAATCGGACTCGGTGCATGAGTTTTTGCATTATGTGCTTTATACATCTCAGATTCTCACTTTAGACGCCCATCTAACTTGAATATTGATAAGTCACACATTGTTCATGATAGTGGAATGGGACGTGTCATTTTCATGTTTAGCTCCCTCCCTTTCTTGACACCCCACACTTTAAGAGAATATTATCTGTGAATATAGTATGTCTCTGAAACAATTGTAATTGCTGTCTCATTTTTTTTATTCCTGCTAGTGGGGAAAAACATATTTTCAAATACTCAAGAAGACATCTATTCCTTCATTCTATTTCTCAATTGAGCTCAACCTAGGATAGCCTTGCATATGAGAGACAATTCCTTCGCTAATTCCCTTTTTATGTTTTAACATGAGCTCAACCAAGTATAGCCTTGCATGTGAGAGACAATTCTATGAGAGACAATTCCTTTGCTAGTTTAGAATCAGAGAGAACCATAAAGAGGACAAAATTGACAGCTAGCCTACCTTCATAATATTCATGCATTTGTGATTGACAAATACCCTTTATTCATTCCATCCTTTTTAGGATTTGTTTGCCGCCTTCATAATCCCAGATAAACAAATACCCTTTATTCATTCCATCCTTTTTAGGATTTGTTTGCCGCCTTCATAATCCCAGATAAACAATTCTGTGTTTAGCTGATTCATGGAAGGCGGACATCGAAATTGGGAGTTCGCTGATGACACCTTTTTGTTACCTGGAGGTGTTCTAATAGTACCTTACCAAACACATGCTTTTTTGCAAATCGAACTAGTTTGTTATTGCATGTAAATCTTAGCAAGAAGTATTCCCTCTAAAGATGTTCTTTATCCAATTATCCCTAGGACTCACTTTGTCGCTAAAACCTTGCATCTTGTTGGGATAATCTTGTTACAGTCAAATTCGCTCCTGGACTCCATGACCAGTACCATAATGCTCCAATGCTTTGCAATTCCCAAATTTTGCACTTGTCACATAAGTGTGCTATTCCACATGGGCATTTACAGTTTCTCGACTTGTTTCAGGATTTTAGCCATTACCTGGGCTATTGACAGTGGGAACATTTTTTGAAATTGAACCACCGAAACATCATATGGAGTGATAAAATTCCAGGAAAGCATAGATTGAGAAAATTGTTAAGAAGTTAGCCGAATCATTTACAAAATTTGTTTCCTTAGCTGATAAAAAAAAAACATGAGATTTGGTTCTTTACTCTTTTGGCTTGAAATACGATGTGAACATGTTTTATGGTTTCATTTGGATGATACTTCACTACGAGATTGCATTGACCCTTTTTTTGTGGTGTGCTTGATGATTTTCATTTTTTTGATATGTATTCGGTAATCGTTATTACAAGTGGGAATGATCGGTGATTTGTTTATGGTTCCATATTGCCGTCTGAAATTTCACTTGCATCAAACTATTAACTATGTGCAAGGATAGAGGAGGGAAGGGGTTATAAATTAAAGTTGTTCTGAGCCGTTTGAGAGGTCGATAGTTTTTTTTTTTTTGGGTAAATTAAGAGGTCAGATAGTTTTGATTGGTTTTGTGCAAGGCATTTATCTGTCTGAAATGGATGCTAGTATTGATACTGGAATTAGTTTTGGTCTACATGTTCTGTTTGTGGAAGCATGGGGGTTTTGATGTATCATATGCTACATGTATCAGGCACTCGGATAAGGGTGTTGGATTTGCCAACATGTTAGTTGGGCCTTCACCTTGCAAGCATATTTTGTAATTCCGACTTACCATGAACTATGTGCACAAGAACTCGTATATCATGCATCAACTGCCCTAAGCCAACAAGTAAACACCATTTACCTTAGAAAAAATTGTGGTATGTGTTGAGGAACAGTGGTATTTTGGCATGTCCCCTCTTCCCATACCCTTGAAATGGTGATTTGATCGTCCATCACTTAGACAAGTGTGGTACAGGGTGTTCTTTTGCGACATGTCATTTAGTCATTTGACCTAGTGTTGTCATATAGTACTGTATATGTCACCTCCTCCTGGGTTAGGCGCAAGTCCAAGTAAACTCCAAATTGCTTGGTTGTATCTAACTATTGTAGCATTCTTGGTAATAAAGGTGGATGCTGTTGTCTACTTGGTGGACGCTTACGACAAGGAGAGATTTGCCGAGTCAAAAAAGGAACTTGATGCTCTCCTCTCCGACGAATCCTTGGCCACTGTTCCCTTCCTGATTCTAGGCAACAAGATTGATATCCCTTATGCTGCTTCGGAAGACGAGTTGCGTTACCACATGGGTCTGACAGGCATCACCACTGGGAAGGGGAAAGTGAACGTGGCGGACTCTAGTGTTCGTCCACTTGAGGTGTTCATGTGCAGCATTGTCCGCAAAATGGGCTACGGGGATGGCTTCAAGTGGGTTTCTCAATACATCAAGTAATAGGAATCAGGTGGGACATATATGAGATTTGGTTTCAGAGGTTTTACGTTTTATTTACTTACGTACTTGTTCTTGAATTGGATCTGTGTTGTCGGTTCGAAATGTCAATGTTGGTTGGGATGTATTTTCAATTTTACAGTTTTCTAGGTAAATGACAAACATGTGACATGCCCCCTTCTAGTATTTTTTTGTGATGTGGTGCAAAATGATGTATTATGCCATTGAAGGAGAGTTACTTTAGCGTTTTTCCGCTGTAGACTATATTTCTATCTGAACATTTTTTTATGGGGGTTAGCATTTCCTAAGAAATAATAGCAACATCAGTGTTTGTTTTGAGGCGCACTTGGGTAAGTGAATGATATTGTGGAACTTTGAAGGTTCTGCAATGTTCTGTTCAGTTCGGTTCGGTTAGTCGTTGTGGTAACTGTAGGTTGATCGATGGATATGCCGTTTTGTCAAATTGTGTTCTCTTGGTATGTTTTCTTTGGAACGCGATGGACTTGTGAAGTAGGATAGTGTTGATAATCATGCAGTCCATTCGGGTTAGATTTCATTGCCGTATTTTAGCTGACTCTACACCTGTGTTTCTGATTCATTGCATTGTGCGTAACCATGTCAGTTATTTGCAGTTTAGGGCATCCGCAGTCGTGGAGTTAAAAATGTGTTGTTATATGACACAAAAGTGTAAAAAGTGGTTCCTATTTCTCTCTCCCTTACTTTTGCGGTTTGCCCCTTGTCCTCTCTGTCTCTCTCCTGGAGTATGACGCATTGCCTTTTGGTTTTTGGAGAACCCAACAAGAATCTGTTGGTTAAAGGCTACCGGACCCACATGAGAGAGGATTACCCGTACTATTACAGTTCTCTCCTGGAGTATGCCTGTCACTATTTTTTTATGACACAAACAACACCTAAGCAACACTATTGGACACAAAAATTAAAAAAAAAATGTTGCTAACTGTATAACTCTTACCCTATTTCTTACACTAGTATCACGATTGCGGATGCCCTTAGAAGGACTAATTTTGGAAAATTCCATACAAGATAGTGTGCTTTTCAAAAGGATGCAAAATGAAACCATTCTTTCATGGTGCTATAAGTATTCTAAATATTTAGGGGGTGTTCCGCTAACCCAGTTTTTTGAAAAAACTAATTTTTCACGGTTTTTTATGTGATGTGTTGTGAGAGAATGACTTGTCTCGGTGTTTGAAAAAAACAGTTTTTTGTTAGTGTAGAATGTTTGGGAGCCTCATTTTCAGCTTTTCATTTTTAACTTTTTGGCTTTTTGAATTTTTAGATTATGATCAGAATGTATTTTGAATTTGGTAGAAATGTTTGGGAGAAATGTGCAGAATGCATTTTATAACAGAAGTAGTGTTTGGAAGATATGTCCAAAATACATTTTTTGGGTCTTTTTATTAATGAAAATGAGAAAAGTGAAAAATGAGAAGTCAAAAAACTCCTCACCATCTCTTTTTCACTTCTCTCTAAGGGCATCCTTATCAGGAGCACCAAATTTTTTACCAAATAATCCAAAATTCCCAAAATCAGACTTTCTATCCAAACTTAACTATATTAAACTATTCCCCTCAAATCTATAAAAAAAAAAATCCCCCTAAAAATGGAATCTCCCTGCCTGGGGTGATGTTTTCGGTGGTGTGGTGAGCCACGTGTTCATACCCCCACCCCCTCCTGCTGTTTCGCTCCCCCTCTCTCTTCTGACACAACCGAAGAAAACAATAATAAAATAGAAAGATTAGTGAACAGTAACTTAACAAAGGCGGAGTGTTACTGTAGCAAAGCTACAAATTTAACAAATTTGTAAAAGATTTGTTAAGCCTGATTTTGGAAGATTTTGCTACATTCACTCATCAAATTTAACTTTTAAGGGATTTGATGAGTGAGATATCGATGCTCTAAAGTCTAAAATGGAAAACTCATTTTCTGAGAAGTCACTTTGCCCAAGTCTCCCAAACTTCCAAAACTCAAAAATGCGAAAATGAAAAGTAGAAAAATGACTCCCAAACACCAAGTTATTGCCGCAAACTGCAGCTTCTCTTCCCTTAAAATCTCCTCCGGCCGATGAAAAGAGCCCCCACTTGATATGGTTGAATTGGCTGGAGATTTGTGTTCATCAGTTTGTCTGGGTGTGTATGTAATTGTCGTGTTTGATGGGTTTATATAACAATTTGCATTTTGGAAAGGAGGAAAAAAGGAATAGACTTAGACAAAAAACTTTCGACAAAAAAATAAAAAATAAAAAATTCTAATAAACTTTAAGTCAAGGTTGGGATCATTAAGTAAAACAATTTCTAATAAACTTAGACCAAAAAAAAAAAGGGTTTACTTGAAGTAACGATAAATAGACTTTTATTTTTTGCAACATGTTGAAGTGGAGTAATATAAAAATCAGTCCCTTGTGTTTATATTTTAACATTTTTATTGTGTCTTTTCTCCACTATACAAGCTATTTTGTAGTAACTTTACCACTCTTTTTTTTTTTAATCCGCTTTACTAAATAAATAATAAATAAAAAATGTTGATCAAATTGGAGGAGTTCCTTTTTTTCTCATGTCTACTCCCATCTCCACCTCTTTTTAACACGATAGCCTCCCTTTATCTTCAATTGTATCCATCGCCGCCAACGAATCTGAATGCAATCACTAGGTGCAATAACTTCGGATTTGTACTCAGAAGAGACCCGAATTATTATATTTTTACATTATAAGAAAGTCTATAATATTATAAATACTGCTTCTTACTAGTTTTGAGAAGAAGATGATATTTTGTGTACATATGTATAGTCGCATGTACTTTTATAACCTCGACCGATAAATGTCGAAAATTTGAAATTTTAAGGGTTTTTTTTTCCACACATATATATAAACTTTATAAACTTTTTATTCAATGAGAGACTTGCAGAGGTCGATCCTATATACATTTTCCAAATTAACTTGAAAATATAGTTAGTGAGATAATTGAAAGGTGTGCAGGAACTCGAGACCCCGCTTGCATCCCTCTGTCCGCCCCTGACCATATGCAGGCTCAAACACCTTATCTAGAACAAATTTTAAATCACCCACGAGTAATCCAGTGGTGCTTACATGGCGGATTTCCTCTTGAAAAAATCAAGCAAATTATGAAAATAGAAAATTTAGCATGAGAGGGTTTTTTTTTTTTTCATTATTTTATTTTATTTTTTTAAAAAACATGCAAGCAGTGTTAGTTGTTAATATATGTTGTTAGTGGGACTTGACCTTTAGTCTTGACTCTTGTGCATTGATGTATAGCCGTATATGGGCGCATAGGGTCTTTCAACTTGGCTAGTGGTTGATTTATTCAGAAAATAAAAGAAGATTGAAATTAACGTGAGGAGAAAATACCTTAAGAGCCAAATGACGAAAGAATTAAAGTTGGGACGCAATGTAAGATAAAAGACAAAAGAATTATGTACAAATGATATAGTAATAAAAATCAAGGAGGACAAGTGTAATTTTAGACAGGACACTAACCGAAAGGAAGGCGAATTCCCTTTTTAAATGATAGTAGTTTAAATAATTAAAATAAACAACGATCACACAGCAAGGGGGATGTAGCTCAGATGGTAGAGCGCTCGCTTAGCATGCGAGAGGTACGGGGATCGATACCCCGCATCTCCACTTTTCTTTCCTATTCAATTTTTTATTTTTCTGTTTTTAGAGGGATAAATTATAATAATTAATAATCATGGAACCGGGTTTTGAAAACTCGATTGAAAGGCACGCACTTAGTTGTATCTTAAAATGATAAAAAGCGAGACTGCAGATTAGTGTTCTACATCAATACGGTTGTAAATTTTGGGCGTGATTTTTCATTTTGTTGTTGTTTGTTTTTTTTCTTGTTTTTTTTGGGGATCTTTTGGGTCCCTTGTACTTTGTAGTGGTTGATTATGAATATATGTTATTGTTGCTAAAAACAAATAAAAAAAGCCAGACCAGTCTACACTGTATTTTTTTTAATAAAAATTGAGTTAATTTTTTTTTTTGTTTTTGTCAAATTGTTTGAATTAATCATTCATTTGACGAGAAATCGAAAAGGATGCAAATATAGACTAAAATTGGATAAGTTCAGATAAACAACCATGTAGATACTAAATAGCAAATATATTGAAAATTTCATTTGTTTTTGTCGTCAGTAAATTTTTGGGACTTTTAGTCCAGATCAAAAAAAAAAAATTTTTTTTTTTGGGACTTTTAGTCATAACTTTGTAATTTTTTGAATTACGTTTGTTGACAAGAACAATTAACCCCCAAAAATTGATTCTAATAATTAAAAGGCAATAATTGATTTTTGGGACTTTTAGTTATAACTTTTTATTTTTCTAAAGCGTGATATTACAAACATAAATAAATCAACTACAATGATTACAAATTAGAATTCACAACCGGGAATACTTAAAGTTTTATGTTGTCACATTTCTATTAAAAACAAACCCATAAAATAGGGAAATGATTTTCACACCCCCCATTTTACAATCCACACTCCCTTTTTTGTCTTTATTCACATGAATTTACAATATGAATTTACCCTAGCATGTGTGAAAAAGGTGTATTGAAAAAGGGCAATATTGTAAATTCATGTGGATGAAGACAAAAAATGGAGTGTGGATTGTAAAATGGGCGGTGTGAAAATCATTTCCCAAACATTATGATTCTAATAATTAAATTGTCTCTTAAAAGACAATAAATGTGTTCAAAAGGTGGAACTCTCCAACATTCATAAAGCTTGACATGCAAAAAAATTCTTCCGGATCTTGTTACTTCTTCACAGCATTTCCCCGTAGAGAAAAAAAAATGTAATAAACCATGAGTTATATTGAAGACAAGGAGTTTAAGAGGAAAATAATAATATTATATATTCTATCAAAAAATAATAATATTACATTCGGGCCGGGCCCCAATCTACACGTTCATATGTATACAGTGTTGGAATTTTGACAATTCAATGTGAATGAATTTGTGCACATGGGTGGCTTCCCTTTGTAGGCTACCTAATCTTCCTCATTTCACACTAGAAGTCACCATTGTGGGCTACCTAACTTTCCCTCTTTCACACTTGGAGTTTCTCCTATAAATAGGTCACTCCTCATTGTGTTTTGCATAAGAGAAAAACAATCCAATCCATTCCAACTAAGTTCATTTAAGTCAGGAAGAGAGACAGGCGCTAGTTAGTTCGCCAAGGCGGTCGACGGTGGTGTTTCGTCGGCTCGTGGTTCTAGCCGTTGTATCCTGGGACGAAGACGTCGGTTCAACCTACAACACCAACGGTAGGCGGCGAATCTTTGTTAAGGAGAGTGTGGTTACACACGACTCGGCAGTTTCCAATCTACTGTTTGTATCTCTGTTTCGATTCTATTATTTTCGGTTCATGTAATTTGTTTACATTCTGTTCATGTATAATGTTATGAAAGGAATTTGTTCTTTGGATCTGTGATTGCCACTATATTTTCTCCAACAGTCTTAACAAAGATTTTTCTTATCGATTGGCAATCGAGTTCCAAAAAACAATTCTGTTTTGGTACTGACTTTTGAGTTGCAAGAATAGAATCGAAGTAGAGACAGAATTGGTGGTATCTCGTTGAGATCATAGAGTAATCTGACTAGATTACTCGTGTGGAAAATAAATACAAACAACAATCAGAGGCTACGGCCTAAGTCAATCGTGCGCGATTGAACTTCACTGATTAAGCCACGGCTTTAGGCAGTTGTGCGCAACTGGCCTTGATCAGTGGATTGTTTGGCTTCTGGAGCAACCTACTCTGCTTAAGCAGTGACGTTGCTTAGCCACAGTCCTCTGGATCTCTGCTTTGTGATAGCAGTCCTTGTGTTGGGTCTAAGAACAACCAGTGGTTGGGCTAGTTCGGCCTAAGTGTGTGCTCTGTCTGCAAGTAATATAACCAGTGGAAGGTTAATTACTCAGCCTTAATACATGGCCAGTGTAGTCACTTGGCACAAGGATTGGTATACTTGGCAGAGGCAGAAGATGAATTGCCTTGATCGCTTAAAGCAGTGAATCGTGTATACCGTCGAGGGCACTGCCCTCGAACTCCCGCCTAGGGGCGCTGCCCCTAGGAACCCCGCTAGGGGGCACGGCCCCCTAGAACCCCCACCAGGGGGCAAGCCCCCTGGGAACCCCGGGGTATGCTTGTGCGTTGTGGGTGCAAGACCATTTTTTGGTTGCTAAGTTTAGATTGTTAATCTATGCTTATTGTCATGATTGTGAAAAATAGTTTCACTAATTTGTGGTTTGTCATTTCTCAAGGTACGATGACAAATGATACTCCAAATGTGGAAAGCTCGAGAGCTGCTACTCCTTTGCATGGAGTCCCCTCGATACCGATGTCCCATGTTGATAAGCCTGGGAAGTTTTGTAACACCCCGGATTATTTCAAAAATATTTGATACACATTTTGGAGTACTTATGAGAATGTTATTGGATAAACCGAGACCGCGGTTAGTCTCAAGGTAATTTATTGGAGCCGTGGTAAAATTTTTAGAATTTTCTGAGGTAGTATCTGGACTGCACGGTCGGAACGGGGCTTGTTTCCGCGGTCGCGGGAGTTCCAGCCGCCTGCTGGAAGTGGAAACTTTCTTATATGGGAGTGGGTCCCACCCCACCCCCATAATTCGTCCCCTCTCTTTCTTTTTTTTTCTTTCCTTTTGTTTTTCTTCTTTTCCTTTTCTTTTGTGCTGGGCACAATCAGAGAAGAGAGAGAGGGAGAGAAAGGAGGAGAGTAGAAGAAGAAGAAGGAAGAAGGAAGAAGGAAGAAGAGGAAGGAAAGACCGGAAAAAAATTGGGGAAAACCCAAATTGAGGTACGAATTGGAAATTAATTTCCGGAAATATTGAGTTATGTTGTTGTTTTACAAGTTAATCAAGTGTGTTGCATCTCATAAGAGTGAATTGGGGTTTATTTTTACGAAAATTCGTGGAAAAAAACGTAAGGGTGTTCACTGACAGTTTTATGAAATACAATCTGCCATGGTTTTTGGCCGAATTTTAAGACATGGTTCCCGAATTCAGGATTTTCTGGGAATTTAACTGGACATACCCATATGAGTTCTAGACCTTGTGTTAAATTTTCGTGATTTTATAAGAAGTACAGAAAATATGAAAATTCGTGAAACAATCTGCTGTTAGGTTCGTGTTTGTGCAGACAGCACTGACATGTCTTGGGAAAACGGTCATAACTTCTAGTGTGGGTATCCGATTGGTACACCGTCTTTTGATTATGAAACTAGACTCGTATACCTTCGAAACGATGTATGATTTGTGCCTCAATTTTTACCAGAGAATAGCAGTTTTTAGTTTGAAGTTGGGGAAAAATCTGTTTTGGGGAATTTTCAGCAAGTTTTGGGTTTGTGTGGAGGTTGTTTAAAAAATAGTTACGGAGCTCAGAAAATTCTGAATTTTTGATATGATGATTAAGTATGAGTTTGGAGGTTGTGGTAAAAATTTCATGGGAAACGGATAAGTGGATTAATTCTGAAAATTCGTGGAGTGCGGCACTGTTGGGTCGTGGGATGCATTTTCATGCATTTCATTTGCATTTGGGCATGAATTTTGGCAGTGAGCCTTATGGGTACCGTATATTTGGTATTATAGGTGGTTAAATCATAAGAATGGTCGTGGTTATGCTTGCAGAGCATGGAGGTTAAGTTGATAGCAGAGTTTGTCCTTTCGTGGCAGGTGAGAATGTACAGCCTCTATAATAAATAGAAATGTGTAGTGTTTATGTGGTGTTTTCAAATGTGTGGTGTGATTATTGATGTTTTGAAAACTCTCCTTGTGATTTTTGTATATGTTAAAAGTATTGTGTTTGGACGGATTAAATGATTTTTCAGTGATGGATCAAATGATTTCTGGTGGGTGAAAAGAGAATATTTTATGCCTCTTGTGCCAATGTTTAGTTTGCAAGGTTGGCAACTTGCATTCGTGGGCTGTGCCATCTGGCTGTGTGCCAGCATTTTAGCCAAAAAGTTGCAAGGTTGGCATCTTGTAGCGTGGGCTGTGCCAATATTTTAGTTTGCAAGGTTGGCAACTTGCATTCGTGGGCTGTGCCAAATGTGAGCAGTGCAAGCTTAGTTCTTGTTTACTGTGTGGATTGCACCTACCATTGGTGATAAAGAATGGCCCTCGTCACCGCCACTATATGTGAGCCTGTGAGCGAGGTAACAGTACCGTCATAACTCCCGGTCGTGAGGTTGGCGACTCGTTGGCACATTGGATAAAATGATAGGATATTATTTTATATTGTGAAAGAAAATGTGAAATATTTTGCAAAACTTACAGAGGTGTGTTGATGAAATGAGCCAATAGGCCGTGTATTTTTGAGATGAGCCGATAGGTTGTGTTTTTGAGATGGGCCGGTGGGCCATGTTTTGAGATGAGCCGGTGGGCTGCATTTTTGTAGTAAATATGGAGGGTTGTGTTTTTGAGATAAAAGTGTGAGTGTGATGCTTAAAACTGTGATCCATCTAAATTGTTTAAGCAATTGTGTTGGCGTGTTGTTTGTATTTCGATCCATCTAAACACTTATCATTTCCATTTATTATGTTGCTAAGGTACATTCTCCTGTAACCTTTTTGGTTGCAGATTTCCAGTTGAGCTAGACGTCGGTCCACTACAGTGCCAGAGTGCTAGACAGGTGTTCCTAGAGGTTGTGTTCTGTGATTTTGTCAGTCAGTGGGTGATGTGGATAATCAGTATTTTGTAGAGTTAATGTGGTTGAGTACATGTCAAATGATTTTGAATGTACAGTTGTTGAGGAGGTGTGAACACCTGTTTTGGTTATGGTAGTTGAGTTTGGTGTTATAATAACTTTTGTTTGCATTCGTTACGAGTTGCAGTTGAGCTTTGAATAATTTCTTTTGTGAGTAGCCTAAAAGGCGTACAGGTGGTGTCAGGTGTCCAGTCACTTTGTGCAGGTTATATCCTGCCAGAGTGGGGTGTGACAAGTTTGGTCCAGGGGTTGATTTCAAAAGGTGGCAACAGAAGATGATGTTCTATCTGACCACTCTCCATCTCGCTGGGTGCTTGTCTGAGGATGCCCCAGTTATTGCTGAAAATGAGAAGGACAACCAGAAGCGACAGGCTCTGGATCAGTGGAAGAATGCTGATTATCTGGCCAAGAACTATGTCTTGAATGCTCTTGATGACTCGTTGTACTCTGTGTTCAATGAGGCAGAATCAGCCAAGGAACTGTGGAATTCCTTAGACAAAAAGTACAAGATCGAGGGGGCTGGGCCTAAGAAATTCGTGGTGGGCCGCTTCCTTGATTATACTATGAGAGATAAAAGGCCTGTGACTGAACAGGTCCAAGAGCTCCAGATGTTGATCAATGAAATCAAAGCAGAAGGGATGTTATTGCCTGAGCCATTTTTGGTGGCTGCTATCATCCACAAGCTTCCGGGAACTTGGAAGGAGTTCAAGAGTTATCTCATGTTCAAGAACAAGGAGATGACGTTGGAGACTCTCTTCTACAAGCTCAATGTCACGGAAGGAAACCGGGCTAGAGAGATGGCTGCCAAGGAGGACAAAATGGCAAAGGCCAATATGGTGGAGCATGGTCGTCCCTCCTCAAGTGGTATGAAAAAGAACCAACATGACAAGCGGTCTAATAAGCAGAAGGGCAAGAGTGTCCATCTGGGACCAAAGGGTGGTGTCGCTAAGAAGCCCAAGGAGAAGTTCCAAGGAAAATGCTTCAATTGTGACAAGTTTGGCCATAAAGCATCAGAATGCAAGAAGCCACCTCGTCCACAAGCGCATATTGCAGAAGCCTCGGGAGGTAGTTCTGAAATGAACTTCTTAGCTATGGTATCTGAGGTGAACATGGTGGGCTCAAATCCACGGGAGTGGTGGATTGACACTGGGGCTACCCGCCATATCTGCTGTGACAAGAAGATGTTCACGTCACTTGAGCCGGTTAATGGGGAGAAGCTGTTTATGGGGAATTTAGCGACCTCAGATATTACTGGTGAAGGAACAGTGGTCCTGAAGATGACTTCGGGGAAGACATTGACCCTGAACAAAGTGTTGTTCGTGCCAGACATTCGCAAGAATCTGATATCTGGCTCTCTGCTGAGCAATCACGGCTTTCGCATGGTGTTTGAATCAGATAGGGTCATTTTGACTAAAGCTGGATCATATGTAGGGAAAGGTTATATGGCCGATGGGCTGTTCAAAATGAATGTAATGACTGTTATCCCTACTATTAATAAGACAACTGCCCCAGTTGCTTATGTGCTTGAGTCTTCCATTTTGTGGCATGGTAGACTAGGTCATGTTAATTATGAATCTATACGTAGATTAGTTAACTTGGACCACATTCCAGCTTTTCATATTGATACAAATCACAAGTGTGAAACTTGTGTCGAAGCAAAGTTAACTAGAACTTCGTTTCGATCGGTTGAGAGAAGTACCGAACCATTGGGGCTAATCCACACTGATGTGTGTGATTTGAAATATGTCCAAACGCCAAATGCAAACAAGTATTTCATTACTTTTATTGATGATAGCACGAAATATTGCTATGTATACTTGCTAAAAAGCAAGGATGAAGCGTTGGATAAATTCATTCTCTTTAAGAATGAGATGGAGAACCAACTTAGCAGTAAGATTAAGGTGGTGAGAAGTGACCGAGGTGGTGAATTTGAAACACCGTTTGGGAATTACTATGCTAAACACGGTATTATTTACCAAACCACTGCACCTTACTCGCCTCAGCAGAACGGAACCGCGGAGCGCAAGAATCGTTCATTGAAAGAAATGATGAATGCTATGTTGGTTAGTTCTGGGTTGCCTCAGAACATGTGGGGTGAAGCAGTGTTGACCGCTAACTATCTTTTGAATTTAGTACCCCGCAAAAAGTTAGACAAAACACCTTATGAGTTGCTCAAAGGTAAGAAGCCTAACTTTAAGCACTTGCGAGTGTGGGGATGTCTTGCTAAAGTAGCAATACCTCCTCCTAAGTATGAGAAGATAGGACCGAAGACCGTTGACTGTGTGTTCATCGGTTATGCACACAATAGTAGTGCATATCGGTTCCTTGTGTATGAGTCTGGAGTACAAAATATACACAAAAACACTTACATGGAGTCTATAAATGTGTCATTTTTCGAGCACATTTTTCCGTATAGATCCATTGGGGAGTCCAG